>CAWUFW010009097.1:0-600000 GCA_963921515.1 Calotriton arnoldi | reverse complement strand
TTATTCTTCTTGTTCCCCTTTCAATTTGGTGTCCCAAATATTTCACTGCCGTTGTACAAAACTGCAGCTTCTCAGGTGACACTTTGTGTCCTTCCTCAGCCAAATGGTTGAGTAACGCAATTGAATCTTCAACACTATCATCATGAGTTTTGGATGCTACCAATAAGTCGTCAATGTACTGCACCAGGACTGAACTCCTGGGCAGTACAAATTTTTCTACACACCCTTTCAGTATTTGATTGAAAATGGAGGGACTTTCTGTGTATCCTTGAGGAACATGATTCCACACATAGACATTATTTTCGAATTTAAACGAAAAGAGATATTGGCTATCTGGGTGCAACGGTATTGAGAAGAATGCTTGGCATAGATCAATCACAGTGAACCATTCTGCACTCCAGGGTATCTGGTATAGGATTACTGCAGGATTTGGTACTATAGGACAAGAAGGTACCACAATTTTATTAATTTTCCTCAAATACTGAACAATCCTATACTTTCCACTAGGCTTTTTCAAACCCATGATTGGTGAATTACAAGGACTACTCATAACTTCTTTTAATATGCCTTGTTTCAACATTCTGCTAATTTCCTCAACAACTCCTGCTTTTACTTCTGCACTCATTTTGTACAGTCTGGTATTTGGGAAAATTGCGCCTTCTTTTACAGTGATCTTTACTGGGTCTATTTTCGCCATAAGTCCTACTTCTTTCCCAGTAAAATCCCATACTTTGGAACTCACTGTAGTTCTTAATTCCTCTGGTAATTCGTCTTTCGTTATCAAGGAGAACATCTCATCTATTTCCGTACCTTGCTTGGCTATCATGAACTTATATCTTCATCCGGGTTCTGTATTGCAACACCATCCGGTGTGCAGAAAATAGTGCAATTCATTTTCCACACTAAGTCTCTACCCAATAAGTTTACTGGACTGGAATCACACACCACAAATTGGTGCATTTCTCGGAAGTTTCCTATTTTTACTTCCATAGGCTCAGTAAGGGGTGTTCTGATCTTTTGATTTGCTACACCTACAACTTGGATAGCTTCTCCAGAGAGAGGGAGGTCTGGGATGTCTGCTGTTCTTACAGTAGAACGGGTAGCACCAGTGTCCAAAAGAAAAGTGATATCATTACCTCTTACTTTCCCTTCAACATATGGACCTAACTGATCTACCGGTAAGGATGCGCCAAGTACGCACTCCTTCTCCCCCTCTCTTAGGCACCGTCATTGATAGTCATATGGACTAAATTCATCCTGTAAAAGAAACTGTGAAGTTACATATTCATTCTTACCACTTCCTCCTTGATATCCGACGTCTGTACCATGCTTTGCTCTGCTTATATTACCCTGTATAGGGGCAGGTGGCAACTGACTCTGAGGGTTTACACCCTGCTGTGAGTCATTCTGCGTCTGTGGATTTAAATTATGATTTGGGCCATTATTATTTTGAATCTTCTTACATTCGTTCTTCCAATGTCCCAACTTTCCGCATCCATGACAAGGAAATATCTTTTTAGCCTCTTCTCTACTCATTCGTCCTCTCACTTTTCCACCATTTCCTGTGTCACCATTCATTCCAGAATCTTTTCCCTGACTTTCAGTTGGATTATCCAAATTAATTCCCTGTCGCTCAGCCATTTTCACTTGAGCCCACATTACTTTTTCTTGCAGTTTCTTGTGCCTATCTTCAATGTCATCTCCACAATATTTAGCATATTTCAAAATTTCATCAATAGGCTTCCCTTGCCAGCATAACATATGCTGCTTAATCATCTGACAAATCTCTGGTTTTAGACCATAAACAAATCGGTAGACAAACTGACTCATATTTTTGTCTCCAATATCCTCAAATCCACTATACTGTTTGAACACCTATAATAGACGTTCATAATAGGCATGTACCGATTCACTTGCTTCTTGGGTAGTCCTGTCTATTTTCACCCAATCTGTTTCTTTTGGTGGTATTTTCCCTTTCAGATAAGTTATTACCTGGTGATACTTTTTCATCACATCATTTGATGGGGCACCTGTCTTTCAATCTCTAGGATACTCTTCACTCGGCCAGTCGATTGTAATTTTACAATCTGTCCATAAATCGGCAGGTACCACTATGTCAAACAAACCATCCAAGTCCTTTAACAATACTTTTGACACTTTCACAAACCTCTCAACCTGCTTGTACCATTCAATTGGTTTTTCTCTCAGTTTTGGAAAATCATTTGCAAATGACAAAATATCTTGTCTGCTCCATGGGACATGAACGTAACCTCCTCCTGGAACTTCCCGCATCGGGTACATCTGATCTACTTTCCCTGTTTCCTTCAATAAATATTCAGAAGTCGATCTACTGTAGCGTACCTCTTCCTTTTTTTTTGTCCATCTAGTTTTCCATTTATCTAGTTCTCCCCATTTCTGTAATACTGACATTAATTCTTTCACTTGTAGTTTCCTTCCAGATGCATTCATATTTTCTAAATCTTTGTCAGTAAAGTCTGCTCTTTAGGGTTTGTGTAGTACTTTTGATTTTCTTATTTCAATTCCCATTTCTAAGGCCAAATCCGCCAATTTTTCATGGAATATCTTTACATTTCTTGTTATGTTTCTACATACGAACAATAGTTCTTCTTCACTATATGTATTTAAACGATCTACTCCTATGTTGCCTGCTATCATTTCTTCTAACTCGACTTTTAATTTGTAAATGTCCATAATCTTTGAGGGTGAACTTTGTCTGTCTGTTCCCTGTGCCCACCTTTATAAATCTTCCGGTGTTACTATGGCAGCACTCTTAGTTCCGGAAGATGTTATTATGTTTACATCTCTTGAGCAACCAGGTGGAACTCTTCTGGGGGTGCTGTTTACAGAGTCTCGATTAGGTAAATCCATTAGTGAAATCATAGATTCACAATCACTGATATGGTCATCAATTATTACTGCTTCATGTTTTGGAGTCTCCACAGGTATAGGCATAGTTAAAGGCTTTGGATAATTTGCTTTGTCACCATATAAGTGAACCACTGGACCAATGGTTACAAGTATGGTCAGGGAATCAGGATGTACATTCAACTGTGTTATTTTCTGTATCAATTCTGCTCTGTTTCTGTCTACAGCCTCTCTTTCCTTATCCTGAAGTACCCTATTAACTGGTGGATTATGCAATACTTGCGGTACTATTGGTGTTCTGAAAATTGGTGCACTTGGGGAACATCCACTTGACCCTTCCTGATATGGTGGAGGATTTTTTAATATTTCTTCCATAAATTCATCCTCAGAATCTCCAAACCCTGTCAAATGTTTTGTCTTTTCTTTGCATTTGCTCCCTAATGGCTCATCTGTCATGAAAACTGGATACAAACCCTTGGTAAGCATCGCTCTTCTCCACTGTTTCATCTGACTTTCTCGTGTCTCATTTGGTGTCTATGGAAAAATCCCCTATAACCTCTATTGCTTCTAGGTCTATCATGTTCAAATGCCTCGGTTTCCCATTCTTCGAGGGCTTCGTATTGAGTTAATTTTGGTCTGGGTTCTAAGTTATCCATTCTTATTCTTAAGTTTTGTAGAACTCTCCCATTGAAAGTACTATTTTCTGGGAAAGCTAATTTTCCGTCATCTTTTGTATATTCTATCCAATTTTCTAACCATACGCAAGTATGATAACCCCTCTCCATCATCATGAATGAGGCGGGCGTTTTTGCTGGTGGAATGATAATTCCTTCCCTAGTTTTGATTGGCTTATCTTTCTTAAAATAATTTTTAATCTTTTGTAAAAATGAAATTTTTCTCTTTTCTCCATACA
The DNA here is from genome assembly GCA_963921515.1 of Calotriton arnoldi. Classification (NCBI taxonomy): domain Eukaryota; kingdom Metazoa; phylum Chordata; class Amphibia; order Caudata; family Salamandridae; genus Calotriton; species Calotriton arnoldi. Next base: position 596,201 of record CAWUFW010009097.1, on the reverse strand, counting down.
TTTTGGGTAAATATCTATGTATTGAATTATATTCTGCAAAACCTAGGAATCTCCTGTCTGGGCGGGTTCCTGTTAAAGTCGGATCACGTTTCCACATATATTCTCCACTATCCACTAAGATTTCGACTTCTATGCTGAAGCCCAATCAAATTCCAGCTAACATTTGTCTCTGACCTATCCTAGCGCGGCTTTTCAGTGACGTCTATTTGACGACCCCTCCTTTACAATCTGCGCTTCTCGGTCCCTCGCTGTTTCAACCAATCCCAGCGCCACACCTGTGACGTCAGTATTACTCCTGACTACTGACCCCTCCTTTACAAGACTCGTTCCACGCCCACCGTGTCAACCAATCCCAGTGCGGCGTTTGTTACGTCAGCTTTTACTCCGACAGCTGACCCTCCCTTTACAAAAAATCGTACGCAAAACCTTATTTTCTCTATGCTTCTTAAAATTCAGTAACAACATAAAACATTCGCTATCGTGCCAGTTTCTCTGAATTGGAAAAGATAGTTTCTCTCACACTTAGTAAAACCTTTCCGTTTACTAAACATACACTACGAGTAAAACCCTTCTGTTTACTCTTCACATAAGCTTCGGAAGTACCTGCTACTTCTTCAATGTTACCCTTTCTAGGTGATATAACATCAAATTTTCACTAGCGTATTCCTTTGCTGTCACTCACATGCACAAAGTCCCTAACGAGTACTGATAGCCCTGCTTAACTTTTCAGTACTATTTCTGCCTGACAGATAACCTCACTGCAGTATGGCTTCCACTTACCATCCGCTATTCAAATTTCCCCGGGGATTCTAGACAACATAAAACAAAACTTTTAAACAAACGGATGTTAGTTTATAAAAATAAAATTCCCATTACCCAAATAACAAAGTGCAACCATCCTCTGATAACCAGAAAACTGATCCAGCGGGTTACTAACAACAAGCATTCATACACCGAATACTCACCTGGGCCCATTCATTCATACTACGCTAGCATTTTCCGCTGGTGGGTCAGTTGTACTCTTTATCAATATCCCTGCTACCAATTACCTTTCTGATTGAAGAGTAATGACTTACCAATGGACCCTTTGATAATTGGGAAGTTTAAAATGAGAAAATACAATACAATTCATAAATCTGAAATAATCACTGACTCAGGAAGTTTTAAAATGTTTATCTAAAGACTTTAGCAGAGTACATTACAAACCACATAATACTTAATCGCATATCAAGGAGGAAGCATACTAAATAATCACCTATTTAATCAATGACGGTCCCTCAGAAAGAAGAAGATAGAGACAGCAGTACAGCTAAAGGTTGCATTTATATTTACCTAAAGGTGTGAGAGCCAAACCCCTTGGCCAAAGAGTTGGAAAGATGGGTCCCAAGAAGGATGAAGACCAAAGACCTCCGGACCAGGTTCAGAACAGGATAGGTGACCTCTCTATCAATGACGCCTGCGTCGTTCCCCTCTCTGACACTTCGTTCCTCCTCGATTCTTCCGTGTCTTCTTTTTAATGGAATCCGCTGCCCCCGCCTTAGGACCTCTCTGGACAGCGGTTCAGTCTGCAATCGATCAGCTCGTTGAGCACCAAAGCCTGATCTTCCTGAGTCTCTATGCATTCCTGTGCTAACTAATTAACTAATTCTATATCTATTACACCCTTCTACACCCAGGTACCTCCCATTAATGTTTCAAAATTATGGGCCCACTACTTCTGATTGGACAGGGACAGGGGGTTGATCCTCACACCATGACAATTTAGTTCAATTTCTTTAAGCCCATTGTTTTTAAATACCGCCCCTCAAAATTAATACATTTGCTTTATTTCCCACCCATCTCACGAAAAATTTTAATACAAAATGTATATACAATGTTGCATTTGAGAGAACATCGCAGATGTAGTGGAGTTGGCCAACAGGTCGTGGCCTTGGATGTCTTCCAAGTTGACTTCATCGCTTTGTCTTGTTATTTTCAGAGCGCATGCGCACATCCCATAGGTCTCGAGCTGCTGTTCCGTTAACCCAGGCCCACATTTATGAACTAATAGAAATCAAAGAAGAAACATATTAAAATCAAAAATAAATGTTTTCACTGTATACCCCCTATTTCTACTCTATCCCCATTTCATTATAAAATCTATCCCGCATTAGTAGCGTTAGAATACCACAGTGTTAATAGCAGCAAATGCGTAAGCTTTTGCACGTGAGAACATTAAGCAGCCATTTTAGCACACACTGCGCAGAAGCAAAGTTTCCCTCCAAGCAAAGAAAGACGTCATACCACGTGATATGGTTGACACATGCGTAATAGAGTTCCCGCGCTTTAGCGGCCATTTTGGATTAGACAAGGATTACTCATTAGTTTAAACACATAGACAAGCTTCTCTCAGATACGGTGTTTGTGTATGCACTTATTAGTAAAGACATTACAAGTTTAATTAATTAATACTGTGAGAGGATCGCTTACAAGCAAGTCTCATTTTGAGTTCTTGCTCCATCACTGTCTAGGATGATGCCAAGGTTGTGGGCGTAATCTGTCGGTGAGGGTGTGGGTCTGAGTTTGGAAGACCACGGGAGGTGTTTTTTACAAAGATCAGAACTTAGGTCTTGTCTGTGTTGAGCTTCAGGCAGTTGGTCTTCATCCAGTCAGCGACGCTCTTCCTGCAGCTGTGAAGTTGGTCCTGGTGGCATAGGGATCTTCTGAGGGTGAGAGGATGAGCTGGGTGTCATCTGTGTAAGAGATTATGTTGATGCCTTGGGTTTTGAAGATGTTGGCCAGAGGCATCATGTAGGAGTTGAAGATGATGGGGCTGAGAGATGATTCTTGCGGGAAGCTGTAGATGATGCTCCTGGGTTCCGATATGAAGGGAGGTAGGCGTATTCTATGAGTCCGTCCTGTGAGAAAGGATGCGATCCATCTGGAGGCATTTCCCCGGATCCCGATGTGGTAGAGCCTCCGGATGAGGGTGTGGTGAGATACTGTGTCGAATGCTCCTGAGAGGTCGAGGTGGATCAGAGCCTCTGTGTCAGCCTAGTCAAGGAGGGTTTTGATGTCATCTGTGTCAGAGATCAGGTTGGTCTCGGTACTGTGGTTGGTGTGGAAGCCAGTCTGGGATGTGTCCAGAAGGTTGATGTTTTCGATTGATGGCCTTCTCAAGGACATTGGCAGGGAAGAGGAGCAGAGAGATGGGTCAGTAGTTCTTGAGTTCACTTGGGTCTGTGGAGGGTTTATTCAGGAGGGTCTGACCTCTGCACGTTACCACAGCTCAGGGAAATAGGCCATGGTGATAGATGTTTTGAGAATGGAGGTGAGTTCAATGGTGATTTCCTTGCTCCTGAAGTTGAGGAAGTGGTGAGGACAGAGGCCCGATGTGCTCATGAGGGGATGGAATTCATGATGGCCTTGGTGTCCTGTGTGGTAAGCTATTTTCATGCAGTGAGCGGAGGGTTGCCGGTGATGTCCAATGTTGTGTGCAGTCTGTGGAGGTTGGTGGGCTGGGGTTCAAAGTTGCTGTAGATGGTGGATATCTTTTTGTGGAAGTAGTTGGCCAAGGTGTTGCAGCAGAGTTTCTGGGATAGGGGGTTTGCATTTTCGGTAGCTGATGGACAGGAGAACTCTCTGATGATGTTGAAGAGTTCCTTGTTGTGGTTGGAGCTGGGTTTGATGCGGTCTGCCAGGGCCTGTTTTTTTGTGTCTTTCAGGAGTTGATGGTATTTGTTTAGGGATGCTTTGAAGGTGGCTCTGCCCGTGGGCTCTTTGCTGGTGTGCCATCCTTTCTCTAGATGTTTGCAGTCACGTTTCATAGTCCTGAGTTCTGGTGTGTACCAGCTGGCTTGTTCAGAGGATCTTACGGTCTTAGAAGGCTTGATCGCCAGGATGCTCAGGGTCACCTCCAGGCACCTTCTTGGACACTTTAATGCTGACAGAGAGGTCCACATCTTCAGCAAGCTTCCTGGGGTCAGTCAGCTTTCTATCTCCCAAGTGTTGGTGCAGCTCTGTATACTAGGTATTGAACATGTGCTCCCTCAGAATCAGGTTGTACAGCCGAACACAATCATCATCTTGCTGGCCCTCACCAACCCTTCAGTGCTTTTCTGGAGCAATCTAAGAAGTCCACCCATTATGTATTTGTGAGTATGTGCCTGTCCCTGAACCTCTGACGGTATTTCTCCAGGGTCAGCCCATATTAAGAAATAAGCAAAGCTTTCATGGGGGATACTTGGTCTGGTCTTCTATCTCAACTGTAAAAAGTGTGTTCATCCACATTGTAGGCATGTACTTTCACAAGCTACCACCCCAGTACTCCTCTGGGACCTTGTGTACCCTCAGAGCTACCTCACAGACAGAAAACCATTCATCAATATCTCCCACCACATAATTGGGCACCAGATATTGTGATATGCGTACCCTTAACTCTAGTGGACAGTGGCGGTATGCTGCCACCATTACAGCTGGACTCCAGTTGTTTGGCTTTTATGTCCAACTCCTTGAGACTGAGCTCGTAGACCATTCTCCTCTACTCTAGGCCAGTCTCTCTCTTGCCATTCTCTCCTCAAATTCCATCTTTAGCTTGGCCAGCTGCAATTTAAGCTCTCGCTCTGCCGTTCTGCCCTCCAGCTTTCCTGGGGTCATGCCCCTGGCAGACACACTGCTCTCTGCCAATCTTGGCATCCTGCTCATCCACTGGGCTTGGGCTGGGCTCTCCTTGCCACTCAGGATCCATGGCTAGATCCACCATCTCCTCATCCTCTGATAGTGCTCCTCCTCCTCATTATGATCACCATCATCATCTCCTAAGGTGGACTGCCACCTCTGTACCTCGTTGAAGGCTCTCTGGGTTACCTGGAAATCCAGTTTAGTTGCCATTTCAGTCTGCCTTCTGCCAATTCTGTTTGCAGAGTTTTATCAGCTCAGCCCTGCTGAGGGTGTCAAAGTTGCAGAGCTCCATCTCCATGGTGAAAAATAAGGAAGGTATGGCACTTACATTTCGAACAGGGAGAAAACAGCCAATGAAACACTAAGAAGAATTTTAAAAAGAGGTCTACTAAAATTATTTAGCTGGCATTTTTGCGTATGGTACTGCAAGCCCTGATTCACACCGCTGAACATCAATGTGAGAAACTGGGTTGTTGGTTGACTGGAGTGTGAGCCATGGTCAAGCAACAGCCACAACCCCTGGCAGGGTGAACCACAAAAAGAAAAGTCACTAAATTAACCTGTGTTTAACCCTGGGTAGCTTGGCACAAAAAGCAGTCAGGCTTAACTTACAGTCAATGTGTAAAGAATTTATGAAATGCAGAAAAAGTATTGAAGTGAAAACCGAACACAAGAAAAGTCCCTCATAAATTTAGAGAATAGAAAAATTATTTGACAACAAAATTAAAATCTAATCAGTAGAACAGGAGTTGTGACATTTTAAAAGTTTTTTGTAAAATCTAATGGCTAAAACATCAAAGCGCTAATTGCGGACATCTAGTCGTGCAAGACCAAGTCAAAGTTGAAAAAATGGCTGACCACAATGGAGCGCGGGTTGAGTACAAGAAATCGATTGGGCTCGGTCATCGCTTACCGTCAAACTTAGAAGTATTTTCAAGAAAAATGTTCTGAGAAGGTAAAGTTCAGGGGGACAAAGCTGCAGGTGGTATCTGAGGAGGGAGCATCATCATCGGCGAGCCTCTGATTTTTACATTCAGACTTAGTCACTTTTTGGAAGCCAAAAATCTCCAGTGGGACGAGCCAGTTCCAGGAGGTCGAATATCCCTTTGGAGAAGAACCACTGAACAGGATTTGCTGCTGTGGAGAAGAACATAGTAGGAGCAGGGCGAAGTCAGGCTGAATGATGATCCACTGGGGGCAAATCGATGAGCATGTTGGTCTTGGTTTTCCCTCAGTTCTCAAAGAAGTGTTTAGCCAAAACTTTTCTAAGCCACACTGTAGTATCCTACTCATGTTCTTGTTATACCCTTTACTCCCCCTGCTCAGCCAGTGTGTGTGTGTGTGTGCTGCTTGGAATGTTGGATTGATGATGCGATTGGAATGTTGGGTGCCTGAGAGGTTTGGAGCGACAGTTGAGAATGGGCTGAGCAGCAAGCAGGCTACTCCTGGTGGGGCTGCTTTACAGAACCTAACTTCCTGCTTCACAAGAACTTATCTACATGTAACTTACTTCAATAAATCAGCTTAATCTACATCCTACCTGCGTGGACTTCATTACTACACACACGTTTTGGATTTTGGCTATCTGGGCACTTTTATCTCCACAACCAAGGGCCCAGGACTGGTGGCACACCACTTGGGGTTCGGGAATCACTCAGACAGGGCCTGGTGCTCGTTGAAGATGGTCAAAGCCTTTTACATCTCTGTGGCTTTAAACAGGAGGCCAGCAAACTAGTCCTTGGAGTCACTCTAGTAATCATGGGTTCAGGTGAAGATAAAGGACTTCAACAGCAGATCTGGCTTCTGAGGGTTTTTAAGGCAGGCTCCAGGCAGAAAAGCAGTCCTTCCAGTTGCTGCAAAGCAATCTTGTAGAGTACACAGCAGGTCACAGCTGCAGGAAGTCCTCTGAGAGTCCTTCCACAAGTCCAGAAAGAGAAACTGAACAGTGAGTCTGAGGGTCCTAGTTTTATACCTGGTGCCTCTTTTGAAGGTGGGAGAAGTTTCCAGAGGATTCTCTTTGAAGACCTTGGAATTTCCTGTGTCCCCCGCCCTGGCTACAAGCTGGCTGCAGAGGCAATGTGACAGGTAGGCCTCACAGGAGTGAAAAATTACTTTAGGAACTTTTCCCTACCAGGACATGAAAAACACAAAAATGTTTGTCCAACCTTTTAATTACAATGCACCCTCCCCTATTGACTACCTAGGACCTACTGTAGGGGTGATCTATATACTATAAAAGGTGAGTTTAAGGCTTGGCATAGGGGTTATATTACCAAGTCTAATTGCTAGTTTAAAACTGCATTCAGACTGCAATGGCGGGCCTTGGAAATGTTTTAAGGTGCTACTTAAGTGGGTGGCACAATCAGAGCTGACGGCCCGCTATTACCATTTAATTTACAGGCCCTGGGTATATGGAATATCACTCTGCAAGGGACTTATAAGTAAGTTAAATATACCAATCAGGTGTAAACCAATTTAACCATGTTTAGGGAAGAGAGCACAAGCACTTTAGCAAAGGCTAGCAGTGGTAAAGTGCACAGAGTCCCAAGGCCAGTAAAAACAAATTCAGCAAAAATAGAAAAAGTGAAGGCCAAACGTTCGTGGTGACCCTGCAGAGAAGGCCAGGTCTAAGAGTAGTCCTCACCTAATAGTGTAATAGTTGATCATAGTTAAAGTGTGTTCACCTTAAGTTAGCCATAGTTAACGTAGGCCTAAGTTCACTGACTCATGTTCACTTTGAAAATGTGCTTTTAGCTGCTCTGAGTTATCTCACTCTTTTGTTGTTTAAGGAGCCAAGCTCTCAGATGAAGTCCTTTGAATTGACTAATTGTTTGAATGTTTAGTTTCTATCAAAAGTGTTTTTTTTTACGATTTTCACTGTAAATTATTAATGAGTTTCTTGTATCTGCGCTGGGGACGGACTGACCGCTATGTACGTTCCTATATGAGATTTCTCCTGAAGGCTGTGCAGCTCTAAGCTTCCTTTGTGCGAGGCCTTGAAAGAAGGACTGCTGTCACCTTATCGGGAAATGCTGGATTTTGGTTGGCCGCCACCTCTTGGGAAACATAGGGAGCTGTTCTTCTCTGAAGACACTGAACGTTTAGTTGTGCATTGGTGAGCTAGTTAGATTCAGATATGTTGTCTCACTTGCCCGAAATCAGATGTCCCTTTCCCTGCTCTTGGCACTATTACTTGCCTTTGCCCCTGCTCATGGAGTTAACCTCTTAAGCAGGTCGTGTCTCATTTTCTCAATTGGACCTTCATTTGGTTCTGCCTTTACAAGCTTTACTTGCTGACAAATGCGCCTTTATTTCCCTTACCTCATTCGAATCCTTAGCCTAGCATTAGAGAATTTGCCTTCATGGAAAACAGAACCATATGGATTTTCATATGAATCTTTAAATAACTTGCCTTTGCTATTTTGACTCATTTTGGATTATGCTGAACTATGCTTTTATAAGGTGATTATTGATTTATGATGAATTTGAATGATTTGAGTTTGTAACTTTGGTACTCTGTCGTCCTTGTGGGGTAAAATGTGCTTTAGTGTAATTAATGCACTATCGATTGGCTGATATTTTATTAAGCTTCTATTCGATATAAAAGTCCATCCACACGGATGCAGCTTGTACTTGAATTTGCACCAATGATTTGCTTCAGGAGTGTTTTTTCACCTGTGTTACCTTTCCCTAGTGTGTTACCCCTGTACTTAGGGAGACTCTTTAGCTGATGACCTCATTTGTTTTTCCTCCTACCATCTCGAATTTATTTGGTGAGTAATATTTAGTTTTGCGGGTACTAAAGCACTTTAAAAAAAAAAAAAACACTGCCTGGACTTTGACTTATTGTCTGCTGTTTACTGCACTGCCGAATGTTACCTTTCTAGCCTGCAGCCTCTTTGAGTAAGCTAAGGACTGCTTTGCCTCTCTACACTGAAAGTCAGGAACTAAACGGGGTACATGTTCCACAGTTTGGGTGTGGGAGGCATTAGTGTTTTTGATTTTTCTAAAACAAGCTTCCAAAGTGGGAGTTTTTTTCGGAAAAACAAAAACTTGATAAAAGTTTCGTCAAAGGCAGTCAAAACTAATGGCATCCACCCACCAAAGTTTTTGTAGATTGAAAGGAACCGCTTTGATGGCAGTTCCTTTCAAAGTACAGAGGAGCCGTCATTATTAAATTTGATGGGCAGTAGTTTGTCAGAACAGAGAAGGTAATGTCCTCCGCCATCTTGACAGATGGAGTAATGTCTGCCAAATCCTCAATTAGGCCCTTAGTTCTCTATAAAATGCAGCAATGTCTGACCCCGAAAGCCACGGTTTGATCTCTCTGAGTTTGGAAACTTGATATTCATCATCATAACCTTTATTTTACGTTTTATTCTAACTGATTTACGAGGTTTCAATTGAGTTAGTTTGGAAACAAGCATCATTCTAATCAATCTACTGATCACATCAATAGCAAAGACAATTCAGCACTCCCACACAGACTCCCATACTACTCTCTGGAAGTTAGGGTTGGAGTTTACTCCTTGGAAATGAACTCCTTACATAGCACATTCGTTCAAAAATATTTTTTATTTTTTATTTTTTTTAAACTAATAGTCACAAGCCACCTTTGTAGGTCAGACGATATTTTGTCTGACCAAGAAAGATATGGCAGATCTTGTAAACCGTCCATAATTGATTCATATGGCAATTTATTTCACCATGCGAGTAATAATTATTCCTGCATTCATTATTACATGCCACACCACACAACTCAAACTAGAATTTTTTGTGGACTTTTGTATTTTAAATTCTGTCACCTTAGGCAATTCTGTAAATGTCTGAATAAGGTAATTATCCCAGCACATTATGATGAATACAATTGGGGCCGATTCACAAAGGCACAGAGTGCTACATCACCTACCCCTAAATGGCTTGGAAAATGCCCCCAAAACGCCTAATTCCTTATTAGTAACAGTGCAAAGAGAACACAGACTTTTCAGTGTGTACTAATTATAAATGTATATTCTCTGAAGAGTCCCATTTGAGATTTTTGGAGCCAAATCAGTACTCTTAAATCCCTTTATGAACCCCCACCCTGTTTTCTTGACACAATGGGGCATATGTACAAGGGGCTAACGCCGCCTTAGCGGCACTTTTCCGATGGTTTTGCGGCGAGATTGTCATCGCCGTATGTACAAGCTGTCGCTAACCTCTGTTAGCGGCAGTTTTCTGGCGAAAACGTCCATTCTAAAGTTTGCCACTTCTGTTAGCGATAATGACATGAAAGGGAGGCGTTCCTGTGCAAAAACAGCCGCTAACCCCACTTCGCGATATTTACAAGGAGATTCCTGAAGTCTGAAGGACCAAAAAAACTGCCTCTACCTGCAGTTAGAGGCAGTTTTTTAAGACCAGAAAATAGATGGTCTTAAAAATCGAGATAAAACTTGGGGCCTCTTTCCAGCAGGTTTTGGTGCTGGACAGCGCTGCAAGTAATGTTGCAGCGCTGCCCTGCGACCAAACTACAGGGCAGGAATGTGCACCATCAATAAGATAGTGCGCATTCCTGGGCCTCAGTCATGAAAAGTGTTGCAACGCTGCGACAACACAGCGTTGCAACACTTTTCACTACGCCCTTCTTGGGACAGGGGGATGCGTTGTATTGACTGGACACCGATCCATGACGCAAGTAATGACAGATACGTCTGGAATCCTGACGTGTCTGTCTGCGCTAAAGTCACGCATTGCTGCAGTCGTGTCACAAGCATGACGCAACTCCAGCAATGCATGGGGCCAGCCTATACCTGTGGCACTGCGTCACCCTTACGCCTGCCATCAGGCAGGCATAAGGTACTGACAAAGTGCTGTCCTACAATTGTCGCAGTGAAATTTGAGGGATTTCACTGTGCGACTCCTATGAGGCCTTGTCGTGTGGGATCACACACCCTGGGTACATCATACCTGATGCAGGTATGATGTGGCATGGCTTCACAAGGTCATGCATATGCCTACATGTGCCACTTTGCAAATACGGCGCAACGTGGTGCTAGTTTTGCCTGGTCCATTCTTGAGGGGTGCCAGGGTGTCGGCGCAGTTGGAGATCCATCGGTGGCGGTTGCACGCTGTGATGTCATCGTCTGTTAGCGTTGGCGGAGTGGTGGTGCTGAGGGAGTTGACGAGACGTTCTTCGGTGGCCTTCATCCAGCTGCGAGGGGGGGCAATGATGACCGTGGTGTACAGTGGGCATGGTGAAGACGTGAAGTATACAATGATGGTTGGTCCAGGAAAGTCCGGTGGTGTGGCTATAGTTGAAGTTCCCGCTGGTGGAGGAGACGTGCTCGACCGTGTGTCCTGCTATGTGGCTTGCTGCGGTGACTAGCTGCTTGAGTCTGATGTTGGGGAGCTTCCCCAGGAGGGGCTGGTGTTCTGGTCAATGGGGTTGTCCAGGTGGAACTTGAGTTCGCCAAGTAGGATGTCGTCGGTGGATGGGAGAGCCTGGTGTGCAATGAGGTCTACAATGGTATTGGAGAATGGGTGTCTGTTAGAAATGGGATCTCTGGTTGGCTAAGGCTTGCGCCAAAGCCAGGCAGAGACCACCACTCTAGTCAGGGCAAGGGACTTACACGCCGAAGATAACCCCTGCTCACCCCCTTGGTAGCTTGGCACGAGCAGTCAGGCTTATCCCGGAGGCAATGTGTAAAGCGTTTGCGCAACACACACACACTGCAGCAACACACTAGGCACACCACAAAAGGAACTCCACACAAGGTTATATCAAAAATAGCCTTTGTATTATCATAAACACATTAGAATAGTAATCACACAATATACACTGTGCCAACTGGCACTAGGCAGTATTTACAGGGGATTATATACACCTGACAGGGCCAATTGGGCCACTGTCAGAACCATCACTTAGTAAAGATAGTAAATGTAGAACATATAGCAAACGTAGAACACAACCAGTAATTACTGGCAAACACTGTACTCAGCATTATCCTGCAACATAAACCACATTATGCACAGTATCACATCAGGCGCAAATTACATTATACGCCAACCTCATAAGCCTAAACATATTAGACCATAACCTCCTAAACATAAATCATATTAGGCATAAATCACAGGGGAGAATAATCTCACAAGCATAAACCATAGTATGCAAATCACCTCATAAACATAAACCACATTAGAGGCATAAATCAGGGTGCATAAATCACAGTACATGAATCACATTTCCTGCGCACCACATAAATCACATTAGGGCCTGGCGCCCTATTAACCACCAACCAAAGAAAAGGAGGGACCCCTATAAGCGAATGAGGGAGGGTAAAACAGGGGATCAAGTAAACAGCACAAGACAAAAAATTACCCACCCATTCAAAAGATAAATTATTGAGGCCCACAAGGGGGTCCTATGATAATACCTAAACAACCAAGGCTCAAGTGCATATATTGAACAGAACCAATAATTAAAATTAATGATTATTTCTTTTTATTAACAGAATATCAAAAAAATATATTTTATATCATAGCACAGTGATACATACAGATAAAATACAATAAAAAGAGAACCCCGCAACAAACCATCATGCATACACACACACTCAAAGATTCAAATGAGCTCTATACATCCATCAAACATTCATACACATAGCATATATAAAGATGTTTAAAAAGCCAGGAGAAAAACAGATATTTTAATAAATTGGTCCAAAGGTAGAATTGGAAACCACTTCCGGGTTTGAAGAGATCAAACGCCGACGCGCGTTTCGGTGAAAACCCTACAGGGGGGCTACACCTTCATCAGGGCAAATTATATACAGAGAAATAAATAGCGTGGGACACTCAAATACCTATAAACAACATAAAAATGTATCACTTCCAATACTTAGTGATAAGCTTCACATAATAATCAATACATGCACGAGAAGCCTTGAGAAATGATAACAGAAAATAAAGGAATTAAGGTCAGACAACAATGGTCAGCGCGGCAATAGAGGAAATGTGCATCTTAAAATAGAAGAAAACCGACCCAGCCTGGGTCATGTGATTTAAAAGATCCAGAAAAAACCAGTGATTTCTGCCTTTATATTAACAGAGAAAAGAGGAAACCAACCACCAAACAGGAAATATTCCATAATTCCCAAAGTGAATGAAACCACATATTAGTAGTCATGCCAGTAATGAATTCCTGGTGACCCCCTTTCCCCGAAATGGATATATACATATGTAAGCATACCTTTTGAGGTATTCTATCAAAACTTTATCCAACAGGATTGAGTTCCGACAAAGGCCATATAAGCCTGGGGGTACTGGACATCAACATCCAACAAATCTATAAAAATAAAATACTGTCACAATACTTAGCCGACGATAAAACATGTCAAAATAAACAAAACGAAACCATACAATACAGAAAAGCCCAAACGCAACCCATATAAACCTACCCTATGATGTAGGCATAAAGGCGAGCTTGACGGAGAACCACCTTTCAAAAGGTTCAGCCGGATTAGATTTCACGGAGGCCTTTATTCAAGGCGTGATATCAGGATAAATCTTAAAGAAATAACGAAGGGCAAGGGTTAACGATGTTTAAACAAGGTGATCACCAACTAGATGGCAACACTAACAATAAACATGCCCAAAGGTTAATTACTAAACGCTAGAAGACTACCCCCAAGTAACAGCGAGAGAGGCACAATGATCGAACCTGTCTCAAGAGAGGCGCCCTATTAACCTAACAGTCCCCCTGGCCAACTGGCCTTCTCAGAGGGCTCAAATAACCCTATGTCCATAAAGTCAGGGCTTGGGCTGCCAATGCAGCAGAATTCGCAAGTGCGCAATTGCGCTGGGGCAGAGGAGTGCCTCTCACTCCTATCTCAATCAAAAAAAAATGCCCCCAAAGAAATGTTGGCCTAAACGTTGCAGCTGCCGCTAATTGCCGTGCAGCTGTGAAGAACATAAAGGGCCTAGCACCACTGGGCCTCTTCTGTCCCACTCAGGGACTTCTCATCACTAAAAATGCGGCCAACGTTGCAGCTGCCCGCTACGCCGGTGCAGCTGTGAATAGGCAAGACAGGCACAGGCACCTCGGTGCCCTCTGGACTCCCACGGGGTTCTAACAACAAATATGCCCCCATCCTTGGGGCTGCCCGCTCTCTTGCGGGACTGCCCAGACACTAGATCTGGAAGGGGCATGGGCATGGGCCCCTCTGGGCCCCCACGGGGGCCTGGAAGCAATGTGGGCGACGTTGGAGCGGCCCGCTCTCCTGCAGGTCCGCTCGAGAAATAGGCACCGATCCTGTGCCTCGAGTCTGCTTCCCCCCAGCCATCCCTTACTCACCGGGCTCTCTGCTGGGGGGAAGTGTCCTTATTCCTGCTCCTCTCGTCGTGCACGGAGGAGGGGTGGGCTCCCGCTCCTCGTCCAGCATCGTCCAGTGCGGGGTGGGCTCCCGGGACTTTGATGTGGAGCCCGCAAGGCTCCTGACTTCCAGCCGCACTTCCTTCGGCAGGCCCCCCCCACAGTCAGGCGCGGGTGCCTGACTTCCTGTTCGGCTGCCTTTCTCGCTTGGGCCGCGGCGGTGATTCCTCAATAGTAGAACGCGGAATGGGCTCCCGCTAAGGCAAGCAACGCGGGGTGGGCACCCGCATCAAAAATAAACATAAGGCGGCCATGCGGGGTGGGCACCCGCTAGTTAAATCAATCAGGAATGCAGGGTAGGCTCCGGCTTAATCCCGACATGCAGGGGAATCCCCACGCCGGGATTCCCTCGGCGCTCAGGATACAGTAAGCAAAGCGCTCTTCAGGTCCCAAACGCAAAGCGCTCACGAGGCGCTAGATCCAAACCAAGTTCCCAGGTCCATGGGCATAGCTGGGCCCAGGGAGGCCAGCACACAGGGTCCTCCAGCAGGGAGGTAAGCCCCCATGGCGGTTCCTCCTGGGCCCCAGCAGCAGCAAGCCCCCTAGCAAGTCAGGGACAGCACCAGCACAGGACCACATCATGGGGTCACAGCCCCTATATTTATACTAAGCATTCCTTTGTCTGCGGTGCAGGGCATGGGGAACCAGATGCAACTGGTTCAGGGGGGATTTGGAGCACTTTGTTTTCCAAGCTCCTCTTCCCCTTTGTCAGGTGGGGGCTAAGCGATCAGACACACCACAGGGGGCGGAGCCAGCATTGTGCAGGCTGGGCACAGTCCTATTCAGGGTCAGGGGATTACTCCTCCCACTACTTCCAGGGCAGATGTCCCATTCAGCCTAGCGCTGACTCACCCTGCCCCTCCTGGAGCCACAAACCCCTCCCAGCCCCTGTCACTTACAAGACAGACATGCAATTCACATCAGGCAGGCAGACACACAGCACACAAAACTGCCAACTTCTAAAAGTGGCATTTCTCAACCAGTCATCATAAATCTGCACACACCATTGCGCAGCATTTATTCTTACAATTTCATACATACTAAACTCGACCACGCTGCTCCTCCCATCCCAGCAATTATCACTGACACACTTTATCAGGAATCCCCAATGCATTCCTATGGGAGGGCAGGCCAACCTTACCAAATGTACACACAGAGCGCACACACTTTACACTGGACCACAGTCCTAAAGTGCCCAGAGGCCTAAAACCACCAACACCATGTCAGAGAAGAAGGCAAAAAGTTCAGGGGTGACCCTGCACAAAGGGCCAAGTCCAACAGTGTCCATGGCCCAGGGGGCCTGCAGATGAGGGTGCCGCAGAGGGGTTGGGGTTGGTCCGGATCTGGAAGTTGAGGTGTTCCATGGTCACCGTTGGGTCATTAGAGTGCGTGGTCAGTCGGACTGTGCTTGTGTAGGTGATGGCAATGCCTCCTCCTGGATGGTGGGGGTGGTCCTTGCGGGTGATTTAGTAGCCGTTAGTGAAGGCGATGGCGATGTCCGGTCCGGAGCAGATGTTGGTCCTGGCAGGCGATGTCGCATCCAGGGTTGATGGCGAGGAGGGTGCTGGCGTCGTAGTGGTGGAGTGTCCGAGAGGAAGGGTCCATGGTGGTGAGCGCTGTCCAGGGGCAGACGGACGCAGACAGGCTTGCCTATGCCTTGCCTTTGGCATGGGAGATGTCCATTACAATGCAGGCAGATGTAATGCCTTTACAATGCAACTCCAACAATGCAGGTGCCTTTACATCGCAATCCATTACAACGCATTGTGAGGTCAGTAATGGGGTATTTTTTAGTTTTAGGGTGGGTATGGGTTTCGGGTGTTGGAGATGAAATGTGGGGTGTCTTAAGGAGTAACATTTGAAAATTGGGGTGTGTTTTGGGGTCAATCATGAAAATTGGGGTGAGCATTTGGGTCAAATATGATTTTTAGGGTGTGTTTTGGGGGCTCAAAGATGACTTTTAGGGTTGAGGGGTTGCTTTGTTGTGCCAAGGTTAGTTTTAGGGATGCACTCACTGAGGTGGGAATAGTAATGTTTACATCTCCGCAATCCAACACTGCCCCATATGTTGTAATATGCCTAGTATTAGTATGCATTGTAATGGAATGCGATGTAATGGTATGCGTCGTAACTCCATATATACCTTTGGCACACCAGTAGTATGCCCGCTGCGCATGGCCACACAGCGGCTGCCATTGAGAAGTGCTGCGGGGGGGACTGGACAGCTGGGAGGTGGGAAACGCCGGAAATAACACTGGATGGGGCGTGGGCACGGTGGTGTGTGTGTGAGCGGGTGTTGTAAAAATTTAAATGAGAGAAATCTTACCTCCAGGCCGGGTCCCGTGTCTTCGTTTCTCCTGCTCTCCTAAGTTTGCTTCCAGGAACAGGAAGTAGGCAGCCAGGCTCCCTCCCCAAAGCCAATCACAACGCTGCAATGCGGTGTTGGGATTGGTCATTGGCGCCGGGATGAGGCGTTCAGCCAGGGGCTGGAGGGGTGGGCATGTTCTCCATGCAGGTTGTAATGCAGCCTGCATTGCGAACAGGACAGTGCACATGACTGCTTTGGGCGGCCTGAGTGGGCCGACCAAACAGTCACTGCGCATTTGAGTGGGCATGCCACTCCGCCCCTGCCCTGCTCCATGAGTGGAGAAGCCCTACCCACCCTCCCACCCGTACAGGAAACATGGCACGATTACATCAGGAAGTTGTCATCATGTGATGATTGTTCCTCTTCTTGCACAACTTGAAAGCAGTGGGGTGACGCTCTTCCACCATAGCGGATGAGCCGCCACTGGGGGTGCTTCATCTACACGTGCTAGGCCTGGGCGACTCGACCCCCGGGCCTCTTCCGCTACACATCCCACCTCCTCCTTACCTGGACATTGACACTGTGGCGCAATCCGCTGCACTCTCTCCAAATCTGGGACTCAGCCAGCAGGAGCCTCAGCCAGGTGGGATTTCATAAGCCAGGGTAAAGCAGTCGCCGCCAAGTCCGCTGGTGAACCTCCTAATGCAGTTGATGCAGCAGGGCCCCCTTAGGTGTGAAGTTGCAGCGCTCCCGCCACACAAGTTTTGCGCAGCTCAGGGGCCTCACCCTCCACAGTGTCAGGCCAGCGTAACATCATCCGGCCTGTGATGCAGAGAGGCGCCGCCCACCGTTGGTAATCCCCTACGTGCACCCCGTTGTAGTGGAGGATCATACTATGCAATGCAGACCTCCCTACGTTGGTGCGCAGGAGTGCCTCTACGATTCACAGCTCCAAGGGGCTCAAGGTGGTCTTCTCACACAGGTCAGCAACGTGTCTCCATGCGACCGACTAGACTTCACCACCAGGTACGGGCGATCGTCGAGCCTCAATGTCTACCGCCACGGCTCATCGACTCCACAGCTCCTCTGCATCCCACTCCAGGCTCCAGGCGCAGGTCCAGTGAGGCATCCAGGCTCCAGGTGAAGGTCCAGTGAGGCATCCAGGCTCCAAACGCAGGCCCAGCGAGGCATCCAGGATCCTGGCGCAGGTCTAGCGAGGCATCCAGGCTCCAGGCACAGGTGCAGCGAGGCATCCAGGCTCTCATCCTGGGCATCCTGGATGTTGGGTGGCTTGAAGGGGTTGTTGATGTGTGCTGCACTTGGCCCTGGCTGCTCCATTCTGCATTTCATTGTTTGTTTTGCCTATTTTCTATTGGAGGTCGACTGATAGGCTATTTTTTCCAATAGAGGCAAAAAAAGTCACGTTGAGCCGACTAACGTGCGGTTTCTTGCCGCTAATGGGCCTTTCGTTGGTTTGCGCCCGCTGATGCCGGAATTCCTATCGCCATCACGCTAATGTTAGCGGCAGTTTTCACCGCTGATCCCTGAAGCTATCGCCATGTAGGGATGTCTTATACATACGTCGCTAACAAGGCGATAGTTTTCTGCGGTACACAGCGGTAAGAAAACTGCCGCTAACTAGCGTTAGCGGTAATTTTCACCAGTCCTTGTACATATGGCCCAATGTGTTGTTGTATTTTAAGTTAATTCCATTATCTTAGGCATCAATTCTTTCAGCTATCATTTGATATGTCCCAGGACCAGTTAGTATTCAGCCTGAGTAAGTAAAAGTAAATGGGTAAAGTATGCTCTAAAACAATTTTTCTCTTTGCTCCTACTGGAATTCTTGATGAAGTAATGTGCTTCAATGTTTCAAATTATTTTTGCATAAAATACCTTCATACTTCGCTATTCCACGAGTACAGGTATGCGGTGATCATGCCTTGACATCATTCCAATCTGTAACACTGCAATTCACGTTAGCTTGCTCTTACCATGCTTAATGTTCATCAGCACTTGCTGAAATAATTGATAATTTTAACTTTATTGTACCTTAGGAAATCAGACGCGTATGTGTGTCCTCGGAATTTGAGCAACCAATGCTTGACTGCCCACTGCAACTATCAAATTTAAAATCTGGAGAAAAGTTCTTCCTTTGCAAAGACTACCAGCCGGAGTGTTATTCACTCTAAATGTAGTTGTGCGCGCATTTAAACTCTTATTCACAAAAAAATACCACCTTTTTCTCTTCCACTACAAAATGACTAATATAGCCAATGACCTGACCTTCATTCTGGATGGAATGGTGGGGGATGTTATTTATCATCACTGACAAATAACAATATATCGGGGATCAGTATTTATGAGGGCTGATAAATGACTCCTAATATCACTTTCCAGCTTAAAAACCGGCAACACGTGAATTTTGTTGAATACCTATTAAGTCTTGGCAGGTTTTACCAGGTTTGTTAAACTCTAAGGGGCATATTCACAAGGACTTATCGCCGAGTGATCGGCACTTTAGCGCAGCAAAAGTGGAGATAGATTTATCGCCCCATTCACAAGCGGGTGCAAACTGCAGACATCGCCAGTATTCCCGCGATAACTGCCGCAAAATTTAACTCCACGGGTGACACCACCAACTAACCCTAATGAGATGCAGTGTAGGCGTTCCCGTGCAAAAACTCACGAAAACACCCCTACACCACTTTCACAACGAACTGCCAGATCTGCGATGCGAACCAAAAACAGGCGATAAGCCACGGTAGCAGCAGGGATTTAACACCTGCCTTCTGCTGGTGTTAAGCAGGACGACTACCTGCAGTATGAAAGGGAGCCAAGCCCAGAGCCACATCTGAAGACCCACAGATGCCATGGAGCCAATGATCATGCAGCTCGGAGACCCAAGAGGGCCACAACACCCACCGCCACCACTCCCAGCCCCCCCCCACGGACAAACACATACCGTGCACGACACAAGAGCCACACAAAGCGCATGATGTCGCACAATGACAACAAGAAACACACATGTGTGGTCAGAAGAACGAGAAACAGTCACTCATCATTGAAGTAACAACCAAAAACTTTATTGAAATACAATTCAAAACACCAATGCGGAAGACTCCTGTCGGGTCCATCCGGGACAATCTTGATGTCACAGCCTGGAAAATAAAACACAAAATCAGAACGTGTGTCATGCGCACATCAAAGGAGCGAGACACAGAGAAAGAGAGAAGGAACGAAAGGCAGAGAGAGAAAGAAAGAAAGGGAGAGGGAGATGGAGAGAGAGAAAGGAAGAGAGGGAGAGAGAGAGAGAGAAGGAAAGGAAGGGAGAGAGAGAGAGAGGGAGGGACACTGCCGCCCCCACGCACCCAGGCACCACTGCTCACCTGCTGCCACCGGTGTGTCTCCAACCACGTGCCGGTATACACTGCAAGCCACCAGGTCTGCAATCTGTAATCAAGGCCAGAGTCAATCATGGCAGAGTCCATATCACTGCACAAGGCAACAGCGCCTGTCCGCCCCTGCGCACACATGCAGCCGCACCCTAGCCCCTCCCGCCGGCCAGCGCTGGCTGTCCGCCCTTGCGCACCCAGGCCCCACTGCTCACCTGCCGCCAATGGTGTGTCCCCCAGTGGGCATACCACGTGCCCGTGCAAGCTCCAGGCCCCGGTCCCGCAAATATGGCATGCTCCACATCATGCGGACCCGCACCGCGGCCCAGCAGGTCCCACACATGACACTGAGTTCTGAGACATCAATGGCAGAGACCACATCAGTGCACACGTCATCATCGCAGGCTGCACACCCACTCAGCAATTTTGGTGCGCCTAACCCTCTGCAACCCCAGTCAGCACCACATGGTGGTAGGCCCGTGACGGCCGCATGGCTTCGGGTACCACTAACCCTGTGCAACCCCAGTCAGCGCCACGTGGTGGTAGGCCCGTGACGGCCGCATTGATTTGGGTGCCACTAACCCTGTGCAACCCCAGTCAGCGCCATGTGGTGGTAGGCCCGTGACGGCCGCATGGCTTCGGGTGCCACTAACCCTGTGCAACCCCAGTCAGCGCCACGTGGTGGTAGGCCCGTGACAGCCGCATAGCTTCGGGTGCCACTAACCCTGTGCGCAACAACTCATGGGCCCTTTATGATTGAGAATTGTGGAACGTCCGTCATCCAGTCACCTCCGGCAGTGGGGAATGTGACGTTGTCGGCCCCTTATGTTGGCGGGGTCACATGGCCTGTGACGCATGTGCTGGATGGGTGTGGTGTGTGTGCAAACCTGCCCTCAGGGAGTGGCCGTGACATGCTGACAACTAGACCAGTGACCTGCAGACCACTAGCGTGTAAACCTGCGACATGTAGCTATGTGGCCCCCCCCTCGGAGCGTAAGCGGAGTGGTCTGGCCTGGTGTACGCCGGACCAGCGCAGGGCTTGCAACAATGACTCTGGGGCTCTGGGCGTGGTTCAGTCCATGTCCGGACAAGGAAGTGACTAATGCGTGTGTCCCTGTTGTAGTGTCTACGGCACCCGGAACGCAATCGGCAATGTAGCACACTGTGACTGGAATCCCACTAGATGAGCATCATTGACGTTAGGGGGAATCACTGACCCTACATTCATCCACACATTCATACTTGAATGATGAAAGACATGACACAGCAGTGCGTTTCTGAATGTTTAATGCACATCCAGTGGAGTTTTGCAGCTGGAGCAGTACAGGGCCATGCCAACCCCACTTCACAATATGGGCCCGTGGAGGGCCAGCCAGAGTCCATTGGGGAATGACAAGTACAGCGGAAGAGGAAGAGTACAGTCCGCACTCTGGTCGCCGTGTCATTGGTCACCAACCAGGATATGGCAGTCAATGTCGCGGTCCAAGGTGAGTGCAGCAGAGTGTATCGGGGGTCAGTGGAAGGTCATGGGGCCATGTGCGGCACCAAGCAGCAACAGGCCAGGTGGCAGAAATGAATGCTAGTGCCTCCTTCTGATCTCAATCCCATCCACGTCCTCGTCCTCTGATGTGTGCTCTGCCTCATCTGTGGGTGGTGCAGTTCCGGCTGCAGCACTGTGTGCCACTGACACATCAGGGGCCGGAGGTGGATTGTCGGCCACAATGTGTGGCAGTGACACATCAGGTGCCGGAGTGGAAATGTCTGCCGCACTGTGAGGCACTGACACACCAGGGGGCGGAGATGTGGATGGTGTAGGAGCAGCAGCATTCATCTGCACCACGCCTTGTGGCAGCAATGCCATAATGAGGATCTGCAGGGCATGGTAGATCCCAGCTACATTTTGCTGATGTGCAGCGGTGGCTGCCATCCTTTCTGCCTCCATCCGCACCATGTCCTCCATGAGCCTCAGCATGTGTGCCAGCTCACGGCTGAGATCGCTGGAGCCACTCTGAGTGAACAGGTGTTCTTGTCTCCGAGTCATGACTCCAGCGATGTCAGCCAGGGCTCGTTGGAGACCATGGAGCGGCCTGTGGGTGTCCGTTATGGACTGGAGGTGGTCCCTGATGGGACTTAGACACCCATGGATGGCGTCAAGTTTGGTAGCCATGAGGTCGAACCCCACCCGCACCTGCTCAGCCATCTCCCTCCGGCCCTCCAACACACGGCATTGGAAGGCCATGTGTTGTTCGTGGGGGTCCTGGGAGACAGCCGGGGTTGTGGGTGCCTCCTGCTGGGTGGTTTGTGGAGTGGGTGGGGTCTCCTCGATGCAGCTGGGCTGCCCTGATCCTGGAGGTGAGTTGCAGATGATGTCAATGATGTCTTGGAGGGCTTCGGTGTCGATGCTGGGGGTGTCCTCCTCGTCATCAGTGAAGAGTGGCTGGGACTGCTCTGCAGGAGGTGTTGACGGTGCCTCTGCAATGTGAAGGGGAGATGCTGTATTACAATGTGTCCACATGTATGTAGCCGCTTGGTACATGTTCACATTCAGACAGCATGGCAATGTACATTGTGACAGTTTGTAGATCAGGGCCATGATCCAGAGTCATTGTGGGTGTGCATTGTGCTCTGCTTAATTGTGCATGTGTGCCATTGTGGCCATCTCCCTCCGTCCCCCCAGTACCTGGTGGTTACTCACCCTGTTGCTGTTGTGTTGTGTCATGTCGAGCAGTGTCCGCTCCCCCAACTCCTGCCACGGTCTCCACGCTGATGACTGTCAACACCAGCTCCTCCATGTCATCCAGCTCCAGCTGTGGTGCTGGACTCCCACCTCCAGTCTGCATTGCTGCCTTCTGGTTGCCTGCGAGTTTCTCCTTGGTTTTGCGCTTGATGTCAATCCATCGCCTCTTGACCTCGTCCATTGACCTCCTGTGCTCTCCGACGGCATTCACCTTGTCCACGATGGACCGCCATATTCCATTTTTGGTGCCCAATGACACGTTGGAGGTGACGAACAGTTCTTGATGGTGTTCCATCACCTCCGTGACTAGGATCCTATTCTCCTGCGGACCGAATCGCCTCTTCCTCTTCTTCATGTTCTTGCCCTTCCCTGTCCCCGAGGTCCCAGGCTGGTCGTCCAGGGTGCTTGTGGGGTTCCGCTCGTCCTCTGCTCCGGCTGCCTCCATGGTGCTTCGGTGTTGGTTATTTTGTGTCTGTGGGTTTTTTCTACTTTTGTAGTGATTTTCCCGCCTGCCGTGTGTGTATTGCAGGCCTGGCGCTGCTTTTCGGTGATTTCCTCATCGCGGTTTGGCCCATTGCATGTTTTTTCGCGTTGGGGTTTGTGTTTTTATCGCCGTCGCAGTGGTTGTATCGCAGACATTGGCCGCGTTTTCAGGAAACTATTGCACGGTACCGCCGTGTTGTGAATTCCACGTTAACACAGGGTTATTTTCCCGCGATAGACTGCGATGTGTAAAGTTGCGTTAACCTTTTTTGGAGATGTTTAGCGCACGTTCTTTTGAATATACCCCAAACAAACTTATAATTGTGATTCCTGTGTTTACTGGATCACTCCTCCTAACAAGGGCCATTGTGTCTTACTTTATTCCATTTCGTAGCTAGCATGGGTTGCTCTTTTGCAGGTGAAGGTAGCACGAGATGGAGTGTGGCATGGTAGGACCACCTTTCTGTGAAGCCTTTATTGCTGCTTCCATCCCATGAAATAACTAAGCACACTGAAATAAGCAGTTTTATCTGCTCTTTGTCTGTCTCAAAAAGGGTCATTTAGTACTTAATTTGTTTTTGCGATTTTATAAATTTTATAGTGTAGACATTTGCAGAGATTTAAAAAACATGAACAGTGGAATAGGTGCAGCAGCAATGTCTAGTCTGAATCAATGCAGGAATTGGTAGTCAAATTGATCTAGGAGTTTGTAATATTTTCTCAGCATTAACACCCATAAAAACCTGGATTTGATACTTTGTTTACTTCCATTCCAACAAATCAGCAGCAACCATGATCTGGAAATATTCTACCTCTACTGGATAGAGACAGGCATGGAGCTGAATGTAAACAGACTCACAATGGTGTAGTTCCTATATATAACCTATACAGAATCTGCGCGTTCGGATAACATGAACTGTGGGTTTGGTGGCAGACTGACTCTGAACACCCCCACCGAAAATGTTAGCCTGTTTGCATTAGCTAGCTCACAGTGCCACTAGTGTCTCCTCTTATCGGGGAGAGAATAGTTTCTGGCATCCTCAGAACATGACAACCCTGATCCCTCAGGATCGTGTAAACAATATACTACTTTTCGCTCAGTCATTCGTGCTCACTTATTCGGTCTCAGAGAGTTACACAGAAGAAACAGTTGGGCGTGTTACAATAAGAATTTATTGCACAGTTGTTCTTCTAGTGTAAAATAGGTGTGCTGCAATAATCGTTAGACAGTAGCAGATATTTATGATTAGCAGTATAGTGAATATAAATGGATAGTACAGTTCTACCATTTTGCAATAATCATAAATGCATACATGAATATAAAATGCATGATAAAAGAAAGAGCGTACTCCTACGATGCCTATCTAGATGTACCTAAGTGTACCTAGCATGTGAGTAGGTGTGAAGCCAAGAATCCCTCTAGGATTTAGTCGAACCCCATTACCTGAAGTGTGAGAATGTAGGAGCCCGTCCTGGTCTCGAGTTAGACACCCCGCGAGGGATGTGTTTGGACCACTGTCAGCTGGAGCATCTGCATGCAGGAGCCTCAGCGTCTCTGGTCAGTTTGTCGGCCTGGAAGTCTTGGTTCCCTCTAACTAACACTAGCAAGATGTGCTGTATTTATACAGAAAGTATCTAGGGTTCCTTTGTCCCTTGTTTCTTGTGTTAGCCATTGTTGGATTTGAGGATGATGTATGGGATGAACCTTGTACGTAGATATGGTGGGGTAGGTGGTGCAGCCCCTGCCTGGTTTCCAAGAACCCTTATGAATATTCATTCATACTGTGTGAGTCTATTGATGGAGTTTTAGGACTCAATTGTTTAGGAAAAACCCTCCTTCTGCACCCAGGACTAGAACTAGGTAAAGGTTCAATCCTAAAGGCTCGTTACTGTGTAGTATAAGGGAGATAATGTAGGTGACGGTGTATGATATTACCTGGGCCTATATTAGGGTACCTATATGAAACATAACATTAGGTTCTCTTACTCTTATCGGGCTCCCGCTGCTCTATGCCACAGAGACTTCCAAGCTCTTGGGGCCTCTGCTAGAACGCTACTGGACAATCATCAGTATGTTGCAGGGATCCGATTGATGCTTGTCAAACAGAAGACAGGCTTAGACAAGCAGAGAGTACAATAGAATAGAGAACACATGGCTTTTTACAACAGAAATCAGGAATGTCTTCCAGACCTAATACTAAAACAAAGACTGTGGGTCCGAGCTAGACACTGTAAAAGTTGTGTTCCCATAGAAACAACATTTAAGCCTAATTTGCATCAATCACACACTGTCTTTAAATAAACCTACCCCTTTTTTACTATAAAGTTGTTGAATGAACTACAGCCCTTAATTCCTAGGAGGGGATGTATCTGCTTGTTGGTAAGACCTACTCTGCACTTTGGCTCCCTACTTTTGATTAAAAGATACACACAAGTGAGAGGTCCTCGTTTCTTAATTTTGAGGTTATCTGGCATGGTTTACTATTCACTATAATTTTTCTTGTCCCCACTGTGAATAGTAGATGAGCAATAAGGTTCATTCCCAACAGATGGATCTTACTTGGCTGGTCTACGGTGAGTCATTGCACTTGTGTCTTTTCAAGAAAGATTCCTTAGCATAACTCTGTAATTCAAGTTAGCCTCTGGCAATCTCTTGTGTATTGGGTCGGAGCTGGTTGAATGACAGAAACGGTATCTTGCCAGAAATATTTTTGATATGCCACAACTTACACATACCATTTATTTTCACTATTAGTAAGAATTAATAATTTAACAGTACAGGATATCAGGTATGCATGTAGGTAAGCATCTGAGTGTCTGCGTGGTAAGAAAGCCCAGCCCATTGACAAAGAAGTCTACTTCAAAGGTAACAGAATACTGTGCAGGATATGGTAGCAGATATGCACCATGCATTTATAAAAGCACATTTATTTCCACAAAACTGTGCTCCTCGTGTACATGCCACATGCACCATCATGTTATGGGTTTTCCTCCTCTTCCCTGTGACTTATACACCAAGGGAAAATGTGTCCTTTCATTAGACACAGATGAGCATTGGGTCAGTATGCAGGTGTCAGATCTCACTGAACATCAAAACTGAAGCACACACAAAGCAGAAGGTTTGGATTTATCATTTACATCAGATCAAATCGAATCCTACCTTTTACATTTTAATGAATACCAATGCTATTTTTGTTCAATTCTGACCTATATGTATGTGACAATTGGTAGTTATTTGTATTTACTTTGACTACCCTTACATCCACCTACCTTTACTCTGTCTATTTTACGTCGCCCTCCATTTACTTTATCCCGTTCTTAACTAAAACAATAAGTCATCTTATTCTAATACTAACGCAAACCAGAATTACATTACATTATATCATTTAAAATTAATTCCGAGTTACCACAAAACCGATCCTAACCCTATTATTTGTTAAGTAACATTTAATGAAATCAAAAAGCTACCTTACCGTAACCCTAATGCTAATTCTACCCATAATTAATAATTATTTGTAAAACGTTTAAATTATGTTAAATTCATTTGTGAGTGCCAAATTACAGTATGTAATTAAATAAACGTATTAATAATTTAATTTTAATAAATTGAATTAAATCTATTCCTGATTGTTCACTATTGAGGTCAATGAATTATAAATAAAATAAGAGAATTGCAACTTAAACTTTTACCGTAGCCCTAATGAAATTTAATTGAAATATTTTTCAACAAATTAAAATAATTTCATTATTAACCCTGACTCTAAATTAATCAAATATACTTTTGTAAACATTTTAAAATATGTTAGTGATATTTGTATAATCCTAATTCCACTGATTTGGGAGGCACTGACTGACAGTCATGCATCGGGTCCTATCAGACGGTTCTCCCTTCCATGGAGACAGTTGACAGTGACGGGAAATGCCTCTCATTCATGGCAGTCTTCAGTTTCACTTGCTAGGCGCCATGGCAATGCTGGAGGGCTGTGATGCTCCAGTAGGAAGTCAGCGGAAACAAGAGGCATCCCAGGCACTATGAGTCAGTGGGATCCGCAGATGCTTGCCCAGATAAAGAACAGTGGATGCTCCACCACATACATGGAGCATATCTAGCACTCACTCGGGGTCTGAGAAGGCTTCAAGGAACACACACTGAAGCACAGGATGCAACCAGCGGTTTGAAGACTCAAAGTTCATAGTCATACTCTGAGGACTAGAGCGTTCATGAATAGTGGTCATTTTTTCTGAATTCTCCACCTGTGGTATGGGTTGGCAAGGGTATCTAGCAAAGCCTGGTCTGCACCTGTGTTTTATTACTGAAACCTGTCTCTTCAATTCAGTATCGCAGTAGGTTCTCTGCAAAACCTGCTCCTAACACTCCTTGACTGCATGATACTAGGGACACATGGGGATTATTTTCTGCCACCATTATTATCTACAGAGGTCTTCTCATAACAAATCATCTGATACCTCGAACATCATATCCAGTGAGGAGGCTACTGAGATTGTAAGTGACCGCGTCCTTGGAGAGATGACTGACTTTATCCTGCTGTCACACTGATAGCTGTGTTTTACACCTGACCTGATTGTGGGGACTAGTCTCCACTGATATCTGTTTTGTTATAGAATGGTTAACTTTTTAAAGTGCTTTTTAAACTTGTATTGATTGTAATTGTCTAAGTTTAAACATTTATTATATTATAATGCACTTTTAAGTCGTTGATCATATTTATGAGTTTTCTCAGTGTTGTTTTAAGTATAAGATTGCGTGTATGTTTTATGTCGAACGTTTCTGAGTTCCGTAACATAAATAAATAAACTTGAAAAATGATATCTGAGTCGAAACAATTGTTCTTTTCTGTTTGCCTTAGAACTCTGTGCACTTTACCACTGCCAACCAGAGATAAAGTGCTTGTGCACACTCCCCTAAAATTAGTTAAATTGGTTTACACCTCATTGACATATATGAACTACGTATACGTCCCTTGTAGAGTGGTATACCATATGTCTAGAGCCTGTAAATTAAATGCTACTGGTTGCCTTGCAGCACTTATTGTGCCACTCACTTAAGTAGTCCCTTGAAACATGCCCCAGGCCTGCCAATTCGACTGAGCAATGTAACCACCTTGCAAAGCCTTAAACTCTCCTTTTATTGAATATAAGTCACCCCTAAGGTAGGCCCTAGGTAGCCAATAGGGCAGGGTGTATTGCAATTAATAGATTGGGCAGATCCCTTTATGTTTTGCATGTCCTGGTAGTGAAAAACTTCTAAAGTTGTTTTTCACTACTGTGAGGCCCACCTGTCCCATAGGATAGCATTGGGTTGCCTTATTACATTTAATACGAGCTAACATTTGATTGGGGACAGATGAGTATTTCATGTTTGGTATCTATGAAATTGTAATTAAAAATCCTCGATAGTGGTAAAGTCTGATTTTAAATTACAATTTTGAAAATGCCACCTTTAGAAAGTTCTTAAGTGCTACAGTGGTTCTCATAGGCGACCATACAATATAGTATATTACATTAAGTAAAAAGTATTTTAAATATAAAAAAAACTTTTAGAAAAGACAATCACCAAATTTAATTAAACAGTGGCAGTGACAAGTCACAAATGGAATAACCAAAAAATGATCACAATGAACACAAAATAAATTAAGTGATTTTTCTATTGATTTCTATTCTATTCATTTCGTTTAGTTGTGGGTCCAAACCCCGTCACCAGTATAAAAAGACAAACTTGCGATTTCCTGCAAAATATTGACATTATTTATCAATCTGGGGAGTTTTCTGTTTAATAATAACTTTCTTTCTTTATGTATATATAATTTTTGGGTGTTTGCTATTTGTTTGTGTTGTGTTCTTTAGCACTTGGGGCTTAAATATATGTATTTGTATACACACTAGATCTACCAATGACATTAATTGGGGTTTTAGGTTAATTATGAGTTGCACTTACATAAACAATAAAAGAATCTCTTAACTTTTCACGTGTTCATTGTGATAATCTTTTGGTTATTCCGTGTACGTGACTTATCTGTTCCAGTGTTTAATTAAGTTTTCATATTTATTATAATTTCTACTGAATATAATATACTATATTGCATGGTTGCCTGTGAGAACCACTGTAGCACTAAAGAATTGTATAACCAAGTTCCCATAGGCTGGAGAGGTAGCTATAATCCCACTTTTAGAAAGGTGGCAGTTTCCTGCCCATAGACATTTGGTGCCTGCAACCTCCCCCGGTTCACATGCCTGGATGCCTGGGTGTAACTGACAGCTAAACTTGGTGAATTCATTCCAGACAGTCACACAATGGAGGGATCAGGTGTGCCTAAATGCGCCATTTGCTGGCAGGACTGGGATGTGGAGCTGGGCACAGCCCTACTTGCAACTGATTAGGCTGTGCTCTGCCTTCAGCTCCAGATTGTCTCTGCAGCAAGCTTGGAGCCAGGGCAAGGAAGTCAGGAAATTCCAAGGACTTCAAAAAAAGAACTCTAGAAACTTCTCCTAACTTCAAAGAAGATGCAAGGAAAAAATGAAGGCCCTTAGACCCACTCTTCAGTTCATTTTTTGGAACTGCCGAAGGACTCTCAGATGCCTGCCTGCTGTTGTGGCCTGCTATGTAATCCACAAGACTGCTTTGCTGCACCAGGCGATACTGGTTTGCTACTTGGAGCCTGCCTTCAACCTTCAGAGACCAGAGCTACTGTTTGAGCCCTGCATCTTTACCTGAGCCCAAGACTACCAGAGTGACTCCAAGGGCTAGTTTGCTGGCCTTCTGTTCAGAGCCAAAGGGACATAAAAGGCTCCCAGCCTCAGTGAGTCATTAACCCACAAGGGGTGTCTCTCCAGTCCTGGACCATTGGTTGGGGTGCTAATGGTGCCCAAGTAGCCAAAATCCAAAATGTGGGACTTAGATTTTTTGTTTTGGCTTAAACCTGCTCTGAGAACTGAGGGAAGACTGGGACCAACCTGTTCGTTTGTTCGTCCAAGGTGCATCACCGGTTTTCCTGACTTCGTGGCTGCTCCCACTATATTCTTCTCCGCAGCAGCAAATCCTGTTCAGCGCTCCTTTGCAAAAAAATATCCAACCTCCTGGAATTGTCTTTGGCTACAGCCTCCGGCTTCGTCCCGCTGGAGGTTTTTGACTTCCATAAAGTGACTAAGTCCAAAAGTAAAAATCTTCAATGCAACTCCATCCAGTGTCTCCCCGACGATGATGCTCCTTCCACGGACAACGCCTGCAGCCTTGCCCCGCTGAACTTTACCTTTTCCAAACATTTTTCTGAAAATTCTTTTAAGTCCGAAGGTCAGCACCGACCAGGCCCAATCCATTTCTTGTACCCGGCCCGCGCTCTAGCGCAGTTGCCCATGTTGCCCATATTTTCCAACTTTGTCCCATTCTCACGCGACTAGATGTCCACAGTTGGCACTTTGATCTTTTAGATGCTAGTTTTGACTAAAAATGTCAAAAAATTCATAACTCTGGCTCTACTAATTGGATTTATATTGTATTGGTGTCAAATGATTTATTAATATTTACTCTATGTTTTTAATTGGTGTGCAATTTTTCTTGTGTTGTGTTTTACCTTAATTTCTGTTTGAGTAATGCATACATGCTTTACACATTGCCTTTAAGTTAAGCCTGTGCTTTTTTGTGCCAAACTACCCAGGGTTAAGCACAGGTTAATTTAGTGACTTTTATTGGTTCACACTGCCAGGGATTGTAGCTTTTGCTTGACCAGGTCTAAAGTAGCCTTCTTTTATGAATGACTAGAGACCACAGAGAAAAGATTGTTGGAAAAAGAGACCTAGTCCCAGACTGTGTCCTGTATTGTGGAGGCTACACAAGAAAATAATTGATTTAGAAGATAGAAGCAGTAGAGCCACTGTTTGGTTTTCTTGATTCCGGTATTCCGGAAAAGTTTTCCTTGAGGATGATGTGTGACTCCCTATTAGAGTTCCAGAGGGCCCAAAGGGTGCATATTTGCAATGCCCAGATCCTGGCCTGTTTCCTAAGGCATCAGCAAGCAAGACAGGTCCTCCTGGAAGCAAAACAACATAGCACTTTTATGCAAACTATCACATAAACATATCAGCTGATTTTCCCTATAACACAAATGCAAAATTAAGGGCATTTTTGCCTTCAGACTATGCCTCTGAAAGTGGGAGATCCATTAGGGTTTTCTCATGCCAGCAATCATGTTGGTTACTGTCAACCGAAAGTACAGAGAATATAAGGACCCAGAAGAACTGGAAAAAGTCATTAACTCTTTGGACTTATCTGGGATGGATACCTCAGTGCCCTACCCTTCTCAGGTAACTAACCAACATCAGTCCAGAGAATGACTGACTCCTCAATACTTGATAAAAGATCCATGTTTTAAAGAGTCTCCCAGATGTGGGTGAGTGGGAAGAGGTAGTACAGATAAAAAAGGTGGAGGGAGGAAGAAGTAGAGGTTAATTCACCTTCCAAGAGGTACTGGTTATCTATCAGAAAGGGGGGAAATAGACCACATAAGTCTCAATACCAGAGTCTCAGAACATTTTGTCTCGAAGACCATCAACCACACTTTCACAGACTGCGGTGTATGTAGTCTCTGCTTAGTGTGGTTCGGTGGATAGCGTCATCACCGGGTCTTGTCACTTGAGTGTCCTGTTCCACAAGTGACATCAGAAACTCCACCAGGAGGGAGATTGTCTGGATGTTGACAGTGGTGAGTGGATTAAAATTGTCTCCTATCCTTTAGGTGAATCTTTATTGGGGAGAAAAGAGTAGGATAGGGATAAGTCTAAAAACAAGGCAGTGTTTAGTGGATGAGTCACTGGTCAACCACACCTAGTGGTCGGGTTGACAATGTTTCAGCCTGGAACAGCCCCTACGGGTCTATGGCCTTCGTCAGGACCAAAGGAATATATATGGAGGCCTTGTACTTCAGGGCTTTCCGGATAGTGTGCTATAAGTGAGTGGAAGCACTCACCTGCCTTCATCAGTGAGCACACTTTGCCCCAGATGGAACGTGGTAATAGGTGCGGTCTTTAGGCCTATAACTGTGAGGGAAACATAGGAAAATTAAATGCATGATAAAACTAACATTGCCAATTTCCCAATTCACCCAGTGTGGCACTGAAAAAAACTGTGGGAGCGATGTCGCTGGTGGCTGCGTGGTTATCTTCCTATAGATATACATTAGTGAAAGAAAGATACAGCCAGGGGATCAGGGACACTGCCCTGCTCTCACTCTTGGCAAATGTGTATAAAGAACTGTGAGGTAAAGCATAGCGCTCTCTCTGTTAAATAATAATTATAGTGTATAGATAAATCATCCCTGCGTTCAATATTGGCAAACATTCTGGCAGAACTTGGGGATAAAAATGTCTCTTAGCAATTTAAACATGTCAAATGATAATACTAGGCTGTTTGAGGAACCCAGAACTGGGGGGCGGGGGTATTTTTTTTATTAAGAAACAAATGTACTGTTACCTTAAATATGCATTTCATTTGCAACATGGTGTGGAGAAATGTAGGACAGGGGTTTAAGCTAGGCTTTAAACAGTCCTGCGCATTGCTCCTGCATGCATCTCTCCCCAACCGAATGTTGAAGGTGGTCTGGAGAGAAGCAGTTTTTATAGCTTGCACTGCGACAGATAGTAGAAGCTGTAGGGATGATGTCTCCAAACCCGCAGGTTACTGTCACTAGCCTTGATGGCTCATACATATACAAATATCATAAGAATACATATTATTATTATTACTGACCAAACGCTATCCAGGTGTTAAGTGCGCAAAACATCGAGCGCACAGATAATGGGTGACGATCGTTCTTCAACTGACGTCACCGTAACGCTACAAACTATGACTCCCATGAGGCCGTGCGCGTCACGCACGACGTCGCTGGAGACGGCTCATAGGAGGAGACTGAACACAAGTCAGTGTCGGAAATTCTTCGTCCCCGCCAGCTGTGTTCGCAGCCGTTCCTGGTTCCTGTAAGAAAAGGTCGGGTAAGGGTGCTTCGCTTCCCCTATTGATTCCCTGGTCACCATCCTCCGTTGGGGAGCGTTCGGCTCAGGCGGAGGCTGGCTCCATTACCCTTGGGTTCTCGGCCGGTACTGTCGGCCGGCGGTGTTTTCTTTGAGTCCTTGTTACCCCTTTGCGCCCAGCATACCCTGAAGAGCTATGGCTGTCCAGAGGGATTGACAGACACATATGCGCAGAGGGCTGGAGCGTCTATACAGGTCCTATACTTCCTTCCTGGTAACGCGCATTACACAGGGAGTGTTAAAGCTATATTAGTTTTGCATTTGAATGCTATACTGTGTGGATCATTTTCAACGGTGAAGTAACCGTATCTATGAATACTACGCAGGAACATTGGTGTTAACGTTGATGTACAAAGATTTTATAACCATGATGTTCTGGCTCTGTTTTAACAGGGGTTTTGATGAGTGGTAGAAGACTACGCTCTATCCCTGTGATGTACAATGGAGTTTAGACAAGGGTAGGTTCATAGTGTTACTGTGCCTCCGTACTGTCGCAGTCCAGTTATGTATATTAAGGATTTATGCTCATGATATGTTTCTTTCTCTATGTGATTTTCCTATGCAGTTATAGGCACAGCACGTAGTGTTCCACACAGATGGCACCCCCTTTATAGAAGTGCCATCTTCTACAAAGTGTATTC
This sequence comes from Calotriton arnoldi, assembly GCA_963921515.1. Classification (NCBI taxonomy): domain Eukaryota; kingdom Metazoa; phylum Chordata; class Amphibia; order Caudata; family Salamandridae; genus Calotriton; species Calotriton arnoldi. The sequence continues at coordinate 562,528 of CAWUFW010009097.1, read as the reverse complement.
TTTTTTGTTACAGGTATATAGAGGTGACACCATTCAGTTCCGTGGTTCCATGCATGTTCTGTGTTTATAGTAAGAAGGGTTACGGAAGGTACTTACAATTGTGCTTGTCTTTCAGATCTCCCTCCCGGCTGTTCCCTTCCTTTCCTTCCCCACTTGATCCTTCCTGTGACCTGTGCCATTACGGCTATAAGGCTAGGATAGATCGAGAGGTGGACCATTCCTAGCAACAAACCGATCCTGAGGACCGACCGATGTAACAGAATTTCCGACCCACAAATTCTTGTCCTCCCGGTCGGGTTGTGTTGGGTATGGCCACTCTAGATGATGTGATAGCGATGCTTACCGCGGTCCAGGGGGAGCTAGCTGCGTCCCGTCAGGAGGCAGCAGACTTAAGAGCCAGGGTGGATGGGATGCAGAGGAATCCTTTCAATGCAGGTACGGCAGCAACACCTTCTACGGCAGTAGTGGTAGAACTGCCTGTATCCATACCGTTTGCCACCCCGGAAAGGTATCATGGGGATTCCGAGAAGGTACAAGTGTTTTTAACGCAGGTGATGCTTCACTTCTCATGTAAACAAAAGTCGTTCCCCACTAATCAGGCGAGGGTTGCCTTTCTTATTTCCTACCTAGCAGGTAATGCGCGTTACCAGGAAGGAACTATCACATTGCCGAAAAGGAACTTTTGGCCATTAAGGAATCATTCATGGAATGGAGACATTTCCTAATGGGAGCCAGACACGTGGTTACGGTGTATACCGACCATAGGAACCTACAATTCATGACGGCAGCAAGACATCTTACCCCGCGTCAGCTTCGTTGGATGCTGTTCTTCTCTGGTTATCATTTCATCATAACATATCGACCTGGCTCGGAGAACAAGAAAGCTGATGCTCTCACGCGACAAACCTCTGCCAAAGACCCGGAAAGCACTCCTGATGGTCGCATCATTGACCCCATGAAGGTACTATGTGTGATACAACCAGATGCCTTTTTGAAAGAAATACTCAAGGGGGTTGCTTCCTTTACCTGGAGAACCTGGCTCAAAAGTCACTCGGAATGACAAGTGAGGAATGGCTTATCTATGAACAATAACCGCCTCTTGGTTCCTACGCTGAAGCTAAGAAAACAAGTATTTGCCTGGTGCCATGATTCCCCTAGTGCAGGTCATATTGGGGTGGAGAAGACCGTAGAACAAATCAATCGTCAATTCTGGTGGCCTTCTCTGAGGGTGGACGTTAGAGAGTGGGTGTCCTCCTGTGAACAGTGCGCAAAGATGAAATCTGATCATCGTCGCCCTCAGGGCTTGCTACAACCGCTTCCTACTCCTACCAGTCCCTGGGAGAACATTTCACTTGACTTCATTGTCGGTTTACCACAGGATAAAGGGTGTACAACCATTCTGGTAGTTATTGATTACCTGACAAAGATGGGGCACTTTATCGCCTGCAGACAGGTACCTTCAGCTGGCCAGCTGGCTTGCTTACTGATGGCACATGTGGTCCGTTTGCATGGATTACCAGACGTCATTGTATCCGATAGGGGCTCGCAATTTACGGCACAGTTCTGGAGGAAGTGGTGTTCTTCCCTACACATCAACACTGCCTTATCTACCAGCTTCCACCCCCAGACAGACGGGCAGACGGAGCGTCTCAACCAAACGCTCAAGCAGTACTTAAGATGTTATGTGGACAATAGCAAGGAGGAATGGGTGGATTACCTGTGGCTTGCTGAGATCGCCTATAACAACGCCACACATAGTTCCACAAAGGCATCTCCGTTCTACTGCAATTACGGTCGACATCCACGGTTCCTGCCATTCATCCATCCAACGAAGGACACCAATATACCAGAAGTAACGAAGAGGGTGGCCCATATTCAGGAGACTTTAGTGAAGGCACAGCAGCACCTAAGGGCAGTCAAGATCAAGTACAAGGCCACCGCAGACAAGCACAGGCGCCAGGGTCCTTTGTACAGTAGGGGAGACACAGTCTGGCTATCCACCAAGAATATACGTTTTAGGAAACATAGTGTGTTCCACCCTAGATATATCGGACCCTATAAGATAGCTAAACGCATAAATCCAGTGACTATGAAGCTGAAACTGCCATCGCACTTGCGCATTCATCCGGTATTTCATGTGTCTTTACTGAAACCCTCCTCCACACCAGTTAGGAGGTTACCTCCGCCTCTTTTGGTCAATGAGGACCTGGAATATGAAGTGCAAGGTATTAGAGACTCAAAACTGCGTGGCCGCAGCCTATGGTACTTGGTGGCCTGGAAAGGGTATGGCCCTGAAGAGAACTCGTGGGAACCTGCATCGGGTGTGCACGCTCCTAGATTGGTGACGTCCTTCCACAGAACACACCCGCTTAAACTGGGCCCCTTAGTGCGCTCTTGTTAGGGAGGGGCTGTACTGTTAAGTGCGCAAAACATCGAGCGCACAGATAATGGGTGACGATCGTTCTTCAATTGACGTCACCGTAACGCTACAAACTACGACTCCCATGAGGCCGTGCGCGTCACGCACGACGTCGCTGGAGACGGCTCATAGGAGGAGACTGAACACAAGTCAGTGTCGGAAATTCTTCGTCCCCGCCAGTTGTGTTCGCAGCCGTTCCTGGTTACTGTAAGAAAAGGTCAGGTAAGGGTGCTTCGCTTCCCCTATTGATTCCCTGGTCACCATCCTCCGTTGGGGAGCGTTCGGCTCAGGCGGAGGCTGGCTCCATTACCCTTGGGTTCTCGGACGGTACTGTCGGCCGGCGGTGTTTTCTTTGAGTCCTTGTTACCCCTTTGCGCCCAGCATACCCTGAAGAGCTATGGCTGTCCAGAGGGATTGACAGACACATATGCGCAGAGGGCTGGAGCGTCTATACAGGTCCTATACTTCCTTCCTGGTAACGCGCATTACACAGGGAGTGTTAAAGCTTTATTAGTTTTGCATTTGAATGCTATACTGTGTGGATCATTTTCAACGGTGAAGTAACCGTATCTATGAATACTACGCAGGAACATTGGTGTTAACGTTGATGTACAAAGATTTTATAACCATGATGTTCTGGCTCTGTTTTAACAGGGGTTTTGATGAGTGGTAGAAGACTACGCTCTATCCCTGTGATGTACAATGGAGTTTAGACAAGGGTAGGTTCATAGTGTTACTGTGCCTCCGTACTGTCGCAGTCCAGTTATGTATATTAAGGATTTATGCTCATGATATGTTTCTTTCTCTATGTGATTTTCCTATGCAGTTATAGGCACAGCATGTAGTGTTCCACACAGACGGCACCCCCTTTATAGAAGTGCCATCTTCTACAAAGTGTATTCTTTTTGTTACAGGTATATAGAGGTGACACCATTCAGTACCGTGGTTCCATGCATGTTCTGTGTTTATAGTAAGAAGGGTTACGGAAGGTACTTACAATTGTGCTTGTCTTTCAGATCTCCCTCCCGGCTGTTCCCTTCATTTCCTTCCCCCACTTGATCCTTCCTGTGACCTGTGCCATTACGGCTATAAGGCTAGGATAGATCGAGAGGTGGACCATTCCTAGCAACAAACCGATCCTGAGGACCGACCGATGTAACACCAGGCGACATTGTCATTTAGTCCTATATCCAAACTTCTAAGATGGTAGACCCATCTTTGTTCTTTTTGGAAGAGAATGCATTCGACATCTCCGTCTGTCTCAGCCAGTGTGTCGAAAATCACCCATTCAAGTTCGTTGGCTGCATACTGAGGTGTAAGAAAGTGGTTACTCTTCCTTGTGGTGGCTTTCTTGCATCTGATATTGCTACAGTGTTTTCTAATCCGTGTATTGACTTTGCTGCAAGTCATGCCTATGTATCTTAGTCTTCATGGACATGTGATCATGTATTTGGCGTGTGTGGTGTTGCAATTTGTATGTAATTTTAGAGTCCTCTCCAAGTTCTTGCTCAATGTGAGGGTTTTTGTTACTTTTGTCAAATGGCACACTGCACATGACCCACAGGGGTAATGTCCTGCTACAGGTTGTAGGCTCCAAGTTGTGAGCATCATATTTTTTTCTCTTTCTTTTTAGGGGGTCGTCTATGTACCAAGAGAGCTCAAATGTTCTTACTCCTTTTGTGGGCAAATCTAGACTTCTGCCATTTTAAAGACGTTATAATGTGCCAATGTTTGTTGATGACTATCTTAATGCTGTTGGACATTGTGCAGTAGATGGTCACACATATGAGAATGTAATTTTCCTTTGTGTTCGCTGATTGTTCCAGGAGGTTATTCCTGTTCTGATTTCTGGCTCTCTTTTGGCACTTGTTGATATTCTTGTTGGGGTAATCCCTCACCCACAGTTTTTCCTGTAGTGCTGAGGCTTGCTTTTTATAATCCTCTATATTGCAACAGTTGCGTCGTATTCGTAAGAATTGACTGTAGCAGAGGTTCTCCCTTAGTGGGCGTGAGTGAAAGCTTTTGAGTGGGAAGAGGCACAGGAATAGACAACGGTAAATTGTTACGGACAAGTCCAGATCTCCTAAAGACATGTGACTGTTGTAGAGAAGACCCTGTTTGAGGTTGGGTTGTTCTTCTTCATCTAGGGCATTCTACTACCCTAATCTACTACCATTGTGGTCTTCCTGCTATTGTTCCTGTATTCTGGTGTTCTCTGGTAAGTTGTACTGATCTTAGATCTGACCTCTAACTGTTATGATGTTTTGATAAAAAATTGTAGCTCTGACAGATTCTGTGACTGGCTCAGACCTGGGGTTGACCTGACGAAGGGTACAGGGGCAGATTGCATGATGGTTGCCAGTACTACTATGGAGTCGACCATCCCCTGGACCAGATATATTAATCTGCTTACCGTTTTACTTATCCAGCCAACAGGGTACATTCTGAGGGTCATAACTAGGCTTGTTTTCCTCCTGCTCCTGAGGGGGGCCTGGGGTTACAATTCCTGACCTTAGGGTAGCCAGCTGAATCATGTTCAAGGTCTGCAACGAATGGAGCCTGTGAGCCAGCTGCCACACCCCTGTTTACAGGATTCTTTTTCCTCTTCAATCTACAGATTGACCTGAGCCATGATCTTGGCTCTATTCTCTTTCCCAGTTATCTTGTTGTAAATAACAAATTAGTTGTTTATTGTACCCACTGTACCACTACCACATACTGTCCTCATTGGATAGACTGGTGTATACTTTACCCATACGGCATCTGTCTCATGGCCAAGTATACCTTGGTGGACTGATGTTTACTGGCCCTCTTTGTGCGCTATGAAGTAAGGCTAAATTTCCTCCATGCCAACATTTCAGACATACCCCACTGCTTATTCTCCACACACCCCTAGGTCACAGTGCCATCACATACTAACCTCCTTCCCCCCACCTGCCCATACTTGGCATCTCAAGTAAATAGAGAAGGTCCTGACCTACTGGCCCCTATTTCTGTTGCATATCTCGGCATCTACAACAAATAATCCTTAACAATCATTTTCTCAATGTGAATGGCGGCACACCCTACATAAAGTGGAAGAAAGTACTTACTCTTCTAGGGTCCAAATGCCCTGACATAGTTATGTTACAGGATACACATTTGACACCAAGGGAAAGTGAAAAGCTGAAATGCGACTGGGTGTGTAGTGCCATATTTGGTTGCAAACCCTGACACAACAAAACAAACTCCCTACTCAGTTATATCACAGAAATTGAGGTGGTGTAATTTTACTTAGAAAATCCCCCAAGATGAGAGTTTTCAGGCATGTTCTGATGACCAGGATCATGTCATCTTTGAAAGACAGAACTTTGGCTGTTGGTCTAGTTAATCACTGGTTGGGGATAAGTAAGAGTTTCTTTTGTCTTTGCACATGTCAAAGACTCTTTGATATGACTTAAATTCTGGTAGATAGGGGTAGAAATTGACCATTGATCAACTCCTGAAAAGATCTAGCAAGGCTGACCTTAGACAATCCATGCAGACATGTTTTGGGTAATGTTATGGATGACCATGCCTTGATTGACTCCTAGCAGCTGTGGCACCCAAGAGACTATACCTTGACTTTGTGTATCCATGGAATGGGTTTATGCATAGACTTCCTACTGCTATTCGCAGTTTGTCATGGAGGCTTTTATCAACCTTGATTATCCAAGGGAATGTCTCTGATCAAAACTTGACTGAACATTTTCTGCACTGGGAGCTGCTGATTTAGGATTATGACTAAGTATAGATCACCTCAGGATATGTTCCTTCTTGAAATTGCATAGTGATTATAACGAGGGCTCTGTGAATCCTGCTCAGACCTTGTGGGCTGAGGATAGATTACATGTCAGGGGAGATGACAAATGATTTTGCTCTGGCTAGAAGGAACTTCATGGACATGTAGCATCACCTTGAACCAGCAATTTGATTACTTACCTCCTTTTATAGTGACGGTGTAACTAAGTAAATTGAAACAATGTAAATGAGTGTATGAAATAATGTCCTTAAGTAAATGTCAGACAAGCTCAAAGTGAATTAAAGGTCAGACATTGTCTGAAACTATGACTAAAAAATACAAAATGTTGGGAAATCATTAAAATGTACTTCTATTCAAATATCCATTGTTGTATGTCCTAGAGAGTGAGGTCATTTTTTAAACATATTTATAGGCTGCAAGGTTACGCTTCTTTTATTAGGCTTGCCGTAAAGTTATGGTGAGTAGTAAAAGCCATACATTATGAGGGCTGGTCTTCTCATTGCAAGGAACATCTACCTCCTGACTACAAATGTAGCCTGGCATTAGTGTTACTAAAGATAATTTGGCAAAGTGAAAGTCAAACCAGGAGCAGATGCATCTGGCCCCTATCTTTAAGGTTCTTGTAAAAAGTGTGACATTATATAGACTAGACATGGTATGTCAACGTGATGAAAGTTTTCACTGTACTATAACAAATCCTGACATCTTTTATGTGACCTTAAAACAAACTCATTGGCACAGTTTTGAAAATAATGTGCTCTTTTTGTCAGGTTCAGCTCAATTTGTGTATTCTCTAAATAGTCATGGGGTGTGGTTGATTTGTCATGCAGTGCCCTGAGCAATCTATCACCCATATGTTGTATCCGCTTCGCCCATCCCTCGCCCTTACTATTTTATGTTGTTTCCAATTTCCTTCTATACTAATGACAAAATGACCTTACAGGGTTTGGGCACTAGCAGTGGAAATAATTCATTGGTTTCTGGAGGCATTAAGGGGGTGGACTAATGGCAATTGTTTTAAATATAATATCTCAGCACCTGAGGTTTCGGGAAAGGGTGTCAAATGTTATCTCTAGACCTCTAATTTCTGGCCACTTTGCTGCGTTGCTTTACTTGCTCTTATGTCACAGGTAAAAATGGGCATTGGTGTAGACAAGAACTGTTACTGGTGGTCTTGGTCACTGTATTAGTCTCTGCTTGTTTTTCTACATTAGAATGAAAAAGAGGTTCCATCTGTTTTTGCAACATCCATCCAGGCAATGGTCATTAGCGCCTTTAGAGCAGTCTAGCTGGATTTTGCCAATTACATTTACTAGGGAATACTCAAAATATCATCAGGCAAGGCTGCAACACAGTCAAAATGCACAGGCTAGACTACTGACCCATGCAAATAAGAAGACTCACATCAGTCCTAGTTTTAGACGTATCAGCTAGCTGTTGGTGGATAGCTGTATCAAGTCGGTATTGTTGTTCATAATTAAACTATGCCTTTCACCAGCAAGGCATTTGTTTTCTTGTAAAAAAAATATCAGTGATACACATTCAAATTTAGTAGCTTAGAATGGCCGCAGATAATTTCACTTGTGTTTTTTATTTATTAGAAGTTCCAGCAATGGAACATGATTCCTTAGTGGTGACAAATGCTCTCTGGAATTTCATTACAAAACTGGAGGCTAGCATTATGCATTGTAGCTTTTACCGCCACTCCTGCTGCACATCAAACAAAATGACATCACAAAGCCTAGAGCTTGAATTAGAAGATATGCCCAGTCTCTCTTTAAGCCCTTTTCTTCAGGTTTCACATCCTCTTTTAATTGCTGCTTCTCTGTGTTAAGCACAATATATGTTTATACGGTTTTACTATGCATATTTGTTTAGATTCCATTGATAAGTCATTTAATGTGGGGTTGGTTGCTTCTAATTTTCAGAAGCTGATGGTTTTGATGTTGAATTTTTGAAGCATTGAAATTGAAATTGCATTTTTACAGATCTTACTACCGCTGATGAGGCATTGGAGTGCTTTATGGCGATTAGCATGCTACCCAGTAGCCCAAAGTTAGTGGTCAATCCATTGGTTATTGGAATTAGTCTTGTGCTCTCAAGCCATTCTATGCATGTACTCCAGTTTCCTTGTGATACATTAATGAATTCAGTGTGATCATTAAAGGTTATGAGAGAAGCAAATGGTTGATGGGATGAATAGCTATTGTTAGGTTGCAGGGACATGGTTTCAAAGAAAGAGAGAATAAGGGCCTGATTTAGATCTTGGCAGACGGGTTACTCCATCACAACGGAGATGGCTATCCTGTACGCTGATATATAAATCCCATATGATATAATGGGATTTATATTTCGGCGGATGGAATATCCATCACCGTTGTGATGGAGTAATTTGTAAGCAAACTTCTAAATCAGGCCCTAAGGTAGACATTCAATCTAGAGATTTAGAATAGTCTATATATATTCAAGAGACATGCAGAATGCAACAGAAAAGAAGAGGAACATTCGAATAATTATGGGAGGGAAAAATTGAAAGTTTAAGTCAAGGTCAATTTTTCATGCAGGGTTTTAGGAATATAGCAGGGAGATTTTTGCAATAGCATGCAATCCGTTGATGTAAACCTGTAGTACGGGAAGTGGCTTTTAACAGTATTTCTAGAGACACTTTAATCTTTCAAGTGGTGGCAGATACTTTCCTCACCACAAACAGCAACCCCATTACCCCTTTACTACTGAATGTCAAGCATTGACATCTACACACATCCCAGTACCCGTAAATACCATTTGACCGTAACAACTCCATTAGTAATATTTGAATAGTCCTTTTGATACTTGAGGTATAGTCTTACATTTTTCTTCCTTTTGGAAGGTGAGGGCCATGCTTATGTTGAGTTTTTTTAAGGAGAGTAATGCGCTGTATTGGAGGTGGATCTGTTTGCGAGCAAACTTACACAGCATTTAGAATTTTTTTTCAGTTGGAGGCCTGATCCCAAGGTGGCAGTAGTGGATGCTTTTCAGCAGGTTTGGTTCGAGAAGCAGGCTCATGCTTTTTCCTCCCACCTGAAGGTGAGGAGAGAAAGGTGTGGAATTGTATTGGTCACATCATTTTGGATGTCTCAGGCATAGTTTATGGGAATTGTGGAGTTGGTGTGCAAGGGTCCTCTTCTAATTCAGGTGAGAAAAGGTTTGTTGCTGAGCAGAGGTGGAAAGGTGCATCCTATGGTGCTGTGTGGGATCTTTAATGTTCTTGTTTTGAGTGTCTCACAGGCCTTTCAAGAGTGGCTGTTGATATCTTCAAGGAATCCTGAGCCCAGGTGGTAGGAGAATGTACAAGGGAATCTGAAATGATTATATTTTATCTATTTTAGATGTGTATAAGGTGTGAAGGTTTCATTTGTCACAATGAGTCTTGATCTGGAGGACAAAGATTATGTCCTATTGATTTTTTTTATAATAGATTTGAGAATTTCTCTAAATTGTGTGCATGATGGGGTGCATACAGGAATATGAGAACAGGGTGATGGAGTTTAGAGCAAATTGCATGAATCAATTTCTTATTTCTATTGTTAAGCCATTTAAGCTGGTTACAATGGCTGCAGTTGCAAGGTGTACAAATAAGGTCATGATGACGCAGATGTGTGTTAGGGTAGAGTTAGAGTGCAGTCCATGAGTGCTGCGATGGTGAGAAGTCCATATTGGGTAGGAGGAAGATTTGAATATATCTTGAAAGCAGTTTGCTGGTCAGATGTGAGTGCTTTTACCAGATATTATTTGAGACCGGTGGAGCATACGGAAAACGTTTTTGTAGAAGGCTTTGAACAAGTATAATGCTAGCCTTCTGTCACATAATGAAGCAATAATTCTCAAGGGGCTAGAAGGGAGAATCTAGATTTCATTAAGGACATGAAGGCTCACATTATCCCTCCCCACATCTCCCAAATGTGTAGTTCACATAAAAAAGGGAAATGAAGACATAGTTTATGGCTAGAGTTCATGTGGGAAGAATGTTACTTTTAGTTTCATAAAATAAAAAATGTTGGTACGCGTATCACGATGTATTTAGAGTTGATAAATGTGTTTGAAACTGGTTTCGTTCGGGTTTACTGTTATTAGATCATTTTATTTGCAGATATCTCTTCTTAAGGGCTTTGGCGAGTGATGCATACCTGGACTAGAACTGAATTTTAATGTGTCTGGATGATCACCTCGTTGCAGAATTATAAGAGGAAGAAGAATCTGAAGAGAGAGGTTTACATAGAGACTGTGTGTGTGCTCTAATTTTAGTTTATGTTCTATGATGTCATATTTGTTCTTTGAAGTGTTGCAGGAGTAGCGTTACAAGGGATAATGCATAACACTTGAAGACTCAAGAAGAATTGTGAGAAAATGTCCATTTTTTGAGTGGTCACTCCTATTGTTTGCTGAATTTTATTGATGGTTTTTAGACTCACACCCTGGGGCACTGCTGTCCAGTGCCCTGCTCTTACCCCTAAAATGTGTTGAAATCAGCTAATCCCCGTTTGGCTTATTTAGTTTTTCTTTAAGGCCATAGTATATGGTGTGAAAATACACCCATGACATGAAAAGTTACATTTCACCTGTGGACTGCAACACATATTGTGCCATCCACTAGTGTGATGAAGTGTGTAGCCTGGCTGTTGCAATTTAAAACAAACCTGCAGCTCAACTTATCAAAATAACAATTGTCTACAGGAGCAAATCTCCCTTTTGAATATTAATAAGTCACCCTTATGTAGGCCATGAACCCATAAGGCAGGGAATTGAAAAGTAGAACATGTACAAATTTAAGTTAACTTGTCCTTACAGTGGCTGCCACCCAAAAGCTATTTTCATTGTATAAGCGCTCTGGCTGGTCCACAGAGAACAATGGGAAGCGGGATTAAATAATAATTCTGCTATCTGCAGAATCCTCTCGAAATATGATTAAGACACTCCTTTTTCAATACTCATTAGGCGCTCAACTCAATTGTGAAGTCGGGGTTTTAATAAATATTAGGGAAAAGTTGCTTTTAGAAAAGTTGTCTTTTCACTGCCTGATGCTCCTGGAGGGTAATTTGAATTAGCTGTCCATCGTAGTCCAGTAAGTGCTTAGATCTGATGAGGTGTGAAAACTGCGCCCAGAGCAGATACAATGGGTTGCGCATTGGGTTGGGTTTTCTCTTTCCTTGTCATGAGGACCAGTTGGGGTGTACACAGGAACTTAATTTTCATCATTGCAGCATCCCATGTTACAAGCATATAGTAGATGACATCTGGAAAGCCCCAGCTTTTGTCCTAAATGTCAGGTAGACACCATACCCAGTGGGGGGAAGCTGCCCCATAATTGATTTGAAGTTGCCGCAGAGGAGGAAACTGCTCATTACCCTGGGCAAACTTCTGGGTGGGCACACAGGGTCTTCACAAGGGAATAAGGGTTTCCCTATCTTTGCTTTTAGGAGTAAGGGGCAATGTGGGATTATTTGCAGTGGGATAAACAGGAACTGCTGCAAAATTGAGTAGGTTTAAGATTGGGAAATTTTATTCCATTGGTGATGGAGGAGCCAGGAGTCACCCCCACCAACTAGCTGGTGCCAGGTATAAATGGGCACCCTAAGGCACCCTTGCCAGAACACTTTCTGGACCTTTGGACGAACAGAAGAGGACTGGACCTGATGTCTATGACTCGAGAGGAGCCCTGAAGCACTGGATATGGACTCTCCTGTACTCAGGACAGAAAAGTGAACTCCCCAGGTCAATAGGTCAGTTGGCTAACCTCCTATGTGGCTACAGGGTTGCAAAAATCTGCAAGAGGCCAGTTTCCAGAAGTTCCTAGCTGCCCAGTATCAATTGGAGTTGACCTGGACCCTGCAATTGGCCTCTGCTGGAATGAGTCTTGACCCCAAAGTGCTATTCCTGAGGTCCTGAAACCCTTAGTTGTTTCTAATTGGATATCTCCTATCACCTCTGAAAACCTGGGACCTAAATGATTTATGGACTTTCAGACAACCGGAAGACTGGGACCTACCAACCCAGACTGTCTGAGAAAGGTGTAACCTTGCTTGGCTGAGAAATAGGTTTCTCCTGCTCCGAGCTTCTTGGCTGCAGTGAATTAGATTCAGTCGGCCTTTGGAAAGGAGGTATCCCACCTCATGGAACTCAGTGTCGGATACAGACACACCCTGCCTGGCTGAAGGATTCTGAGCTCCAAAAAATTGACTAAGTCTGAAGGTAAAAATCTTGACAAGGTGAAGGTACTAAAAGTATCTGACTGGTTTGAGGACTTCCGTGGGCGCCAAAACCAATGACTTCAATTGGACCTTGTCCACTGCCTATCCAACTTTGTGAGGACTTCTTCAGATACAGCCTGTGGCCTAGACCTGCTGAAGGATTTGACTTCCAGAAAAAAGACTAAATCCCAAGGTAACTGTTGTAAATGATGATGCTGGGTAGCCAGTTGTAAGGTGAAACAGGATCAAGTTTATTCATGTCTCAGTGTACAGGTAAAATAGGTATGAAGGAAGCCCCACCGGGAGCAGCATCCTTGCTGCTCAGCCCATGCATTCAACTGACATTCACTCAAACAATGCACACACCAGCATTCTAATTACATCACAGTCACTCTAGTTGAGCAGCAGGGGACTTAACACAGGGGCCGATTCCAATCTCGCTCAGAAGGGCTCCGAACGCGATCCGGCCGGAAAAATTACGAGCCGTACGTGTGTTTTCCGACCGACTCGCCCAGCTGTACGAGCGAGCAAGTACGATGCGAGAAACGCGAAATCGCTGACCGAATCGTTTTCGGGTCCAACCCGCTCCGTAAGTCTCGTCCATAAGCAAACCGTGCCGTGCAATGGAGGCGATTTCCGACCGAGCCAGTACGATGCACGATTCGGACAGCCGGATCGAGTCGGAGCCTCCAACGCGTAAACGCTCCGGGAAGTGGACTTCGGGGGTCCGTGCCAGACCCCCTTCACCCGTAGCCTTATGAGTCGATCACAGGGGGGGACCACATGCATGTACGGTGCGGGTGGCACAGACGCGTCCCCACTACAGAGGGCGCCCTTGTGTGCAATATACCTTTTTCATCAATGGGAGCCTTTGCACGCGTCGTACAACAGGCTCCCATTGACTTCAATGGGGCTCCGAGTGACCCGTGTCCGTCAGCGCTTGTTCGCATCGTACTCGGGCGCTCGGAGCCCCGGAGCATGAGTTGGTTGGAAAGCCCTCCGGATCTGAGTCGGACGGAGCCTTCTCCCAGCGAGATCGGAATCGGCCCCTAAGAGGAGAATGCATGGCAAAGATTAAGATACCACACACCTCTCCTCTTTATGGAAAAAATAGACAAAATAAATCCACATAAGTCAGTAATACGCATCATCCATAAAAAAGAAAGGAAGTACAAATTAAATCAAGCAATAAATTTAAAAAAGGACCAGAGAAGAGAACAATGATACAAGACTAACACATACAAATCACTCCGGAGAAACACCCACACTCTCCTCCTTTCACAGACAATAAAATATGGAGGAGCAACAAAAGTGACACCTAATAATACAGTCACCAACTCCGCAGCATAGTACATTGGTGCAATACGTATGCCTATAAAGGTGCCATACATTTGCCCAATATTAAAGTGCAAAATGTATGCCCCTGCGGATGCAACACATATGCCACAAAATGTAACTGTAAAAATGGTTTGAGCGTAATGCAAATGCCCACCACCATGAAACGTACCTATAAGTATGGCTTGGGTAGCAAGAACCCTGCCCCACCACCATTAAATGCAACTATAACTATGGTTTGGTTTGCAAGATCCCTGTCCCACCACCATGAAACATAAATATAAGTATGGTATGGGTTGCAATATCCCTGCCCCATCACCAAAACTGTAAGAATTGTTTGGAATGTAATAAACATGCCCCAGCTCAAGTAAAAGTAAATAATATATGGGTAAATAACATGACACCCACAAAAAGCAGCAACAAGCAACATTTGCAGAAGGTGCAACACTCTCACCCTATATGGTCTGAATCCAAGAATAACACTCAAAATATGCTAACATGGCATTACCAACACATGCAGGCAGCAATTCAGCATAGCAAACTAAACATGCTAACTTGGCGTTTCAAACACATCTAGTCAGCATAGCATAAATAATTAGACATTAACTCATGAATAGCACTCAGAAACATGCCGTTTTGATTGGAAATCAAGAAAAGCACTTAATAATATGCCAAAATACTACTTCACATGATTTCCAGATGCCACAGCGCAATATCCAGCAATAACAATCAAAGTTCTTGCTGAGCACTACACACGATATCTAAAAGGAAATGGCATCCAAAATAAGCACAATGTTCGAGCTGTGGGCATCAGTGTGAGAACGTAGGGGCATATTAGCAAGACCCACGTTAAAATTATCGCCGTTTTAGCGGCAGGAAACTGCCGCTAAAACGGCGATAATGGGCTTGCTAATATGCGTTATGGAATTCAATAGAAGCCCAGGTTAGATGCCCTGCACATCTAACCTGGGCTTCTATTGGAATTCTATAACGCATATTAGCAAGCCCATTATCGCCGTTTTAGCGGCAGTTTCCTGCCGCTAAAACGGCGATATTTAACGTGGGTCTTGCTAATATGCCCCTCTGTGCGCTTGGCAGGTTTAGTAGTTGCATTTATTTTACCGCTCCTCCTGGATGACTCAGGCACAGCTGTACAATTTGTGCTCAGATGAAGCACAAATGAGACCTGAGTAGCTGACACTCTCTCTGATGTCTAGAGTCCCCAAACAGGCACCTTAGCTTCATTCTAGAGTAGAGTAAAGCGTTCATGAGTTGTGAGCATAGACAGGCACCCGTAGCTTCACACACAAAGCATCGCCAATGAAAAGGCAACGTCACAAATCTTCCGGCAACGTCCCATTCAAATAATGCTAGCGTGGGACAACAGTCTCACACTCTAAATGCCTGCACAGCAATTAATCGAAATTTAGGATGACTAAGGGGGATATTCACAAGGACTTATCTCCGAGTTATCGCCAACTTAACGCAACAAAAGTGGTGACAGATTTAACACCCCATTCACAAGCGGTTGCAAACTGCAGACAACGCAAGTATTCCGCGATAACCGCCTCAACATTTACCTCCACGGGTGACACCACCAACTAACCCTAATGAGATGCAGAGTAGGTGTTCCCGTGCAAAAACACACCAAAACACCACTACACCACTTTCACAACGAACTGCCAGATCTGCGATGCAAACCAAAAACAGGCGATAAGCTGCGGTAGCAGCAGGGAATTAACACCTGCCTTTTGCTGGTGTTGAGCAGGACGACTACCTGCAGCATGAAAGGGAGCCCAGGCCAGAGCCACATCTGAAGACCCACAGATGCCATGGAGACAATGACCATGCAGCTCGGAGACCCATGAGGGCCACAACACCCACCGCCACCACACCCAGGACCCCCCTCCCCGGACCACCCCCCCACGGACAAACACATACCGTGCACGACACAAGACCCACAAAAAGCGCATGACGTCGCACAATGACAAACAGAAACACACATGTTGAGACAGAAGAACGAGAAACAGTCACTCATCATTGAAGTAACAACCAAAAACTTTATTGAAATACAACACAATACACCAATGCGGAAGACTCCTGTCGGGTCTGTCCGGGACAATCATGATGTCACTGCCTGGAAAATTAAGCACAAAATCAGAACGTGTGGCATGCGCACATCAAAGGAGCGAGACACAGAGAAACAGAGAACGAAAGAAAGGCAGAGAGAGAAAGAGAGAGAGAAAGAAAGAAAGGGAGAGGGAGAGAAGGAAAGGAAGGGAGAGGGAGAGAGCGAGAGAGAGAGAGAAGGAAAGGAAGGGAGAGGGAGAGAGAGGGAGAAGGAGAAGGAAAGGAAGGGAGAGGGAGAGAGGGAGAGAGAAGGAAAGGAAGGGAGAGGGAGAGAGAGAGAAGGAAAGGAAAGGAAGGGAGAGGGAGAGAGGGAGAGGGAGAAGGAAAGGAAGGGAGAGGGAGAGAGGGAGAGGGAGGGAGAAGGAAAGGAAGGGAGAGTGAAAGTGAAATGTAGAGAGAGAAAGAGAGAGAGAGAGAAGGAAGGACACTGCCGCCCCGCGCACCCAGGCACCACTGCTCACCTGCTGCCACCGGTGTGCCTCCAAACAAGTGCCGGGATACACTGCAAGCCACCAGGTCTGCCACCTGTAACCGAGGCAAGAGTCAATCATGTCACAGTACATCCCACTGCACACGGCAACAACGCCTGTCCGCCCCTGCGCACACATGCAGCCACACCCTAGCCCCTCCCGCCATCCAGTGCTGGCTGTCCGCCCTTGCGCACCCCGGCCCCAATGCTCACCTTTCGCTGACGGTGTGTCCACCAGTGGGCACACCACGTGCCCGTGCAAGCTCCAGGCCCCGGTCCCGCCAACATGGCATGCTCCACATTATGCGGACCCGCACCGCGGCCCAGCAGGTCCCACACATGGAACTGAGTCCTGAGGCATCAATGGCAGAGACCACATCACTGCACACGTCATCATCGCAGGCTGCACACCCGCTCAGCAATTTCGGTGCCACTAACCCTGTGCAACCCCAGTCAGCGCCACGTGGTGGTAGGCCCGTGATGGCCGCAAGGCTTCGGGTGCCACTAACCCTGTGCAACCCTAGTCAGGGCCACGTGGTGGTAGGCCCATGATGGCCGCAAGGCTTCGGGTGCCACTAACCCTGTGCAACCCCAGTCAGTGCCACGTGGTGGTAGGCCTGTGATGGCCGCAAGGCTTCAGGTGCCACTAACCCTGTGCAACCCCAGTCAGCGCCATGTGGTGGTAGGCCCGTGCGGCCGCAAGGCCTCGGGTGCCACTAACCCTGTGCGCAACAACTCATGGGCCCTTCATGATTGAGCCCCGTGGTACGTCCGTCATCCAGTCACCTCCGGCAGTGGGGAATGTGACGTTGCCGGCCCCTCATATACTCGGGGTCACATGGCCTGTGACGCCTGCGCCGGATGGGTGTGGTGTGTGTGCAAACCTGACTTCAGGGAGTGGCCGCGACATGCTGACAACTAGACCAGCGACCTGCAGACCACTAGCGTGTAAACCTGTGACATGTGGTTATGTGGCCCCCCTCGGAGCATAAGCGGAGTGGTCTGTCCTGGCGTACGCCGGACCAGTGCAGGGCTTGCAACAACGACTCGGGGGCTGTGGGCGTGGTGCAGTCCATGTCCGGACAAGGAAGTGACTAATGCGTGTGTTCCTGTTGTGGTGTCTACGGCACCCGCAACGCAATCGGCAACGTAGCACTCTGTGACTGGAATCCCTCTAGATGAGCATCATTGACGTTAGGGGGAATCACTGACCCTACATTCATCCACACACTCATACTTGAATGATGAAAGACATGACACAGCAGTGCGTTCCTGAATGTTTATTGCACACCCAGTGGAGTTCAGCAGCGGGAGCAGTACAGGGCCATGCCAACCCCACTTCACAATATGGGCCCATGGAGGGCCAGCCAGAGTCCATCGGGGAATGACAAGGACAGAGGATGAGGAAGAGTACAGTCCACAGTCTGGTCGCCGTGTCATTGGTCACCAAACAGGATATGGAAGTCCATGTCGTGGTCCAAGGTGAGTGCCGCAGAGTGTATCGGGGGTCAGTGGGAGGTCATGGGGCCATGTGCGGCACCAAGGAGCAACATGCCAGGTGGTGGAAATGAATGCTAGTGCCTCCTTCTGATCCCAAATCCAGCCACGTCCTCGTCCTCGGATGTGTGCCCTGCCCCACCTGTGGGTGGGGCTGTTCCGGCTGCAGCACTGTGTGCCACTGACACATCAGGGGCCGGAGGTGGATTGTCGGCCGCACTGTGTGGCAGTGACACATCAGGTGCCGGAGTGGAAATGCCTGCCGCACTGTGAGGCACTGACACACCAGGGGGCGGAGATGTGGATGGTGTAGGGGCAGCAGCATTCATCTGTGCCATGCCTTGTGGCAGCAATGCCATGATGAGTACATGCAGGGCATGGTAGATCCCAGCTACATTTAGCTGATGTGCAGCGGTGGCTGCCATCCTTTCCGCCTCCATCCGCACCATGTCCTCCATGAGCCTCCGCATGTGTGCCATCTCACGGCTGAGATCGCTGGAGCCACTCTGAGCGGACAGGTGTTCTTGTCTCCGAGTCATGACTCCAGCGATGTCAGCCAGGGCTCGTTGAAGACCATGGAGCGGCGTGTGGGTGTCCGTTAGGGACTGGAGGTATTCCCTGATGGGACTCAGACACCCATGGATGGCGTCCAGTTTGGTAGGCATGAGGTCGAACCCCACCCGCACCTGCTCAGCCATCTCCCTCTGGACCTCCAACACACGGCGTTGGAAGGCCATGTGTTGTTTGGGAGGGTCTTGGGAGACAGCCGGGGTTGTGGGTGCCTCTTGCTGGGTGGTTTCTGGAGTGGGTGGGGTCTCCTCGATGCAGCTGGGCTGCCCTGGTCCTGGAGGTGATTTGTGGATGAGTTCCATGATGTCTTGGAGGGCTTGGGTGTCGATGCTGGTGGTGTCGTCCTTGTCATCAGTGAAGAGTGGCTGGGACTGCTCTGCAGGTGGCGTTGACGGTGCCCCTGCAATGTGAAGAGGAGATGCTGTGTTACAATATGTCCTCATGTATGTGGCCGCATGGTACATGTTGACATTCAGACATCATGGCAATGTACATTGTGATAGTGTGTAGATCAGGGCCATGATCCAGAGTGATTGTGGGTGTGCACTGTGCTCTGCTTGATTGTGCATGTGTGCCATTGTGGCCATCTCCCCCTGTCCCCCCAGTACCTGGTGGTTACTCACCCTGTTGCTGTGGTGTGGTGTTGTGTCATGTCGAGCAGTGTCCGGTCCCCCGACTCCTGCCACGGTCTCCACACTGATGACTGTCAACACCAGCTCCTCCATGTCATCCAGCTCCAGCTGTGGCGCTGGGCTCCCACCTCCAGTCTGCATTGCTGCCTTCTGGTTGCCTGTGAGTTTATCCTTGGTCTTGCGCTTGATGTCATTCCATCGCCTCTTGACCTCGTCCATTGTCCTCTTGTGCTCTCCGACGGCATTCACCTTGTCCACGATGGCCCGCCATAATCCATTTTTGGTGCCCAATGACACATTGGAGGCGACGAACAGTTGTTGATGGTGTTCTATCACGTCCGTGACCAGGATCCTATTCTCCTGCGGACTGAACTTCGTCTTCCTCTTCTTCTTGTCCTTGCCCTTCCCTGTCACTGTGGTCCCGGGCTGGTCGTCCGGGGTACTTGTGGGGTTGCGCTCGTCCTCTGCGCCTGCTCCGGCTGCCTCCATGGTGCTTCGGTGTTGGTCATTTTGTGTTTGTGTGTTTTTTCTCCTTTTGTAGTGATTTTCCCGCCTGCCGTGTGTGTATGGCAGGCTGCGCTGAGGAGCTATGCACACAGTCAGCAGAAATTGAATTAATAGGAATTCATGTGGTGAAGCGCTGCAGATGCTGAGTCACCACTCAAAAACCGCTTAGATTTCTTGGCATTTGTCACATAAATTAGAAGCCTATTATTTGGTACTTGAATAGATAAAAAAGAAGGTTGAACAGCCCAGACTGCAGGCTGTCAGTTGTTGAGAGACACCGGTGGGGCCTTGGGGCATTTTATTTCCTTCACGTTGCAATTTTTTTTAAAAGCATAAGGTTCCCTTAGTTCCTTGTAATGGTTCAATTTTCCTTCAGATACAATATCTTCTCCTCTCCTGTTCCTGCAGTATTGCTGCAGTTTTCACTGTAGATCCTTTCTCCACTCATTGCCATTGTGGTAAATGATGATGCAGGGTAGCCAGCAGTAAGGTGTAACAGAATCAGGTTAATTCATGTCTCAGGAGACTAAGCAACTCTACTTCAAGTTTAGATATGGCACCCTCCCTATAGCTGAGTTTACTGGGAGATGGGGGACCAATACTGGTTCTAGCTAATTCTGCCCAGTGTGTAACATAAGTCCCGATACTTTTACTCATTTTGTATTCTTCCACTCTGCCTACAGCAACCCCTGTAAGAAGTGGATTATTCCTGTATGTCACATTATGGGTGTAAGAACAATTGGGGTAGCCTTAAGGATATTGAAATCTGGCACAAGAGAAATGGTTTACGGTCGCCATGGCTACATTTTTACATGCAGCTTGGCTTATACATATGTGGACTGTAAGCACCACTTTGCAACAAAAGAACGTGTTGTAATTTTTACATCTAGAGAAGTGGTGTATAAAGAAACTAAATGAACTAAAGGCTACCAAAAGACTTGGCATCTGGCTAGTATACTTTAAAAGGTGGGTAGTATTATTACAAATATTATATAAGAGAGGAGTATAGTAGTGGTTGACCTGATTCAGGATGATTTATGATTCAGAGGGGAATTGTAACAACATTCGTCCCGTAGAAAGAGGATATACATTTGAAGGGTCAATACCCCTCCCCCTTTATTTTTCTTTATTTTAGTGGCCTCTTATGTGGTTTTAATTTAAAAAATAAATACATTTTCAATTAACAGAAATGTTAATGTGACCCTTGTATATAGGGAATACTATTTTTAATTG
Source organism: Calotriton arnoldi (assembly GCA_963921515.1). Classification (NCBI taxonomy): domain Eukaryota; kingdom Metazoa; phylum Chordata; class Amphibia; order Caudata; family Salamandridae; genus Calotriton; species Calotriton arnoldi. The sequence continues at coordinate 541,728 of CAWUFW010009097.1, read as the reverse complement.
TTATGTGTTTTATGGATTTTAATCCGAAATAAACTATTTAAATGAGAAAATGACAGGTAAAGTAGGTATGAAGGAAGCCCCACCACGAGCAGCATCCTTGCTGCTCAGCCCACACATTCAACTGACACTCTCTCAAACCATGCACACACCAGCGTTCTAATTACATCACAGTCACTGTGGCTGACCAGTAGTGGACATAACTCTAAGAGGAGAATGCATGGCAAAGATGAAGATACCAAAGTAATGCCTCTTACCAGGTTGGTGTATTCGACCTGTGCTCCATTGTGGCTAGCCTTAAAACACACCTAGGTACTGGTCTACTGCGACCATTGGCAACCATTGGAATTCTGTACTTTTTTGAGCTATTTTTCCTTTAATTATAATTTTCATTTGAAGGTCAATTTGCTCATTAAATTGCATTCTATTGTTCTATATCAGAATAGGAATTTTATTGTGTTGTGTTTATGACTTTTTAACTGTTTTGATACTTCTAAATGCTTTATACATTTTCACTAAGTTAAGCCTGTCTGCTATGTGGTAAAGCAACCAGAGGGAGAGATCAGGTTCAAATTACTGAAACCTCTGACTGGATCTTTGGTGTCTTTTTGACTTGAGGTGGACAACCATCCATGCCAACTAATAATTCAATATGAGGTTTTTATTGCAACCATGTCACTGGGCAATATCAGGAAGTCTTAACCTTGGAGCAAATTGCCAAAGTGTTCTGCCTTCACCCTGATTCGTCAAGGCATAGTCAAAACTCAGGCCCTGCTTCCCTTCTGATGTGTTCCTTGCTCTAGACTGTACGATGGGTGGGACTTCCCCTTTCTCTATCAGGAGATCACCATGGCCTGCAATCCTACCCCATCACTAGATAACTGGTGCAGGGAACTGTAGCGTCCTCCCCAGCCTCGGAGCATGTGAATGATTAGGTCACACATGAAGCTTGGTATTACACATCTTTATTCCTCAGCGTGTAACCATTAACTGAACATTCTACATCATGAATTCTATAAACCACATCCAACCCCTTACGTCACTGTTCTACGGAGTCCATCAGGAACGTTCGAGCATACATTTTGTTTTCTCAATGTGACACACTTGGGGGAATATTTGTGAGAGCCTTGCATCATGTTTGCACCACACAAAGTGGTACATGCATGGCACAAGGCTCTGAGTCAGATTTATCAAGCCATGCAAAGCCACATTGCATGGCTTTGAGTGGCCTCATAAATCTGGAGGAAGGCAACGCAGTGCAAATCGCTACGTCGCCTTACTCTGTGCAAGGGAGGCATTCCATGGGTGTTGCAGTGCATGTTCCCAAGCCTCTCCCATAGGTTATGATGCATTCCCAGATTTACAAGGATTTATAAACCTGGGAATGCGTCAAAATCTTACGCCTCCCCAGGGCAGGCGTAACTAGGAGAAATATCTTTATTTCTCTTTGTTTTTTCCTCATTTTATGTGTGCTGTATTCTGCAGCACACATGGAAGGAGTAAAATGCCTCTATGGATTGTTTATGTGCAGGAGGGTGTCCCTTCCTGTACTAAAACAATCCTGCCAACAATACACGCACCCTTGCACCATGAGGCAAGGGTGCCTGTGTTGGGTCTAGGCTGCCGAAATGGTGCCAGCGCAGGGGGAAAGGAGAGGAAAAATACGGTGCATTCCTGTTGTTTCACTTTGCATTAGGGCAGCGCAGCAAGGTGACTTGCTGCACTTCCCTGCGTCAAACCCCCATAAATGAGGCCCTTAGTTTTTCCTTCACTTTACAAACCGTTGCAAAATGGTTCTTTTTCCCGCATTCCTTGTATATTTGTCCAATGGTGAAACATTTACCTTCATGTGGAAAAGAAAATCTGCATCTGAAGCACAGTTTCTTTTTCTTTGGAGACATTACTTTGGGACACTCAACCTTGTGCCTCTGCTTTCTTTTCATGTTCAGTGCTGACTCACTCTGGGCTCCTCAAGCCTCCATGTCAGCAGCTTGTCATTCTGCACATTCTTCGGCTCGTGCAGTCATGAGTACTCACTCCAGACTGAGTGCTCCTCTCAGCATTCGTCACCTGAATGAATCGGAAATTCAACCATCTATGACTGAGATGTATGGCTTCCTCATCATTGAATTAATCGAGCTTACAATGTTTAATGAGCGTATCAGGTCTTTTGACAAACTCGTCGATTGTTTCACCAGATTTCTGCTTCTCTTTGCTAAAAATGTATCTTTCGTAATCGACATTTGGCATCAGATTGAACTTAATATTTAACGCCTCTTTGATTTGACAGTATGAGACTTCATCAGCGTGTGGTATTTTCTTTATTACTTCCTTTACTACTTCACCTGCAAGATTCTTAAGATATTTGATGATCTTTTTGTTATCTGCTTATTCCAATGCATCGATGAAATAATCAAAAGTTTTGGACCAGGCAGTCCATCTGGCGCCAATATTTGGCTTTATGGCGGTATCGAATGGATCTGGTGGTTTCAGGAAAACTGTGGCATTATAACCAGTTGTGGAATGTACTGACAGCACTTGATGAGCATCTAATTCCGTACCTTCAGGAAGTACAGGCTCACTCACCGGATGCGCAGCACCTTCTTTCTCTTTTACAGCAAGTACTTGTACTGTCTCTTGCATGTGTTTGTCACCATTTTCAATATTCTGTATTGTACCTGGTTTCCTCTGCCTTTAGCATTTCGCTGTATCTGGCTATCGCTGCCTTTTATGCTTCTCTATAACTGGCTGTCACTGCCTTTAGCCTTATTCTTCCATATGGCTTATGGATCTGTGTTGCATTGTGGCACAGTACCTCTTTCATGATCTCACCAGCTGGTTCCTGGATGATAATACACAAATTTCTCTGTAAAATCTTCGCCCTCTTCAAAAGCTTGCACAGGCTAGAGTGGTGCTTTGACTCCACATATGCCAACCGTTGATCTTCACTTTGACTGAGGTTCGTGTTGACACTTGTGCAGTTTGCTGGTCTACGGTGAACTCTTTCGGAGAGCACTGTCAGTTCTTCAGGTTATGTATCCCCATACAGGTTGCCAGTTGTAGTGTCCTCCCCAGTCTTGGAGCATACAAATGATTATGCCACAGACGAAGCTTAGTATTACACATCTTTATTCCTTAGTGTGTAACAGTTAACTGAACATTCTACATCATGAATTCTATCAACCACAACCAAGCACTTACTGCACTGTTCTACAGAGTCACTCAGGAACAAAAAGGGACCCGTCATCTCTAACTCACTAGACACTACAGGGATGACTGCAGGGTATGTGTAGGTTGCGGGTAAGCCATGGGGGCGGGGGTGAAAATTGCACAATGGGGGATCACACCAGATGGGCAGGCTGAAGAGCCTTGAGGATTGGGTGAGATAGAAAGTCAGGTTCAATAGACTTTCTTGCCGGAAGAAGGCTCAGATCAGTGCAGCAGGAATTGCTGCCAAGTGGTACTCGTCTCCCCATTGCACTGAGCTGCCCCTTTTGGGTTTTTCTTTTAAACTTTGCAAGCTCCACAATTTGAGCAACAAGTGAAATTCAAAAAATACATTTACGAAGTTGTGAGTCATGTGACTTTGCAAACACACACACCTTGAACATGTGGCTCAATCTACCCAAACCTAACATAATTTAAGGCAAAATAAAGAAACATATACTAACATAACGTAGTAAAACAACGCATAGCAAAACAGCATTTCATCGAATAACATTACATAGCTCAGCAAAACATAGCACAAAAATAGCATAACAAGGCGCTCATCATAAAAGCATTTTGCAATCTAGTTATGGGCGCTGAGAACTTCAAGGTTCCAAGCTAAGCACCTCATATTTTGGAGGGTTTAAGCCTGGTGACTATTATGAGACATGAATATCACTACGAAATAAAAAAGGAGTACAATGGTTCAAGCGCTTGCCACTTCTATATAGAAATGTGAAAGAAAACAAACTTTTGTTTACAGGGCTGTCAATAAACCTTCATTTGGAGCCATTAAGAAGGTCTGCTAGTAATAAAGGTCACAGCAGAAACTACGAGACAGACGAATTCTTAAAAGGTCAATTACACACAAAGAAAATTCAGCTCATTTAATATCAGTGGCGGCTCTCCGAGGGAGTGATGCGGGGTGGTGGGGCTGGGCGGGGGAGGGGCAGGGTGGGAGGGTAGTGGACTCGGACTTACGACAGACAGAACTCCCTCTGAGTTTTGTCAGTCGTATGTCTGAGTTCATTACCCCCACCCTGCCCCTCCCCGCCCCACCGCCCGCACCACTCCTCGGCGAGCACGCCACTGTTTAATATGTCTGTAATAGTTATGACTTTAATGCCACATAAGAGCTGAACTATGTTTTTAAAATATCTCTTTTACAAGAAAATAACACAAGCAAGAAACTGCCCTGCTTTTCCATTTTTCAATTTGAAAAAAAAGTCTTAGCAGACACAAACCACTCAGCTCATTTCATGCCAATTTCTCCTCCTGCAACTTAGTCTCAAAAACATGAAACATTCTTGCAGGTAGTTTTGATCTTTCTGTAGTGTATGTAGAATGCATGGCACACAAATTGAACAAACAGACGGGTTTATTAAGCATGCGGCTCGAAACATTACTTTTAGACTCTCCATCTTTCAAAATGGAAAGCAAAATGGTACAATCCTTCTCTGGGAGTGGGACTACGATTTGGAAAACTCTTCCCCTGAAATCTATGAGCCATCATCTCTCTAGTAATACTTCGTGTGAGATACTTGTGAATTTCGCATGCTGATTAATTACACCCACTGCATATGTCTTAATTTCTTGCTCTCCTCTTGTATATACTGATTAATTTTAATTGCATTGCTGGCACTTCTATTTTACATTTTTCTAAAGCCCCCATGTCATGGTCGTGCTAGATTAAGCTGGATACATAAAATAAGTAAACAACAGGATGATTGCAAAACGAAATAAGGTGAAAGGTGACAGCATGAGCAGGGCATTCTAATAAAATGAGGACTTGGTATGCCTGTGTTTTACCCATTTACTGTAGAGTTTTGAATTATAAAACGAATAGGGTCTGATTCACAAAGGTAAACTTACACTTTTGTGCAACAGGCCTATCGTTTTATGTGTAGAGTTCTCCGCCCCAACTGTGGAGTCGTAAACTATTAATTCGGAGTTTGTGAATAGCAAAAAAAGATAGTAAACTTATCCAAAAGTGAGTAAGGCCTAGTGTATTGCTGGCAGTGTGATCTTCAAGGCCTTTGAGGACTAGGGAATTGCAAACAAATGGAGCGGTGTAGATAGATTGAGCCCAAGAGTCTGGGACACACTAGAGTCCTGCCGAAAGAGTAGCAGGGCCAAAAGCTACATCGATAAAGATGTCCAAACCAGCCCTACTCTCTTCTCATCTCTAGCTTTCCATACATATGTTCTTTTCCATCCTGCCTCTCTTTGCTTCCACGCTCATGCTCTCATATCTGCCTTTCTTTCCATTTCTCTCTACTTATGCCCCTTCTGTGCCTTCTACTATAAACTCTGAGAATTTTGAAAAGAGTAATTAGATGTTAGTAGGCAGGGGATAGGAATGCGAGGTGCATATATTAATACTTAAAATTAATTTTGTTTACTAGTTAGGATTAATCCTTTATATCGATAAACTGTTGAATACATGAACAGTGACTGTATACTATTCTAAGATGGCGAATGAGTGCCTTTGTAGGAGACAGGAATCTTTGAGTAGTCCGTTTTTTAATGCAGGGTTGAAAACTAAGAACAAAATGGTGCCCATGGAGAGTGCCAGATACATGAGTCTTCGATGCAGGTGGACGTTTCTGCACGAGGTAAGAAAAAGGGAATTCCTGCATCAGAAATATGTAAAAGAGTAATAGAAGATTAATTTGTAAGCGACTGTTAAATAAATTATTTCTTTTGTGTTCAGACAATACAGGTACATTGCCATATTTGATTTTACTTTCACGTGAGGTTGATTGAAGTTTTGTTTTGAGTAAGTATGTGATGAATTCAGTTAGAATCTGTAACATATAGAATATAACATATGTTAGTAATGGGGAGTTTGAATTTGGTTTCAGATATCATAAAATACAGGCAACACACAAAAAGTTTGGATGAATCATTTGAATTGAATACTTGTAAAGAAGGTAAATTTGAGATGGTAGTGGTAAGGTTTTTGCTTGATTTATAGAAGGACAATTGGATTACCTTTCTACCACTAGTGGTTTTAGATATTGGGAATCTGAATATGTATTAAAATACTAATTCAGGATAATAGTGATTTATTGGGAGTTTTATGGTCCTTTTCACTTGCATGATGGATTGCAAAAGGTTTGTTGTACACCTGGTTATTGTGACACAAGAAGTGATGGTTCTTTTCACAATTTTAATTTGGAATTGATATTAAATTTAGTACTTTTGATGAACTATCTCTGAAATGTTGTTCTTTGGTGAGGTCACACTCAATAGGTGTGAAAATAAGGGGTCTTCAGTTTTTACGTTTTATATATGACCAATTTTATAACTTATGAAGTGGAATGTACAATGATTTGTATTATATAATTTTCCAGCCCTGATGAAGACAAAACATGTGTGGGCTAGAATGGAAACTAAAAAGACTTCAGAACACTTCCAGTACCAAGTTTTCTTTGTATGACTTGATACTGAGAGTGCTCCGGGGTTAATTCTGTTAATTTGGGGAGTTTTCTTCCTACTAAGTAATGATAGGCAACTATTCCTTTCTCTTGGAGTACCAGGACTTTATGGCCTTGAATAATTGTTGAAACTGTATGTGGTGGGCACCCTATTTTTCTCCTGGTTGCCACTTGTAATGGAAGATAAATCACCAGTCCAGCCTTTGGCAGGAAGAGCTAGAGAAGTTCAACCAGTGTAAGATCCAGAGCCAGGGTGCTCGTTGCCCTCACTGTAAGTGCTAGAGAAGAGCAATCGCTGTAAGATCCAGCGTCAGGAGGCTTGTTGCCCTTACTGTATGATTAAGCTGTGGGGCTAACAGTGCCAGAGATCTGCAGGAAGTGTAAGGTCCATAGACAATTGTGACTGTCAGTCCTTGGGAAGTGGGAAAGGTCAAGAGTAGTTGATCATATCCAGGGACTCCGTTTTCTGTCCCTGGGTGCCAGGGTTGGAGAGTAGCAGGCAACACAGTCTAAAGTCAAGAACTGCCCGTCTCTTGTACACATTTGCTTGCAAGGGACAATGTACACAGGTACCAAAGTGTAGATTATCTTCGGAGTATATTTTGTGGTAGTGCTTTATAGTACAAAAAGTGTCAGTGGCTCAATGCATCCCTTCGTCCATTATCAGACCAGAGAGAGCATTGAGGTAATGTCGGCTCTCATAATCGGGAAACATAGTACAGTGCCTCCCACCAATGACTATGATCCTAACAAGAAGGGCAGTAGCGCGAAGTAATTGTGACTCTTTTCTACTCAGTTTACTTCTGGAAACTTGCAGCAAATTTCACTTAGCGTCCTCTTCTGTGCATTTTTATATCTCAGTGTTATGATGCTTGGCTCAATACATTTAGGACCTCATTTAATGTTTGGGATGTGGCCCTTCAGCCCACCAGCTGAGTGGAGCTCCTGTTCCAAGCTTCCACAGTGATGGACCACCTGTCATCTTTAGAAAACATCTATGTGATTTCTAGTATATCTGTCAGTTTAGCAGACACACTGAATGCACAGATACATTTATAGTGGTTGCAATGTTTTTTTGGCCCACTCATATTTGTTTTTAGCTTTTCTGGAACAAACTCCTAAAGATGAAGTGGTTTCACTGGCTAAAGGGGGCAGAGAAACCCCGTGTTTGGAGCCTAGTGAGCTATGACAATTTATAAAGATGCTCTCACTCTGCCAAACAATAAATAACCTCCTTAGTATTATTAACAGATTTCTTTTTGACAAACCTCTGTAACTGCTCTTACTTATGTTCTGTTGTACTACTGCATTTCTTGTAAAGCATCCTAGTCCCCGTTCTATAAAAAAACAGTAATAAATAAAAAATATATATATAGACAGCCCAAAAAAGAATTAACCATGAACTGCAGCTATGAGCATTTAGAGCATAGATTGGGTGGGAATTGAATAACCACATTGCCAATTAGCCTGAGTGTTTGGGAACTGGTTTTGTAAATAGTATCTACACACCTGGCTATGGAATGAACAGGGAAATGAAAGCAAGACACCCCTATGTTAAGAGTTCTTTAATTCCTTGCACACTGATGATCTTACTCCCTACATTCTATTTCAGTTATCTACTTTCTTATTGTTCCAGTCCCTCCTTTTGGAAACACAATCACATTCAAATCCCAATAAACAGATTTTACTAAGTGTAGAAGTTGCATCATGAACAATTGTGCTTGCTCAGAGCAGGCCTGAGTGCCTGTTTCTTGGTTTTTGCCCTGTCTAAAGTGTACACATACAAATCAGAGTTTTTTATATATGAAAATAATACATGAACTTCTGACACTGTTTGTGACTTGCTGTTTTCAGTTCATGCATTAACTCAGAACAATTCAGAGATATGTGTATGTTGGGACAGAAAAGTCCAATGCATGGTGAATGACATGTACCCCTGCCCTGAGTGCCCCAGCTGCAGTGGTATCTGGATCCTTGGTACTGATTTTTCAGCATGGACAATCACAGATCCTCTGTGTGCCATGACGTAGGCCTCTTTTATGGATTGTGGATTTGTTAAACCAGGAGAGGATCCCAAATTGTTACCCTAGTAGTGGTAAAGGGCTACTGTCCTTCCTCAGAGTTAAATAGCACAAGTGCAGTGGTGGCAGCATACCGCTTTTGTAATAGTGATCAGTAGAGTGAACATGCCTTTTTACCTGTGTCACTGGAGTGAGGCCTTCTCGTCCACTCATTTAAAGTTCTGCTACTGTGTGCCTAACTTGCCCTTGGTATACATCATGTTATATATAGTGCTGTGCAGCATGCGTATGATTGTGTGTGTGTGTGCTGTAATGTATTTATGCCTGTGTGTGGTACAATGCATGAAGGACTGTGGGTCTCATATTGGAAGTCCAGGTCCTTGAGAAAGGCATGTGTAGGTGGAGGAGTCATCCCAGACAATCAATCAATTAATCAATCAATCAATCAGGGAATTGGGAAGCGTGCTACTCACCCGTGAGGGTTCAAGGCACTGGGTGGGAGGTGCAGCTCCGGGTCAGACGAAGAGCCAGCTCTTCCTGAAGGTGTGCAGAGTAGGGGAGCATCTGATGTTGACCGTGAGCTTGTTCCAGGCCTTTCCTGTGATGTAGGAGATGGATCTTCCACCTGTTCTGGTTCTGCGGATGCGCGTGGTTTTGGCTAGGGCGAGGTCGGCGGAGTGGAGGTTTCTTTTGGGTAGGTGGAAGGAGACTCTTTTGTTGAGGTATTTGGGTCCGGTGTTGTGGAGAGACTTGTAGTCGTGGGTGTGTAGCTTGAAGGTTACTCTCTTCTCGACAGGGAGCCAGTGGAGGTCTCGCAGGTGTTGGGTGATGTGCTCATGTCGAGGGACGCCAAGGACAGGTATGGCCGCGGTGTTCTGGATGGTCTGGAGTTTGAGTAGGAGGGATTTGTTGATTCCAGCTTAGAGGGCGTTTCTGTAGTCCAGTCTGTTAGTAATGAGTGCGTGGTTGACGGTCTTTCTGGATTCGGGGGGATCCACTTGAAGGTCTTGCGGAGGATGCGGAGGGTGTTGAAGCAGGTGGAGGCGACGGCGTTGATCTGGCGGGTCATGGTGAGGGAGGAGTCGAGTATGATGCCGAGGTTCCGGGCGTGGTCCGTGGGGGTGGGGGGTTGCCGAGGGCAGTGGGTCTCCAGGTGTTGTCCCAAGCTGAGGGGGTGGGTCCAAGGACAAGGACTTCTGTCTTCTCCGAGTTGAGCTTCAGACAGCTGCTGCTCATCCAGGCTGCAAAATCTTTCATTCCTTCCTGGAAGCTGAGTCTGGTGTCTTCGGGGTCCTTCGTGAGGAAGAGGATGAGCTGGGTGTTGTCAGCGTAAGATACTATGCTGAGTCCATGCTGTCTGACGATGGCGGCGAGCGGGCCATGTAGATGTTGAAGAGCGTGGGACTGAGCGATGATTCTTGGGGTACTCTGCAGTTGATCTCTGTGGGTTCGGAGAGGAAAGGCGGGAGTCTGATACTTTTGGTTCTGCCGGCGAGAAATGAGCAGAGCCAGTCGTGGGTGGTTCCCTGTATGCTGTCGTCATGGAGTCTGGCTGCGAGAGTGCAGTGGGAGAGTGTGTCGAAGGCTGCGGAGAGGTCTAGTAGGATGAGGGCGGCGGTGTGGCCTTGGTCAAGGAGTGTGCAGAGGTTGTCTGTGGCGGCGAGGAGGACGGTCTCAGTGCTGTGGTTACTGCAGAATCCGGATTGGGAAGAGTCAAGGATGGCGTTCTCTTCGATCAAGTTTGTCAGCTGGGCGTCGACGATCTTCTCAGTGACTTTTGCTGCGAAGGGTAGGAGAGAGATGGGGCGGTAGTTTTTCAGGTCCATCGGGTCTGTGGAGGGTTTCTTGAGGAGGGGCTTGACGTCTGCGCATTTCCAGTCATCGGGGAAAGTGCCGGATTCGAAGGTGACGTTGATGGTGCGTGGTAGCTCGGGCGCTATGGCGGCGGCTCTGTGGAAGATGTGTGGCAGGCAGGGGTCCTTGGGGGCTCCTGAGTGAGTGCTCTTCATGGATGTGGAGGTGTCTTCAGTGGTGACCAGGGTCCAGGCGGTGATGGTGGGTTAGCTGATGTTGCTAGAGGGACAGGTGGTTTCTGGAGTCTGTTCGCTGAAGTTGTCGTAAAGGGTCTTGATTTTCAGGTGAAAGTAGATGCTGATCATGTTGCAGAGGTCCTGGGAGGGTGCGACGTCCGTGGCCTTGCTGGGGGGTTTGGTGAATTGCTAGATGATGCTGAAGAGTTCCTTCGAGTTGCTGGAGTTAGTTAGAATTTTGTTCCGGATGAAGGTCCTTTTGGTGGATCTTATGAGTTGGTGGTATTCGGTCATGGCGTTCTTGTAGGTGGTCTGGTCTTCGGTGGTTTTGCTGTTCCTCCATCGTTTTTGAGGCGTCTGCAGGTGCGTCTGGATTCTTGGAGGTTGGTGGTAAACCAGGTGGCCTTAAGGGGGCATTGTCTGTCGGGTTTGCGGAGGGGTGCGAGTTTGTCTGCGCAGTTGGTGATCCATCAGTGTAGTTCAGTGGCTGCAGAGTTGGCGTCGGTCGAGGCGGGGGGCGGTCGTGGATGAGGGTGAAATTGAGGGCCCCTGTGACCTTGATCCAGTTCCTTGGCAGAGGGCGAGCAGTGGGTTTGTGAGCGGTGGCAGATTTGTGAATTGTAGCATTCCTGAGAGCTGGGTGGGACAAACACTGGAAGAAGGGAGAGCCATGCTCTCCTGTGTACTTCTATAGGACTATTTGATTCTAAAAAGGTCACTGGTCAATGGGGCCTGGGTAAATCTTAGGAAGGAAATGGGGCTGATGAGAGAATTACAAGCTGTAGGGCTGGGGGGCCTTTGTAACATTATATCGGTGAGACTGACATCCAGATGTGTTCCCCTAGTCACTCACATGACCTTATGTTGTGGGGCCATCAAGAGTGGAGTTGATCCTGCTATGACAGACTGCTTCCTGTTGAAAGGTCAGGACAGAGGAGTGGGTACTTTAAAGGGGGAAACCCTCATAGGATGAACTTCAAACAATAAGACACTTAATCAGATCTGTGTCTGGCAATGGATTATAAAATGGGGGGTTTATGCCTCTCAAAATTGTAAAGCTGGAGCTGTACATCAGCGTGGAGAAGCTTGGCACAACTTCTGGCAGTTGTGACTAGGACTGGGGACCATTGTCTGCCAGTCTCTCTGCTGGGTGAGGGAACATCACCCAAGAGAATCAAAACCACTTCCCCCAGAGCCGGGGCACCAGAATCTCCCTGCCTGCCCAGACCAGAGGACCCTGTGAGGAACAGGAGAGTGCCTGTAAGGAGCAAAGTCCAGTGGGGATCCTGTCAAGTGGATTTCTGAAGCAGGGTGTGAGATTTTGAGTCCACGTTGAGGAGAGTTGCACCAATTCAGTTTTCCGCCTGAGTGTTTCTGTCCACAACTCTGTTATGCTAGATGGGTGTCACTGTCAAGATTGAGGATCATTGCACCGATCAGGCTGTCCGCTTGAGTGCTTTAGTCTGTGACACCATATGCCAGTGGGGGCATCGGTGAAGATGAAGACCTTTACACCGATCAGGCTATCCACAATAGTTCTGCTGTATGTGATCTCCATTTTCCAGTTGGGACTACTGTGAAGATAAGGGCTGTCACCCTGGTGCATCATCACGACAAGAAGCAGGTCATTGCCTGTGCAGTGTTTTGACCTGGTGTGGCTGTCACACAGTGTGTGCTGGTCGTTACCCGTGTATGCAAGGTGGGTGCCGAGGTGAAGATTAGGGTCGTCACCCTGGTGCAGCAGTGTTACAAGAAGAGAACTGTCCCCCCCTTTCAATGCTGTGACCCGAAGGAGCCCTCACACTGAGTGTGCTGTTTGTGACCCCAGTATGCCAGGAGGGGGCCCTGGTGAAGGTAAGGGCCATCACCCTGGAGCAGTGTATGACATATAAGCTTAGTGGGCTGTTACCAGCAGGAGCAGAGCGTTGATTCAATTACCTGATCACAGGAGCAACCAAGTCCAGCCACCGGAATCAGAAAGACTTACCGCACGATAGGAGGAGCATCATGGATGCATGCCACTCACCAGCAGCAGCCAGACTTCTTCTCACTGCCAGGCCACTGATGTGAGCCCAGCACTGCTGAACTGCAGCTCCAGCGAGAGCTGATTGCAGGGTCATTGAACCTGTGGGGGGATTTGCTCTGACTAAAAGTGCAACAGGGCTGGGGCATTTTGAATTTTAAGTAGATATTGTGGAACTTCAAAGACTTGAACTTTCGAGTGGGCCTAACTTGAATGATTGCCTCATGTTAATGGGGAATAACCCCTGTCCTTAGACACGTAAGTGGGGACTTAAAGACTTAACCAGACAGTGTCAGCGTTAAATTGACTGTCTGTATTATTTGCTGTGTTTTGCATTCCACTTTGTGTTCACACATAACTACTACTTCTTCCATAAAAGCAAGTATCTGGCTAGACATTCATTTATTGGGACTGCTGAGCATGTTTTGAGTTGTGATCACATTGCACCTGACACTGCCCTTAGATGCCTTGGACTACTCAATCTGTGCTACCACTGAGAAAACAGAAACCAACTTGACCAAATGATGGGATGATAGGCAAACAATTACACATAATGTGGCTCAATAATATTAAAAGCGCAAGCACATCCAAAACTGTTCAAAGTGTGTGTTTTTCAGACATACCTTCTCGAAGTAATGTGAGTAGAGAGTGTATAAAATATTTTCAGATTTAAAATGACATCTTTTGTTTTGTTAGAGATGCACTCTTAATTATTCTCATCAAAAATGGCTTACAGACATCTTTAAAAGCAATTTCCACATAAATCTTTCAATGTGCTGAAATGCACCTTCGCCCTAGCTTAAGAATAGGAGCCCCTTTCCTGTTACTCCATACCCAAGAACATTACACTTTCAAAGAGAAAAGAAAGCGATATTCCCTGTCCCATCCTCTGAGACAGTCCCTTCCCACTCCTGTTGATATGCAGGTGAGGGCTTCCATTGTCATTACAGCGGCTGAGGAAGAGGTGCAAATAAGCGCTCACCCAGGCTGCCTTCAAAGACAAAGGGCCTAACCTTGACACTCCCAGCTCCAGCCGAGCTGCTTTGACCCCCTGGCACCTGTGTCTCTAGATTTCTATGAACTGCACTCACTTATCAAACTCTTACATTCCCACAGCACACAAGCTTAAAGGCATTGTATATTTTGCAGTGAAAAATGAACATTTTCAAAGCTGCAACCATTTAACATTTTTTTATCCTTATTTATCAATAAAACACATATAAATCAGCAGCTGTTTTGAAAAATTGTTCCACATTACTGTTACACATACTGCACGACAGAGTACAATGGCTAGTTACAATCCGGCCGCTCAAATGTGTGGAAGCCCCACTAATAGTGCCGAAGTGGACTCATGAAGTCTTTAGTCGATTATTAGCATTCTGTAACTTATGTGAATAGGCAAATGGCTAAAAAAACACATTTATGTTGCACTTTGATGTCATAACTTTTTTACAGAAGCAGAAAGAAAACCTATAGCTTTCACTTAAAATATCGACTGCCTGCTAATGTTTGTGTGTTTTTTATAACCAGATCCTTAAAGTCTAATTGTCTTCTTTTTCTTAACATACCCGACGTAAGATCCCCCGTCAGCAGCATTTCCTTTAGTTAAGTCATTTCAGTGGACTGTTTTTTCACATCTCATGGTGTTCTTCTCTATCGTCAATGACATATAATTGTACATTGGTAGGCAGTATCTCTGCCTTTAAAAAAAAAAAAGGTGCATAGCTACTTCTCATAGCACCAACTACCATCATTACCATTTGGCATAATATTGAGACCCGGTTGAAATTTAAATTAAGCTGCTTGAGTCATGTAATTTCTAGAATTTCATGCTACGCTTGTTATACAATTCCAGTGCCACCTAACAAACTTTTGCCACAAATGCCACATAGTTATCGCAAATGCATGGGACTAATGCAAATGTCCAGAACATGAGAGCCTTTTCCTTATGCCACTTATGATTTTTCGTGCTATGTTTTTACTGCAAAACTCATTTTGTGCTCAAATATAGCACTGAATAATGTATTTGCATTTGCACAATTTTATGCGATTTCGCATCATTTTCCTGAACTTTTGCATAATTAAACAAAAACAAACTAAGCAAATTGTGTACACGCTATCATTTTACACACTTGACAGGATATCTGTCTTGCAGACGTTGCCAAAAGGATTACTAGGCCTTCTCTGTTTATCCCTATAATGTATTTGCACACATCACCCTGCTGTCCATCTGACTAGGTGAGTGCTGCCTATGTATTTTAGTTCTAGCTATATTATAATTTGAGTGCCGATCTCTCACGGATCCTGCTCCGTTCATACGCACTGTGCCCCAAGACCTCTATGGTCACTCATCCATGAAATCAAAACACTTCCCACATAGAATGATAATAAATACATCCTCTGCCAGCCCCACACTCCCTCATGGGGTAGCATGCTACCTGTCCAAAAATGTGCTTCACCACCCCACATGAATCATTGTACAATACAATACAGTAGCAGCGCCCTAATTCTTAATGTCAAGATCAGGCTTTTGTTGGCTCTTCACCCTACCTCTGCCCAGTGCCACTGTACCTCCTGCACTAATCATAGCTGCTTCCTTATGCTCCATGCTTGGACTTGGACTAGACTGCAGGGAGATTTTCACCTCCTTCATCTCTGGTGCCACTGTGGGGAAGAGTAGATTGGAGGAGAGTGTTATACAGTGGACTGTCATACAATAGAGTGTCCGAGAGTGGGGCGTTGTAGAGTGGAGTGTTATACAGTGGAGTGGCATAGAGTGAAATGGGGTAGAGTGGAGTGGCATAGAGTGGAATAGTGTAGAGTGGAGTAGTGAACAGTGGAGTGGCGTAGAGTGGCGAGTAACGTAGAGGCTTAGAATACAGTGGCATAGATTGGAGTGGCGTAGAGTGGCATGCTGTAAAGAAGAGTGGCATGTCGTACATTAGAGTGGAGTGTTGCGCCATAGAGTGGCGTGTCGTACAGTGTAGTGGCATAGAGTAGACCAGAGGAGAGTGTCATACAGTGGACTGTTGTAGAGTGCTGTAGAATGAAGTGTCGTACAGTGTGGTAGAGTGGACTAGAGTGGAGTGGCGTAGAGTGGAATAGTGTACAGTGAGGTGGCATAGAGTGGAGAGACAGAGTGGAGTAGATTGAGTGGAGAGGTGTGTTGTAGAGTAGAGAGAAGTGGAGTAGAGTGCAGTGGTGTGTCAGAGTAGAGTGGAACTGTGTAGAGTAGAGTGGCATGCCATATAGTAGAGTAGAGTGGCGTGTTATAGAGTGGCATGGCATACGGTGTAGGGGCATAAAGTGAAGTGGCATAGAGTGAAGTGGTGTAGAGTAGTGCTGAGTAGAGTGCAGGAGTGTGTCAGACAGTGGCCTGTCATAGAGTGGAGTGACAAAGTGTGGTGCTGTAGAGTGGAGTGTTGTATAGTCTGGTAGTGTGGAGTAGAGTGGAGTGGCATACATTGGAGGAGAGTGCTGTAGAGTGGAGTAGCTACAGTGGAGTAGAGTGTCGTACATTGTGGTAGAGTAAAGTGGCATAGAGTGTCGTCGAGTGGAGTGGCATATAGTGGCGTAGAGTGGAGTAGTGAAATACAATGGAGTAGAGTGCAGTAGTGTCTCATTGAGTACAGTGAAGTAAAGTGGTTTGGAGTGGCCTAGCTGCAGTTGTATAGAGTGTTGGAGAGTAGAGTATAGTTTTGTATAGTGGCATGGAGTGGAGTAGAGTGTTGTATAGTGGACAAGTGTAGAATGTCATAGTGTAGAGTAGAGTGTTGTAGAGTGGAGTGATGTGTTGCAGAGTATAATAGAGTGGTGTAGCATTAGTGAACCTAAAACCTGCATTTGAGCTAGTCCCACGAACAAAACTCTGGTCAGTTTTGGTGAGGATGGGGGTCCCTAGTAACATATTATCAACATTAATCTGCTTACTCAATGACAGTTATACCCAGGTGTGGAGGGCAAGTCAGGGTTAACTGGCAGAATGCATCACCATAAATAAAGGGGGCGGCAGGGATGCATGCTTACTCCATTATTTTCCTTTTATTTATATGATCTAGTTGCATAGTTCGTGCTAATGCATCTCCAATACATACAGGTAGCAAAGTCTCTCTGTTATTGTTTGCGAAAGATACACTGCTTGCCTCAAAAACCCTCAGAGGGTTACAACTTTTAATTGAATACTTTTTGCTGATCTGCATAGAGAGTAGACTGGGGACAAACTCCTTCAAAACAGATTATATAACCATCAATCTGCAAAAATCATACCAGGAGAATATCCATGAGTGGAGTAAATCTTAAAAGGGTAAAAACTGACTGAGTATTTGGGACAAAGATAATGGTACATATGTCTTTGACAAAGCATTAATATGAACCTGCCTCTGTCTTAACTTCCTTGGCCCAACATTACACAACTCTTCCACCTAATTTTCAATGATTCAGCATGAATATGTATTTCTCAGAATGCATAGATCTGTACTACAGTACGACACCCATTCAATAACACAATGCTGTAGGACATCTAAATTTAATGAGCACATATGCTTGACTGCAGCTCCCATTTTTCCACAAAGACACAATTAATAATGCAAAATTATCCTTAACTGAAACATCTATGTCAATAGCAACAATAACCATATTATTTAGAGCTGTCTGTCTAAGGCTGCAACAGAACATCTCTAGCATTCTTTGTGTTTTTAAATCAACAGCTAGATAATTTCAAAGCCTTAGGAGGCTCGCTCTATGGAGCTGAATTATGGGGCTTCCTGCAGCCAAGTGGTCTCACTTTAATTGAAAACACATTTTTGAGATTCCTGATTAAATTTCCCCAGAGCACCCACTGGTTCCATTCCTTTAGACATAGGGATGAAGAATGTATCTTCAAAGGCAAACATCAGACACCTGCTAGCTTGGCGGAGGTTGTGGTACACCCACAAACTATTACCAATCCAATCCAAAAGACTTTGGGGGTCATTAGGATGGCGGGCGGACTTTAGTCCGCCCGCCACTCTAGTGGTAACGGGACCACCCGCCTGCCATGCGGCGGTCCCGCCACCCCATTTATGATGCGACCGCCACCGCGGCGGTCGCATCTGGGATTTTAACATTGCGGTGGGTGCTACTGGCTGCAGCACCCGCCGCAATGTTGAAATGCCATGTTGTGCGTTGCCATGCACAACTTGGCATGCACCGTGCGGTGCCTGCCACCTTGTGCATGGCAATGTAGAGGGGTACCATAGGTACCCCCCAAGTGCAGCCCCCCACCCCCCGGGGGCTTGCAATGGGCCCCTAAAGTGAATCCCCGCCAGCCTTTCCATGGCGGCATCGCCGCCATGGAAAGGCCAGTTTCCGCACACACCATAATATGGATGGTGGTGCCTGGTAGGCTCGGTAAAATCAGGAGTTTCAAGAGTATCAGTACTTGGCGGCGGTGGCTGTATCCAAGCAGAGAGGCAGGTTCAGGCCGGGGCGGTACGGGTGGGCTGCTTCCTTTTAGTACAAATGGTTTTCCCACTCTTCCTCTTCCGTTAAATGGCTGGAATTCCCGCAGGTGGGGCTATATCAATATCAAGTTGTGAATCAGCTAACTCGATGGTGTCCGGCCCGCTTGTGCTCCCACTTGCAGTTGGGGATTTGTGAAATCCGGTTCCAGTTCCCTGAGGCTGAGGAAAGGGCGAATCTTGGATATGGTCGGTTGGTGTGCCTCTAAAATTTGCAATGTCCACCCGCCCCTCAATGCCCAGTGACAAGCGCCGCTCTGTAAGTTCATTTCGCCTGAAACAATGTTAACCACCCTCTCAAGCATGCTTTTAATGCTAGCAGTTATTGGGCGTGCAGGTGGTGGCATAATGCGCTTTCCCATAGTAGGTAACTCACAAATGAGCTAAGATAATGTCAATTTCAGGGGTTGACTGTTAGCTTTATGGGGGGTAGGAGGATCACTCACCCGTAATATAGTATCACCAGTCTCCGATGTCACTTCGAAGAGGGGTGGCCCAGCCTCCTCCTGGCGCAAGGAATGGTGGGGGACATAGTCCCTGGCTCCCCAGTGGAAATCTGTTATGAGCTCCCGCACCGAGGGAGCCCGGTGTGACTTTTAAGAGCCTCCGGCGCGTTGGTGACGATACTGGTGCCTCCTGGCGCAAGGAATGGTGGGGGACGTAGTCCCTGGCTGCCCCCGGTGGAAATCCGTTACGAGCTCCCGCGCCGCGGGAGGCCGGTGAGGCTTTTAAGTGCCTCCGGCGCGTTGGTGACGATACTGGTGCCTCCTGGCGCAAGGAATGGTGGGGGACGTAGTCCCTGGTTGCCCCCGGTGGAAATCCGTTACGAGCTCCCGCGCTGCGGGAGCCCGGTGAGGCTTTTAAGTGCCTCCGGTGCGTTGGTGACGATACTGGCGGCTCCTGGCGCAAGTAATGGTGGGGGACGTAGTCCCTGGCTGACCCCGGTGGAAATCTGTTACAAGCTCCCGTACCGCGGGAGCCCAGTGAGCCTTTTATGCGCCTCCGGCATGTTGGTGACGATACTGGCGCCTCCTGGCGCAAGGAATGGTGGGGGACGTAGTCCCTGGCTGCCCCCTGTGGAAATCCGTTACAGAACTATTACCATATCGTGCAGCCCTAGAAAAGATCATTTCTCTTGATAGGCAATGTAAAATCCTGTGGTTTAGAAGTGTGTGGTCAATGCTAACATTACTTGACTTTGAAGTGCAATACAAAGACAGGATGAACTTCCAACCACTATCTAAAGAACACAATCCAAAAATACTGTGCCAAAGAAACAAATTACTAATTCCTGACTCAGAAGTTCCTAACTGAAGCCTTTCTGGATTTTAAATGTACTGGTTCTTATGAACGCTATTTTAACTTTATTACTCTCCTAGTGGCTAGTTAGTTATATGTAAAATTCAGACTTGGATCTCTTTAATTCAGTGGTTTTTGTTCCAAAAGGTTGAACGTATACCGCCTGTTCAGCGCTTTGCTGGAATGTAATTCGCCAGATGAAAGAATGGCTCATCTTCTATTCTTTTGTGCAGCGTATAAAAATCCCAGGAGGAAGGGGATAATACGGATTTGCCATTCCATGGGGGTAACGCAACAAGCAGAGGCATTAAGGCTATTGAGATAAAACACTAGTGAAGCCATTGTATGCAGTATGTCAAAGTATCTCCAAACAGTTTGATGCGTGAGGAGAAAGATCATTGACAGGTTGGCTGTTCAAGAATCATGTTAAAAACACATTCAAAATGGTCCACCAGGTAATGGTAATGGAGAATTTTCTGAAATAGGACGAATATTATCTTATGTTTATATTTATGTTTTATCAGTAGGATCAGAGTTATGAATTTGTAAATTTTAAAGTGAAAAATAGTGCCTAAATGTTCAAAGCACCAACTGTGGGCATCTAGTCATGCAAGACCAGTTCAAAGTCAAAGTTAAGGCCGACCGCAATGGACCACAGTTCGGATACAAGAAGTGGATTGGACCGTGTCTCGACTTACCTTCGGATTTAGAAGAATATTTGAAGAAAAATGTCAGAGAAGTTAAAGCTCAGCTGGGCAAGGCAGCCAAGGGTGTCCAAAGAGGAGGCGTTGTTTTCGAGGAGCCGTTGGACGAAGTCACGGTGAAGATTCCTACTTTCAGACTTAGGGTCAAATTTATCAAGATTCCAAGTTGATATCAAGTTGAACCTCTGAGGGCGGTCAAATTTACTATTCCCATTCCACCCTAAGCAAAAGCAGGGAAAGTGCTGAATTTAAGAGAGGTTAGATTTACTATTCCCACTGCAATGTAAGCAACAGCTGGGAAAGTGTTGGACTTCAGAGGGATTAGATTTGCTATCACCACTCCAATATATACAAAACATAAGGAAAAGTATTGGACTTCAAAGGGGTTATGTTTACTATTCTCACTCCATCCTAAGCAACAGTAGGGAAACTGTTGGACTTTGTAAGGGTTATATTAACTATCCCCACACCAATTAAGCCATAATAAGGAAAGCATAGGAATTGGATGGACTAGATTTACTGTTCCCACTCCAATTCAAGCAACAGTAGAGAAAGTGTTGTACTTCAGAAAGGTTGCATATACCATTCCAATACAGTCATTTAAAAAAAATATTTAAATACCTAAAAACATAAAGTGATTAACCATAGTTAAACTAGAAAATATATTTTATATAAATTTAAATAAAATGCACAATTTATTATAAATATACAAAATAAACGTATAATTAAATGAAATATTTAAATAAACATACGTAGAATTCACTTCTCTCGCTACTACTGAAAAAAACCACAAACACCAAGAAGAAAAATTAAAATAAATAAAACAATAACATTAAAATAAATGAAGCATATAAAAATAATAAATATAATATACACTTGCTGATATATATTACTAATTATTTATTGCATAGTCGAAATAAAACAATTTTTACATTTTAAATATTCAATGAAAAAATTATGATTTATAAATTAAATATTTAAATAACAAAAAATTTATAAAGAAAACTATTTTCATTTAAATAATTTCTCACCCTATTCCCCTACAAATTGAACATGCTGCTAAATTAGCTATAACTAATTATACTATACAAAATATAAATTAAAAATCTGAAATTAAACCCAAATAAATGAAAGAACAATTAAACAACTAAGACATTACATACCAACCATTTATATATTGATTTTACCTAACATTACTTAACATTAAAAAACAAATAGTTCAAATGTAATTAACCTCCCACCATATTCCCCCAAAAACCCAATATCCTGCTACTAAATTTTAAACTACTTAACATAGGTATTTGTAGATTGCACATTAACTCTTAGGCATCTTGGCACTAAAAGATGTTTATTGTTACCCAACGGTACTCATTTTATCGACCTCAGATGGTTGAAAGGCTGAGTGGACCCGCCAGGATTTGAACTTATGACCATGAGATTGAACACAGGGCCCTGCAGTGGACACATTAGTCCACTGAGCCACCAGACCCATCTGATTGCCTTTTAAAAATTCAATTACACATTTAAAATTGCAAACTATATTTAAAAAAGACAATTTTACTAATATAATAAGTATATATATATTTAATAAAAAACAATGTTTATTACAAGTATACTAAAGTACACAATATTAATTACAACAATTGTCTTCATTACCATATTGTATACAATAAAACCTGCATTCTTAATTTTGATATTCTATTACACTATATTTTTGCAGTGGTGATATTTTTGACAACATATTTATGTCACATGATATTTTGGAATCAATATTTGTTTTATTCACCATATTTAACATGTACCCATTTTGAAAATGTCCCTTTTCTCATGAAAAGTGTAGTTACACAACTATTAGTCATTTTCTCTACTCTGGCACAAAGGGACCACAAACCTAATTGCAAAATGAGGAGCTTATTTATGAGCCCCTTGTTACACTTTTGCCCCGCCATTGCGTCACTTTTTGTGAGGCTGCAGCAGCATAAATAATGCGCCATGATGCACCATATTTACAAAGTGACGCTTCTAAGCAGATGCGTCACTTTATAAAGCTCCTGCGCCACATTATACCTGCTTCAGGTATAATGTATGTAGGGTGGTTGTTCCCCTGCAAAAGCCTCGTAGAAGTGGCACAGTGAAATCTGTCAGATTTCACTGTGCCACTTCTAGGACGCTACTGCGTCACAACCTTACGCCTGCATCACAGCAGGCATATGGGTGACGCAGTGCAATGGGAATAGGCTTCCCCCATGCATTGCTGGAGTTGCATCATGCTTACGACACAACTCCAGCAATGCGTGGGTTTCGCGTAAACAGATACGTCAGGATTCCTGACGTATCTGTCATTCCTTGCGATATGGTGCACCATACAATAAATGCGGCACATCTATCATGTCACAAGGAGGGCGCACTGAAAAGTGTTGCATTGCTGCTTTCACACAGCGTTGCAACACTTTTCATAAATGAGGCCCTCAGTGTTTAAGACTGTATGTATAAAATGCCCACTGCCAAAAAAACGTTTTTCAACTTTGTGAAGGACTCCTATCTTTAACATGGGCACATTTTAAGGTTTCTTTTCTCACAAAAACAGCTAGTACATGACTATCAAATTGTCCTTCTCTATTCCTGAAAAAAGGATTCACCGGCTCTTTTTAGGAAGCTTAGTTGTATACCCCACACACACCAAAGTACAACATTTGGGCTCACTCCTCAAATTTTCTTTTGTTAACATTGTGAAAGATTCCTATAATTAAAGTAGGCACATTCTGAGGTTTTTATTCCCCTGAGAAAGACAGCTGTATGTCAGCCAAAGTGACTTTCTCTACTCTTACATTATGAGCATACCAGCTCAGTTCAGGAATACAATTTGTAAGACTCTTGTATATGATTTGCCCTTCAAATAACAAGACCATCAACACTGAGAAAGTCTCTTGTAGCTGACATGGGCACTTTTGAGAATGTTTAAGCCTTGTTTAAGAATTTCTATTTTACACTCCAAATATATAAGGCTGAACAAATAGATGTTTCAACTTTGTGAAAGTTTCCCATGTTTCACCTGGGCACATTTTGAGAATGTTTCTTCCCATAAAAAGGCAGATGTACCACTGCCAACTTGATTTTGTTCTCCTCTTGCACAAAGGACTGCTGGCTCCATTCTGGAAATCCACTTACAGAATTTGTGCTCCCAAACACAGTAAATGTTTAAAGTTTGTTAAACAAGGTTTATTTGCATATATATATATATATATTGCAACCTGGGTTTTGTGGATTCCGGAGTGCTTCCAGCCAGTGGAGCTGGTTTTGAGGCGAGGCCACATCACGCCTCTAACAATAGAAAAATCCCACTTCTCACATGAAGAATGGACCAGCACTCAAATCTCTGGAATTATCCAATTTAATTCAAAGGCAGCATTCGCGAGGAAATATATATATATATATATTCACTGAAAAAACCATAGGTTTTAGGGACAGTTATAGTTAGTTGGACATTTCACTCGTACAAAACCATAGAAATTCCCCCGTTATAGTTAGTTCAGCAAACTGTAACTCGCGCCCCCGCAATGCACTGCTGATGACGTCACATATTACATCACTCATGACATGGTCAGTGACATCACTGATGACATCTCAAATGACATCACTGATGACATCATGCAGTGACTGTGTGTTTCTATAGTGTATTGAATAATGAGTGGGTGTATAAGTGTCTGGATGGATGATTTAGTAGGTGCGTGACTGACTCTATAAGTGAGTGATTAAACGTATCTTACTAAATGCATGGGTTAGTGACTAAACTGTGTGAATGTCTTTATCCGTCTGTCTGTTGGTGTGTAAGTGGCTGCATGTGTTTGTAAATAGCTACATGAGTGTCTATGAGTTATTGATTGGTTGTCTGAGTATCTGTATGGGTGCCTGAGTGTTTGTGTGGATGGGGTGTGTGTGGTTGCACATAGATGTATCAGTGGGTGATTCACTGGGTGCATGGTTTCAAGAGTGCATCTGTGATGGACTGTATGGGTGGGTGAGTGTGTGTATGGGTGTGTTAGTGAGTGAATGTATATCTCAGTGGTACATGTGTGAGTAACTACATATGTGAAAGGCAGTATATATGTGTGTTCGAGTATATAAATAGCTAGAAGCGAGAGTGTGTGATTGTGATTGTGAGAGTGACTGTATGGATGAGTGTGTGCTTGTATCAGTGATTGTATAAGAGCGTAAGATTGTGCTAGTATTTGTATGAGTAAGTGAGCTGGTGTGTGTATAACTGTATAGGTGAGTAAATGGCAGTGTGATTAATTATTTGCATGACTGACTAGGTGTGTGAGTACCTCTATGGATGAGTGGCAGTGTGTGAGTGTCTATGTAGGTGTATGAGTGCATATGATAGTCCTGTACTGAGTGACCGTAAGCATGAGTGACTGTACGGGTGAGTGAGTGGATGTGTGTGTAGACCTAAGAAACAGTGAGTGGGTATGTAGTTATTGGTGTTGGAGTGTCTATGGTTTTGAGAATGGCAGTCTGTAATTTACAGTGGGTGTATCAAAAGTTATATTAGGGTGTGAGAAGATGCATGAAATTATCACATGGATAATGTCATCAGTGATGTCATCAGTGATGTCATCAGTGATGTCACTGACCATGTCATGAGTGATGTAATATGTGACGTCATCAGCAGTGCATTGCGGGGGCGCGAGTTATAGTTAGCTGAACTAACTATAACGGGGGAATTTCTATGGTTTTTTACGAGTGAAATGTCCAACTAACTATAACTGTCCCGAAAACCTATGGTTTTTTCAGTGAATTTCAAAGGTTTTTAAATGCTAATTTCTAACTATAACGTGTCTGAAACCTATGGTTTTTTCAGTGAATTTCAAAGGTTTTTTAAATGCTAATTTCTAACTATAACGTGCCTGAAACCTGTGGTTTTTTCAGTGAATTTCAAAGGTTTTTTAAATGCTAATTTCTAACTATAACGCCCCTAAAACCTATGGTTTTTTCAGTGAATTTCAAAGGTTTTGTAAATGACAATTTTTAAATGTATTAATTGTTATATTTATTTTTTTGATACTGATTTACTACATTTTTTAAAACTATTTATTTTTAGATATTTTATTTATTAAATTACATTGTAATTACATTATACATTACATTACAAAATATACTTTCTCAGAATGAATTACTTTAGTTTAAATAGTTTGCAAATAGGCAATAGAGTTTTAAGTACAGTAGTTACAGTTGTTGCAATGGGCAACACAATTTCAAACACAATGCAACATTGAGCTCAATGTGAATTTCTAGTTAAATGCAATTAGTTACTTTATGGATTACTTTTCTAACCACAGGACTGGATCCTAGATTCAGTCCTGGGACATCTCCTGTAAACAGTTGAGTAAAAGCGTTTTGGTTACAGTACTGGTTTTAAGGAATATTATTGTATTTTAAAAGTTGACACAAACTTTTTCACATAGAATCACCAATGTTATCCTATGGGAGGAAATTCACTTAGCAGGTAAGTAGTGTTATCGTTACTTTTTCTTACTCAGTGTTGGATCCTGGATCCAGCACTGGTGCATCTCCTGTAAACAGTTGAAAGAATGCGTTTAAGTCATACAGGCGATTTTTAAGGAATATTTGTAGTTTGTGAAAATCGACACTTTGAAACTTTTCTGCTGAAAACCAGACAATGGATTCCTATGGAAGGAAATACAAGTTACTGGTAAGTACGGTTAGAATTACTTTTCAGGGTCAGTGCTGGGCTAAAAGATGCAGCACTGGGTTTTCTCCTGATAACAGGTGAGTAAATCGGTTTTCGTAGTTCGGTTGATTTTAGAGGAATATTATAAAGTTCCAAAACTCCACACTTAGAAGAATTTCCAAGTGAAACCAGTCAATGTTAGCCTATGGAAGGAAATTCAAGTTGCTGGTAAGTACGGTTAAAATTACTTTTCGGGATCAGTACTGGGCTGAAAGATGCAGCACTGAGGTCTCTCCTGATAACAGGTGAGTAAATCGGAATTCGTATTTCGGCTGATTTTAGAGGAATATTCTAAAGTTCCAAAACTGCACACTTAGAAGAATTTCCAAGTGAAACCAGTGAATGATATCCTATGGAAGGAAATTCAAGTTACTGGTAAGTACGGTTAAAATTACTTTTCAGGATCAGTACTGGGCTGAAAGATGCAGCACTGAGGTCTCTCCTGATAACAGGTGAGTAAATCGGAATTCGTAGTTCGGCTGATTTTAGAGGAATATTTGTATGTTTCAAAAATCGACACTTAGAAACTTTTTCAGCAAATAGCAGACAATGATATCCTATGGAAGGAAATTCAAGTTACTGGTAAGTACGGTTAAAATTTCTTTTCAGGATCAGTACGTTTTAAGTTGGGGGATTAAGTCCCCTTGAATCATGAGGGTCCCTGGGTCCAACTAGCCCACCCTGTACCTCCAGTATGCGCCAGAGAGCTGCGTTGCAGAGAGGTGTTCAGAGGCCACGCCCCTTTTTACACCTCTCTGCAACGCAGCTCTGTGGCGCTTTTTAGAAGTACATGGTGGGCTAGTTGTTAAAACGCGCCACGGGGCCTGTTTGCACACATGTCACCTGAAGCCCCGCCCCCTCCCTTCACCACTGTGCAAACGCACCCCGTGGCGCGTTTTAAGTTGGGGGATTAAGTCCCCTTCAATTCTGATGGTCCCTGGAGTCCAACTAGCCCACCATGTACTACTAGCCCCCTGGCGCATACTGGAGGTTCCTGGTGGGCTAGTTGGCCCCCAGGGACCCCCAGTATTCAAGGGGAATTACTTCCCCTTCTTAAAACGCGCCAGGGGCGCGTTTGCAGAGTACTGCAGGGAGGGGGCGGGCCTCCGGCATGATGCCGGTCGTTTTTTGTTTTTTGTTTTTTTTTAATGGGAGGGGTGCTGCGTGGCCTTCCTTCCCTTGCCCACTTTTGGCCCCGGGGACCCCATCCCCCGGGGCCTGAGCATTTTATTTTATTTTTTAAATAAAAAAATAAAAAAACTGGAAGGGGGCCGCGTGGCCCCCCTTCCCTGGGCCTGTATTGGCCCCGGGGACCCCATCCCCCGGGGCATGCCCTTGGTTTTTATTTTATAGATTTGGAGTGGGGCTGCGTGGCCCCCTCCTCAGGCCACTTAAGGCCCGGGGACCCCATCCCCGGGCGGCCTTGCACTTTTTTATTTTTTATTTTAATTTTTTTAATTTGGGGAGGGGGCTGCGTGGCCCCCTCCTGGCCACTATGGCCCCGGGGACCCCATCCCCCGGGGCCTGGCCTCTGGTTGGGGACTGTGGGGGTCCCCAATCCCCCACAGTCCCGCCGGCTCCCGCGTCCCTTGGGAGCCGGCATTGCTTTTCTCACATGGGGAGCAGCTAACATGCTGCTCCCCGTGTGGAAAGCAATCAGCTTTGGATATTGGAAGCGAGAGCTCTCTCTTCCAATATCCAAAGCAAGTTTGCAATGACAGGACGGGAGCCGCGAGGCTCCCGTCCTGCCATTGCAAACTACAGTGTCCCAGGGGTAGGCACCCCGGGACACTGCAGGAGACGGCCCTGGGGGTGGCGGTCCCCAGGGCCATCAAGGGCTCTGGGAGGGGGCCGCGCGGCCCCCTCCCTTGAATTGCACAGCCCCGGGAGGTGGTGGCCCCTGGGGCTCTGGGGTCCGTAACGGACCCCCATATTTATTTTCTATGTGCCCCGGGGAGGTGGTGGTCCCGGGCGTGTGGGGGCTGGAGCCCCCCACACGTTATTAAAATTAAAAAAAGAAGCCCCGGGGTGGCGGTCCCGGGGCAGCGGGAGGGCAAAGAGCCCTCCCGCACCATTTTTATTAAGCCCCGGGGGTGGCGGTCCCCGGGGATTGGGGGCCTTAGAGGCCCCCATATAAACAATAAACACACCCCCGCATGCCCCCGGGACTTGGGCCACCCGGGGGCCAATTTGCATCGAGCGCGGAGACCGCGCTCGATGTTCTTCCGGCAGGATCCGCGCACCCTGAGCGCATCCTGCCGTTTTTTTTTTTTTAAATGCTTTTTTCTGCCCAGGGGGTCCTTGTGGGACCCCTGAGCAGACCTAGAGGTCAGGGTGTTCCTACCCTGCCCCTTTGTGCGTTTTGCGCACTTGTTTCTGTCCCTCGGTTCTACCGAGGACAAAATGGCTGCCAACACTTCCTGGTTTGGAGTGTTGACAGCCAATTAGCATGCAGCTCGTGATCGGGAGGGTGCGCGAATCCAACGTGGCCATAGATATATATGTGATTTTCATTTTGATTTTCTCAGGAACTACTGAACGGATTTACACCATTTAACAAAAAGAGTTCTTTCTGAACCAAGAACTACTTCTTTGCCAAATTTGGTGTAATTCCATTCAGCAGGTCGGGCTGTAGCCGTGTCTAAAGTTTCCTATGGGAAAATGAATGGGGAAAACACGTTTTGGGACCCCCCTTTTTTCTCGGCCCCCGCTTGACGAATCACCCCGAGACTTTCAGGGTAGGAGCGGACCGGAGCGGGCCATAAAGTTTGAAAATTTCGCGAAGATTCGTCAACCGGCAAGAGAGTTATTTCAAATAGAATGTCGCGGATTTCCTATGGAAAATAGGTCCTAACTATAACTATCTACTGGCGACCGCCAGTAGATAATATACATACAGGTATTTATAGAGTGTGAGCCTGGTTAGCTAGAAAGAGCCCCAAGAGCAGGTAGAAGGAATACTTTGAGAGAAAGAAGAGCTTTGTGAGGAGAGGACCATTTCATTCTTGAATTATAGAGACAAAAATTATAAAGATGTGGCAGTTCTTAAATCAATTTCTCTATTGTAATTATCCTAAAGTGTCAGAACGAATCAGTATGGGGAGTTTATTGCAATCAGAAATACAGTTTTATCTTCTTAATGGAGACTAGAGTTGATAAGATGGGGGCTAGAAAAGAAAATGAGAACTCAGATACTTGGGGGCATATTATCAAGGCGGCGTTAATGAATTATCGCCGCTTTAGCGTCCGTTTCGGACGAAAAGCGGCGATAATTCTATCGCCTAATTAACAAGGACACGCTAGCGCGTGATTCCTGCATTAGCGTCCGTTTTCTGCACGCCTCCCATCGCATCGCTAATGAGATGCAAAGGGGCGTGCCTGTGAAAACAACATGGGGAAATATCGCTAACCCAGGTATCGCCATATCAACAACGTGGGTTAGCGATATTTTCAATCGCGTTAAGTATGCCTTAACGCAGGAATTTAACGTCTGCTAAATTCCTGACTAAGGCATACCTAACATGGGGGGTGGATTGTGTGGCTAAGACCACAGGCCCTATCACCAAGGATATCGCCGTTTTCCATGGGACATCGCTGGAAAACCAGCGATGTTCCATGGAAAACATCGCTATCACTGGAAAATTATCGCCTTTGCGCTAACCCTTGTTAATACAGCGCTAGCATGGCGATAATTTCCAGCGATAGCCGGCGATAGGATTCCTCGCGCTAACAGCGGCCAGCGATAATTTCATTCATTTCATTTCATTTCATTTCATAATATGCCCCTTGGATTTTTAAGGAAGTGTGCACCTTCCTGGATGAACACAGTTTAAATCAGTTAATGCTGCATTTGAAGTGGGATTCATAGATATGGGATAATTCCAGTCTCTCTCTAATGGTGGCTTGAGCACCACTATTATCACATCATATCATCTCATGTGCATATATAAAGTGCACATTCACACTTGAGGGTATCTTGATGCTGAATACCATATGTTTTTTGTTATCCAAGTAAATAGTACTTATTGTATAGACCTTGGAAGGAATAAAGGCTGAGTGGTAGCACCAGGATTCAAACATGTAAAGAGTGGTCAAACACATATCCCTCAAGTGGGTTCATTTATTTAATAAGCCACCAGACTAATACGATCTGTATGTGTTCTTCAACATACCTATCATTACACACATCACTGCGGAGACTTGAATATGACTGTAATCACACATTATCACTGTGGGGACTTAAACATCACTGTAATCGCACAATATCTCTGTGAGGGCTTGTACATGACTATAATCATGCACCATTTCTGTGTGCTACCCCTCTGCATCCCATTAATCACACACTATATCTGTGGGGACCTGGGCATGTCTATAATCACACACCATCTCTGTGAGGACCTGGGCATGTCTTTAATTATACTCTATCTCTGTGGGGACCTGGGCATGTCTGTAATCACACACATTCTCTTTGGCAACCGTGGTAATACTATAGTCACACACCATCTCTGTGGGGACCTCAACATCTCTATAATCACACACTATCTCTGTGGGGACCTGGGCATGTCTATAATCACACACTATCTCTGTGGGGTCCTGGCCATGTCTATAATCACACACTATCTCTGTGGGGACCTCAACATCTCTATAATCACACACTATCTCTGTGGGGACCTCAACATCTCTATAATCACACAGTATCTCTGTGGGGACTTGGGCATGTCTATAATCACACACAATCTCTGTGGGGACCTCATCATCTCAATAATCACACACTATCTCTGTGGGGGACCTGGGCATGTCTATAATCACACACTATCTCTGTGGGGACCTGGGCATGTCTATAATCACACACATTCTCTTTGGTGACCGTGGTAATACTATAGTCACACACCATCTCTGTGGAGACTTGAGCATTCCTCTAATTACATGAAGCTCTGTTTTGGCTTGACCATCATCAGGTTCGCATTCTCTGTATGGAGCTTTGTGAATACTGAAAAGTAGTAAAGTTAGACTTTTGGTCTAAGTTTACATTGTAGAAACTGAAAAGTAGAAAAGTTAGATTTTTTGTCTAAGTTTACCATTGTGAATAGGGCCCTATTTTAATGAGGACTTAAACACAATCATCTTCATGCACTATATCTGTGGGGACTTAAACATGGCTATAATAATACACTATCTTTGTAGGGGCTTGAAAAAAACTATAATAAAACACTATCTTTGTGGGGACTTGAACATCACTATAAAAACATACCATCTCTGGGTTCACTGACAGAATATCGAAAACAAAATATCGTGTGGACAGAATATCGTGTCCAAAATATCGAGGACAAGAATATCAAGTAGGTAAGTGCAAATAGATAGGTATCAATTTACTATTCTTAACTCCAGATCTACGTACCTTGAAGATATATATATCGTCAAAGTACATATATGTGGAGTTATATATAGTAAAACTTTACTTACCCATAGAAAATGACCTTCACGATATTCTTGTCCTCGATATTTTTGACACGATATTGTGTCCGACGATATTTGTGTTTTCGATATTTTGTCCACCCACCCATCTCTGTGGGGACTTAAGCATTCCTGTAACTAAACGCAAGCTCTGTTTTGACTTGAAGCACCAGGGGTGCCATGAGGCACAGGGTCAAGACTGATTTGCATATAGCTGTGTCTGAACTGGGGTGGCGAAGTGAGCTAAAGAACGATGATGGATTCAACCCAGATCTGTGACTGGGGGTGAGTGACTGAAAAGTTTCAGCACTCCGTCCATCATCTCCTTGTGTTTGCTTTGTTCGCCCTAAGTTGGCAGGGTATGCCCAGACGTGGGTCCCTTGCTCACTTTGCCACTGGATTCAAGCTAGCCTGGCTGGGATTCAAGCTAGCCTGGCTGATGAGGAGGTGTTACCCCAAAACCAGTCCCAGGATGCTTGTTTCTAGTCCAGGGAAGACCTGGCTTGGCAGTTCGGGCTGGACTGTTCCCATGAGGCACAGGGTCAAGACTGATTTGCATATAGCTGGGTCTGAACTGGGGTGGCGAAGTGAGCTAAAGAGCGATGATGGATTCAACCCAGATCTTTGACTGGGGGTGAGTGACTGAAAAGTTTCAGCACTCCGTCCATCATCTCCTTGTGTTTGCTTCAACCTGAACATCATCAGCTTCACATTCTCTATATGGGGCTTTGTGAATATTGAAAAGTAGTAAAGTTAGACTTTTGGTCTAAATTTACCTTTGTGAATACTGAAATGTAGTAAAGCTAGACTTTCTGTCTAAGTTTGCCTTTGTGAATCGGGCCCTATTTTAATGAGGACTAAAACACAATCACCTTCATGCACTATCTCTGTGGGGACTTAAACATCGCTATAATAACACACTATCTTTGTGGGGACTTGAACAACACTGTAATAACACACTATCTTTGTGGGGACTTAAACATCGCTATAATAACACACTATATTTGTGGGGACTTGAACATCACTATGATAACACACTATCTCTGTGGGGACTTATACATCGCTATAATAACATACCATCTCTGTGGGGACTTGAGCATTCCTATAATTACACACAACCTCTGTGTGGACTTGAACATCATTAGCTTCACAGTCTTTATAATGGGATTTAAGCTTTGAATGTACACACTATTTCTATGGAGACTTAAACACAATGATCTTCACCCACTATCTCTGTGGGGACTTGAACATCTATTTTGGCAAAAATGTAAGCAGCTAGTCAAGCTCTGGGTTCCACTTGACCATATTCCTTGGTTCCATATGTTAATTTCTTTGTGTTAGTTCCCTTATCTCCTAAGATTTTAAGCACTAATAAATAGGTTAAATACAGCTTTAAGTGTCTTTCTTTCAGCATGATATGATATATTCTGACACATTAACATAATCTGTCTTTAATGTATACCGCTAGTATATATGCAGCAATTCATATATGAATAGATTATAATGTTGTTTATGTATATTGTTGATAAAATAAACATTTAGCCATGTGCCTTCGACTGTATTCAATCACAAATAGTGTTACGGACTAGGTCCCCACAAGGATAGTTGCACGTGTTCAAGTCCCCACAAGGATGGTGCTGTGCGCACGATTAAATAACAATATATTTTGACATTTGAAGCAGGATCCTGTATTATGAATTTTTTCTTAATATTTTTCTGTTATTAGTGTGTTTTAAAAACATTGGGAAAGGTTAGTCCCCACAAGGCAGGTATTCACACATAGTCCCCACAAGGATGGTAACACGTGTATGTGTGTGTGTGTGTACAACACTGAGGTGAAGTTCTGGACCTGTCCTGTTGTCTTGATTGCGCCTGTCAGATAATACAGAATCTTCCACACGGTAGCCCAGCACCCGGCGCAGTCAAAGACTTTAACACAAAACAAATAACACCTTTAGAAAAGGGTTTTATTTTACAAAATGCAAGGACTCTCTCTCTTGGAATAAGGCTTGGGGTTTTATTCAACACAATGCTCTCAAAAGCTTTCCCAGATGCCAAATGCAAAAGATTCAAATATACAAAGATATATATATGTTTATATGCAAGCAATAATCTAAATGCATGAATAATACTGATTGATAAACAAGCAGCAAATAATATGAGATAAGACTCAAGCAAATATACTGGACGTCCTGCAAGAGATCAGAAAGCTATATATACATCAAATGAGTACTTTGGAGGTGCACCTTGACTCACTCACACATCACAAAGAAAACACACTCACTCACACATCAAATGATCACAGCCAGTGGCAATAATCAAAACTCAATATATCACCTGGTGCAAAACACTGCATCTCAGACTGGGGAAGTAAACAGCCGTGGTTTGAGAGCCTCAGCAACCAGGGTCCACGCTCCGAGATAGACACGTCCGTCCTCGCTCGGATTCCAAAACTCCCGGTCTCTAAGTCCACAACCCTCAGCTTTAAACACACCAGAAGGTTCGAGAAAGACCTCCCCCGGGCCAGAGGAATCTTACCAGAACTGGCCAGGTTCCAAGCAAGCATTCTCACGGCAGGAAGGAGCTCTCACGTCCCCTTCTCCAAATCTCGCATGTTCCAGCCTCTATCTTGACGAAGCTCACAAAAGCCTTTCAGAGTACATAAACAATCCCTCACAAAAACAGAAAGACCTTGAACGTGAATAACCCAAGCAACTGGCAAGCACTGCTCTGCACGCAGAAAAGCTGAAGCAAGGCAAAGCCAGGAAAAAAGGATGACATGAGGCCATGTCAAAGCCAATAGTCATAATTCTCATTAATGTACAACACCGAGCACATGTGTGCATCACTGCCCACAACACTGCACTTCGAGACCAAAAAGTACATTCCACAACTCTCTCTCCCTTTCATGCTTTCAAATGCACATCCCACACGCTCTGCTCTTGGCAAGGCTGTTTTACTCCGTGACAGCTCCCACTGAAAGACAGCAAGATTACAAGAAAGAAGAGAAGCAGGCATATGCAGGACCGTCTCGTACATCCAGGCTAGGATAAAATAACACACTAAAGTCAGTTAAAATAATGGTAGTCAAAGGTCATCACTGGGTGTCAAACCACAAGAGTGCCTCTAGCACTACACCTGTACATGTAGGACTGCACCAAGTATGCCCTCATTTGTCTGACAGTGGACTACCTTCCCTGTCATGGATTTACCATGTGGAGTTGTGATGGCAGGGTACTGTGTCTTGTGAATCAGTAGTTGTAACCAGTCCTTTGTATCAGTGTCACTGGAGTCTTGGTGTACTATTACACTAGCCTAATGTTTCACTTCTAAGAGTTAAACCAGATCCTAACATCTTAAGTGTACAGTATGAGTGTATTTGTGAGAGACCTGTGTGGTACCTGCATTGTGCGTTTGAATGAACCAGAGTACTACATGCCTGTGGGTTCCATTTTGGAAGCCTCAGGGCTGTGCACAGGACGTAGGTGAGATTGTTTTCACAGACAGTGGAATTGTATTGCTGACACTCTTGAAGCTGATGGGAGGGCACCTAGACACTGAAGTGAGAAATGACGAGGCAGGGTTCCTTTAAAAAAATTGGTTAGGTCCTTTTGGTGAGAGTAGCTGCTGATTAGTCTTCCAGAGCACTGCCATATGGTAGACGGTAGGGGGAGGAGGGTGTGGCTGCAGTCTCTCTACTTCTGGGTGATAAGGGTGTTTAGGTGAGGACATCCTTTTTTCTCTTTCCTGGTTAATGTTTAGAGTGGCTGTTGATAGCCTGGTGCAGAAAGCTCCTGCCTCTCTTGTGGGCAACTAAGACTGGAGACTACCCCTATGTGAGGGCCATCACTCTACACAAAACCTGTGTATGACAAATAGCCTGGAAAAGAAACCTAAAAGAAGTACCATCCCAAATTGGTACCAACAGTGCACACATAGATCCCTCGCCCCCTGTCTGCTTTCACTGTATAAAAGGGGGAGCCACTGACTAGCTTGTTTTTCCTGCTGCAAGTTCTCTTTGAACAAGAATGGGAGCACCCTGCAGAGTACTCAGAGGACTGCGGAGCAACCAGTGCTGGTGTCTGCCTGCTACCAGTTTCCCAGAGGTTGGAGGCATCCCCTTGAATCTTACTTGGAGAGAAAATGCTGTTCTCCTAACCTAAAGTACTTCAATGGTAATCAGCCTGTTGTGAGGGGAAAGGATCCTGCAACCCTGCTGGAGGTATGACTGTCAAGGGAGAGCCAGAAGCATCTCTACTCCACTGCTGTGAAGTTCCAACTTAACAGGAATGTTAAGGAGAGTAATCAGCATGCTCGAGGACGTGTGAGTGCTCGAGTCAGGACTGTTGGCATCAACAAAGTGTGCCCAAGTGGACTGTGTTACTGCAGCAATGAGACGTTCTAGAGCATACTGTGCCACTGCATCAATGAAGTGCATTAAGATAATAAGATATGTAAATAATACGCTGATTGTAATCTTTTATTGTGCAGTTAGTAAAACATATTACAATCAGTGACATGAAAATGGTTAGGAGCAGTGAATAAAAAGGAAATCTGCATTACTCTGATTAAAAATGCTGTAACCATTGACATCAATGTTGTGAGGATTTGAGTGAGCTATATGATATGGCTGGTGGGTCTTATCGTGGAGTACACTTGCACATACCATCTTGGGTCCAGTCAGTCTCATTTATGTATCCATAGCTCAACCCTGGGCATCTGTGGCTGTGAGCAGTAAGGCTTGTCGAAGGAACTTGAGGCCTTATTACGAGTTTGGTGGTCCAAAGACCGCCAGACTTGCGGGGGTGCGGCGGTGGTTGTCCAGTCACCGCCGCACCGGTGGTCCGACCGCCCAATTACAACTTTGGCGGTCGGACCACCATTGCACCACAGC
This sequence comes from Calotriton arnoldi, assembly GCA_963921515.1. Taxonomy (NCBI): domain Eukaryota; kingdom Metazoa; phylum Chordata; class Amphibia; order Caudata; family Salamandridae; genus Calotriton; species Calotriton arnoldi. The sequence goes on along the minus strand of CAWUFW010009097.1, from coordinate 505,409 downwards.
AGCCACCAGGGAGCCTCCATTCCATGGTGGTGGGGCAGCTGTCAGGGACTCAGCAATATGCTTGTGGTGCCGCTGAGGCACTGCCATGCATATTACGAGTTTCAGAATCACCAGCAGTGTCATAGAGGTCTTTCCTCCATGAAAAATCTGACGGTCCTGAAACAAAGTGGGCCCTATGGGGCCCCCTGTAGCCCATGTACATGAGGATAAATGCAGGGGGGCACAACATGTGTGCCACTGTGTGCATGCACCCCAGTTTCATGCCGTGCAGGAACTTTTTTGGCGTTCCCATTGCAGGGCCTATTTTCTGAGGCACTGCCAAAAAAAGTCCGTCAGCCACTAGGAAATTCATAATGTGGCAGCTAGTGGGCACACAGGTTTGGCGGTGCGGAAGCGGGCCGCAGGCGTGGCGGTCTGCTCCTGCACCACCAAACTCGTAATCAGGCCCTTAGTGTAAAGCATTTAACAGCACCAAGGAATGAAATAAGAAAATCAGAGACACAACTACAATTTTAAAAAATAGTGCATATTTTTTTACATTTTAGGGACCTTGATCATCACCGAAGGGCTCTAGAGATACATATTTTAGACGTTTTTTTATCACTTTTAGATGCAACTGCAAACAAGGATTGGTCAACAAAAAGTATGTAAACCTTTGTAAAGTTTGAAAGAGTTAGTGCGGGTACTCAAGCCCGTGTTGGGTGTCTAAATCTGGCAGGGAAAAGGTTTAGGGGTCCAGAGAGAGGACACCTTGGACAGTTACTTGGCCACCAGAGCGTTTTTAAGGCAAGTTCCAAACTTTACAGGACTCCAGCCATAGACATTAATGGAGTTGTACTGATGCTGAGGATACAGTCAAAAGATGCTCAAAGGATTCTCCGGTTGAGGTGCAGTCGATGGGGGTGTCTTTGTGGTGGTTCCTCAGTTCACAGTTGATGTGGGGCAACTTTGGCCACAGATATTGGGTCCCTCTATTCCTTAATGTTGCAGTAGCGAGTCAGCCGATGCTGGGCTACTGGTCTCCTTAATTGGCAGTTGGGGGCAGTGTCCCTTGGGTACATCGAATATGGTCTTTCATAGCACTCCCAGGTCTGGCAGACATGGGTGCAACTTTTGGCTTTCTCAGATTTGTCCTTTTGTGCGCCCGGCAATTGGTAGTGGCAAAGCTTCTGCAGTGGCTACCAACTTGTCGGTTTGGGTTTGTTCAGCTCTTGTGTCCCTGGAGCAGACTCCAGGGGATCAGCCAACTGATCCTTGGAGTCACTGCTGTAGGTTGGGGCTGGGAATCAACTTTTCCCTGAGCCAGGAGCTGCAGGCACAGTCCAAACTTCGCTATCTCACTGTGCAGCAGGTGCAGTCCTTCCGATGGTGCAGCCTCTCTTTGGGCACTTTCAAGGGCAGCAGGACAATCCTTCTTTGGTCCTCTCTCCAATTCCAGGGCGATCTGTCATTCAGGGTGCCACGTATGCTGTTTTATCCCAAAAAAGTCACAATATAAAGAAGCTCCCTCGTGACCTATCTTGTTTTATCCAATCTCTTGGCTACTTTTCAACATGGGCTAAATTGACCAATGCTATTTAGACCTTGCTGTTCGCAGTTCATGTTATTGGTCGTAGAGATATTGTTATCTGTTGTCTCTCACTTTCCAGATATATTCTAAAAATTAGCATGTATGAGTATGTATGTGGTTGTATGTGTATAGCACAGTATGAATGATATATTTTCTTTTTTCTGTTTTTCCATGATCTTACATTCAGGGGTATCATTTTGAATATGCTTTGCATTTTCCATTTTATGAAATTGATATGTTTAATTGTATGTAAATGTCTGAAATAATATTTTTATACTCTCAAAGAAATAATAAATTAAAACAAAGTAAGGAAATCTTTGAAATTGAAAAGAATTAAATAAATTAAAAAAATTTAAATACATTTATGTTTTTTCTTGAATTTTTGTCGGTGTTTTAGCACATTCATGTTAGCCCATGTTGAAAAGTAGCCAAGAGATTGGATAAAACAAGATAGGTCACGAGGGAGCTTCTTTATATTGTGTCATTGTTTTCCCCTCTTCTCCCTGACCTTAAATTAATTTTCCTAGAGGGGGTCCCCTAATTTAGCATTATCCCAAAAAAGTGCCAGAGTGGACAACGCAGTCACTAGCCAATGGGCCAATAGGTCCCCTCCTATTTAGTGGCAAAGTTCCAGTGATGTGTGGCATTTGCCAATCCCACAGTGCAATATTCTTGCCACCCTCAAGTAGTCTGATCCTTCTCTCGATTGTCAGGAGCTTGGTAGCCCACCCCAGAGATATGGCTACCTAAGGGCTAAACATCCACTGGAAAACCGGTTTGGGGACCGGTTTTCTCGCCCTGCCCATGTCTCTAGCTTGTCTGCAGGAACAAAAGGTATCCTACTCAGGTGTGTTGTTACAGATGGCCCTTCAAAGCAGGATTCCCTTTAGCAGCTAGCCTTTTGGGCTAACACCCGAGTGGCCTTCATGGGAGAGGAGGTCACACCTCACTCTGCAGCAACTGCCTTTGTTCCCAGGCCTTCACTAATCTCCCCACGTGGGCAGACAGCTGTCTGTTGGCCAGGGCTTGTACAAAGTCACTGATCCAGCTGGGGAACAGAGTGGCAATTTTGTAAAAGTTGCTCAAATTAAATAGTGACCTTAATCACGACTTGGGCAGCAAGTCGGATTTAATGCCACAATTAATTTGATACCTTACAGTACCCAGTTAGGTAGTCCCATTCAGAAGGTAGCCAGGCTGGGATGTCAGCTGGTAATTATGTATTAGCCAATGGGGCTACTACATTTCCTCAGCAAAACAACAGTTTTAAGGGTTTTGCTGCTAAGACATATACAAACCTAAATGTCTTGCATAATAATATGCAGATCCCTGCATGGGACTCAATAGGTCTTCCTTAGGGGAGACTTACATATATTATAAGGGAAGGATGGCTTTACCAATAATGGTAATGACAAAGTCGAACTAGCAGTGTAAACACGCTCTTCCAATCTGCAGTGGCAGGCTGGTGACCATTTTGTTGTTTGTCACACTCAGGGCGGCACAAGCAGTGCTGCAGCCCTGGGTGGACACTCTGCCTTACAAGCCCTGATACCATGGGTACTATATACTAAAGCCTGTTTCCTTACAAATGTGCATAATAAATATAGAGAACAAATCAATAAGTTCACAATATTGGAATCTCAAACAGGGGAACTATAGTACATTTGTCAGAGTATTCAGTGATGTTGAGACAGATAAAGATAATGGTAGAATGTATAATACAAGCTGGAGGCACTGAGACTACTAAAATTAGTATCCATAATCAATAAATCAATAGGAAGCGAAACAGTCAGTTAACAATGTTTAGTTCCCAAGCAGAGGATGGGGTGATAGTATTTATTGGAATACTCAAAAACGATATTAAATCCTGAGTCAATACTCCCAGCCTAGTCAAATCTATCTTTATAAATCTAGTCAGGCCCTAGGCCAGTTGCATATCAGCGGTTTCAAAACATTCCTTTACTTTGGTGGAGCATGCTCTAATCCCAAATTTCATAAGGCGGGAAGCAATCCACCACTTAGTTTGTCAAATAGGGTATGTCTGTGGGCCAAACTTTCCTTGCACTGATAACAGAATCTAGGTATTTCCAATGTTCGTGTAACTTTCCAATATTAAATACACAAAAGGGGTGAATGGCATAAGCTTTTCTAAATTACATCAAACAACTCTCTGGCAAGAAGGGCTGAGGTGTATCTTTGGCATAAGGGATTAATAACACTCCATTATGAATCTGTGATTGACAAGATTGTAGATCAGATTCAAAGGAGAGGGCACACATTTCAAAATTCAGCCATGAGGAATTTATTTCCCAGGCTGCTTGCATAGGCAGGTGGTTTCATGCTCAATAAAGCTTGGATAGATCATCAGGTTTACTTATTCGTCCATCTTTCTCAAGCTGGGCCCACAGCAGCGATTTTAGGGAACCTGGATTTGCAGGTTTACATATATGCCAAAGCTAATAATGCGCAAATCTTGCAGGAGTTGCTGTTTAATCGAGCAAAATTCCAAATTCCTTTGATGTAGAAGTTGGAAAAGCAAAGCTGCACCTGATTAAGTTGCATTGAATTACGTCAAGCTCGGCCGTTTGGGTAGACTGAATTATTTCGCAGCCATAGTTTTAAGTGGGCATAAATCTAATTTTAATTAGAACATGGAACAGCTTAATCGACGGACTCGACAAAGCGTTAGAAGGTTTTTATCGTGGCAAACATTAATATCTTGGGGGCATATTATCAAGAACAGCGTTAAAATTATCGCCGCTTTAGCGGCAGGAAACTGCCGCTAAAGCGGCGATAATGGGCTTGATAATATGCCCCTGCCGCTAAAGCGGCGATAATTTTAACGCCGTTCTTGATAATATGCCCCTTGGACTTTAACTTAAATTTAGATGATGATGCACTAAACTACCTGCGTCTTGAAACCAAATTTCTAAGTACTTATAAAACTTGGTCCTCTTGATGTTCACTTACTTTAGGTTCCAATGTTTTTAAGGATTTCCCTTTTCCCAAAGGCTAGGACATTTGATTTCTCATAGTTTATACTCAAGTTATTGTCTCTGAAATAATGTGCAAGGCAATCTAAGGTGTGCTGTACCTTCATTGTAATTCTATCCAAGATGAAGGTTTGATCTTCGTACAAGAGTATGGGCATCAGCACACCCCCTAATTTTGGAGGGCAGTTTAAGCACTGGAGAGAGATGATATAATATCGGAGATATTTAATTAAATAAAATAGTGGCAAGGGTGCCTGTGTTATAGGCTGGCGAGGCATTTTCCTCTTTCTACGTGGACTGTAAAATGCAGCACACGTGGAAAGAGAAAATAACAAAAAATAAACATTTTACACCTCACTTGGAAAAGTGTACCATTTTGATGCAATCTCAGGTTTACTGGCCTTAGTAAATCTGGGATTGCTTCAAAGTCCAAGAGTGAATGCATGGGGAAGCCGTACGTTCCTCTGCATTTACTAAGCCATGCAGAGCCAACAAAGGCGGTTTTGTGTGTCATAGCATATCCTATTTAAGGACTTGAGTTGCCTAGCATCATCTTGTGTGACACAAGGGCAATGCATGCCGTTAGTAAATGTAATGTAATCCAGATTTATATAGCGCACTTTCACCCAACGGGTATCCTGGCGCTGAGAGAGTTACCTTGTTGTTAAAGTGTGTGATTAATCACCAACCCCAATATAGGGCAGACAGTTAGGGGAGGGAGGAGAGCAAAATAAGACATTATGATAGGTCAATGACAATAAATCTGTGTATTACTCCTCCCTCGGAAACAGCCAGGTTTTCAGCTTCTTCCTGAACTGCATCAAATTCTCAGTTTGCCTAATGTCGATTGGGAGTTCATTCCACAGCCGTGAGGCCGTGGAGCTAAAGGCTCTCCCTCCTGTCCTGGATCTTTTAAATTTTGTTGAGTTCACCAAGTTTGCTGTTGACGAACGGAGATTTCTCGGGGGAGTATACCACGTGAATTTTCTCTGCAGTGGTTTAGGACCCAGACCATGTACTGCCTTAAAAACAATGCAGAGAGATTTAAAATGTATTCTCTGCCGAATCGGCAACCAATGAAGATCTCTTAGGGCCAGAGATGTGGAAGACCTGCGCTGCCGATTCAGAGCTAATGTTGCTGCTATTATTTGGGTTCTTTGCAGTTTCAGTATCAGGGAATTTGGTGCTCCGAGATACAGGGAGTTACAGTAATCCAACCTGCTCAGAATAACGCTCCTCACTACTTGTGTTCTGGCAGAGATTGGCAATAGTGGGAGAATCTTTCGTAGAGCTCTAATCAGGGAAAAACAGGTACCAACTGTTTTATTTACTTGTGAGTCCACCTGAAGATTGTTATCCATCATTACCCCCAGATTACGTACTGTTTTAGCTGGAATTAACGGAGTATCTGTGGAGGTGAGCCGGAAATCAACAGGAAGGGGGCGAGCTATTTTACTTGTGGTGCAGTATACAACTTCTGTTTTTTCTCCATTAAATTGGAGGAAGTTATCTCTAAGCCAATTTGTGGTACTTTGCATGCACTTGTGAAATGTATCCATGGAGATTGTTTGATTCCCTTCCAGCGAAAACACAAGCTGTGTATCGTCAGCATAGTTGACTAATTCTACTCCAAAAGATTTAATAATAGGAATAAGTGGACGCAGGTATATATTGAATAAGATCGGACTAATTGCCGATCCCTGCGGGACCCCATGTTGGACGGATGTCTTCATGGATGTGAAAGGTTGAATACTCACTGCCTGTGTCCTGTCCGATAGATAGGACTGAAGCCATTTTAATGCCTGACCCTTAACTCCAATGTTCCTAAGTCCTTTCAGCAGAATGTTGTGGTTTACCGTGTCAAATGCGGCTGACATGTCCAGCAGCACTAATAAAACCAATTGACCATTGTCAGCTCGCATTCTCAAATCGTCAAGCACAGTCACTAGGACTGTTTCAGTTCCGTGCTCAGGACGGAATTGCAGCTCATCCAGTAGATGATTACCCTCTAAATAATGAGACAAGGATTTACTAACTACTCGTTCAAGGATTTTTACCGGGTAGGGTAACAGGGAGATAGGTCTATAGTTAGACGGGCACGAAGAATCGAGTGTTGGTTTCTTGAGTAACGGGGTCACCATTGCCTGTTTCCAGCATTCTGGGACCTCTCCATTATTCAATGATTGGCAGCAGATTTGATGCAGCCAAGGAAAGAGTTCTGACTTGAATTCCTTCCAAATCCTCTGCGGGAGAGGGTCCAATGGTGACCCGGAGGAAAACGTCAAGGCTACTTTAGTGAACATTTCCTCAGTGGGAATCTGAAAACACTCTAGAGTAGCCTGACGGTATTTATCTGTACCCTCATCCTGCTTCTGTAACATAATTGGCGCTGATAGATCAATCTCCTCATTCGTATGCAAGTCATTTTCATCATCCGTCCCAATCGGATTATTTAGATTAAGGCCGCTAATGATTTTGTTGATCTTCTCATCAAAATAAATTGCCAGATCGTCACATAGCTTTTGCGTAGCTGTGATCTTATTACTTACACATGCCGGCTTGGATAGATCCTTTACTATATTAAAAATGGTTCTAGCCCTATTCGGTGCTTGCAAGATGATTTTAGCATAATATTCGGCTTTTGATCTAGCAATTGCTTCTTTATATATGCCCAATTGAGTTTTGAAGGTTCTTTTATCTGTTTCATCATAGAGCCTCCTCCATTTTCTTTCTGCCTGTTTACATTCCTTCCGCTGTGATCTCAGATCCTCACTATACCAGGGGGCCGAAGGTTTATCTCTATTTTTCAGCCTCTTTACTGGTATTCTCTGATCCAGAGTTTCATTTATCTGAACACAGAGGGTTTGATAGTTTTCTTCCACTGACTTGCTAAAATCAAATAGATTTTTCTCCGTTAATAGTGGGAGTTGTTTGTTTTTTAGTAGTCTGGTCCATTCCCTTCCCTGTCGGAGGTTCACAGGGTGAGTCGTTTTATTGTTCGCTCTGGGTAGTGCTAGCAAAAAATGGATTAAAGAGTGTTCAGTCCAGCATAAAGGCAGTACTTCAACCACTTTAACCTCGGTGGAATTAGCAAATATTAGATCTAAGACATGGCCTCTTTGGTGTGTAGGTTGTAGCACTAATTGTTGCATGTTGAGACTCTCACATGCTTGTACTAGTTCTCTCAGAGCCGTGCCAAGATCCCCGTTATGACAGAGGTTAAAGTCACCCAGTAGGATCAACCTGGAGTGGGTCAGTGACATATTATACATGGTGTCAATCAGTGCCTGACATTGGGGGCTCTGTCCTCTGGGGGGCCTATAGCACAAAATACCTGTGAACAGATGTCCCCTATCCTCCTTAAGGGAGAATCCTAAAAGTTCTATGCCCTCAACCTCATCCATTTGAAGTGGAGTAAAATTCAATTTTTCTTTAAATATTACTCCCACCCCCCCACCTCTCCCATTTAGTCGGGGTTTGTGGAAGGCTTTGTATCCCGGCGGGCAGGCTAGTCCTAATTCCACTGATGAATCGATTCGAGTCCAGGTTTCCGTTAGAAACAGAGCATCAAAGTCATGACATTCCAGCATAATGAAAACCTCTTGATGATGCTTAACTAAGGATCTAACATTGACTAGACCACATTTTAGGCTATCTGGAGGTGAATCTGCCGAGGAGATGATTCCCTTGCTCAAATTAACCGCTACAGGACTCTTAACATCTCGCTCACCTATATGTAGAAGTTGCTCCCTTGAGTAGCGGATTCTGTTATCTCCGGGTAGCTGGTATTCCTGACCGGCAGCGTGGCTTGAGCTGTGTTCGGTCGGTGCGTGGACGGGCGCAGACGGACTTGCCTCTGGCGCGCCTCTGGCAAATGTGCTCAGTTTCAATTTTAAACATAAGATGAACATAAGGTGAACATCACACACATATTGGCTAATCTCAATGGCTGCGCGCTTGCATTGCCCTCCCTTAAGTAGAAAGGGAGCGTTCTCGGCAAGATCAGCTAGAACGCTGACCAAGATGGCGTGCGTTCGGTGACCCGCTCTGACAGGCGGAAGTACACCAGCTCACCCTGGTCAGCGAGAGTGCGGAGTGCGGGGTAGGTAATTAGGACTAAGTATTAGCAGCAAGTAAGATTAAAAACGGAGTTCTGACAGCTTTATGCAGTGCACACTGTCCCGTTTCCAAACGCTATTAAAATCACCATACAAGTTCTAAAAACAATTTCTAAAAAACAGGTTGCTAAACGCAGTTTCCAAATGTGCTCAGTTTCAATTTTAAACATAAGATGAACATAAGGTGAACATCACACACACATCGGCTAATCTCAATGGCTGCGCACTTGCATTACCCTCCCTTAAGTAGAGGGGGAGCGTTCTCGGCAAGATCAGCTAGAACGCTGACCAAGATGGTGTGCGTTCGGTGACCCGCTCTGACAGGCGGAAGTACACCAGCTCACCCTGGTCAGCGAGAGTGCGGAGTGCGGGGTAGGTAATTAGGATATAGGGGTCGATTCCGATCTCGGTCGGAAGGCCTCCGAATCGGATTCGGCTTTACCGGATCCGAGTCGGAGGCTTTGTTTCCGACCGAGTCGTACAGAGGTCCGGACGCCCAAGTACGATGCAAATGAACACGAAATCGCCGACCGAATCGTTTCCGGGTCCGAACCGCTCCGTATGACTCGTTCGCACTCGATTCATACCGCGCAATGGAGACGTTTTACGACCGAGCCAGTACGATGCACGATCCGGACAGCCAGATTGAGTCGGAGCCTCCGACACGTAAACGCTCTGGGAAGCGGACTTTGGATGTACTTGCCGGACCCCCCTTCACCCGTAGCCTTACGAGTCGGACACACCTATACATGCATGTACGGTGCGGATGGCACCAATGCATACCCACTACAGGGGGCACCCTTTTGCGCAATGTACCCATTCAGTCAATGGGAGCCCATGTACGCGTCGTACGACCAGCTCCCATTGACTTCAATGGGAGTCCGACCGAACTGAGTCCGTCAGCATGCGGCTGCATCGTACTCGCTCGCTTGGAGCCAAGGGGCACGAATCGGTCGGAAATCGCTCCGGGAACGTGTCGGACGGAACGGTTTCCGACCAGGATCGGAATCGGCCCCTAAGTATTAGCAGCAAGTAAGATTAAAAACGGAGTTCTGACAGCTTTAAGCAGTGCACACTGTCCCGTTTCCAAACGCTATTAAAATCACCATACAAGTTCTAAAAAAAAATTCTAAAAAACAGGTTGCTAAACGCAGTTTCCAAATGTGCTCAGTTTCAATTTTAAACATAAGATGAACATAAGGTGAACATCACACACACATCGGCTAATCTAGGCCTTACTGTCACTTAACTTTACTTGGATCCATGTGTCAGTCTAAAGGACCACTATAGTTTTCAACAATTGTGGGTAACTTTCCTAGGCAGTCAGATTTTCCCAAAGCATCTTTCTGTTGATATTTAATGCTGTTTTAAATTTGATGAAACAAGCATTACGTTTCATGGATTTAGATTTTACAGAATTATCTGTCAGTGCTGATAGTGCCATGATGTTGTTAATTGTTCCACTATTTTGCCTGAATCTGGTTTGATACCAGGTAATCATATTTTTTCTGTCGGACCTTTCTTTTACATCATTTAGCAACCGAGATGCATCAAACTTGTCTTCCACATCTATAAGCGCTATCATTCTGTAGTTGACTGTGTCTGCCATTGAATCCTTCTTAAGCAATGGACAAAGGATCGAATCCTTCCAGGATCATGGGATGGTTCCTGTATGGAAGCATCCATGCAATAGCACTGTTAGACATGATGCCCAGAAATTCCTGTCCATCTTAAAATTCTTAGTAGTGGTGCCATTTGACCATGATGCCGATCCAATCTAGCTTTCCCTATGATGTCTATTACACATTTCTCCATACACCAGTCAGAAGCACAAGATTTCTATACAGTATCTATGACTGTTTTCTCTTGACACTGTTCCATGATTACAGCAAGTGTAGCAACTGGGGTGTGGTAACTCTCAGATTCTGAAAAACTTTAGGTGTAAAAATAAGGATACATAATTTTCCCAGTCATATGCCAATATACTCTTCTCAAATTTTGGTTTACTGTCAGACTCAAGTGTATTTATGTATTGCCGGAATTTCTTATTGTCTCTACACTTGCATATTGCAAATAACATTGTCCAACCATCTTCATTTTTTGTGCATTTAAGTTCCCATAGATGTTTCTTATTGTTACTGCTTGCTTTTTCTATTGAGTTTTTCAATTTTATTGGAGAAATCGATGTCATCTTTAAATGGCATAATCTGCCGTGACAGACGGTTGGGCACTCTTTTTTCAAACTTTAAATCTTTAGAGTACCATGTATTATTTGGTTTCTGACTGAAGTGTATAGGGGCACAGTAGCATTTCCTTTATGTATGTGATTAATTAACAAATTGATAGAGAATAAACAGGCACCTGCGTGAAGTTCTGCTAATGGCAACTGAATATGGGATTTCCAGAGCATGGTTGAGCCGAGCAGCTGCCAGTTAAAAAAAAAAATCGCCAGTTTTAAATTCCATTTCTGTCTCCTTCAATGAACTGAGCCCGAGTGGATTGTGCTGCATCAATGGAGTGGACTGTGCAGCTGCAACAAGATCTGTAGCTGAGTGGACTGGGCATCTGCAACAACAAGCCGTGCCTGTGTGGGCTGTGCTCCTGCATCAATAAACTGTGTCAGTGGTGGGCTTGTGCCACCTCAGAGACTGCTCTGGTCCTCCAGCACAAACCCCCATCTCATCATAAGCCCAGAAAAAGCTTGTCACCAGCTAAAGGCCTGCATCTACGCTGGAACCCTGCACACTTGCACACACTCTGGGTGCCTCCGCTGGTGCCTGCTGCGGATGCAGCCCAAGTACAGGAACTCCTCTAGCTGACGTGTCTCCTCCCAGAAAAAGGATCAAGCCAGACAAGTACTGTGGGTCCAGTTTGTCCACCAAAGGAGACTCAGCGACTTGCTGTGGCAAAAATAAAAACATTTGAGGGCTGGAGAGCGAACTGACTGTACAAACTACTAAAAAGGGGTAATCTGTCCCTGTGCCATCATACCTGCCAAGAGAGAACGCAAACCCAGAAAAGGGGAAACCTATGTAGCCTATATGAGAGGGATACCCAGGTGGAGGAGAAAGGGGGGGGTCCAGGACCCCAGAAGCAGTTGTCCCAGCACCATTGAAGCATTTGTACCTGTAGTCTGAATTGTGAAGTATTGAGTTTTCTGTGTGCATTAAAGTACTTTTCTTCATCAAAGTACAGCACTGGGTTGGACAATCCGTTATTGCGCTTCTGGATGATTGTTGAGTTCTAAGCTTGAGCACTCTACACTTCTTCCCTAAGAAGCCTGTGAGTGCTCAGCATCACTACCACTGAGAGTCGCGTGCTGAAGGAGTTGTACATTACCCAGGTTTGCAGAGTTATAGAAGGACGGGCCCTAGGACATTAGAGGTAAATGACCCAAGCCTAGTGCCAACCATGGTGCAAAGGGTGCCTGTGTTGTAAGCAGGATTGTTTTCGTACAAAAAACATAAACAAGGGACACCTTACTGCACAATAACAATCCTGAGAAATCTCAATTTACATTTGCGTCACTCTTGCACTATGTTGCATGGTGCAGTAGTGATGCAAAGAGGCTCATAAACATTCCCCTTATTTTTTTTAGCACATAATAGGCAGGACTTTAAACAAGCATTTGCAATGCAATATGTCTTGCATTTACGCGAGACCTATTGAATTGCAAATGGTAGGCATCACAGACAACGGGAGGGAGAGCGGGCTGGGGGTGGGAGAGAAGGCATGGACAACAGGAGGGAGGGCGGGGGGTACAAGGCACGGACAACGGGAGGGAGGGTGGGCATGGGGGAGAAGGCATGGACTACGGGAGGGCGGGCGGGAAGGCATGGACCACGGGAAGGAGGGCGGGTGGGAGGGAGAGGAGAAGGCACGGACAATTGGAGGTAGGGCGGGGAGGGGAAAAGAAGGTCCAACAATGGGAGGGAGGGGGGGAGTAAAGAAGGCACCAAAGCATGTTGTGCCTGCAGTAGGAGAACCTAATTAAAGAAAATAGTGCTCACAGTCTAAATAACACGTACCGTGTAACAACCAAAGTAAAGGGGCCAGTCGCCATGAGAGGTGACAATTGAAGAGGAGGCGGTACTAAGGAGGGACTAGCAAGCCTGTTGACGAATCAGAAGCCAGCATTTAGGACGGACAATGGCACAAGCCAATGGCAAATATGGGCGGAGAGTGGGCGGGGCTTCTATTCCCTTCTTCTCTACAATAAGTTTAGCAGAGCAGCACATGCGCGCTGGCTCTAGGCTCGACCTAAAAATATGTGTTTCTGGTAGTTTTTTTAGGTTTCGCCTGCACAGCGTTTACGCTGTGCTTGAGAAATCTGTTGTTATTAATATAAATCTTAAAAGGGGCTGACATCCTGTCCCCTGGCTTTTCATTGGTTCATGTGCTTGCCACTTTCTTTAACTCCATTTCTATTGAATGTCGCATATTTTCCTGCATTTACCAATGCATGTTCCTCGTCTGCTTCTCTTATCAGGTTCCCGTAGCCAAAATACTGTTAATATGCGCTTTTTGGAACTATTTTTTCCATAGAGTTTTGCCTCTTTCTGCTTTTTCGTCTTGCAGTAGACTTATATAGCGCAACTTGGGAGAGATTAAGTGATTTGCCCAGAATCACAGGATGTTGCGCCGCCAAGACTCGAACCAAGATCCCCAGCTCTCGAGTCGGTAGCTCTGGCAGCTGTGCCACAACCTCTCCACTCCTGTGATGCTTGTTCAATTTTCGGGCCCTCTCCTTTGCCCCCACTCTCTGGTATTTTTAAAACTCATCCGCTTGCTGTCCTTTGGAGCCCCATTCCCCCTCCTCCCCCTCTCCTTAATCCACCCCCCGCTTTTCTTGGTTTCTAAACCCCCTCATCTTTTGCCCGCTTTCCTGTTGGAGGAACACGAGAGCCACATGAAGCTTTTACCATATCTGCAGCTCTCCGAGTGCTCTTTGCATCGTTTTTCTCCTAGCGCAGAGTAGTACACCAGAGGTAACATGTACGTTTCACAGAATTCATACTTTTATACTCCTGTAAAATGTCAGAACTGAGGTCTTGTGTGTATCGGCAATAAAACCGATTTGCATATTCTGTGGCCGGCACGCCTGTGTTCATTCCCCTTCAGTTTAGAATTGAAGTTATCAGTACCTCCAGTGAAGTCCTGCCCATTTGCCCCTGGATGAATCTTTTTTTTAAAATATTTTATTGAGCAGAATTATAGCAGAGCAGGAAATCATTCACAGTACATATGATTATTAATTAAATGCTTCTTCTTAACTAATTACTAAAATCATACCTTTCCCACATCTTTATTTCAGACAGGCGCTACTCCTGCGCCTAGCCCATATACAGATAATAAATAATAAAGTGCGGTGCAAAGCAATTTGAACAGGTGTTTAAGCTCGACTTACTAAAAAAAAAAAAAACAAAACCGCAAGTCTCCCTCTACAAATACTAAAGTGCGGTGCATAGCAGCTTTTACAATCAAGTTATTAAAAGACAAATCTCCCTCATGTCCTAAATTCAGAAACTAAAGTGCGGTGCATAGCAGCTTTTACATTATTAAACCATTTTCAAGACAGCACGAATCTCCTACTTATCCTAAATACTAAAGCTAAAGTGCAATGCATAGCAGCTTTTACATAATTAACCCAATAATTTCATTATTACAGATAAAACTGCTTTAGATAACATTTTAAATCCTTTCTTCATTAAATAATAGATATATCTTATCCACCAAGAGTTAACCATCCTGTCTCAGACTAAAATGCTATATATTTTACTTTCTTGTTTCATCCATAAATTTCCAAATTCCCCAGAATTTCTTAGTAGCCCCTGCCCTCTTTGCATAGGCTTCCTCGAAGGTTTTAATACGTAATATTTTGGTATGCCAATTTAGGTAGGTTGGAACTTTAATTGTCCTCCAATTCTGAAGGATCAAGTACCATGCTACTAAAGCGGAAATCGCTATAAATTCTTTTCCCCCTTGGGAGATTGGGGCATTAGAGCTCTGCCTTACAAACCCAAACAATGCTATGTCTGGCTCTGGTTTTATTTTTCTCTGTAAGCCCTTGTTGAAAGCGGAGAACACTTCCTCCCAGAACTGGGTTAAAAGCGGGCAGGTGAAAAAAATATGTAGCCAACCCCCCAAACCCATTTGTTGGCAGCGAAAGCACTTGTCCTCTACTTCTGAATACATCTTATGTAAAACGCTTGGTGTATAATAAGACATCTAGCGTGATAAAAATGCCATTCTTTTGAAATTTGCGGCTCTTAGTACTTTATTGCCATATATCGCTATCTCCTGCCACTCTAGTTCTGAAAAAGTACACTGTGTTTCTTGGGAAATCTTATCTAAAAAACCTGTTACTAGAGAGCTATCCCTTTGATTCCGTAAAACTCTGTACCAGTTTCCAACTCCCCTTAGTTTAGTTCTATAAAGAGCTGTCAATAAGGGCGCCGGGGATTGCTTAATGGAGAGCAACATTTTTTCACAAATTGAGTAATCTGAGAAAACTCCCAAATAATACGGCTTGCAACTAGCTTCACACCTAGCCTGGATCTCCTGCCATTTTAAACATCTCCCCCTTACTATAAAGTGGCCTAGTTCCCTAAACCCAATATTGTCCCAAAATTTTATCTGGCTACTCTGTATATGAAGGCCCAGCGTTTTGCATTCCGCAAGTTTCAAAAACTCATATCCCGCTGTTTGAGACTTCATATGATAGAATACCCGTATTCTATCCCCAAATTCCTGTAATGTCTTATATCGAGTCTTTTTTGGGAGTTTTGCCGTTTTGATAAAGACTGAAGCCTGAGATTGTGCTTCCTGCACCATCTTATCCACAAAAAAACTATCCAATGATTCCTTGCCATCTAGTATTCGAGCCAATATATCTACAAAAGTAGCTTCATAATAGGTTCGCACCGGGGGAAGTGCCAACCCCCCTTGCCTTATGTCGAGTTTAAGCAATGGAAGTCTTACTCGTGAGGCCTTTTTCTTCCAAACAAATTGACAAAATATAGTTTCCAACTGCTTAAAGTAAGACATGTTAATTTTAATCGGCACATTTGAAAATAAAAATATTAATAATGGTAAAATGGACATTTTTATAAGGGCTACCCTACCGATTAATGTTAGAGGAAGAAGGGTCCATCTATCTAATACATTTCTAATCTTTATAATCATCGCTAAGTAATTCAATTAAAAAAGTTCCTCATACAGACCCCCCAGGATATTGCGGCATGGATTAGCAAATTTAGCGGCACAAATATGGAAATTTAGCGGCACAAATATGGAAATTTAGCGGCATTTTTGCGGCACTTTATTTTACTCATAATTATTCCTTTTCAGCCTAAATTCAAAGGAAACTGTTTTAGCAGAGTATTCCACTTTGCAATAGGCATGTTTAAAGTGTCTGCAGCTCTACGGAAGCACAGCTCAAGTCCTAACCTCGTGGGAGGGAGCTGTATTTCTCCCCTGGGATGTTCTAGTGCCCATGTATGCACCTCTGCCGGGGCACCGCTGCCTCCCGGATCCGTGAGGCAGGACACCTCTTCCTCAGGCACCCTAGGGCGCAGGATCGTAGTGGCTGATCCAAATAAGTGAGACAGACTGCATAGGGAGGTCACCGTCTGCTTACCTGGTTCAGTCCTCATAAGTCGACTTGAGCATGCACCTAACACCCTGGTACTATTCCTTGTGCCGCTAAATTTGCGAATCCATGCCGCAATATCCTGGGGGTCTGACTAGAGGAGCGAATTGAAAGATCTGTAGAAAAGTGAGCTGCAAAGCAAGCTGGTTTCAGTTCCCCTTGAAGGTGAAGACGTAATCATTAGCTCATCAAGATTGCATTTGGATGCAGGCAGGAGGAGTGTTGTGATGGGAGTAAAAATGTAAGGAATTCTGCAATGCATGGGGTGTTCCCCAGGAGTCACACGTTTGCCGCAGAAAAGGGGTCCATCATATATGAATTTGTATTCAGCCTACCTTCTGTATTTTATCTGTTTCAGGCATGTAAGTTCAACTATAATTCTATGCAAAATGTAGAAATTGACTATTCATAGAACATGTGTTACTATTTCAAACTAGAAATCTTCTTCCTTGTGGGCTAAACCTACACCTCTCACCCTGCTAGTCACCTCAGACTTACCCTCTCACATCATTAAGCTCTTCAAAGTTTCAACAGAGTAGCTGGGGAAGTTTAGTAGTGGTCCTTTTGGACTCTGCCCTTTTTCATATTTATAGCGCAAACTCAATCCGAAGGTATTGATTGGAGCGCTTTACCTGAGTGCCAGTCACTTTACACAAGGACATATTCATGTTTAAGTGATTTGCCCAGAATCACAGGATGAAGAACCGACGCCGAGACTCGAACCGAGTTCCCCAGTTCCAGAGTCGGCAGTTTTGACTGTAACGCCACATCCTGTCACCTTGCCTCACTCACCACGAGCTGTGAAGTATGCAAGGAATGGTTTCCTTGATTACAGTCACTGTAATCAAGGGTCTGCGCCTTCCCCCTTTCTGGTTTTGAATGTAATTTGAGTCATCTCAAAGTATTTGACGTTTATGAGTCTCCAAATAATGAAAAATAACCATGCTCAGTACACTGCCAATTCCTTGCATGTGATAGATATTGTGTCGCAGATCGTTTTATTTACACCATCCTTCAATAATATTTTGCCAGGTTTTTTTTTGTCACAAAGCACGTGGAATTCTATGCCTGGCTGCCTCTCATGTATTCAATGCGACTAACAAACACACACGGTGTGAACAAGAAGTCTCAGGAATGTGTCATACAGAAATGGCTGAAAATATAATTCAAATTCCAGAACATGCTGTTGTGCTCAGTACTGACGAACTGGAGACATTCCAATAGAAATACTATATATTTTCTAACATTGTTTAATCCCACATTTACTAAATGATTTTCAAATACTTTTTCTGGTTTTCTTGAACATACATTAACACGAGTGTAAGTTTAATAAACCCTTACAGTGTATGTGCGCATCTCACAGCTTAGGCTTCCACAGAAGTGGGCAGCTGCCACGTTAAGTAACATTTGATCCGC
Organism: Calotriton arnoldi; assembly: GCA_963921515.1. Taxonomy (NCBI): domain Eukaryota; kingdom Metazoa; phylum Chordata; class Amphibia; order Caudata; family Salamandridae; genus Calotriton; species Calotriton arnoldi. The sequence continues at coordinate 487,661 of CAWUFW010009097.1, read as the reverse complement.
CGAGAGACGGCTGCTGCGGCTTCTTCAAGATTAGGTTCAGAGGTCGGTGCGAGTTCTAACAATACTCGAACCTTGTCTTGATGAAACGAGTCCAGATGCTTTTATAGAGGGCACAGAGATAATGAGCTGGAGTGCCTTGTAAAAAAAAATGATTGCGTTTTCCAAATTTCGCGGGCAGTTTTGTAAAAATCGCGGCCTTTTTACAAAACTGCAGATTTCGCGGTTTTTTGCAAATCGCGAAATCGCGAAATTTTGGAGGGTCTGCTCCTAGGAGTTAGTGACGTAGATCCCAAAATATCGAATGGGGTCAAGAGATTGGGCTTGCCGTTGCAAAAAACTTGGAAGAATTTGACTATTTGCGTTAAGCAACAGGATTTCAGTTTTATTATGATTAATTTTATATCCCCCAATAGCTTCAAACCGGATAAATTCTGTCAATGTTGTCCTGATATTCTGTTCCTCTGGCCTAAGGTAAAGAATAATGTCGTCTGCAAACAATTTCAATTTAGACATACCTTCCAGAGGTGCTTTTATATGCAGATTATCCCTAATCTTGACAGCAAGTGGTTCTATAAAGAACGCAAACAGAGCGGGGGATAAAGGACATCCCTGGCGAATCCCTAGCCTTATGTCCACACTTCCTGCTAACCGCGAGTTAATAAAGACTTGGGCCTGAGCCCCTTGATATAGGTTTCCCAACATTTGTGTTATCTGTATTGGAAATCCCACCTTTGTAAGGACAGCAAAGAGAGCGTCCCAGTTAACTAGATCAAAAGCTTTTTCAGCATCAACCGTCATGATTAAAACAGGCAGTTTGTTAGTGTTAAAAAAATCAATCGCTTGAACTAAAAAACCAGTATTAGATGACATGTATCTTCCTGAGACAAACCTCGTCTGATATTTATGTATTATCTGCTGTGCTATCGGAGAAAATCGATTTGCCCAAATTTTCATTAATAACTTATAATCAACATTAAGCAGACTAATTGGTCTATACGAGTTGACATTTTTAGGGCTCTTGTCCTTTTTTACGAAACTAACTATGTTGGACTCCTTAAATGTAGAAGGAACTTCCCCTCCTAATCTCACAAAGTTAAAGAGCTCTACCAGAAACGGTGCTAGTTCCTCTAAAAATGCCTTATAAAACTCAGTTGGTAGGCCATCATTTCCTGAGGCCTTTCCACCCGGCATTGAGGCGAAAGCACTCTTAATTTCAGTTAAAGTCATTTTTGCACTTATTTCCTCTGCCTGGTCAGCTGTAAGCTGTGGGAGATTGATGCCCTCAAAATATTGATTTATCGCCTCCTTTGACACCGTATATTTAGTTGTATATAAATTGTAATAATGGTCCACAAAGATTTTTGCAATTTTTGCCTTGTCAGAAGTCAATACCCCTGTTTCTGGTTCTTCCAATTCTGTAATTAATGTAGCTTCCTGCTCAACTCTACTTGCCCAGGCGAGCAATTTCCCCACCATCTGACTCTCCTCATATACACGCTGCTGATACATCCGGGAGATAGCTATTTCTTCCAAAATAAAAAATTCTCTTAGCTCCTGTTTAGCTTTAATTAATTGTTCCTCTACTTCGGAGCGCCTCCCCCTGCCGCTATTCCTCTGTATTAAAGCAGTATCAACGGCGCAGTGCAGTTTAGTTATTTGTTGCCTCCACATCTTAGATTGCGCTGCCGTAAATGCCAACATCTGGCCCGCAATGTTGCCTTAAAGGCCCCCCAGACCGAGAAGAGAGCTGCTGTGCCCATATTCTCCTGGAAGAATGTCTTAATCCAAACTTTCATGTCCTCTACCCATTTAGGGTTTGAAAGGAGGAGCCGATCCATCTGCCACCTGGATCTCTCACACCTTTCAGCCTCTACTTTGATCTCAATTATAACTAGTGAGTGATCTGAGAATGAATTGCCCTGATTTCAGCGCTTATACAATTAACATAGCGAGGAATAAGAAAGAAATCGATACGGGAAGCTGTCTGGAATCGTTGGGAGTAGCAAGTAAATTGTGTATCTCCTTGGTGCGCCTCGCGCCATGGATCTATGAGTTGATAATCCTGTTTCATGAAGTTTAATATTTTTTTTGTCCTAGGCTTTAGTTGCTTTTTTGCTTTATTAGAGGTGTCCCTTTTTAAATCCTGAATGAAATTAAAATCACCTTCTAATATTATAGGTCCTTCTATGCCTCTAACCAACTCATTAATCTTTATGAGAGCTTTAGGATCATCATCAATTGGGGCGTAATAGTTTACAAAATTGAAAGGTATCCCGTCTACCCTGGCAATGATCTAAATCCACCTCCCTTGGGGGTCACTCGTAACTTGATCAATATCACAATTAATCCCTTGCCCAAAATGAATAGCTACTCCTCTAACTGCTAGCCCAGCAGAGGCAAAAAAGCCTTTGAATAATATTTAGGAATAAAAAGTTTAGGTGAATTTGTTTTTAAATGGGTCTCCTGGAGATATAAAACCTGAGGAGAAAAAGAGGTTAGCCATCGAATCAGCCCACCATATTTTTTCTTATTGGACACACCATTGACATTCATCGATATTATCCTTATTTTAAGATCCATATTTCTTCAAACATAAATGCAGTAAAAAAACATACAATTTTTATACCCCTTCAATATGTTCCTACGAACTATTCTGTTCTCATACTTAATCTCATAATTACTCTTCCTTCTATAAATCTGCACTTTTTTCCCCACTTTTACTCCCCTTACCCCTTCCTCCCTACCTCTCCCCCCCTCTTGCCTATCCCCCACCCTCCCTTCACCATGCCTCTCCCCACCCCTGGCAGTTGAGGAATAGCCCACCATACCCGCTGCCTCCCCTCCTTGGAAACCCCCTAAGCTGGGGCCCCTGGATGAATCTGTTAAAAAGGAATACTGATATTGATCCCTTTAAACAAATACCCAAGCAGATCATCCAGGCCTTTATGCTACTCTCTTAGCTTTGTGCGTTGCTGTTAGCTTTTCTGACCTGCAACAAGCCAGACTGTTTTGCGGTATTTCGTGGTAGCTATACGAAGTGTAACAGCCCTTTTTTAAAGTTTATTGATATTTCTTTTTTGCCCTTCCATAGTGGAGGCGTCCTCTTTTTTTGTTTTTCTTTTGTGAAGTTTCTAGTAGTATTTTCGTATACTGCAGGCTTCCTTTCACTGGAGTCACACTGATCGGGACCGGTGTGTATAGTTTCTTGCCCGGTGGAGATGGAAAAATGTCCCCTTGAGGACTCTATTGCCTTGACAGCTTTTTAGTGCGGAAGATCAGAGTACAGAATGTTACTATGTGAACTACCACTGATAACAGACAGCGGCGTCACTAGGCGGGTGCGGGGGGTGTGGACCACACCGGGTGACACCATCACATGGGGTGACACCGTGAGCCTCTGCTTTAAATCGCTACATAAATCAGGACGAACCCGTTGGGTTCCTCCTGATTTATGTAGCGATTTAAAGCAGAGGCTCACGGTGTCACCCCATGTGATGGTGTCACCCGCCCCGGTGCGGTCCGCACCCCCCGCACTCCCGGACTTGGGAGTTACCGCACTGGGTGACACCAACCCTAGTGATGCCACTGATAACAGACACACTGTAAAATTTGGTGTAGACAGGGAATATAGGCAATTGGGTAGACTAAAAGTTGTTAAGACGTATATTTGCTTTTTTAGTTATTTATTGGCTATTATAATGTTTTATGTAGTGCAGACCATGCTAAGTCAATGTCAAAGCACTTTTAATCTGGCACACTCTAGCTTTTCTTCACTTCTAAACCTCCCCCCGCTTTCCTTGTGTTCCTAACCCACTCACCATTTCTCACACCCCACACTCACAATTGTTTTCCTACCCTCCTCCTTCGTGCTTCAATGCCCCCATGCTGTTTTTTTACGTGTTGCACTGCAACACGGGTAGCTGTGCAACATAGCTTAAGGGGAAAAAAGTGCAATACGGGGTCAGTGTCGGCTGCATCATAGTACTTTTTTTTTCTTTAAGCCATGTTGCACAGCAGCTTGCACTGCTGTGCACCGTGTAAAACACATTGACAAAGCCAATAGATTTTGTATAGGCGAAACATATTGGCTTTGTCAATGCTTGTTTTATATATTCCCTCATACTCCACTTTTGCCATTTCTAGCATGGAAAGTGACATGAATTATTTCTAGTGTGGCAAAGTGGCAGGTGTTATTAGTATAATACATAATGTACATTTGCCAACCTCTGCAGGATGGAATGCTGGGTTAGGTGTGGCAGAGTCAAATTTATGAACTGAAGGTTACTGCATGCATCAACTTAGTGACCATCTTCACCCATCAGCGAGTTAAATGCCCCGCTAATAACTTCGACGATTTGCAAATCACAAGTTCACATCATAATAAGGCTACCTTAGTTTTCCATCCTTTGGAAGTCAATACATTGAATACCATTACACTGGATAATGGTTCTTAGAAGTGCGGTACAATGTGCTACCTAAAACAAGTTAATAACGCTGCACCTACATATATGTTTCTGGGGCATCATGTGACTATGTCATAATACACGTTATTCCAGACATGGTGTTTCTCGAACTGTAATTAAAACAGTAGTCAAACGTTCTGTTGTAAATGCACATTCCAACTGATTATACAAAGAAAAATTGGATGGACCTTGCTGCAAGACATGGGAAAAAGGTTGTGTGCTCATGCGCACAGGAAAATGATGAACCCCAGCATACACGAAGCCAACAGATGAAGTAAAACAGGAGAATTCATGGCTGAGAGGCAGCTTGTAATAAAGATTATGCTAATCACAATAACTTGCTTTTTGTTTAGCGCTTCATTGTAAACACCTTTGTAAATTGCTGGTGTTACTGTTGCCGCAATTAACAGTTTACAGATTACCAAACTCAGAAGGATGGAAGAAAGCATTGCTGGGATTCAAGCTAGTAATCTCCAGATGGACTCATCTTTGGGCTGCATCTTTCAGCAGTAAGCTTTCATTCACTCAACTATCCTGCTGGCGAAATGAGAGTTGAAGAAATGCATAGAGGGATCAAGGTAGTGTGTGGAAAAATTGTGAAGTAACAAACTTTAAGGGCAGCAGCGGCCGGTGCATGTAAACGCGGTGGAGCAGTGGGGCGGGCGGGGCGAGGGGATGTCGACAGACGACGGATTAGGGCAAATTACATAAATAAATAACTCCTATTGCATCGTTTGTCGACATTTCCCTCGCAGCTCCCCCTCCTCGCCCCACCGCGCTTACCTGCACCAGCCACTGCTGTTTAAGGGTGAGGATGGAACATCTACTGCATACCAGTCAGGTATTTCCAGCACATGCCTGAATCCCCACGTTTACTACTAGATGAATGGAGCAGGGCAAGTCTCTAATTTTTCATTTGGGGTACGGAAATGCACTGGCACACAGGTTCTTGTGCAAACCCATAGGTACTGGACAGACTTCTTGTGGGTACTATTTACCTTTGGTGCCTCAAGACTACCTTACTGGTGCACTCCAATTGGATATTCAAGTTACTCACTTTAGGTACCTGACTCTCTTGATGAGTAGGATGAGTAGTGACAATGTACTCCAGTAGCTGGAGATAGATAGAAACTAAGGTTCGGTATGACCCAGTAAATAACAATCAATAAAAGCAATGTCCAGACAGAGCTTTTGGAGATGAAATAACTATATTTTACAGATAAGTACATAGTTCAATTAATTTATGTCACACATAGCACATTTTAGAGCCAAGCTATCACCCCAACATTCTTATAAATTCTTAGGGCTAGGCACAACATTTCTGTTACTATTCACCCTACGGCAATTCTTTGCCTATGGAGGTTTGTTCCAGACTGACTCTGGGAGTTTTGTAAGCTCTCCTTTCCTGCGACTTAGCAGGAGCAACACTGTGGCAAAGTGAGTCTGAATTTGGGCAACAGATAAAGATGCTGTGACAGTGGGCCAAACTCTGAGCCATTGGTACCTCTGAGATACCACTGGGTGACATGACATATTTTACCCAATAGATAAAGATGCAGTGACAGTGGGCCAAACTCTGAGCCATTGGTACCTCTGAGATACCACTGGGTAACATGACATATTTCACTCAAATAGCAAGAATTAAAGGTAACACCCAAAAATGTAGAGCCCAAAAACCCACATAAAGTGTCGACAAGTATCGGGTAGTAAAGATTTGAAGTGGAATTACTCACCAATGGAGCAGCTGGTTGGCAGGGCAGCCTGACTGCCCCCCCAAGATACCTTTAGCTCAAATCCACCTACATTGGACACCATCCTACAATGTATTATGTCACATCATGAGGAGACACGGCAGGACGGCCGCAAGTCTCAAGCTGCAATACGTAAGCTGCAGGGTGCAGTTAGAAAGGTTGCTAAGGCTTGCAAAACTATAGGTGAATGCCTGACAGATCTCGAAACAAGAGCCTCTGCCATTGAAATTGATTTGGCTGGCAGTCGTGGGCAGACAGAGGCTCATGAATCACAGTTTATAGACATTCAATGGAAGCTTGAGGATCAGGAAAACCTCCAATGGCGTAACAACCTGCGGGTGTTGGGAGTGCCAAAAGGCAAGGAGGGATCAGATATCTGCGCTTATATTTTGGAGTTGCTACACATAGCCTTCCCAGAGTTAGAAGGATGGAATTGGTCCCAAGAGGTGAAACGTGCTCATACCGTGCCCTTTGTCTTAAAGCAGCCTGTAAGAGAAGAATCAAAGCTGCAAGCTATTCTGGCCATACTTCGGGAAATTTCTCCTGAGACAATCGATTTTTGAGAAGGCCAGGCCTGAAGCTAAATGAACCAGTCAAGACTTTTCATTCTTTGTCAGGTCTAACTTTTGTCATACAACTGTTGAAAGGCGGTGGCGCTTGCCGCAATCATTTAAATAATTTCAAGACAGGGGGGCACAGGTGTATTTAACAAATCCTGCACGTCTGAAGGTGGTTTGGGGAGACTAGACAAGGTTCTTTACTTCGGAAATAAAAGCAAAAGAATATTTAATGGGGACTTGAGTACAGGGAGGGGACTCATAGGTCAGCTGATGGTGCTCAGCTATCTTCTTTAGAGTTTTCCCTTTCTTTATGATTTCTTGTTTCTTTTGCTTATGCCTTTGTTCCAAAGAGTTAACTAATGAGTTGCCAGATGTAATATATATCGATAGAGGTGTTCTAACAAATTGGATAGAGGGATATATGAATGAGGTGAATAATGGTTAGTTTCAATTGATCTGCCCAGTGGTCGGAGAGGCTGCCTCCATCTCTCACAGATCGATGTGCGGTCTGAATGAATTTCAGGGTCGGGAAGGGACGGAGGGGATGATGGGGGAACTGGGTCTGGGAAGGATGGGGAAGGTGGTGGTGGGGATAGGGGTGGGCGGGGGTAGAGGGGTTGAGGGAGCAGAGGGGACAGCGGGCGGATTGTGGGGAGCAGGGAAGCACATTGAAAAAGAACCAGAGAAGGACCAAAGAAGGTTTTCTTGAATATTGGAGAAGCACGATCAAGAGAATAAATATAGTGGCACTTCTCTTGGATATCAAATGGGTAGAATAACTATATGTTCGAGTCAATGTGGGTGGTTTGAACGATAAGGCCATGCTGTTGAGGGTAGGTGAGGTTCTTAGATCATTGGCCCCCGATATAATATGTCAACAGAAGACACATATCCCATGGGGTACGAGGGAAATGCTCTCATTTCGGGGGTATACATTATTGGCTTGCTCCACTCAGGGCTCCACCATTAGGGGAGTTGCTATCCTTGCTAGAAACAAAATGGGGCCAGTAAAGTGCAAACTGGTGGATAAATGAGGTAGATGGGTTGTGCTGGAGTTGGATATAGGATTAACAGTTTGTACCATTTACTGCTCAAATCAGGACAATTCTAAAGTTGTGGAAGATTTGGGGGTGGAATTAGCATCCTGGCCAGAGCCTCTGATAATCTGTGGGGATTTGAACATACACCAGGGAGTGGGTAGGACTCAAATGAGCAGATATCATGGAAAAATGTAGTGAGTTCATAGGGCCCTGAAATCACTTATGGTCAGCAATGGCCTGGTTGATGTGTGGGACGCTAAGAACCCTTCTCATCCAGGATATACATATATTTCTCTTGTGCAACATCAAAAATACGTTAGATTAGAATATTTACTGGTTTCTGGAAGAATTTTGGATAAAGTAGGGATTATGAAATTACAGAGGCTTGTGTCAGACCATAACTCCTTGGTTTTGGACGTTGTGGTTCAAAGGAGTTTCAAGGGTCAGTATAAATGGACCTTTGATAATTAATCTCAAATTAATTGTTTATTGAGGTTATTATAAGCTGGGTAGTTGGCTATTTTGATACTAATAGGTATAGTGCCTCACAGGGTATTGTCTAGGTTGCTTTCAAGGCAGCGCTGAGGGGAGAGTATTAGCTTTGTGGCGCAGAGAATGAAGCAACAGGAGGTCGAGAGTAGGGGGATATTAGAAGGGTTAGCAATGCTGGTGAAAAAAAAACCATACAGCAATATAAGCCAGGGGCTGGAAGTGGCACAAATTCAGTTAGAAGTTGCAATGGTAAAGGCAGAGATAAATATTTACTACACCAAGACGATTGCAGAAGGGTTTCAGGCATATGAGAATGAGAGTTATGAATATGGCGAGTCAGTCTGGAGACTCTTGGCGCTACGTACAAGGCAGAAAGCAGCCAGGAACAACATTGCATCAATTAAAAGGGAAGATGGGTCATCTGTAACCGATCCTAATTATATTCTTTGCGTATTTGAAAAGTTTTATCAAGATTTATATCAGGATGATTGTCAAGCCTCCGGGCTTGGGGTGGGAGAAATAAGCTGTGGGAGGGACCTGGGAAAGATCGACCCAGCAGTAAGGCAGGGAGTAGAAGCTGACATCTCTCTAGAGGAAGTATTAAATGCACTACATTTGCTGGCCTCAGGGAAATTTGCAGGCCTCACAAAATTCCTTTTGAACTGTATAAGGTGCTCCAACGAGAATTAGCTCCCCTCCTTTTAGATTTGTTCTTAGGAGTACAACAGAGTGGGTTACCGTCGCGATTTTAGCAAGTCATGGATATCGCCATTTTCCAGAAAGAAGATAAAACCTTGGATATCCCAGCCTCGTATGGACCAATTTCCCTCATAAATTCGGATGCCAAGCTTTATATTCTAAGATTCTAGCAATGCGTTTGGGGAGGATCATAGTCAATCTTGTCACACCATGGCAACATGGATTTATACCAGGAAGGGGAACAACTGATCATGTAAGGCATGCTATATCTTCATTTGATATTGCATAAGTGACCGGTTGCCAGATGTCTATGATCCTCCTCGACTCTGAAAAAGCATTTGATCGAATGGCATGGCAATATTTGTGGGGAGTTTTGGAGCACAAGGGCTTCGGTCCTCATTTGGTCACCGCCATTAAGGCAATGTATGTGAATCCATATGCCAGACTTCAAAGGATGGGTAAAGAATCTGGAAGAATAGAGGTGGCTAGAGGGACAAGGCAGGGGTGTCCCTGTTCTCCAATTCTATTTGCCCTGTACTTTAATCCATTCATTGAACACATTTTGAAAAGTCAGGCAATAAAACCGGTCCATACCAATGGTTGTGATATGAAGGTACTGGCACATGCAGATGATATTGCTATAGTAACTCCTGACCCTGAGAATGCAATGTTGGAGGTCAAAACTCTAGCTAGGGAATATGGCCAGTATTCATGGTATTTATTGAATAAGGCGAAGACACAGATTATTTGTACAGAGACTATCGCCTGTCTAGATTCTTGTAGAACAGATATTGTTACATATCTTGGGGTTAGGATAAATTCTAAGGTAGATACTATAAGCAAGATTTCTACTGATTTAAGACGTATGAATGGACTACATTTGTCGATAATCGGTAGAAACAACATTCTTAAAATGTTAATGCTACTGAAGATACTTTACTTGTTCAGATTTACCCCTTGGAGATTGAAGTCCCCATAATCAAGAAATTGGATTCCATCTTTATAAATTTCATATGGCAATGCGGAAAGGTTTGGCGATCTTTAAAGTTTTTTAGCCCTCCTGCAGGAACGGGGTGGTTGTGCGGTCTCTAATCTCTTGTTTTATTATTGGTCGGCCCTCCTGCAGCAGATGGGAATACTGTTTTTAGCCAGAAAATATGAATAGGGCAGATCAGGAGCATCGATCGCCCCCCCTACCATTTATGAGCTCGCCATCGGGAGAGCAGCATGGGGCGCTTTGCTTCGGCAACTAGAGCTGAGTTACTTTGAAAACGTTTGATTTAAGAGTGTAATTAATGCCTGGAGAGTCTGGAGTAAGGTACACAAGTTAATGAAGATCCAAAGCTATAACAAGCTATAACAAATATACACCTCTGTGGCGATCTCAGCTTTTCCCACCTCTCTTTTATGATGTAATGGGAAGGCAATGGGAGCAACTAGGTCTTATTAGGATAGGAGATATGTTTTCGGCAGGGCAATTATGGTCCTTTTTAGACCTGCAGCATGATTTTGGATTAGCCACCAGCTCCTACTTTAAATATTTACAGGTAAAGGAATTTTTGAACCACCTTAAGGCAGATATTCTTTTCCTGGATAAAATGCCTCTTTTAGAGGGGATTAATCAGTCTGACTGTAGGATGAGCCATATCTATAAAGTTCTTTTGGACAGTATGCCGGTCGACTTTGAGAGGACCGATACAAATTGGGCTAGGAAACTAGAGGAGGGAGACACAGATTTACATATGTCACTTGGATTAGCATTAAAGATCTTCCATCTAACTTGAAGGCCCAACAATATAAGACAATTTGTAATCTGTATTTTACAACAGCAAAACTATTTAGGTGGGGTACAGGGAAAATGATAAGTGCCCTAGGTGCGGGGAGGGTCCCGCTGAGTTGGTCCATCTGTTCTATAGTTGCGATAAGCTACAACCCCTGAAGAATGGTATGGAGATATTTTGGGGGAAATTGTTTGGAAGAAAGATTTGCGTTAGCCCACTTATGATGCTACTTGGTTATGACAACACCAGTAGATTAGACTCAACACAAATAAACTTTATTTTCATCTCCGTCGCAGTTGCTAGGTTGTTAATTGCAACAAGCTGGAATGACCCAGAGCCCCCCACGTTTCAGACATGGCTGGGACGATTATTGGGCATATATAATCAAGAAAGAGCTTTATATAGCTGTAAGGGTAGGTGGGCTAAGAAGTGAGGATGAAAGATCTGGTCCCCCATGTCTAAATGGCTTACTGGTGATCTCGGCTACAGAGACTGGCCCGCCTCTGAATCTTAAAAAAAGGGGAGAATTAGTGGGGATTGACAGCTTTTTGCACACTTATTTAATTATATAAGGCCCTATTCCATGTAGGCATAAGCTTAACCAAGTTAGGAGATCTGCCCTTTTCGTTTTTATATTTCTTGTAGTTATGATATTATATATGGAATGTGGGATTTTTATACATAATTATGCTGTCCTTTTTATCCTGTTTTGTATCAGGAAAACATACATGGAATTGGTGGTTTTATGTAAGCCTGGGCGTAGTTCGCGAAGTAGCGCTACGCGAAGCTACGCAAAGTGCAGTTCGCACTTCGCGAGCTACGCGTAGCACTACGCGAACTGCGTAGTGCACTGTTCACAATGATTGCACAGTGCCGGATGCTTGTCCGCACTGTGCAATCATTGAAAATGGCATCTTGCACAGTGCGAGCTGTCTTTTACTGCCGCTCGAGTAGATTTTTACTCGAGCGGCAGCTTTCTCAACGTGGACTGGTAGTTTCTCATCGCGAGCGGTCGCGAGCATACGCGACCACTCGCAATGAGAAACCTGACCTCCCCGCGTTGAGAATCTCGCCGGGAGGTTTATTTTCCCCGCTCGCGATCGGCAACTTGATGTTGCTGATCGCGAATGAGGAAAAAGTCTCGCCGGGATGTCATTTTGCTTGCTCGCGGTCGCCAACTTGACGTTGAGGACCGCGAGCAAGCAAAAAATGACCGCTGCACTACGCTACGCTATGCGTGTTTGCACTGTGCTACGTGCAATTCGCGTTGTGCGAAGTAGCGCAAACTTCGCAAACTACACGAGCGTAGCGTAGTGCTTTGCCCAGGGTTAGTTTTATGGCCTTTTTATTTACAAATTGGAATGAATTTATTCTATTTATCTTTTTCATATGTTATTGCTATGAAATATGACTGTGTGCCCTTAATCTCTGGGAAATAAAAATAATTTAAAAAAAAAGGAAACAGTAAAGCAGAATAAAAAATAACAGCAGTTAAAGACGCAAAGAGAGAGAACATTGAAATATGTAACCTTGCGCTCAAAAAGGCTTTTATAGTAATGGAAAATTATAAATCATTACTATTAGATGCCTAAAGTGCTTATTATAGTTATTAGAGTGCAAGTGGACTTGTAAGAGTGCAGAGAGATGTTATGCTCTGAAATTCAAAGCGCAGAACTGCATTTTAAGATCAGGTAGTAGAAACAGCTATCTTTTTTTATGAACGGGTCCCCTGCAGTTTTTATCTTCACCTACTTTCCCTTTTTGCCTTTAGTCAGATGGTAACCTGATTTTTTTTTTGCCGTGACTCCTTGATGAACCATTCTAACAAGTCCATATGGAAAAACCTATTTTCCTCCAGCAACAACTGGAGTTCGTTCATTTATCAATTCCTTATGTTCGGTTTCAGATTCTTGAGCTAAAGAAATAACAATTCAGCTGCACCTGTTGGCAATTAAAGACTTAATGCGACATCAATCAATAAAGACAGCTTGTAATGAAGATTTTAAAAAATAAATAAAGAGAGAAATAGAGAGAGAGAGAGTCTAAAATACGACATTCCTTATGGGGCCTTTTATCCTGAGCTACACCAATGTTTGTCAATATTTTCTGATAAAGGGGGAGCTCATTTGTCTAGGAAATCCCACAACAGTTCCTAGTGGTACAAGTCCGAACCAGGCACAGAACAGTTCTAAAGTAAGGCTTAACTGCAACTTCAACCAGCAATAATTCCGGAACTCTGAGGGCTATAAAGATTAATGAGGGGCACTAACTCAAGCTGGCAAAACCAGGACCTATACTGGGAGTATAAAGTCCAACTTCCTCCTATTTCCTCTGGGTTTCAAGAAGCGGTGATACAGCTGACCTTCAATGCACATGATGGGAAGGTACAGACCCAACCCGACATCAATGACAGCAATGCAAGAGCTCCATGACCCGGCAGGGTTCTTTGACTTAAGCCAAGGCACTTTTCAAACGGTTATGCTATTTACTCATTAAGATATTCTAAAGTTCATAAATGTCACTTACTAGTCACTTCAGAGCAATGGACATACAGAGTTGAGCCAATAGTTAATGAGGAAATAATGTTGCAGCAAAGAGTAGCTTAGTAGTTAGGGTGAGAAAGGAGAGCAGATAATGTTGTTTCAGTCCACCCACAAATTGCATTGTAGGTTAGTTTATGGCTTTGTTTAAGAGGCACAAACCCTTCCCTGAACACTTACCTTCATAATGTTATTACTGGGGGCAAGACCCCCAAAATAAATTCTCCTCGATATAGTCCTGTCTGCGACTGGGTGGAAGTTGCTTAAAGAAAGCCAGGGCTGTGTGGCAGCCCAAGCATGTCAGCCTGGCGGGGAGAGACCTGCTCTTTAGAAGTGCTAGCATTTTAGCTTTCATGATGAGTAGATCAGCAAAGGTGCTGCAGAGGTCCCAACAATGAGAGTTCTTGCACAGTGAAGAGAAAAATATAACGGAAAGGGAGAAAAGAAAAACAAACAGATGAGACTGTCAACATGATTATACTGAGCAGCAATCTAGTGTTCTTTACATTCGTAGAGAACAATCAATGAATGCAGTTCTAGCACGGTTGTGTCTCTCAGTCTAAAGTTATTCATCTCTCTCATTTCCACCCAATTCTCCCTCCCCCTTCATCTTCTTTCCCTCCGTTTCCCCTACTTGAATGGTTCTATCCTGCACTGTCATTTGTATCTTCCTCATTCTTCTTCACGTTCTGTTTCCCATACAGTTTCCTCCTTTCCATTAAGCCATCAGACAATTTATCATCTGTGGGTACTACTAACAGCCATTTGGCCTCGTCTCATTTCTCATATGAGGGGCCTTTGTTTAGTAGCCAATGTATTGCTATATGTCTTTTAGCTACCAATAGGGAGAGTGCAACTATCTTGTTTCTAATTTCTCCATTTTCAATAGTAGCTGTAATCCTAATAGACAGTATTGTGGCATATACCTTACTCCCTCTCCTATCGCTGTTCATAAATTTGATATCTCTCTCTCCAAGTAACTAGTCACCACTCTACATTGCCCTGTCATATGTATGGAATTTGCACTTACAGCTGCACATCCAGGACATACATCTGATCTGGTCGGAAAAACCTTTATTATTAATTAGTCAATTGATTAATAAATATGTAAATTGTGCAAATATTATATATTATATATTTTAAGCTATATATTAGGTGTGGGTTGTTGGTTTGTAGGGGTATAGGGTGGGAAGTTTTTTAAGTAATGATGAATTAATAATAAATTAATGTAATATTAATTATTTAGATGCTTAATAAATATGTAAATTGTGTAATTAATTGTAGTTTGTGAGTTATATATTAGGTGTGGGCTGCTGGGTTTGTAAGGGTATAGGGTGGGAAGTTAATTATTAATTAATTAAATAATTCATTTTTAAATTATTAATTCATATTTGACTGTTAATTGTGTTACATTTAGTTATTTAAGTTATATTTTAAATGTGGGCTAGTAGGATTGTGGGGGTATAGTGTGGTAATTTAATGAAGTAATAAATAAATGACAATTTTTAAACTGATAATTATTAATTTGTTTACTAATCATGTTAATTGTTTCATTATTTTTTAATTTGATTTTTGGGTTAATTAATAAAGTTCATATTAAGAGTTTTATATTTGTTTTAACCCGTTCTGTGTTCATGACGGAATGGTTCCGTCATGAGCACAAGTGCACGTGTGCTCATGATGGAACCATTCCGTCATGAGCACACTTGCACAAAATCCCCCTGCTGTAAGCAGCAGAGGTATTTCCTTTTTTTCTTTTTTGCCTTGGGAGGTGGAGAACAGATTCCCCAACCTCCCAAGGCATATTTTTTGTTTTCATTGTAATGACGATCGCGCGCATGGCGCACTGACGTCATTACATCAAAAACGAAACTGAAACTTAGTTTCAGTTTCACTGTATCGGTGCTCGTGGGGTTATCTCAGCCCCCCGAGCCCCAAAACACATGGGAGAGGTATCGTTGGAAAGGGGAGATCATTTTGTGATAAACAATTCTGATATCTCCACAATACGATTTGGGCCCTTCCCTGCCACGGGCACTTGGCCCACCCACACAAATGAAGTATTGTTTTTATCGGGAGACTTTGGGGAATGTGGGATGGGTGGAAGTTTGTGGACCCACACAGATGCCAGAACTTTCCATCACATAAATGTGGGGAAAATGTGTTTTTCTTTTACAAAGTTTGAGGTTTGTAAGGGATTCTGGGTAACAGAACCTGGTGAGAGCCACACAAGTCAACCCCTCCTGGATTCCCCTCGGTGTCTAGTTTTCAAAAATGTATAGGTTTGCTAAGTTTCCCTAGCTGCCGGCGGAGCTAGGGTTCAAAATCCACAGCTAGGCACTTTGAAAAAAAGGGTCAGTTTTCACTGTAGAAAATGTGGTGTGTCCACGTTGCGTTTTGGGCCGTTTCCTGTTGTGGGCACTAGGCCTACCCACACAAGTGAGGTACCATTTTTGTCGGAAGACTTTGAGGAATGCGGGGTGTGTGAAATTTTGTGGATCCACATGGATTCCAGAACTTTCCATCACAGAAATGTGAGGAAAATGTTTTTTTTTTTACAAAGTTTGAGGTTTGCAAGGGATTCTGGGTAACAGAACCTGCTGAGAGCCACACAAGTCACCCCATCCTGGATTCCCCTGGGTGTCTAGTTTTCAAAAAGGTATAGGTTTGCTAGGTTTCCCTAGCTGCCAGTAGAGCTAGGGTTCAAAATCCACAGCTAGGTACTTTGAAAAAAAGGGTCAGTTTTCACTGTAAAAATGTGGTGTGTCCATGTTGTGTTTTGGCCCATTTCCTGTCACAGGCACTAGACCAACCCACGCAAGTGAGGTACCATTTTTATCGGGAGACTTTGGCGAATGCGGGGTGGGTGGAAATATGTGGATCCACGCAGATTCCAGGACTTTCCATCACAGAAATGTGAGGAAAATGTGTTTTTGTGGCAAAGTTTGAGTTTTGCTACAAATTCTGGGTAAGAGAACCTGGTGAAATCCACACAAGTCACCCCCTCCTGGATTCCCCTCGGTGTCTAGTTTTAAAAAATGTATAGGCTTGCTAGGTTTCCCTAGGTGCCGGCAGAGCTAGCTTTCAAAATCCACAGCTAGGCACTTTGAAAAAAAGGGTCAGTTTTCACTGTAAAAATGTGGTGTGTCCATGTTGTGTTTTGGCTTGTTTCCTGTCGCGGGCACTAGGCCTACCCACACAAGTGAGGTACCATTTTTATTGGAAGTCTTTGGGAAAAGCAGGGTGGGTGGAATTTTGTGGATTCACGTTGATTCCAGAACTTTCCATCACAGAAAAATGAGGAAAATTTGTTTTTTGTGACAAAGTTTGAGGTTTGCAAGGGATTCTGGGTAACAGAACCTGGTGAGAGCCACACAAGTCACTCCTCCTGGATTCCCCTGAGTGTCTAGTTTTCAAAAATGCATAGGTTTGCTAGGTTTTCCTAGGTGCCGCCAGAGCTAGGGTTCAAAATCCACAGCTAGGCCCTTTGAAATAAAAGGGCCCGTTTTCACTTTAAAAATGTGGTGTGTCCACGTTGTGTTTTGGGCTGTTTCCTGTCACGCACACTAGGCCTACCCACACAAGTGAGGTACCATTTTTATCAGAAGACTTAGGGGAACACAGAATTGTAGAGCAACTGTTATTACCTATTGACTTTCTATACATTTCTGCCTTCCAAATGGAAGACAATGTGTAAAAAAGAAGTCACTTTGAAAAATGTCCTATAATTCACATACTAGTATGGGTACCCACAATTTTGGAGATGTGCAAATAGCTACTGCTTCTAAACTCTATATTTTGTTCCCATTTCGGAAATACATAGGTGTACTTGATACGTATTTTTCACTCTTTATATTTTACCAAATGAATTGCCATGTACCCGGTACACAATGAAAAACCATTGCAAGACGCAGCTCAGTTATTGGCTCTGGGTTCCTCGGGTTCTTGGTGAACCTAAAAGTCCTATATATCCCCACAACCAGAAGGGTCCAGCGGTTGTAGCGGTATATTGCTTTAAAAAATCTGTCATACTTAGAAGAAGTTACAGGTGAAAACGTTGTCACAAATGGCTGTTTTTTTTTTAACTCATTTTCAATTTTTCTTATTTTCAACTGTTAGTTTTTTTTAAAAAAAACCTTGAAGGATCTACACAAATTACCCATTGCTGAATTCAGAATTTTGTCTACTTTTCAGAAATGTATAGCTTTCCAGTATCCATTATTGCTTTCATACGTATTTCTACCACTAACTGGAAGGATGTTGAAAGCACAAAAAGTAGCAAAAATAGGCTATGTCCCAGTAAAATGCCAAAACTGTGTAAAGAATTTTTGGTTTTCTGACAAAAGCCTGTCTGTCTCTGAAAGCTGGGAAGATGGTGATTTCAGCACTACAAACCCTTTGTTGATACCATTTGCAGGAAAAAAAACAGACGCTTTCTTCTGCAGCACTTTTTCCCTTTTAAAAAAAAAAAAATAGCTGTATTTTGGGTAATTTCTGGGTCCCCTCCAGGGGAATCAACAAACTCTGGCTACCTTTAAAATCCCCATGATGTTGGAAGAAAAGGACGCAAATTTGGCATGGATACCTTATGTGGACAAAAAGTTACAGGGGCCTAAGCACATACTACCCCAAATAGCCAAAAAACTGCTTCGCACGGGGGGAAAGGCCTAGTAGCGAAAGGGTTAAAATAATAGGGTTATGTTTCAGATATACTATGTGTTTGAAGTGAAGCATTTTCCCTACTGTTGCACAGACTGGAGTGGGAAAAGTAATTGTTACCCCTCCGAAGTCCAACACTTTTCCTACTGTTGCAAAGACTGGAGTGGAAATAGTAAATTTTCCCCTTCTATAGTCCAACACTTTTCCTACCGTTGTAAAGACTGGAATGGGAATAGTAAATATTACCCCTTCGGAGTCCAACATTTTCCCTACTGTTGCACAGACTGTAATGGGAATAGTAAATTTTACCCCTCCGGAGTCCAACACTTTCCCTGCTGTTGTACAGACTGGAGTGGGAATGGAAAAGTTAACTCCTCTGAACTCTAACACTTTTCCTGCTGTTGCATAGACTGGAGTTGGAACAGTAAATTGTACTCCTCCTGGTTCGAATGTTTTCCCTACTGTTGCACAGACTGGAGTGAGAATAGTGAATGTTACCCTTTGGTAAAATTACACATTTTTTAAAATTGGCAATTATTTATTCATTTGTTTACTAATCATGTTAATTGTTTGGTTATTTAAAAAAAAATATTTTTGGGGTTAATTAATAAAGTTCATATTAAGAGTTTTATATTTGTTTTAAAATAATTGGGTTATTTTTCATATAAGTTATTAAATGTTTGAAGTGAAACACTTTCCGTACTTTTACACACACTGGGGTGGTTATAGTAAATTTAACCCCTCTGAATTCTAACACTGTCACTACTGTTGTACAGACTGGAGCGGGAATAATACATTTTACTCCTCCGAAGTTCAATGCTTTCCCTACTGTTATACAGGCTGCAATGGAAATAGAAAATGTTACCCCTCCGGAATCCAACACTTTCCCTACTGTTGCACAGACTGGAGTGGGAACAGTAAGTTTTGCCCCTCTGGAGTCCAACACTTTCTCTAATGTTGTACAGACTGGAGTGTGAACGGTATATTTTACCCTTCCGGATTCAAATGTTTTCACTACTGTTGAACAGACTGGAGTGAGAATAGTAAATGGTACCCTTCGGAATTCCACACTTTCCCTAATGTTGCACAGACCGGAATGGGAATAGTAAATTTTACCCCTCTTGAGTCCAACGCTTTCCCAACTGTTGCACAGACTGGAGTGGGATAGTAAATGATACCCCTCCAGGGTACAAAGATTGTCCGACTGTTGCCCAGACTGGAGTGGGAATAGTAATTTTAACCCATTTGAGATCCAAGTCCAACACTTTCCCTTCTGTTGCACAGAGTAGAGTGGGAATAGTAAATGTTACCCCTCCGAAGTCCAACGCTTTTCCTACTGTTGTACAGACTGGAGTGGAAATTGCAAATTTAACTACTCTGAATTCCAACCCTTTCCCTACTGTTGCACAGACTGGAGTGGGAATAGTAAATGTTACCCCTCCAAAGTCCAATGCATTCCCTACTGTTGTACAGACCGGAGTGGGAAAAGTAAATGTTACCCCTCTGGAGTCCAATGTTTTCCCTACTGTTCTACAGACTGGAGTGGGAATAGTAAATGTTACCTCTCCGGAGTCCAACGCTTTCCCTACTGTTGTACATATTGGAGTGGAAATTGCAAATTTATCTACAATTAATTCCAACCCTTTCCCTACTGTTGCACAGATTGGAGTGTGAATAGTAAATTGTATCCCACCGGAGTGCAACGCTTTCTCTACTGTTGCGAAGAATGTAGTGGGAATAGTAAATGTTACCCCTCTGAAGTTCAATGCTTTCTGTACAGTTGTACATACTGGAGTGGGAATAGTAAATGTTACCTCTTCTGGAGTCCAACGCTTTCCCTACTGTTGTACAGACTGGAGTAGAAAGTGCAAATGTAATTATTCTGAATTCCAACCCTTTTTCTACTGTTGCACAAACTGCTCTGGGAATTGAACATTTTATCCCTCTGAAGTCCCTCCCTGTACCTACTGTTGCACACCCTGGACCGGGAATAGTAAATTTTACACCTCCAGAGTCAAACGTTTTTCCTACTGTTGCACAGACTGGAGTGGGAATAATAAATCTTACCTCTTTGACATCCAACACTTTCCCTACTGTTGCACAAATTGGATTAGTATATGTATTATTGCTGAGATTTTACTATTTTTTAGTTTTGTTTAAAGATATATAATATTATTATTTATTTGTTTAATTTTATAATATTTGTATATATATGAATTTTATGTATAATTTTGATTCTTAATATTTTTAGTTAAAAAAATTATATTTATTTAATTTTGTAATTTATTAAATATTTTGCATTTGAATTGTTAATTTTCTTTGCTATACATATGTGTATATATGTATACTTTTTATAGTAGTAAATAACAAATAATAATATACCATAACATATTTTTTTAATACTGGTGTTATATTATATATATGTATAAATAAATATACACACATATATACAATTATGTATGTGTTTTTATAAGTATATATTTATATATAGTATAAATGTTACTTACATTTATTTAATTTACTTTATACTTTTTATAGTAGTAAATAACAAATAATAATAAAATATAACAGATTTTTTTAATACTGGTGTTAAATATATATATATTCACTGAAAAAACCATAGGTTTTAGGGACAGTTATAGTTAGTTGGACATTGCACTTGTACAAAACCCGTGAAATTCCCCCGTTATAGTTAGTCCAGCTAACTATAACTCGCGCCCCCGCAATGCACTGCTGATGACGTCACATATTACATCACTCATGACATGGTCAGTGACATCACTGATGACATCACTGATGACATCTCAAATGACATCACTGATGACATCACTGATGACATCATCCAGTGACTGTGTGTTTCTGTAAAGTTTAAATATTTTTAATATATATAGGAAAAGACGTATTGAAGAATGAGTGGGTGTGTAAGTGTCTGTATTGTTGATTTAGTAGGTGCGTGACTGACTGTATAAGTGAGTGATTTAACGTATCTTACTGAATGCATGGGTTAGTGACAAAACTGGGTGAATGTCTGTATGGCTGCCTGAGTGTTTGTGTGGGTGGGGTGTGTGAGTCTCTGTAGATAGATGTGAGAGTGGGTCATTCACTGGGTGCATGATTACAAGAGTGCATCTGTGATGGACTGCTTGGGTGGGTGAGTGTGTGTATGGGTGTGTTAGTGAGTGAATGTATATCTCAGTGGTACATGTGCGAGTAACAACATATGTAAAAGGCAGTATATATGTGTGTTAGAGTATTTAAATGGCTATAAGTGAGAGTGTGTGATTGTGAGAGCGGCTGTATGGATGCGTGTGTGCTTGTATCAGTGATTGTATAAGAGTAAGTATGTGTTTGTTTCTGTTTGAATAAGTGATGTGGTGTGTGTATAACTGTATAGGTGAGTAAATGGTAGTGTGTTTAATTATTTGCATGACTGACTAGGTGTGTGAGTACCTCTATGGATGAGTGGCGGTGCTTGAGTGTCTATATAGGAGTATGAGTGCATATGATAGTCCTGTACTGAGTGACCGTAAGTATGAGTGACTGTACGGGTGAGTGAGTGGATGTGTGCGTAGACCTAAGAATCAGTGAGTGGGTATGTAGTTATTGGTGTTGGAGTGTCTATGATTTTTCGAATGACAGTCTGTAATTTAGAGTGGGTGTATGAAAGGTTATATTAGGGTGTGAGAAGATGCATGAAATTATCACATGGATGATGTCATCAGTGATGTCATCAGTGATGTCATTTGAGATGTCATCAGTGATGTCATCAGTGATGTCACTGACCATGTCATGAGTGATGTAATATGTGACGTCATCAGCAGTGCATTGCGGGCGCGAGTTATAGTTAGCTGGACTAACTATAACGGAGGAATTTCACGGGTTTTGTACGAGTGCAATGTCCAACTAACTATAACTGTCCCTAAAACCTATGGTTTTTTCAGTGAATTTCAAAGGTTTTTAAATGCTAATTTGTAACTATAACGTCCCTGAAACCTATGGTTTTTTCAGTGAATTTCAAAGGTTTTTTAAATGCTAATTTGTAACTATAACATGTCTGAAACCTACGTTTTTTTCAGTGAATTTCAAAGGTTTTGTAAATGACAATTTTTAAATGTATTAATTGTTATATAAATTTTTTTAATACTGATTTACTACATTTTTAGAAACAATTTTTTTTACATATTTTATTTTTAAATTACATTGTAATTACATTATACATTACATTACAAAAATACTTTCTCAGAATGAATTACTTTAGTTTAAATACTTTGCACATAGGCAATAGACTTTTAAGTACAGTAGTTACAGTTGTTGCAATGGGCAACACATTTTCAAACACAATGCAACATTCAGCTCAATGTGAATTTCTAGTTAAATGCAATTAGTTACTTTATGGATTACTTTTCTAACCAAAGGACTGTATCCTAGATTCAGTCCTGGTACATCTCCTGTAAACAGTTGAGTAAAAGCGTTTTGGTTACAGTCGTGATTTTTAAGGAATATTATTGTATTTTAAAAGTTGACACTTAGAAACTTTTTCTCATAGAATCACCAATGTTATCCTATGGAAGGAAATTCACTTAGCAGGTAAAAACTGTTATCGTTACTTTTTCTTACTCAGTGTTGGATCCTGGATTAAGCACTGGTGCATCTCCTGTAAACAGTTGAAAGAATGCGTTTAAGTCATACAGGCGATTTTTAGGAATATTTGTAGTTTGTGAAAATCGACACTTTGAAACTTTTCTGCTGAAAAGCAGACAATGGATTCCTATGGAAGAAAATATAAGTTACTGGTAAGTACGGTTAAAATTACTTTTCAGGGTCAGTGCTGGGCTAAAAGATGCAGCACTGGGTTCTCTCCTGATAACAGGTGAGTAAATTGGTATTCGTACTTTGGTTGATTTTAGAGGAATATTATAAAGTTCCAAAACTCCACACTTAGAAGAATTTCCAAGTGAAACCAGTCAATGTTAGCCTATGTAGGAAATTCAAGTTACTGGTAAGTACGGTTAAAATTACTTTTCAGGACCAGTACTGGGCTGAAAGATGCAGCACTGAGGTCTCTCCTGATAACAGGTGAGTAAATCGGAATTCGTATTTCGGCTGATTTTAGAGGAATATTTGTATGTATCAAAAATCAACACTTAGAAACTTTTTCTGCAAAAAGCAGGCAATGATATCCTATGGAAGGAAATTCAAGTTACTGGTAAGTACGGTTAAAATTACTTTTGAGGATCAGTACTGGGCTGAAAGATGCAGCACTGAGGTCTCTCCTGATAACAGGTGAGTAAATCGGAATTCGTACTTTGGTTGATTTTAGAGGAATATTATAAAGTTCCAAAACTCCACACTTAGAAGAATTTCCAAGTGAAACCAGTCAATGTTCGCCTATGTAGGAAATTCAAGTTACTGGTAAGTACGGTTAAAATTACTTTTCAGGATTAGTACTGGGCTGAAAGATGCAGCACTGAGGTCTCTCCTGATAACAGGTGAGTAAATCGGAATTTGTATTTCGGCTGATTTTAGAGGAATATTTTAAAGTTCCAAAACTCCACACTTAGAAGAATTTCCAAGTGAAACCAGTCAATGTTAGCCTATGGAAGGAAATTCAAGTTACTGGTAAGTACGGTTAAAATTACTTTTCAGGACCAGTACTGGGCTGAAAGATACAGCACTGAGGTCTCTCCTTATAACAGGTGAGTAAATCGGAATTCGTATTTCGGCTGATTTTAGAGGAATATTTGTATGTTTCAAAAATCAACACCGAAACTTTTTCAGCAAAAAGCAGGCAATGATATCCTATGGAAGGAAATTCAAGTTACTGGTAAGTACGGTTAAAATTACTTTTCAGGACCAGTACTGGGCTGAAAGATGCAGCACTGAGGTCTCTCCTTATAACAGGTGAGTAAATCGGAATTCGTATTTCGGATGATTTTTGAAGAATATTTGCACAATGGTGAAGGGAGGGCGGGGCCTGAGGTGACATCTGTGCAAACGCGCCCCGTGGCGCGTTTTAAGTTGGGGATTAAGTCCCCTTGAATCCTGAGGGTCCCTAGGGGCCAACTAGCCCACCAGGAACCTCCAATATGCGCCAGGGGCTGCGTTGCAGAGATGTGTGGAGAGGCCACACCCCTTTTACACCTCTCTGCAACGCAACTCTGTGGCGCTTTCTGGATGTACCTGTTGGGCTAGTTGGCCCCAGGGACCCTCAGGATTGAAGGGATTTAATTCCCCATCTTAAAACGCGCCACGGGGCCTGTTTGCACACATGTCACCTGAAGCCCCGCCCCTCCCTTCACCACTGTGCAAACGCGCCCGTGGCGCGTTTTAAGTTGGGGGATTAAGTCCCCTTGAATCCTGAGGGTCCCCGGAGTCCAACTAGCCCACCATATACCTCCAAAGCGCCACAGAGCTGCGTTGCAGAGAGGTGTAAAAGGGGCGTGGCCTCTGTACACATCTCTGCAAGGCAGCCCCTGGCGCATACTGGAGGTTCCTGGTGGGCTAGTTGGCCATCAGGGACCCCCAGTATTCAAGGGGAATTCGTTCCCCTCTGCAAACGCGCCAGGGCGCGTTTGCAGAGTGGTGAAGGAAGGGGCGGGGCCTGCGGGCCCGATCGTTTTTTTTTTTGTCCCCTGAAGGGGGGCTGTGTGGCCCCCTTCCTTTTTTTCTGTTTTTGGGCCCTGGGGACCCCATCCCCCAGGGCCTTACCCCTTTTAAATTTCAAAATTAAAAAAAACGGGAAGGGGGCCGCGTGGCCCCCTTCCCCGGGCCTGTATTGGCCCGGGGAACCCATCCCCCGGGGCATGGCCTCTATTTTTATTTTTAATATTTTGAGGGGGCTGCGTGGCCCCCTCCTCTGGCCATTTAAGGCCCCGGGGACCCCATCCCCGGGGCCGGCCATACCCTTTTTTTTTTTATTATTTTTCAAAACTTTGGGGAGGGGGCCACGTGGCCTCCTCCCGAGCCCTACTTGCCCGGGGACCCCATCCCCCGGGGCCTGGCCTCTCGTTGGGGACTGTGGGGGTCCCCAAGCCCCCACAGTCCCGCCGACTCCCGTGTCCTACGGGAGCCGGCATTGCTTTTACACATGGGGAGCAGCTAACATGCTGCTCCCCATGTGGAAAGCAATCGGCTTGGATATTGGAAGAGAGAGCAGGTTTCCTGCTCTCTCTTCCAATATCCAAAGCAAGTTTGCAATGACAGGACGGGAGCCGCGAGGCTCCCGTCCTGTCATTGCAAACAGCAGTGTCCCGGGGGTAGGCACCCCGGGACACTGCAGGAGCCGGCCCTGGGGGTGGCGGTCCCCAGGGCCACCACAGGCTCCAGGAGGGGGCCGCGCGGCCCCCTCCCATCGTGTGCACAGCCCCGGGAAGGTGGTGGTCCCGGGGCTCTGGGGGTCCGTAACGGACCCCCATATTTAAATGTTTAGTGCCCCGGGAGGTGGCGGTCCCGGAGCGTGTGGGGGGCTGGAGCCCCCACACAGGTTTTTCATTTAAAAAAGAAGCCCCGGGGAGGTGGTGGTCCCGGGCGCTGCGGGAGGGCTCAGAGCCCTCCCGCACCATTATGCATAAAGCCCCGGGGTGGCGGTCCCCGGGGCTTGGGAGGCCTTAGAGGCCCCCACACATAAAATTAACCCCCCAGCATGCCCCGGGACTTGGCCCACCCGGGGCCAATTAACAACGAGCGCGGAGACCGCGTTTCGTTTTTTCGGCAGGGTTCGCGCTCCTGAGCGCATCCTGCCGATTTAAAAAAATAATAATAATTTTTGCCCAGGGGTCCTTGTGGGACCCCTGAGCAGACCTAGGGGGTCAGGGTGTTTCTACCCTGCCCCCTTTGTGCGCTTTGCGCACTTGTTTCTGTCCCTCGGTTCTACCGAGGACAAAATGGCTGCCAACACTTCCTGATTTGGAGTGTTGACAGCCAATTAGCATGCAGCTCGTGATCGGGAGGGTACGCGGATCCGACAGCGCCCATAGATATATATGTGATTTTAATTGTGAATTTCTCAGGAACTACTGAGCGGTTTACACCATTTTAGCAAAAGGCACCAGTCTGAACCAAGGGCTACCTCTTTGCCAAATTTGGGGTAATTCCGTTCAGCAGGTCAGGCTGTAGCTGCGACTAAAGGTTCCTATGGAAAAATGAATGGGAAACGCGTTTTGGGACCCCCTTTTTCTCGGCCCCGCTTGACGTATCACCCGAGACTTTCAGGGTAGGAGCGGACCGGAGCGCCCCAACAAGTTGGAAGCTTTCGCGAAGATTACGTCAGCCGGCGCCAACGTTATAGCAAATAGAATGTCGCGGATTTCCTATGGATAATAGGTTGTAACTATAACTATCTACTGGCGACCGCCAGTAGATAATATATATATTATCTACTGGTGGTCGCCAGTAGATAGTTATAGTTAGGACCTATTTTCCATAGGAAATCCGCAACATTCTATTTGAAATAACGTTGGCGCCGGCTGACGAATCTTCGCGAAAGTTTCCAACTTGTTGGGGCGCTCCGGTCCGCTCCTATCCTGAAAGTCTCGGGTGATTCGTCAAGCGGGGCCGAGAAAAGAGGGTCCCAAAACGTGTTTTCCCCATTCATTTTTCCATAGGAACCTTTAGTCGCAGCTACAGCCCGAACTGCTGAACGGAATTACACCAAATTTGGCAAAGAGGCAGCCCTGGTTCAGTGTTGTGCCTTTTGCTTAAATGGTGTAAATCTGTTCAGTAGTTCCTGAGAAAATCAAAAGTAAAATCACATATATATCTGGGCGGAGCCTAACCACACATGTCATCGTGAGATCTGATTGGCTGTCAGCACTTCATCCTGGAATTGCTGGCAGCCATCTTGGGACCAATATAAATGATAGTACCCCATTGAAATGTATTGTAGTGAATCAAAGATTTTGAGGGTTACCAAAAGGAGAACTATAAAGGATGATAACAGACTTTAGTTACATTAGAATTCATTTGTTGATGGTACCATACTAATTTCAGGAATTGTGGTGTGTTCTAAGGTGATTTTACCCTGTGAAAAACCTTCTGCTGGGATATCATGAATCATGTTTGAGAGAAAACTATTTTCACATGCTTGTCCCATACAGTTTTGGAAGGTGCTCCAGAAGCTAAAATGAGAGCATATTTTCTGTAAATTCACATTATCTTTCTCAGTCATGTGAGAATGAAGTCTGACATTCTCAGTAAAACATGTACATCCAACAAGGGCAGAGACTGTCAGTTGATTCCTTTGTGTTCTACTGCAGCTTCCCAGAGTGTTCTAAAGAACAACTAGAGTGCTAACAGCCTTACTTATGACAAAAGTATGGCACACCTGAAGCCATCTTGATTGGAATAAACCGGTAACACTTAAAACATTTAATTTAAAAAGGAATAAAATGAGGGGGTTCTTTTTGAAATAGAAATTATGGTTAGTGCTGCAGAAA
Organism: Calotriton arnoldi; assembly: GCA_963921515.1. Lineage (NCBI taxonomy): Eukaryota > Metazoa > Chordata > Amphibia > Caudata > Salamandridae > Calotriton > Calotriton arnoldi. The sequence goes on along the minus strand of CAWUFW010009097.1, from coordinate 460,242 downwards.
GAAAAATTAGGGCATGTTTTAAGTGAGATCTCAAATCCTCTTCTATTTCATTAGAAAATTCTGACATGCAGACTGAAACAATCACTTTCAATACCAGCAGCAGACTTCCAGTTAACTCCCTGGTGAGCAGTAGCTTTACTACAGTGATCTAATGAGCAACTAGAGGGCTAACATTCTGAATTTATGGCAAATGTGAGACACATCTGAATGCCTTCTTGATGGAATCAAAGTAAAAAACTGAAAGCATTTCCTACTGAGGAGACTGCAGTAAATGAGGAAATTAGGAAACTTCATAACAAAGAAGTCTTCCAAGATGGCCACCAGTGAAAAAAGAGCCCAAATGTAGCACAAATATTACCCAGATGTAGCCCACATATAGCCCAATGACAAAAGTGTGCAAAACACTTTTTATTTTTAGTTTTTTTGCAGTTTTATGTAGTGCAAACTGGTCAGGTATTGGAGCGTTGCATCTTAAAACATGACCCCCTACACTACAAAAACACCACTGCACTACCCTAAACCCTAAAACACTACCCCAGCACGACCCCCTACACTACACAAGCACCACTGCACTATCCTAAACCCTAAAACACTACTCCCAGCATGACCCCCTATACTACACAAACACCACTGCACTACCCTAAACCCTAAAACACTACCCCAAGCACGACCCCCTACACTACCCAAACATCACTGCACTAACCTAAATCCTAAAACACTACCCCCAGCACGACCCCTACACTACCCAAACACCACTGCACTACCCTAAAACATGACCCCCTACACTACACAAACACCACTGCACTACCCTAAACCCTAAAAACTACCCCAGCACGACCCCTACACTACACAAGCACCACTGCACTACCCTAAACCCTAAAACACTACTCCCAGCACGACCCCCTACACTACACAAACACCACTGCACTACCCTAAACCCTAAAACACTACCCCCAGCACGACCCCCTACAATACCCAAACACCACTGCATTAACCTAAATCCTAAAACACTACCCCCAGCACGACCCCTACACTACCCAAACACCACTGCACTACCCTAAAACATGACCCCCTACACTACACAAACACCACTGCACTACCCTAAACCCTAAAACACTACCCCCAGCACGACCCCCTACACTACACAAGCACCACTGCACTACCCTAAACCCTAAAACACTACCCCCAGCACGACCCCCTACACTGCCCGAACACCACTGCACTGCCCTAAACCCTGAAACACCAGCCCCTGCATGACCCCCTACACTGCCCGAACACCACGGCACTGCCCTATACCCTGAAACACCACCCCTAGCACGACCCCCTACACTGCCCGAACACCACTGCACTGCCCTAAACCCTGAAACACCACCCCCTTCACGACCCCCTACACTGCCCGAACACCACTGCACTGCCCTAAACCCTGAAACACCACCCCCAGCATGACCCCCTACACTGCCCGAACACCACTGCACTGCCCTAAACCCTGAAACACTACCCCCAGCAAGACCCCCTACACTGCCCGAACACCACTGCACTGCCCTAAACCCTGAAACACCACCCCCAGCACGACCCCTACACTGCCCGAACACCACTGCACTGCCCTAAACCCTGAAACACTACCCCCAGCATGACCCCCTACACTGCCCGAACACCACTGCTCTGCCCAAAACCCTGAAACACCAGCCCCAGCACGACCCCCTACACTGCCCGAACACCACTGCACTGCCCTAAACCTTGAAACACCAGCCCCTGCACGACCCCCTACACTGCCCGAACACCACTGCACTACCCTAACCCTGAAACATCACCCCCAGCACGACCCCCTACACTGCCCGAGCACCACTGCACTGCCCTAAACCCTGAAACACCAGCCCCAGCACGACCCCCTACACTGCCCGAACACCACTGCACTGCCCTAAACCCTGAAACACCAGCCCCAGCACGACCGCCTACACTGCCCGAACACCACTGCACTGCCCTAAACCCTAAAACACCAGCCCCAGCATGACCCCCTACACTGCCCGAACACCACTGCACTGCCCTAAACCATGAAACACCAGCCTCAGCACGACCCCCTACACTGCCAGAACACCACTGCACTGCCCTGAACCCTGAAACACCAGCCCCAGCACAACACCCTACACTACCCGAACACCACTGCACTGCCCTAAACCCTGAAACACCACCCCGTGCATGACCCCCTACACTGCCCGAACACCACTGCACTGCCCTAAACCCTGAAACACCACACCCAGCGCGACCCCCTACACTGCCCGAACACCACTGCACTGCCCTAAACCCTGAAACACCACCCCCTGCACAACCCCCTACACTGCCCGAACACAACTGCACTGCCCTAAACTCAGAAACACCATCCCCAGCACGACCCCCTATACTGCACGAACACCACTGCACTGCCCTAAATCCTGAAACACTACCCCCAGCAAGACCCCCTACACTGCCCGAACACCACTGCACTGCCCTAAACCCTGAAACATCACCCCCAGCAAGACCCCCTACACTGCCCGAACACCACTGCCCTAAACCCTGAAACATCACCCCCAGCAAGACCCCCTACGCTGCCCGAACACCACTGCACTGCCCTAAACCCTGAAACACCAGCCCCAGCATGACCCCCTACACTGCCCGAACACCACTGCACTACCCTGAAACACCACCCCTGCACGACCCCCTACACTGCCCGAACACCACTGTACTGCCCTAAACCTGAAACCCCACCCCCAGCATGACCCCCTACCCTGCCAGAACACCACTGCACTGCCCTAAACCCTGAAACACCACCCCCTACACGACATCCTACACTGCCCGAACACTACTGCACTGCCCTAAACCCTGAAACACCACCCCAGCACGACCCCCTACACTGCACGAACACCACTGCACCGCCCTAAACCCTGAAACACTACCCCCAGCAAGACCCCCTACACTGCCCGAACACCACTGCACTGCCCTAAACCCTGAAACATCACCCCCAGCAAGACCCCCTACACTGCCCGAACACCACTGCCCTAAACCCTGAAACACCACCCCAGCAAGACCCCCTACACTGCCCGAACACCACTGCACTGCCCTAAACCCTGAAACACCACCCCCAGCAAGACCCCTACACTGCCCGAACACCACTGCACTGCTCTAAACCCTGAAACACCACCCCCAGCACGACCCCCTACACTGACCGAACACCACTGCACTGCCCTAAATCCTGAAACACTACCCCCAGCAAGACCCCCTACACTGCCCGAACACCACTGCACTGCCCTAAACCCTGAAACATCACCCCCAGCAAGACCCCCTACACTGCCCGAACACCACTGCCCTAAACCCTGAAACATCACCCCCAGCAAGACCCCCTACACTGCCCGAACACCACTGCACTGCCCTAAACCCTGAAACACCACCCCCAGCAAGACCCCTACACTGCCCGAACACCACTGCACTGCTCTAAACCCTGAAACACCACCCCCAGCACGACCCCCTATACTGCACCGAACACCACTGCACTGCCCTAAATCCTGAAACACTACCCCCAGCAAGACCCCCTACACTGCCCGAACACCACTGCACTGCCCTAAACCCTGAAACATCACCCCCAGCAAGACCCCCTACACTGCCCGAACACCACTGCCCTAAACCCTGAAACATCACCCCCAGCAAGACCCCCTACGCTGCCCGAACACCACTGCACTGCCCTAAACCCTGAAACACCAGCCCCAGCACGACCCCCTACACTGCCCGAACACCACTGCACTACCCTGAAACACCACCCCTGCACGACCCCCTACACTGCCCGAACACCACTGTACTGCCCTAAACCTGAAACCCCACCCCCAGCATGACCCCCTACCCTGCCAGAACACCACTGCACTGCCCTAAACCCTGAAACACCACCCCTACACGACATCCTACACTGCCCGAACACTACTGCACTGCCCTAAACCCTGAAACACCACCCCAGCACGACCCCCTACACTGCACGAACACCACTGCACCGCCCTAAACCCTGAAACACTACCCCCAGCAAGACCCCCTACACTGCCCGAACACCACTGCACTGCCCTAAACCCTGAAACATCACCCCCAGCAAGACCCCCTACACTGCCCGAACACCACTGCCCTAAACCCTGAAACACCACCCCCAGCAAGACCCCCTACACTGCCCGAACACCACTGCACTGCCCTAAACCCTGAAACACCACCCCCAGCAAGACCCCCTACACTGCCCGAACACCACTGCACTGCTCTAAACCCTGAAACACCACCCCCAGCACGACCCCCTACACTGCCCGAACACCACTGCTCTGCCCAAAACCCTGAAACACCAGCCCCAGCATGACCCCCTACACTGCCCGAACACCACTGCACTGCCCTAAACCCTGAAACACCAGCCCCAGCACGACCCCCTACACTGCCCGAACACCACTGCACTGCCCTAATCCCTGAAACACCACCCCCAGCACGACCCCCTACACTGCCCGAACACCACTGCACTGCCCTAAACCCTGAAACACCAGCCCCAGCACAACCCCGTACACTGCCTGCACACCACTGCACTGCAATAAACCCTGAAACACCAGCCCCAGCACAACCCCGTACACTGCCCGAACACCACTGCACTGCCCTAAACCCTGAAACACCAGCCCCAGCACGACCGCCTATACTGCCCGAAAACTACTGCACTGCCCAAAACCCTGAAACACCACCCCCAGCAAGACTACCTACACTGGCCGAACACCACTGCACTGCCCTAAACCCTGAAACACCACCCCCTGCACGACCCCCTACACTGCCCAAACACTACTGCACTGCCCTAAACCCTGAAACACCACCCTTCAGCACGACACCCTACACTGCCCGAACACCACTGCACTGCCCTAAACCCTGAAACACCACCCCAGCACGACCCCCTCTACTGCACGAACACCACTGCACTAAACCCTGAAACACCACCCCTGCACGACCCCCTACACTGCCCTAACACCACTGCACTGCCATAAACCCTGAAACATCACCCCCAGCACAACCCCCTACACTGCCTGAGCACCATTGCTCTGCCCTAAACCCTGAAACACTAGCCCCAGCACGACCCCTACACTGCCCGAACACCACTGCACTGCCCTAAACCCTGAAACACCACCCCCAGCACGACCCCCTACACTGCCCGAACACCACTGCACTGCCCTAAACCCTGAAACACCAGCCCCAGCAAGACCCCCTACACTGCCCGAACACCACTGCATTGCCCTAGACTCTGAAACACCAGCCCCAGCAAGACCCCCTACACTGCCCGAACACCACTGCACTGCCCTAAACCCTGAAACACCAGCCCCAGCATGACCCCCTACACTGCCCGAACACCACTGCACTGCCCAAAACCCTGAAACACCAGCACCAGCACGACCCCCTACACTTCCCGAACACCACTGCACTGCCCTAAACCCTGAAACACCAGCCCCAGTACGACCCCCTACACTGCCCGAACACCACTGCACTGCCCTAAACCCTGAAACACCAGCCCCAGCACCACCCCCTACAATGCCCGAACACCACTGTACTGCCCTAAACCCTGAAACACCACCCCTGCACTGCCCCCTACACTGCCCGAACACCACTGCACTGCCCTAAACTCTGAAACACCACCCCCTGCACGACCCCTACACTGCCCGAACACCACTGCACTGCCCTAAACCCTGAAACACCACCCCCTGCACCACCCCCTACACTGCCCGAACACCACTGCACTGCCCTAAACCCTGAAACACCACCCCCTGCACCGCCCACTACACTGCCCGAACACCACTGCACTGCCCTAAACCCTGAAACACCACCCCCAGCATGACCCCTTTTCTGTTTGAACACCACTGCACTGCCCTAAACCCTCAAACACCACCCCCAGCATGACCCCCTACACTGCCCGAACACCACTGCCCTAAACCCTGAAACACCACCCCTGCACGACCCCCTACACTGCCCGAACACCACTGCACTGCCCTAAACCCTGAAACACCACCCCCTGCACGACCCCCTACACTGCCCGAACACCACTGCACTGCCCTAAACCCTGAAACACCACCCCAAGACGACCCCCTACACTGCCCAAACACCACTGCACTGCCCTAAACCCTAAAACACCACCCCCAGCACGACCCCCTACACTGCCTGAACACCACTGCACTGCCCTAAACCCTAAAATACTCCCCCAGCACGACCCCCTACACTACCCGAACACGACTGCACTGCCCTAAACCCTAAAACACTCCCCCAGCACGACCCCCTACACTGCCCAAACACTACTGCACTGCCCTAAACCCTGAAACAACACCCCTCAGCACGACACCCTACACTGCCCGAACACCACTGCACTGCCCTAAACCCTGAAACACCACCCCAGCACGACCCCCTACACTGCCCGAACACCACTGCACTAAACCCTGAAACACCGCCCCCTGCACGACCCCCTACACTGCCGGAACACCACTGCACTGCCCTAAACCCTGAAACACCACCCCCAGCACGACCCCCTTTACTGCTCGAACACCACTGCACTGCCCCAAACTCTGAAACACCACCCCCAGCATGACCCCCTACACTGCCCGAACACCACTGCACTGCCCTAAACCCTAAAACACTACCCCCAGCATGACCCACTACACTACCCGAACACCACTGCACTACCCTAAACCCTAAAATACTCCCCCAGCACGACCCCCTACACTGCCCAAACACTACTGCACTGCCCTAAACCCTGAAACACCACCCCTCAGCACGACACCCTACACTGCCCGAAAACCACTTCACTGCCCTAAACCCTGAAACACCACCCCAGCACGACCCCCTACACTGCCCGAACACCACTGCACTAAACCCTGAAACACCACCCCCTGCACGACCCCTACACTGCCGGAACACCACTGCACTGCCCTAAACCCTGAAACACCACCCCCAGCACGACCCCTTTACTGCTCGAACACCACTGCACTGCCCCAAACCCTGAAACACCACCCCCAGCATGACCCCCTACACTGCCCGAACACCACTGCCCTAAACCCTGAAACACCACCCCTGCACGACCCCCTACACTGCCCGAACACCACTGCACTTCCCTAAACCCTGAAACACCACCCCCTGCACGACCCCCTACACTGCCCGAACCCCACTGCACTGCCCTAAACCCTGAAACACCACCCCAGCACGACCCCCTACACTGTCCGAACACCACTGCACTGCCCTAAACCCTAAAACACCACCCCCGGCGCGACCCCCTACACTGCCCGAACACCACTGCACTGCCCTAAACCCTAGAACACTACCCCCAGCATGACCCCCTACACTACCCGAATACCACTGCACTACCCTAAACCCTAAAATACTCCCCCAGCACGACCCCCTACACTACCCGAACACCACTGCACTGCCCTAAACGCTAAAACACTCCCCCAGCATGACCCCCTACACTACGCGAACACCACTGCACTACCTAAACCCTAAAACACTCCCCCAGCACGACCCCCTACACTACCTAAACACCACTGCACTGCACTAAACCCTAAAACACTACCCCCGCATGACCCCCTACACTACCCAAATACCAATGCACTACCCTAATCCCTAAAACACTACCCCCGCACAACCCCTACACTACCCAAAGACCACTGCACTACCCTAAACTCTAAAACAATACCCCCGCACGACTCCCTACACTACCCAAAGACCACTGCACTACCCTAAACCCTAAAACACGACCTCCTACACTACACAAACACCACTGCACTACCCTAAACCCTAAAAAACTGCCCCAGCACGAACCCCTACACTACCCAAACACCACTGCACTACCCTAAACCATAAAACACTACCCCCAGCAGTACCCCCTACGCTACCCAAACACCACTGCACTACCCTAAACCCTAAAACACTACCCCCAGCAGTACCCCTACACTACCCAAACACCATTGCACTACCCTAAACCCTAAAACACTACCCCCAGCAGTATCCCCTACACTACCCAAACACCACTGCACTACCCTAAACCCAAAAACACTCCCCCCAGCACGACTCCCTACACTACCCAAACACCACTGCACTACCCTAAACCCTAAATCTACCCCCAGCACGATCCCCTACACTACCCGAACACGACTGCACTGCCCTAAACCCTAAAACACTCCCCCCAGCACGACCCTCTACACTACCCGAACACCACTGCACTGCCCTAAACCCTAAAACACTCCCCCAGCATGACCCCCTACACTACCTAAACACCACTGCACTGCCCTAAACCCTAAAACACTACCCCCGCATGACCCCCTACACTACCCAAATACCAATGCACTACCCTAATCCCTAAAACACTACCCCCGCACAACCCCTACACTACCCAAAGACCACTGCACTACCCTAAACTCTAAAACAATACCCCGCACGACTCCCTACACTACCCAAAGACCACTGCACTACCCTAAACCCTAAAACACAACCTCCTACACTACACAAACACCACTGCACTACCCTAAACCCTAAAAAACTACCCCAGCACGAACCCCTACACTACCCAAACACCACTGCACTACCCTAAACTATAAAACACTACCCCCAGCAGTACCCCCTACGCTACCCAAACACCACTGCACTACCCTAAACCCTAAAACACTACCCCCAGCAGTACCCCCTACACTACCCAAACACCATTGCACTACCCTAAACCCTAAAACACTACCCCCAGCAGTATCCCCTACACTACCCAAACACCACTGCACTACCCTAAACCCTAAAACCCTAAAACACTAACCCCCAGCACGACCCCCTACACTACCCAAACACCACTGTACTACCCTAAACCCTAAAACACTCCCCCAGCACGACTCCCTACACTACCCAAACACCACTGCACTACCCTAAACCCTAAATCTACCCCCAGCATGACCCCCTACACTACACAAACACCACTGCACTACCCTAAACCCTAAAACACTACCCCCAGCACGACCCTCTTCACTACCTAAACACAACTGCACAATTTGTTACAGGCGTTGCAACGCAGGCCTGTGGTGCTTACTGGAAGTACCTGGTGGGCTAGTTGGGCCCCAGGGACTCTCAGGATTCAAGGTGACCTAATCCCCCAACTTAAAACGCGCCACGGGGCGCGGTTGCACAGTGGTGAAGGGAGGGGCGGGGCCTCAGGTGACATGTGCGCAAACACGCCCTGTGGTGCGTTTTAAGTTGGGGAGTTAATTCCCTTTGAATCCTGGGGGCCAACTAGCCCACCAGGTACCTTCAGTAAGCACAACAGAGTTGCGTTGCAGAGAGGTGAAAAAGGTGCGTGGACTCAGAACGCCTCTCTGCAACTCAGCTCTGTGGTCCTAACTGTAGGTACCTGGGGGCTAGTTGGGCCCCAGGGACCCTCAGGATTCAAGGGGACTTAATCCCGCAACTTAAAACGCGCCACGGGGCGCGTTTGCACACATGTCACCTCAGGCCCCTCCCTTCACCACTGTGCAAACGCGCACTGGCTCTGGTTAGTCAGAGTCAGTTACCACCAGTACCCGTCTGAAAAAGTTGTGGGCACAGGATGATTTTGCAACAAGGCCTCTTTCTGCTCCTCTGTTGGTTCTTTCTGCACATCTTTTGCTTCTTTCTGTGCGTTTTTCTTCTTTCTTCACATGTCCTACCTCTGTTGGCATAGTTAGAAACTAGCATTTAAAAAACGTTTGAAATTCACTTAAAAATCATAGGTTTCAGGCACGTTATAGTTAGAAATTAGCATTTAAAAAACCTTTGAAATTCACTGAAAAAACCATAGGTTTCAGTCACGTTATAGTTAGAAATTAGCATTTAAAAAACCTTTGAAATTCACTGAAAAAACCATAGGTTTCAGGCACGTTATAGTTAGAAATTAGCATTTAAAAACCTTTGAAATTCACTGAAAAAACCATAGGTTTCAGACACATTATAGTTAGAAATTAGCATTTAAAAAACCTTTGAAATTCACTGAAAAACCATAGGTTTTAGGGACAGTTATAGTTAGTTGGACATTGCACTCGTACAAAACCCGTGAAATTCCCCTGTTATAGTTAGTTCAGCTAACTATAACTCGCGCCCGCAATGCACTGCTGATGACGTCACATATTACATCACTCATGACATGGTCAGTGACATCACTGATGACATCTCAAATGACATCACTGATGACATCATCCATGTGATAATTTCATGCATCTTCTCACACCCTAATATAACTTTTGATACACCCACTCTAAATTACAGACTGCCATTCTTAAAACCATAGACACTCCAACACCAAAAACTACATACCCACTCACTGATTCTTAGGTCTACACACACATCCACTCACTCACCTGTACAGTCACTCATACTTACAGTCACTCAGTACAGGACTATCATATGCACTCATACACCTATATAAACACTCACACACCGCCACTCATCCATAGAGGTACTCACACACCTAGTCAGTCATGCAAAAAATTAATCACACATCCATTTACTCACCTATACAGTTATACACACACCAGCTCACTTACTCATACAAATACTAGCACATTCTTACGCTCTTATACAATAACTGATACAAGCACACACGCATCCATACAGCCACTCTCACTTATAGCCATTTAAATACTCTAACACACATATATACTGCCTTTTACATATGTAGTTACTCTCACATGTACCACTGAGATATACATTCACTCACTAACACACCCATACACACACTCACCCACCCAAGCAGTCCATCACAGATGCACTCTTGAAATCATGCACCCAGTGAATCACCCACTCACACATCTATGTATAGAGTCACACACACCCCACCCACACAAACACTCAGGCAGCCATACAGATACTCAGAGAACCAATCAATAACCCATATAGACACTCATGTAGCTATTCGCAAATCCATGCATCCACTTACACACCAACAAACAGACGGATACAGACATTCACACAGTTTAGTCACTAACCCATGCATTCAGTAAGATACTTTTAATCACTCACTTGTAGAGTCAGTCACTCACGTACTAAATCCTCCATTCAGACACTTATACACCCACTCATTCTTCAATACGCCTTTCCCTATATATATTAAACATATTTAAACTTTACAGAAACACAGTCACTGGATGATGTCATCAGTGATGTCATTTGAGATGTCATCAGTGATGTCATCAGTGATGTCACTGACCATGTCATGAGTGATGTAATATGTGACGTCATCAGCAGTGCATTGCGGGGGCGCGAGTTATAGTTAGCTGAACTAACTATAACAGGGGAATTTCACGGGTTTTGTACGAGTGCAATGTCCAACTAACTATAACTGTCCCTAAAACCTATGGTTTTTTCAGTGAATATATATATAAATATACACACATATATACAATTATGTATGTGTTTTTATAAGTATATATTTATATATAGTATAAATGTTACTTACATTTATTTAATTTACTTTATATTAACAGAATGGATCAAAATATTTAGGATTTACTATTTTAAACAAGTGCTCCTTCCAGGATCCTAGGCCAGCGGCAAGTGGCGTGGTGTGTCGGCGGAGCAATCCGACGTGATAATGGCACACAAAGAAAGAAAGAAATGTCCGCGCTCTCGGGCAGTGCCAAGTGGGTTTATTTCACACACGTAATGCGTTTCGACAGTCGAAGCTGTCTTGTTCACACAATGGGTACACCGGAAATGTTACAATACATAGTCATTGCATGAAAGGAAAAACGGACTGCATTTCCGCATGGGTAAACAAATGTAAAGTTACTGTGGCGGCCATCATGGAGTGCCATATGCATATGTGAATATTAAACATTGCTAGTCTAATTTGCAAAAACAATCAATAAACACAAATTAGATCGCATTTGTGTTCCGTGCATATGCCCAACAATAGATTGATATATACATGTATGTTACTGACAAGAATAATAAAATCTGTCATAAAATACACGGGAACAATTCCCTGTAATATTGAGAAAAATACCCAGAAGGCGGCCATTAAACAAAAATTGCAACCTGGAAATGAATCCTACAGGGTGCAATGAAATAATAGGGCAAATATGGCCATAGACTCAAAGTCACTGATAGCGTTAGAGATACGACATCGCTGAGGGTGCAACATAGTCATACATAATACTGTCCATGTGGGAGTCGATGCATTCATTCTGTATACCACCAATTGAAAACATATTACAGCCCAAGTGGGTGGTGCAGGCGGGGTTTTATATCCAGACCCCTTGCTGGTCTGTAGTGCTGTTTGATAACTGAATAAGTAATTACTCATAGTGTACATTTTATAGAGTGCTTCATAACACTGATGATGTCCCAAAGCACTCTTATTTTCATTGCCTCCAAGTTTCCCTTGGGTTGTATGCTTGAAAGTGTGTTAGTAGTTTGGCTGGTGAAAAAAGTTAGGTGGAATGAGTGAGGATTGGAGGCAGAGTAAAGTAGGTGCAAGGAATCATCATTAATGCTGTGCAGAGCATAAGAATAGATGCAGCCAAACATGCAGGTTCTTTCAACTGTTGAGCATAGGTGTTATAAGAAGAGGTGGGTGTCAATGACATCCATGTAGTCCTTATCTTGGTACCATGCATTTGGCCATCCAGTGGCACTGTGGACTTATTCACAGTGATATTGAGGACCATCAATAGCTTTTTGACCTTTGTGAGAGGCTCGCTTAGTATGTGATCCTCACTTATGTAAGTGTAGCACCCTGCACTAATCCAGACAACCCTTATGGTGATTTTAGTGGTTTAGACAACCTTAGAAATGCTTTCTAAGTGATAGCTGTGGAGAGCAGCCTTCAGGCTTAGTCTAGGAGCAGTGTAAATCAGCTCAGTTTACCAGTATCCAATCTTTCGTATAGGCTAAGTGAAAAAGAACCACACAGTTTACTGTGTGGTTCATAAAATAGATATTAATTACAGTCACTCACTAATACTACACAATATCTCCTGCCTGGAAATATACTGACAATGCACACAATATTTCGAAATAGAACAGTAAGCAGCACCAATACACAGTGGTCCCCAGGGGGAGACAAACCATATATCAAAATTGTGGAATGCGAACCATGACAGTAGGTGAGACTGAACACAGAAGGTGTAGAGTGTCGGGGACCTGAGATACCACCCCATGTGAGGGTCTAGGTACACCACGATATTCGTATGCCAAGAGGATACACAACTGTGTACTCAATACTACTCAGGGTACGTTGCGGTTGCAGTCCTGAAGATAAAAGACCCTTTGCAGTGGACCCCGAAGATACCCCATGGAAGACAGAAGGTTGAGGGGCCACCCCACCTGTGAATACCCTCGGAATCAGGATACCTACAATCACTGTCAAGCACAATCGAGGACTTCAGGACGAGACCGCTGTTGCAGAAGAAGGAAAGATTCTATTGGAAACTGGGCGCAGGTTCATGTCAAAGTACCTGAAAGCAGAGGGGACAGATTCTATGCCACTCTGGGACGGCCAGGAGGCACGGAAGACGAAGGCCACTTGAGTTCAATGAAAACAGGTCAGTTGATGAAGAGGCTTCAAGTATGGGTATACCGAATCGGTAACTCTGCCCGGGCCACCATGATGCTGAAGACAACAGAATTCGTACGTCCAACCAACCGCATCTGCACAGGTCAGTTATAGCGAGGCTAGACTCGTCGACAGAACCTTTAAATGCGTCCGACTCCGTAGACACGAGTCGGTCGTGGTAACCGATGCAGTTACAGTGTGATGAAGCGATGCAGTGGCGCAGTGCACAGGGGTTCAGTTGCAGGGCATTCTAAGAGGGATGCTGGCCTCAACTCAACGAGAGGACAACTCAGGCTTCGAGAGAATGCAGAACCACCACCTGTGTTGCTGAGCCTTTTGGAGTCCGTTGGAGCCCAGGTTCGGCGGACCAGTCGATCGTGTTGCGGCGCCTGTGGATGCAGGGGAGTGACTCTTTTACTCTAAGGGAGATTCCTTTGGATGTCTTTAGATGTCCACAGGCCCAGGACGGAACCTGTATGGAGCACAGACACTGATGTTGGAGCGGGTTTGCAGGACAACGAGGTCAGGAGCAGACAGAGTCTTCTCAGTAGGCAGTCTCGGTCCCAAAGCAAATGACAATGCGATCAGTTCAGCACGGTCAGCACGACTCGGCCAGGATGTCCAGATGGTCTAAGATGAGGTGGAGTTAGAGTTGAATCGAATCTCAGGAAGAATCTAGGGTCCCACCCACAGGTAAGCCCTTAAGTACCCTCAGGAGAGGGTTGGCATGATTCAGGGGTCCCTCCCAGAGGAGTGGCTGGACAGAGGGAGGATACTCCCATGTCCTTTGTCCAGTTTTGCACCAGAATGGGAGCCAATGGCTCCGTGAACTGGTTTGAACTGGAGTATGCAAGGAGGGCACCAAATGTGCCCTTCTAGCAGACTATTTGGCACTGGCAAGAGCCCCCACCCCGGCCTAATACACCAAATCCTGTCTGGGAGGTGGTCACACCTCCCTGTGACAGGAAACCTATTGTCCTACCTTTCCCTGCTCGGGCTTGGCCCAGCAGCAGGAGGGCAGAACCATGTCCGTGGTCGGCAGCAGACCTAGGTTGCTATCAGGCTCTGTAAAATCGGTCCCGGGATCATGGAGGACTTACCGGAGGGGCCCTACCACGGATGGAATCATACCTCCAACACCGGATACGGTGTTGGGGTATGATTCCAACATGTTTGACACCAAACATGCCCAGGTTCGTTCCAGCCAGATTAGAGATGGTCATCGCGTAATGACACATGGCCTCTCTATATCGTAATGGCTGATTTACTTACAAAGTCTGGAAAATGGACTCCGGGGTTTGTAGGGGTGGTCTGCTCATGCAGGGCCACCCTCACACTTTAAAACCAAGCACCCTGCCTTTGGGACTGAAAGGCCTGCTAGAGGGTTCACCTATTGGTTTCAAGTGCAGTGATGTAAGATATAAGGAAACATATCTTCCATGAGGGGTGCATGCACCAATTCACACAGGCTGCAATGGCAGGCCCGTAGTCGAAGTTTAGAGGGTCCCTCATGGGTGGCATAATACATGCTGCAGCCCATAAGGGATCCCTGGGGTACCCCTGCCCTAGGTACCTTAGTACCATATACTAGGGACTTACAAGGGTGCCCTAGTAGCTAAATAGGAATGTACCAAAGGACTCACCATAATCAATTTAGGGAGGAAGCACAGTGACTGGGGTCCTGATTAGCAGGATCCCAGTCAGACTAGTCAGAAAAACAGAAGAACACCAGCAAAAAGTGGGGGTAACCATGAAAGCAGATCCTACTTTCCTACAAACTGTGTTGCAGAAGAGTTGCAGTTTTCACCATCACTCTCTGTATTTCTGGTACTTTTGGGTATGCCAGTTGGATCTATTTATGCAAAGTGATGCTCTTTGGAAACTTGAGTCATGTTGAGGAAATAGACATGTTTTTTTTGCTTCTCTGAATTCAAGGTAGTTCCCAATTGTCCTTTTGTTGTTTGTAAAGGTAGTCAATAGTTTGCAGCCATGTACAGAGAAGGACCTAGAAACTATTTAGGTCTTTCTGAAAGCAGGGACTATCGGTAGCAGAGTCATTCTTGATATAAGGTTCCTACTATGGGTGTGGAATAAGGATTGTACAAATATTGTTCGAATGTTATAGATTGCCCTGTTGGTGATGTAGAGCACGTTGAAGGAGATTCTTCTAGCAACAGAGAGTCAGTGCAGGGCTGTGAGAGCAGGGGTCACATGGCCACATCGATTCAGGTTAACAACTTGTCTAGTTGCAGCATTCTGTAATCATTGGAGTCTGTTAATTGTATGTCCTAGGTAGGCCCCAAGTACACATATCTAGGCGGGTTCCAATAGGACAGTTGACGTCTGTACCATTTTGGCTCTTAAATTATTATGGCTAGTCACTGCTCCCACTCACTCAGCAGGACACAACATCGTTCTTACCTTTTCTAATACTTCTTCATTATTGGTAGGGTCTCCATCTCCTCTTCTATGGTCGAATTATGTTCTTGTTAATTTTTCCTTGCAAGTATTTACATGGAGATTCTTCAAGTCACCTTCAAACTAAACCCACATAACCATAGCACAAAATTGATTAACAAATTCTCACACTTTAGCTGGCTTCCTTTAAGCCATTATCAGTAGGAGTCATGGCAGAAGATATCAACCTAGATAACCATTGCCTTATGTCAGTCATTGACAAAATCGTTCCTTAGAGAGTTAAACCCTTGCCACATCAAACGCCACCAGCTGCTTGGTTCTTGGCTGATCTTTTGATTGAAAAACGCATTTGCAAAAGATTAGAAAGATTATATGAAAGGAATTACAAATGAGCCAATAAAGCCAGCTACAAAGCTGCTTTAAAAAATACCACTTAGCCATACGAAAATCTGTCTGACTTTTTATTTTAGCAAATTCTCACATCAACCAATGTTTTTAGAAAGGTTTTCAAAATAATAATTTCCTGCTCCCATGGTCTGCAATGGGGTGATCACCTGTACAGCAAAATTGTGTGTGATTTGGTCGCGGGACAAGTAGAGGTGGGAGAAAAGAAGAATGGTGGTTATTCTTTGTGCTGTTACTGTTTTTTCTGTTCATGTACAGTATCAGTTGAGGGCATTCTAAGTGGGAATTTCATGTTAGGAGTAACCACATGCACACCTAAAAAACAGTTGTGCTGTTGGACACTATCTGAGGCATGATAGCAGAGTCCAAGGAACACTGATGGTCACTACAAAGCTGGGGTGTTGCTATTCTTATGACTGACCACCACCGGACACTTTGTAGTGGTCTCCCGGGAACAGTTGGAATTGCGATCCTGTAGCAGCCAAAAAGCCCCGAATAGGATGTCCTTGCTGCCCTCCAGAAGAGAAGGTGTTGCTATCTTTGGTTCAGCCTCCGGAACCTGGCGTACATGGTAATAAGTGTATAAGTCCACCCAGGAAATGTCAGTAACTTGGAGATTTTTATTTTTATTTTTATTTATTTTAAGAGTTTTATATAGCGCTAGCCAAACCCGAGGGTATCAGAGCGCTTTACAACATGAATCATAATGTAATCAAACACAGAAAGTAACGATAATAAACACATTGATGCGTGATGAGACCAGTTCAAACACAAAGTAACAATAATAAACACCTTGATTCATGACGAATCCAGTTCAGGGAGGGGGACAGAGGAGCGAGACAAGAGGTAGGTGAGGTAGAGGTCTTCTTATCAAATTGATTGTATGCTGCAATGGACGAAGTTCGATGTTGAGCGTCAGCTATCCATTCGGAAGAGATTGGTTGAGGAGTAGGTCTTTGAGCTGGCTTTGAATTTTAGAAAGGATGGGTTAGTCCTGATATGGACTGGGATGGAGTTCCAAATTTTAGGCGCATTTGCAGAGAAGGAGCGTGATAAGGCTTTTTGTTTGCGAGTTTTCAGAGGTATGAGAAGTAGAGTGTTAGTACTCCTGAGGTTCCTTGTCTGACCGGCTTTGTTGAGTTTGGAGGCCAGGTATGCAGGTTTACCGGTATGCAGGGCTTTGTGTGTGAGACAGGCGGTTCTGAAGCTGGCGCGCATATCGATTGGGAGCCATTTTAGCTCTCTGAGAGCAGGAGAGATGTGTTCGTATTTCTTTACTCCATTGACCATCCTGGCTGCTGCATTTAGAGTTGTTCTGAGGGGAGCTAAGTGGGATTTTGCTGATCCTGTGAGGGTTGCGTTCCCGTAGTCCATTCTGGACAGTACCAGGGATTGAGTAGCTTGTTTGAGATCATTGGGAGGGATGAAGGGTTTTATTTTGTTGAGCAGTTTTAGGTTGAGAAAAGCGCTCTTAGCGGTGTTCTTGATGTGTTTAACTATGTCTAAGTTAGGGTCCAGAGTGATTCCCAGAGATTTTACGGAGTCTGCCGGGGTGAGACTGCAGTTGAGAGCATCAATGGTTTTTAGCCATTCTGTGATTTGGGGGGTCTGCTCTTTGTTGGATATGCTAAGGATTTCCGTCTTATCTTGTTTGAGTTTCAGGTGGTTGAGGGATATGTCACCAATGGAGGAGGTTTCTAGGTAGATCTGGGTATCGTCCGCATATAGGTGGAAGGGGATGTTGGCTTTTTTGAGTTTATTGGTGAGGGACTCCATGTAGATGTTGAATAGTGATGGGGAGAGAACTGATCCTTGCGGAACACCCCTGCTTACGGGGAGTAGGTCGGACGTGTAGTTTTTAATTTTTATTCTTTGGGTGCGGTTCTGCAGAAAGGAGGTAAACCACTGTAAGACCACCTCATCTGCTCCGACCCTTTCTCGCAGAACATTGATGAGCAATTTGTGGTCTACCATGTCGAAGGCAGCCGATAGGTCCAGGAGTATAAGTAGACAGCATCGGTTAGTGTCTAGTGATTTGTGAACATCATCTATGATATTCAAGATCGGTGTCTCAGTGCTGCAACCTTGTCTGAAGCCCGATTGGTGTGGGTCTAGGATGTTGGTGCTGTCGATGTGATGGGTGAGTTGCAGGAGAACACATCTTTCCAAGATTTTGGCTAAAAATGGGAGATTGGAGACAGGACTGAAGTTATTGAGATCGTTAGGGTCCGAGCCCGTTTTTTTTAATAATGGTGTGACTTGACCAATTTTGAGACAGTCTGGCATGACTCCGGTTCTCAAGGAGTTATTTATAATCTTGGTCCAGAGCGGGGCTAGTGTGAGTTTGAGCTTCTTAGCCAGTTGGGCAGGGATAGGGTCCGAGAAGTGTGACAAGGGTTTGGAACTGGTAATCAGTTTGTGTCAGGACCCGCGTTGAGCCCTGTCCTGTCTTTAGCGATTCGGCGCGGGTGCTGCTCAGCTTTGGGGATCGAGGGACTACATATCCCATGAACCCCAGCAGCAGCACGTCGCGCACGCAGGGCAATGGAAGGGATTTATACACACTTCCGTCCCAGCAGCGCTGCCGAGTATTCTTGTTGGTAGCGAGTGGAGGTTCGCTTAGCGTCTATCCTCCACTGTTGGTATTTGGAGCCCCAGCACGGAGCTCAGCTATTGGCGCCTGGTGCGGGGACGCATTTTTGGAGATTCCGTTGAGGAGTTTGATTGTCGGAGCCCCGGTATGGGACTCAGTCTGGAAACCTCTGAGCAAGAACAAGTCCGGGTCCGGTAAGGGTGCGGCTGCACCACCTCTGTCAATCATGCTAGCCTTATAGTCCTATCTTGAAAGAGGGTACGCACCACTGTACATTTGGAACTACTCTTGGGAAACAACATCACCTAATTACCTGTGTTGGGTGTGAGTCTCTGTGGACACGCCTATTGAATCCATTGTGCTAGGTGTTCCTCCTCGTTGGTGAGACACACGTATGTGGTTTCTTGCGAGTTGTAGGGATACCAGTACAGGGTGTAAGGGGTGTGAGGTACACTGCTACTACTAGCCACTTACTGGATGTATGCTTTGCCGGTAGGCACTGGTACAGCGCGTTTCCCTCGCGTTGGAGAGTTACGGACATCCTTTGACTCATGCGGAGGGGAACTTCTACATTGGTTCCAAACCTTTCTATGATTTGAAGCGTAATTTCTTGTGCCATGACAGGCAGTAACCCGGCTGGGTGAGAATGTACAGAATTGCGATAGCTTACTGAGCACTGATCAGTAGCTACGCTATATGACATAACAGTGAAGAATATTTCCACTCACGAACTTGGGTCTATTTAAACTTTATTTTGTATTATGTATTCTACTAGCAGGGGAACGTGGTTGAGCCAGGTTCGGTCTCTTACGTCCTCTGTGAAGCAAGGCTCGAAGGGAACACGGGTAGGTGTACATACGTTTATTGCTTCACATAGGAAGTTGATGATGCAATGCAAATAGAGAGATACACACGGGCATATGTATGATAATGTGACATCTTCTTTTCTGTAGTGCCTAATATGATACCTTGTTCACGCTGGGTCTGACGCATACCCACTTTCTGTTTGCGGGGTGTACACGTTGAGCTGGATCAACTAGACGGAACCCATCATTATTTTCCTTTACAGGTAGTTTATATGTTCGTGTTCCCAAAGAAGGAGAGTAGTATGTTAGTAGACGTTTATTGATGCCTTTTGCTTCGTGTCATTACAGGTCTCCTTCCCCGCTGTCCCCTCCCTTTCCTTCCCTCGCTTGATCGCTTCACTGATCTGCGCTATAATAGCACTCAGACTTGAAGCTATCAAGAGGTGGAACACTTAAGAGCATCGTTCCGATCCCGAGGAGTTGAGGAGCTCGACAGTTTGATGATCTCTGCTTCTGAGATGGGATCGAAAGATTTCCAGTTGTAGGGGGGTTGCCTGGGTGGGTTGTTGTCTTCTTCGTAGGGGAGCGGGCTTACGTTGGGCGATCGGCGGTTGTCTTCCAAGGAGAGCTCAACCTTGGAGATTTTCTCATTGAAGAAATTGGCAAAGTTGTCACATAGTTTTTGGATGCCTTCACTGAGGATGAGGTGGGCTTGGATGTTTGTTGTCTAATGAGATTAAAGAGTTCTTTGGGCTGATTTTTGACATTGTTTAGTGCATCACTCAAGAATGAGGATTTTTCGTTCTAGATGTGTTTTTTATATTCCCTGCGTTCAGATTTGAGTGTGTCAAGGTGGATTATGGTCGGGTTGTTCAGCCAGAGTCTTTCTGTAGCTCTTAATTGTCTTCTTTCCGAATCTAGGTCTGTATTGAACCAAGATCTAGAGGAAATGGTTCTGGCTTTTTTTTTCTTCAAGGGGGCAATTTGGTCGAGAATGGAGGTCATTGTTGCATTGTAGTGCGAGGTAAGTTCTGTTGTCGAAAGGTCGCATGCGGTGGTGAGAAGGAGTGAGCTTACCCGTTCTTCCAGGTCGGCAAGGGGAATCTGTTTTAGATTTCTCACCCAGTGGGGGGATTCCTGGGTACGGGGTAGGTGGTGGATCGTCTGGTTGATGTGGAATAGTATGATATGGTGGTCTGACCAGTCAACAGGAAGGATGTGGTCAATAGTGATTGTATCTTCGTGAGCTATGATGGCATCTAGAATTGCGCCCCTGTTATGGGTTTGCTCGGTGCAGTGTTGGGTAAGATTGTTGTTGCTTAGAAGTTCTTTCAGGGATTGGATCAAGGAGTTGTTTTTATCATTCCAATGTAGGTTGAGGTCACCTAGTATTATGTTGTTGGAGTCTAAGAGAGAGCAGTGGGTTATCAGGTCGGAGAGGTGTTCTCCGAATGAAGGGGTATTGGCTGGGGGATGGTAGAGGAGATGGCAGTATAGTATTTTGTTGTCACTCGTCTTAATGGTGGCGGTTAGATACTCAAAAGTGTTATATTTGAAGGAGTCCGATTCCGTTACGGAGATGTTGCTCTTGTGTATGATTGCAATACCCCCGCCTCGGTGTTTCGTTCTGTCTTTATTGATGATTGAGAACCCCGGGGGGGAAAAGCATGTCCATGATTGGGGAGGAGGACTCATTTAACCAAGTTTCTGTAATGAACGTGATGTCTATGTCATTGGAGAGGATGGTTTCTGCCAGTTATGTTGCAGTTATGTGGCCGATCTACAATTTATGAGCATGCAGTTGGTCGTCCCCTTGTTGTCAAGTTTCTTCGTTGGGGGAGCCATTGGGATGTTAGTGAGGAAGGCTGGAGGCCTCGACGTTCTAGGTGGGGTGCGGTCTCTTCCAAATCCCATGATGACCTGCATTTTGGAGCAGGGGTTGGCCGTTGAAGATGTGTCGTAAGAGTTGGCAAGATCCCTCGCCTCTCTCATGGACATTGCTGCACTTGTTCTTTTGGGTCTCAGAGGCTCGTTCAGGAGGGGGGTTGTGTTCCTGCTGTGACATTGAGCCTTGGGAGGCTTTGTGAGTTTAGTGTTAGTAGTTGTGGGTGTGGGGAGAGGGCGTTGGGTAGGCTCCAGAGGTGAGGAGAGGTACGATAGGATATTGTTGATGCCCTGTATTACAATCTCTAGTTGGTTTTCCAGTATCGCCATTCTCTGAGTCATAATCGAAGAGGAGGGGGTAGTGGAGTTAAGGTTCTGGCAATCAGGAGTGGGGCTGTCCAGAGATGGAGAGAGCTTGTCCGTGAGAGAGTGGTTCACATTGTAAGTGTTGCCTGAGTTGCCCTTGAGGGTGATCGTGGACATGTGGCGTGGAAAATCATGTCGTGATTCAAGCGTCCGTTTCTTGAGTGCCGGTGATAGGTGATGGTTGGGAGTCAATGACTTGGGGTCAGTTACGCTAGTTGCTTGTTGGGAATAGTACAGTGGAGAGGGGGAGAGGTGGGGTTTGTCGGGGAGTTGGAGAGTCTCGGCTGGGACGTACTCCAGATTAGTTCTGGATGAGAGGTATGTGTTGTGCGAGTCAGGGAGGTGGAGGGGGAGAGGGTGGCATCAGGGGGTAAGTTAGGGTTGGTGAGGTGTGTCATGGGATTGATTTGTGAATTCTCCAGGGGGTAAGTCTGTTGGTGGCCAGGGGGTTGTTTGAGTGGGCATAGCGTAAATGGGTGAGGGCGTTACGTAGCGTGAAGAAGAGAGCGTCAAATGAGTCTAGGTTGTCATTGTTGGCTTGTATCAGTACTGTACCGTTGCTGTAAATGGTCGCAGAGGTGTAGCCGCTGCGCTTCGGGCGGTTTGAGATTGAGATCGTCAGTTTGCAGCTGAGAGGGGTGCTGGTTGTTTTGGATATGTGAAGGTGGGTTCTAAGAATGGTATTCCATTCCGCAGGGCTCTGGGTGTAAAAAATGAGATCCATTTTCTGCTGGCCTTTGGAGGAGCAGTGGTATATATCCGCGAATAGTGTTTCCGGGTGTTGTCTGATCAGCCTGTGTTTGAAGTTTCTTTTTGCTCTGAGTGAGAGATTGGGGGGAAAGATGATGGAGAAAGAGTTTGGGCCATGGGGTTTCAGGTAGTTCGTTGTAGGGGCGCGGAGGGAAGTTGAGGTGACAGGTGTCATTTTGTCTCAGTTAGCAGGGTAGATTGCCCCTAGGTCTCTCCCCAGTCTATTGGTATTTGAGGGGTAGAACTGGGAGGTGGGGTTGAATCTCGCTCTTCTCTTGTTAATCGAGCTAATGAGGGGCTGAGCCTCTCACTTGGGTTAGGCTTGTGGTTCTTCCAGTGAGTGGGTGTTTTGATCGTTTTCTCCGTCTAGTCTAGGATTGTTCCCCAGGAGAGGTCAGGCCAAGTACAGAGTTTGTGCTGCGGATCCGTTGCTGCCTTGAAGAGGTGTTGGGTGGACTTACACCCGCCCTCCTTTGGTGACCTGGTGAGCCACCATCTAAGGGAATTGTGAGGCAGGATGATTTTTCAGGATAACCTTCTGGCTTTTTTATTCGGTAGTCCAGAAAGGCATATGAGAAGGATAGTCTCTAAATCAAAGTATGCAAGCGTAAGTATCATCAAATGTCATGCTTCGCGCATCATCAGCTCTTCTTCCCCATGTGGTCCCTTCAGCTAGGATACCCTGCCACCAACCTGAGAGGCTTTTTGTCATTTCTTCAGTCCTGAATGAGGGAATACCTACACAGTAGCCCCTAATTGGTAATTTGTCTTGGTGTGTCCCGACAGAGATCTGACTAGACTAGTACTTTGTCAAGCTCGTCAGGCACTTCTACAAAGCCCTTGGATGTTCCAGATCTGATTCTTGGTTGGTCAGGCCCCCAAGATTTCAGGAGACGTGAGTACCCCTCTCGTTAAAACTATTAGCAGCTCTTCAAGCAACTCCTCTCAAATCACCCTCCTCATTTCCCGGTTGTGTTATTTTTCTTTTCAAGTGCCGCTCCTCGTGCTGTTAGATAGATACACAAAGCCCTCTGCGACGCAGGACCAGCATACCTGAACCACCGCCTCTCATTCCACGTCCCCACCAGACACCTCCACTCTGCCCAGCGGGCCCTGGCCACCGTCCCTCGGATCCACAGGACAACAACCAAAGGAAGTTCCTTCTCCAACCTCGCCGCCAAGAGCTGGAGCACCCTACCAACCTACCTCAGACAATACCCGTCACTGACGCAATTCAGGGAGGACCTCAAGACCTGGCTCTTCAACTGAACACCATAGCGCAGATGGATCAGCAGACCTCCCAGTGCCTTGAGTCCCTCACGGGTGAGTAGCCGCACTTTACAAACCCTGATTGAATGACCATGCAACCCGCAATAGAAGGCTCTGCAGTTCCCATAGAAGTGGAAGGTGTTGTTTTCCTGGGGAATAGTCATGGAAACTGCGGTATTGAGCCTGTCAATGGGATTCACCAAGTAGTTAAGATGTTGTTACTCTGGGGAAATACTCTAGATGACACACAACAAATTTTTAGGTTTACATGGTTCCCCAAGCTTTGAAATGTGTTGCAACCCAGTGAAATGATCGTGGGACCCAAAGTACAATCACGCAAGAGCGTGGTCCAGGAAGAATTACTGCACGGAGGAGAATCCTGATGCTAGTCCTCACCCACAGTACTCCGATTTTTTTTGTGGGGGGGGAGTTTTATATAGGACGAAGTTGACTCGAAGGTATCAAAGCGCTTTACATGAGCACCAGTTGTGTTACTGACGGACACATTCATCTTGTTAGGCACGGGGAGATTAAGTGATTTGGGTGGGGTGGTTTTCCCCTGGTGATACCGCTCCACCCTACTAGTAATCTCACCTTAAAAGAAGGCCTGTGCTACATGAGTGTGTCTCAAGATGACAACAGAAATGAATTTCAGCTGAGACTTGTCCAAAAATTAAGAATGACAGAAAAGTTGAACGCTTCTCAGCATGCAGCAGTGTGACTAAGAAAGTTGAACGACCTTGGAAAACATTTCTTGTTTGTCAAAACATGAAGCATAAATCCTGTACTTCTAAGCCTGGAAGTCTCTGTGGTCATTAAAAAACACCGCTGTGGAGGTTAATTACTGCTACTGGGGCCTCCCAGCATCTCTTACTCCAACCTGGCTCACCTCGTATGTCTTGTATTGTCAGGTGGAGAGGTATCTTTGCGGTTCTAAAAAATATCTTAATCCCCTTATCAGCTTGTCACAGGATTTTCAAAAACCGAGGCATTAAGCTTTTCATTAGAACCAGAGGGGAAATATACAAACTTGGGCTACAGTATCTGACTAACACCTCCAAATATAGTGCAAGGACTCCTTGGCTCTTCATATAAGCTAAAGTATGTCACTCGGAAGGCTTTGGTCTTTTGATAAACTGAAATGCATGCAAATGGAAGCTTTTCACTCCCGGCTAATAGTTGCAGCATTAAAGACAGAAACGATACAGAAAAAAACCGAAAACTCAGAATTCTCTGTGCAAATTAGTTGCTGGACTGAAGCTTTTCTACACAGCCCCTCACCGCTGGTGACGTTTACTGTAGCTAAGCTTCGGACAAAATAATATGGAAGTGATAAGGCCGAATTTTGCACCCTAATTTCACTTACGTATCTCCGGCCGATGATCTTTTATTGCCTGCTAAAAAATGTGGAGGGAAGAATACACTTTACCAATTATACAATTTCCCTCCCATCCGTGTCCAATAACAACGAACTCCGTATTTAGCTTTTGTAGATTTATTACAAAGCCAGAAACAACAAAATATAGACACACCTCAAAATCAAGGTATAGAGATACATGAAAACTAATACAGAGCCCAATCTACGAATATAGTTCATATGACAAAATAGGCATAAAATGATGAATTCCAATATGAGAACACAGCAGAGTATAGATGCTGCATCCAAATCTCTTTTCATTTGTGTTTCGGAATTTAGAAAAATCTGTCCCTACTCTGCATCTAAAGTGGCATCCCTTTTCTTCCCTTCCTAGCAAATTCCCCAAAAGGTGTCAGCACGTGTTGACTTCCAAAGAAGTACACTCACGTCAAATGGGTCAGGTAGCTTAGAGTTACAGAGCTCGTTCTAAGATGCTCTCCTCTCTTAGTCAAAAACAGAAGAAGTCCTCCAGATCTGTCCCTGTACCTAATTCAAAAAGGCAAATTTACACCATTGACGAGTCACATGGTACATTGTTCAGTGAACACCTTCTTCAGTAACCTTCCACAAACTCAATTAAATTTACACGACTGTCCACCGACCTTGGCTCCCAAGTTCTCCAGGCACAGAAGGTGTCCTCCCTTTCTCTTGTCCGAGCGCTTCAAACACATTCCTTTCCTCCCATGTATCTTCTTAAATCTGAATGAACGAGGTCAAATTCCTGCACCTGCAGTAGGGGTGAAACGAAAACATTCTACACACATGAATTTTAATTAGCTCCTGACCTTAAGAGCAAGCGAGGAAAAATGAAACCTTGAAGGAACTAAAGTCAGGTCTACGATTCGGGCTAACTTAAAACACTATTTAATATGCATTCACTACACAGGCCTTTATATGAATCTTATAACAGTGAATACATCTGGTTACTTTTAATCAACATATACGTGTACAATTACATGATTTTTCTAAATACACATGAAATATTAATCAGTTCTGTAAAGCACGTCATGATTTTTCTTCACAGATTTTCAAACGATGATATATAACTTCATTTTAATATGCACGAAGTTCAACCACACATTGAATATATACGAGTGCAATTCGTTCATGAGTATAATGCACCCCGTACAAATTTTAAAGCGCTGTGCGCTCTATCAGTTCCCCCCTCTGATGACAAGTGTCATCAATACAATACCTTTCCATAGTATGTTCTCCTCGCAGAAAAGACCGACCTTAACAGAAGTTGTAGCCTGCCTTCCGTGCCTGAACTTCTCCAGATTCTTGAGGTTCTGATAGTGACAGTCCTGCAGTCTTTCCATCTGCCTTTCTCGTCTCCTAAGGGAACTCTCAGCCTGTCGGGCTCTGTGCCATTTAAAGGCTCTGAAAGCACCCAACAATACGATAATACAGATTGAAACTATTATGATGGGTTTCAGAATGTAACCAACAATTCCCTGCCCCAAATTTCCAAACCAATTTCCAATCTTTCCAAATCCTTGGCCAATTTTGTCCCAAATCCCATTTGTTGCCAAATCATGTAAGTCATGATGTATCTCAGTGATGTTACTTATATACTTCTTTATATCCTTGCTATTGTCTGGTACAGCACTGTTGAACCCTCAATAATCTACAGACTCCACCTTCCTTTGCTAGTAAAACATCTAACGCAAGACGGTTCTGAAGCACCATGGCACTTATAGAGACCATCTCCCCATCAACAAGCAATAAAGGTTGAGCTGTATTCACTGACAACTTGTCCACTAATGTTGACAACCTTCTAATCTTTACATCATCCAAAACCACTCCCAAACTTGGTATCATTGTGCCAAACACATCACCAACAATTTCTCCTGCACTAGTACCACGTTTCTCTCTACGTGATCGTTTCCCTTCCATTGGCGACAAATCTTCCACGTGGAATATTTTAGGAATTACCACACCCAGATAACATGTTCCATACCAATTTGGAGGTAATCGAACATAAGCATTCCTTCCACATACAAAGTATACATTAGGCACTATGGTCAATCTATCCAATAGTGCCTTCTTTATTGACTCCTCAATCAAGAAAATATGTTCACATTCACTCTCTCCTACAAACATTTTGTCATAATATGTCTGTGGTTGTCTAATGCATAATTTCCCTTTCTGCTGCAAATCTAAAGCTATTGGACCAGAACTTCCCTTTGCCTTATGATCTAACTCTTCCTGGGTCCATGGAATTACTTCATGTTTGGGATCAGGCCTAAATAATGTCTGTCTATGTATATCCTCTGTTTGGTCCACGAATTTCTTTACTGTTTCAGATAACATCCATGTCAAATTATGTCTATGAGCATATGCTGAATCCAAAGTCAGTGTGGGTACGAAATATTTTGACATCCTATCTTCCTTTTTGTAATAATCATACTTATTCAAATACTTCAACACAGAAACTTCAGGGAGCACTACATCATAATTAGAGAAATAGTACTCAAAATGGGCCTTACCATAAAACATACTCAGAAGCACACTGCATGTAATGCCATAAGTTAGGGGCAAGTGATGATATCTATTGCCCTCTTCAACTGATGCTGGCAATTGCATGCACACATAGCAATCCTTCACTTCCATCGTGCCCACATACTCGTACAACAACCTCGCATATGCATTCAATGTAAAATCTCCCTTTGAAATATCTACGTGTAACAAACGACTGGTTTCTCTTATCATGTCCTGATCTGATTCTGATGCACCCTTTCTTATGTTTGGTGTAGGAGGTATAGATGTCCCTTTTACCCCTTCTTCCAATTCATTGGACTCAACTATGGATGTGATAATCACTACTGTAATAATTACTATTACTCCCACTATGAGTGTGCCTATCATACATTTCTGCCTACGGCTCGAATTTCCGGACTCCATGTTGAATCAGTTTTCCAATTTGGTGCAGGAATGAAATAACAAAGTTTCTTTTTCTTCCTCTTTGGATTTATACACAAAGTTCATAACAGACTTTCTTTTTTGATGTTGAATTCTTCTTTATTCAGTTTGATAATGATAATCTAAAGCTCATGAATAGTCATCCCTATCCCTCTTTCTTCTTCTATTGATAAGTCCCTAAATGTATTCTTCTTTCACTCGGGCCTAGATTATCTTCTTTAGACAATGTTCATATGCTTTCTTTTTCTTTATTCAGTTCAGTTTTCATCATAAATTATATCAGTGCCCAGAACATCAACCACAAGTTCCAGGATTTCCATACGAAATGCTGCCAATTCTTGAGCTGTGGGCTGACAACCAAACGTTGGAAATGTAAGTCGATTTAGAATTAGGAGTCCACTTAGTCTTGGAGGATCAGGTACCGTCAGAGTCAGAATCCCGAGAGCCTCAACTCCTGATACCAGCACTTTGATCTTAATAACCAGAGTGTTCTCCCCGCGTAACACTCTCCCGGACCTCAGTCTCCTGGACTTCACCGGTTTCTGCATCTGTGACTAGGTATGTCCACTCGGGAGCAGCGTATTTTCGACACGGCACTCGTTCTCTTTTTGATCTTCGTAAGCCTTCTTGATTTGATTCTGTTTCACTTTGCTCAGATTCAGAAGTTTCAGAGATGGGAATAATATCTTATTCTGAAGTAAGCCTCAAATTCAGTCTTTCTTTTCTCACTCGCCACCCTTCACTTCCAGCCTCTGTTCTTCTCCCCACTCCGTCCTGTTCCACTTCTGTCTGATTTACCAGATTCAATTCTGCTTCGATTCCAACGCTTTCGTCACTTTCAATGTTTATGTCAGAATGTATTGCAGCGTGATTTCTTCCAGCTTGACCCAAAGAATGATCTACTTCAGTAGCAACCCTCACAGCTTGGCTTGTCCCCTCTTCTGAGTTTCTACTCTCTGATGTGTTTCTTTGATCAAGGGGAGCTGTTTCTTCCGAGGGTGCTAGAACTCTGCGAGTGTGAGAGGCGTGGATCCAGTTTGGTAAGCCTCCACACTTTACAGCGGTGCTTGTAACCAGGATCACTTGGTAGGGTCCGCGCCAATGTGCATCAATGCAGCTCTTCCTCACGTACTTTCTGACCAAGACCCAGTCCCCCGGATTTAGGTCATGCAGGAGTTCTCTAGAGGTGGAAGCAGTCGCAGCCTCGACCTGGTGGGACACAGAATTAACCACATCAGCCAACCCCTTGCAATAGTTAAGCACCAAATCATCGGTGATGTTTATCAATGCTGTCGCTGGCACTGCAGGCAAACGCATCGCCCTTCCCATCAATATCTCGTGGGGGACAATCCTGTTCTCCTATCTGGAGTGCTACGCAAACTCATCAGCACCAAGGGCAGCGCATCTGGCCATTTTAAAGACTTCGACGAGCAAACCTTTGCCACTCTCATTTTGATCGTCCCATTTATCTGTTCCACTAAACCAGAAGCCTCTGGCCTATAACTACAATGCAGTCTCTGATCCACTTGTAAGGCAGCACACAACAGCTTCATGATCTCACTATGAAAGTGAGTTCCTCTGTCCAATTCCAATGAGGTCAGAAATCCGAACCGTGGGATGACCTCCCTAAGCAACAATTTTGCTACTGTGAGACTGTCACACCTCCTTGTCAGATACGCCTCAACCCAACGTGAAAAGACACACACCACCACCAAAACATATCTTAGTCCATTGCACCTGGGCATCTCTATGAAGTCTAACTGCATTCGATTGAAAGGACCTCCTGACCTTCCAATATGACTCAAAGCAACCACTGTTTTCTTTCCTGCATTCATTTGCTGACACGTAACACATCTATGACACACTGCTTCAGCATACACACGGAACTGTGGATTGAACCATGTCTGACGAAACACCCTCACCATGGCATCTCTTCCAAGATGAACTGCTCCATGTATCTGCCTTGCCATAGGACTCAATAGACAGTTAGGTAACACTGTTCTTTCATCTGTTGACACCCAAATGCCATCACCTCTTCTCTCACAACCTGCTCTAACCCATGTTTCTTCTTCCTCTTCAGAAACCTCTTCTTGTAGTCTTTTAATCTCATCCCAGGTATCGGCCATAGCCAACATCATGCTGAGGTCGGTCTCTTCTGTTCTCTCCCCCACATATTCTCCATTGAATATACAAGCATGTATAGCACAAAAACGAGCCACTTCGTCGGCGTAGCGGTTTCCTTTGGTGACAAAATCCTCCCCCTTCCCGTGTGCTGCACATTTCACCACCGCTATTTCTTTTGGTTTCTGTAACGCTTCTAACAGCTGTCTCACATATTCTCCATTTCTGATAGGAGATCCTGATGACGTTAGGAACCCTCTCTGTGACCATAACTGCCCAAAGTCATGAACTACTCTGAACCCATACTGGCTATCTGTAAAGATAGTAATTCGGACTCGATCAGAAATGAAATATGCACGTATTAGGACAATAATTTCCGCCACCCGTGCAGAATATACTCCTTGTAAACAAGGGGCTTCCACAACTCCAGAAATAGTACAAACAGCAAAAGCTGCTCTCAAACAACCTCCATTGTCTCTTAAACATGAACCGTCAACAAAAAGGACCAGATCAGATTCAGGTAAAGGTTCATCGACAATGTCAGGTCGGGGCTTGGTAGAAACCTCAGTCACATCTAGGCAGTCATGCTCCTCACAATCTTCACCTTCTACAGGTGGATATGGCATCAGTGTGGCAGGGTTTAACATAGAACATCTTTTCAAAGTCACATTTTCAGATGCTAGTATAACTTGCTAATACTTGGTGAGCCTGTTGTTAGTCAGGTACTGTGTTTTGGTTCTCGTCATCAGGAGTTCCACTGAGTGCGGCACATATACTGTAAGGGGATGACCCATCACAATGATTTTACATCTCTCAATGCTGACACCAGTTGCAGCAACAGATCTGAGACATCTGGGCAACGCAGAAGCCACTGGATCTAAGGTGGCTGAAAAATAAGCTACTGGCCTACTGGCACCCCCATGTGTCTGAGCTAATACTGCCAATACACACCCATCCCTCTCATGACAGAAAAGCGAAAACACTTTTATTATAATCAGGCATTCCAAGAGCTAGAGCACGGCATAAGCTTTCCCTTAGCTCCTGGAAGGCCCTCAAACAATCGTCATCCCATGGTACCAGATCACTGATGTCCTTCCGTGTTACCCTTAAAAGAGAAAAATTTGGGATCCACTGTCGATAGCGCTCCACGACACCCACACTAATGATCAGACGATAATAGCTACAAAACTATCCCGGGATCTTGGACTTCTCTTGAGTCCGTTTACCAAAACCTCCTGATCCGCATGTGTTCGGACCAGGAAACCAATAACCTCACTTTCACTCGACTATCATTCCAACTCCGCAAGACATCACACAATCAATTCACCACAATCTAACACACACACACTATTCATACTCACGCTACCGCTGTTTCCGCCGCACGATCAGCTTCCGCGACCTCCGTCAACGCCCGCCGTCCTCTGCTTTCAATCATGGGTTCTGTATTGGGCTCTGTAAGTCTAATTCTATTCTAAATTTTCTAAAATCTCCCCTCACTTCTAGAGGCAACCATCCTCGTTTGCTACCAATTGATAAGGCCGAATTTTGCACCTTAACTTCACTAACGTATCTCTGGCCGATGATCTTTTAGTGCCTGTTAAAAAATGTGGAGGGAAGAATACACTTTCCAATTATACAATTTCCCTCCCATCCGTGTCCAATAACAACGAACTCCGAATTTAGCTTTAGTAGATTTATTACAAAGCCAGAAACAACAATATATAGACACATCTCAAAATCAAGGTATAGAGATACATGAAAACTAATACAGAGCCCAATCTACGAATATAGTTCATACGACAAAATAGGCATAAAATGATGAATTCCTATATGAGAACACAGCAGAGTATAGATGCTGCATCCAAATCTCTTTTCATTTGTATTTCGGAATTTAGAATAATCTGTCCCTACTCTGCATCTAAAGTGGCATCCCTTTTCTTCCCTTCCTAGCAAATTCCCCAAAAGGTGTCAGCACGTGTTGACTTCCAAAGAAGTACACTCATGTCAAATGGGTCAGGTAGCTTAGAGCTACAGAGCTCGTTCTAAGATGCTCTCCTCTCTTAGTCAAAAACAGAAGAAGTCCTCCAGATCTGTCCCTGTACCTAATTCAAAAAGGCAAAGTTACACCCCTGACGAGACACATGGTACATTGTTCAGTGAACACCTTCTTCAGTAACCTTCCACAAACTCAATTAAATTTACACGACTGTCCGCCGACCTTGGCTCCCAAGTTCTCCAGGCACAGAAGGTGTCCTCCCTTTCTCTTGTTCGAGCGCTTCAAAGACATTCCTTTCCTCCCATGTATCTTCTTAAATCAGAATGAACAAGGTCAAATTCCTGCACCTGCAGTAGGGGTGAAACGAAAACATTCTACACACATAAATTTTAATTAGCTCCTGACCTTAAGAGCAAACAAGGAGAAATGAAACCTTGAAGGAACGAAAGTCAGGCCTACGATTCTGGCTAACTTAAAACACTCTTTAATATGCATTCGCTACACAGGCCTTTATATGAATCTTATAACAGTGAATACATCTGGTTACTTTTAATCAATATATACGTGTACAATTACATGCTTTCTCTAAATACACACAAAATATTAATCAGTTCTGTAAAGCACGTCATGATTTTTCTTCACAGATTTTCAAACGATGTTATATAAACTTCATTTTAATATGCACGAAGTTCAACCACACATTGAATATATACGAGTGCAATTCGTTCATGAGTATAATGCACCCCTTACAAATTTTAAAGCGCCGTGCGCTCTATCAGAAAATTACATGAATAAATAGAGCATAGTTTTTAAAACACATTATTAAACACTCTCCGGATTTAACTAATCCTTCGGCGGGACTGCTTCTGGCCATGCCTGTTGTTGGCAGGACTCGGAGTCCCAGGGAGGTCGCATTTCAAGCGATCCAGCTGAGGCAGAGGGGAGGAGCCCTCCCGTAGCGCCTGTGACGCCAGAACTCTACCCGCAGTGCGGGATTGTTTGTGGCCGTGTCTGTTGTCGGCAACTCGCAGGCCCGTCCTGCTCCCGTCATCGACTGGAAGAGGTCAGGCTGTGCCTGGTCTCTTGGCTTGTTGCCGTGGATGGCAACTCTTGCAAGGAATGATACTTCAGGAATCCTGACGTATCTGTAGCTGCAAAAGTCACGCATTGCTGGACATGTGACGCAAGCATGATGCAACTCAACAATGCAAGGGGTAGGCCTGTGCCTATGGCACTGTGTCACCCTTACGCCTGCCATGAGGCAGGCGTAAGGTTTTGATGCAGTGGCGTCCTAGAAATGTTGCAGTGAAATCTCATAGATTTCACTGCGACACTTCTACGACCCTTTTTTACGTGGGAACGCCCACCCTGCATACATTATACCTGACACAGTTATATGTGGCTCAGGGCTTTACAAGGTGACACATCTGCTTAGATGTGTCACCTTGTAAATATGGCTCAACATGGCACATTTTTTACGCTGCCGCTGTGTAACGAAAAGTGATGCAACAGCGGCGCAAAAGTGTTGCAAGGCCTTCATAAATAAGCCCCTAGTTTGCATGTTGGGGGAGGGGATATCGGTTCCCCTGCCATTCATAGGAAATCCAAACGTGGAGTCCGCTTAAACCAAAATCAATCTAGTACCACTATCACTGCGCTGCTTTATGCTGCCCACAGGCCCGTACTCAAAATTTGGGTAAAGGTACGCAAAGTCTAACTTCAACTTCCTCTAACACATCTCCACTGAGGGAAAGGAACATTGACTGCCTAACTCACAATGGCGCAGAGCAATTATTTGAGCATTTCTTTTCTCGCCTAAAATCTTGTTTAAAATCAGAACTTTCTCCTTTAACAGCTCGCTTAGACGCTTTGGAAAAGAAACTTATGACATTTCCATCCCAGTTGGTTCCATTGCAGGAAGTCAGTGCTGCTTCATCTCGTGCAGACCCTAAACCCACTAAGGGATCGCAGCCATCTACAGGTGCAGCGACTTGTGGTCTAATTCCGGTGCTTTCGACCCTTGGTGTTTCCTCCAATAGTCGACATCGCTCACCCTCCTCTTTAGGTGCTCCTCTCATTTTAATCCACACTCTGGCTCTGTGTCCGCCATCAGTAGAGAAATATGTGTCCGTCTGCACCTTTAGAAACTGTACCTTCCGCTAGTACTATCACCCCAGTGCCCGATTGTGTAGTGATTAATCTCCTGCCCGCCGCTTGAACTTATGTGACTGTACTTATTGATGTCCCAGCTCTATCAAGGGGCCAGTGTGAATCTGCAGAGGAACTGTTTAACAAATCCCTGAATTGGCTGGTGAGACAAAAAAGTTTCCCTCTTGTGCATGCTAAGGAAATTCTAATGATTAGAAGATGTGCTTGGATTGGTCCTCCTCACACCAGAACCCACCGGAGACTGTGTTATTGCAAATTTAAAATTTCATTTTTTAGCATATAAAGTATTGTTTGGGATAAGTCCGCAGTCAGCCCCAAGGAGCAATATCACCCTGGTCCCGTTGGGCTGTTTTTTTTACAAACCAGCAACCCATTTCGTGAACATGCCAGAACACCATGATAGCAGAACTCATAATCTCTGCAACAACCAGTCTCAAGATCATCAGCAGTGGTTGCCTTCCCACAACTTAGGCACTTTTTCAATTTCCAGGCCTTTTGCAAACGATACAGCGGGTTTTTGCAGCGAACCCACCGCCCTTTTTTCTATTTCAACGTCTAACAGATTTGATGTCCTTTCTTCAGTTGATTGCCTTATTAATGTAGACAATTCAAAGTTTTCTCAGATTCAGTCTCTTTGGCCACCCATTTCCTTAACTGGAACCCATACTAATTTACCTACAGGCTGTAGATTTTCTTTATTAAGCTGGAATGTTGCAGGGTTAAGAGAAAAGGTTAATAATCCTGATTGGTGTTCATTCTTCAGTAAATATGATATTGTAGCCATGCAGGAAACATGGGCCACCTCTCCAGTTACTATCGATGCCTATTCCTGTTATTCTATTCAAGTGATTGCTTCCTCGTGGGGGAGAGCGGTGGGTGGTCTTACAGTTTGGGTCTGCTCTAATCTACGTGTGGATGTCAAATCTATTGACACAGGTTCTGTATACTTTCAAGCACTGCAGTTTTGGGACAGATTTTCCCATTTCCCATTTTATGTGGTTAATATTTATTACAATGATTTTTTCAACTCATAGGGGCATATTCTCAAGGACTCATCGCCGATTTATCGGCACTTCCGTGCCGCAAAAGTGGCGATAGATCTATCGCCCCATTCACAAGCTGGTGCAAACTGCCGACATCGCCAGTTTTCCTGCGATAGCCACCGCAAAAACATCACCACGGATGAGTGTGACAACTAACGCTAATGATATGCAGAGTAGGCGTTCCTGTGCAAAAACACACGAAAACACCACTTCGCGCGATTCTCAACGACCAGTCAGATCTGCTATGCGAACCAAGAACAGGCAATAAGGCACGTTAGCTGCAGGGATTTAACACCTGCCTTTTGCTGGTGTTAAGCAGGACGACTACCTGCAGTATGAAAGGGAGCCCAGCCCAGAGCCACATCTGAAGACCCACAGATGCCATGGAGCCAATGAACATGCAGCTCAGAGACCCAAGAGGGCCCCAACACCCACCGCCACCACTCCCAGGCCCCCCCTCTCCAGACCCCCCCTGGACTACCACCGAGGCAGCGTAGGACAAGACAGCGGGCCTTCCGAAAACGGCATGGCCCCTCAGCCACACAAGTGCAGAATGTGGGGAGAGGTGGGAACCAAGTATGTGTGAAGGAGGCAACTCACCCATGAAGAAGAATGTACAAAATGCCAAGTGTGGCGGTGATGTGCTGGACAGACCTCAGAATGCAGGGCACAGACATGTCCATGTGGACATATACTGCTGGCGTTTGTAGTGTTTTGGACAGTGGACGCAAACATGTTACCTCAGGCAGTGGGGAAGACCTTGGACATGTAGCTGTGCCATCCCCCCCTGTAAGCGTAAGCGGAGTGGGCTGGGCTGGCGTACGCCACTCCAGCGTAGGAGTGCAGATAAAAATGCCGGGGCTCTGGGCGTGGTTCTCTTCTGTGATGGGCAACGCATCTGCAAGGGCGGCGCACCTCACCCTGCCACGAGTCCGCCGCCGTGATCTCCAGACTCGCGACACAGACCCCAGCTCAGCCAGCGGCACAGCAGCACGGAGTCATGTGTGTGCCGGATACTGCCTTCGTCCTACACTACGGTCAGCAGGTCCCACAATTCAAATCGTGCCACATTTCTGTTAATGGAGGAAACCACTAGTCAACAGACATTGCCCCCAGTGCGGCGCGCCCGGACGACGCATCATCGTTGGCTGTGCACCTGCTGAGCGCTCCAGGTGCCACTGACCCTGTGCAACACAAGTGGACGCCACGTTGCCGTGGGCCCTTGCTGACCTCTGCCTCCGGCCTACACTGCTGTCAGCAGGGCTCACATGTCACATCCTGACCTGCAAAGACACCCCATCATCGTTGGCTGCTCGGACGCTGAGCGCATCAGGTGACACCAACTCTATGCACCCCAACTCATGGCCCCTTCATGATTGAGTCGTGTGCTGTGGACTGCGGATGCAACAATGTCACCTCAGGCCTTGGAGAAGACCTGGGACGATGACGATGAAGATGAGGCAGGTGTACCACACCCCACTGCAGCTGCAGCAGGAATATCCCGAAGTTACACATTATTGATCAATCCTTCACATGAGCACGCTCAGCTCTGGTGCCCCTACCTCAGTGAATTGCAAGTCATGGACCCTTTACTATTGAAGCTACTGTGTGTGATCCGATGTTCACTGTTCTAGTTGTTGCCAGCACCAACCACTCCCTGAGGGCTGGCTCACACGCACCCCACACCCATCCAGCAGAGGCGTCACTGGACATGTGACCCTGGTAATAAAAAGGGGCCGGGCGCACGTGCCCGTAGCCAGTTCCACTATCTAACCAAGTGTGTCCGTGTGGTCATTATGTATGCATGATGGGCCCTGGCCCGACCACATTACATTGTGCTGTGGACAGCGGACGCTACCATGTAACCTCAGGCAGTGGGGAAGACCTTGGACATGTAGCTTCGTCGTCCCCCCCTGTATGCGCAAGCAGAGAGGGCTGGGCCGGCGTACGCCAGTCCAGCATAGGGGTTCGCCCACCCTCAACGGCCAACATCACAGTGTCATTGTCAGGCTTGTGGACATGCGCAGACAGGCATGACAATGGTGTGCCGTAGGAGTGCAAGTGATGCAACCGCGCAGCGCACACAAGTAAAAAGGCTCAGGGGAGGGAGGAGCAGCTTTGAGGCAACGTAACACACAGTGAGGCTACTCATTTGCCACATGCTAGGCATGTCATACATGATTCCCAAAGTCGCAGACATCCCACCCCACCCCCAACAAGCCTCTACACATTTCCTGAATGCAAGCAGATGACAAACTAACATTAGGGATGAAAGCACCATTGTCTGAACTATCAGACGGAAGCACATCTGCACCTCCGACCTCGGAATTGCATGTGCCCGGCACCCCCTGACAGATACTATAGCAGCTGATGACGACTCCCGCACTACGCACAGCCCGACGACAGACCAACGTATACACACCCCACACACAGAAGTCCTTGCTCGAAGTTATCTTGCATGGAATGGCCTTCACACTTACTCCCACACCATCCCAGGCCTACAACCGTTGCACACAAACACTGCTCATTGATCCGAGCTGTGGCATTTCATCCACAGAACTGGCGCAGGTCAGAACAGTGCCGCTTCAACCAGGGCCACTAACGCATTGGCAGAACATCCCGGACACATGCACAACCCCTGTAACGTGGAACTGTACCGTGCACGTATGCTGCATTTACTGGGGGCACTGCCATTGGTAGTGCTGTGGATCAGTTACCGGCTAAGCTTCCGCCTTGCCAATGTCACCTGCGTTCAGCCTGTGTTGCAAATGTTTGGGCCCCTGGCAGTCCAGCTGAAACATGTAGCATTCACACCAACTCGCTAGCTAATGCTTTGAGAGGGAAGCCCCCCCTCACACATAGTGCACCTTAGCGCGTGCAACACATTTCGATCTAGGACACAACTAGTAGCTTAGTCACCAACTTCACACATCACTAAGGTCCTGAGGAAAGCCAGTTTACATAATAAGGCCTGGCTGAAACATGTAGACCACCCACTGGATGCAGGAGTGCCCTAAATACCACTCCACCTACATCCAACGCCTTGTTTTTTATTACTGCCAGGGGCCCAAACATTAAAGTAAAACCTTCGGGTAATGGGACCACTGGACAGTTTTTTAATCTATCACTTTTCACGTCACCTACACTGCACACTCAGTAACACACCTGCTCTACTGTAACACAGGCGTTGTAGCACACCCGGGACACATTCGGTGTCATCGGGTGGGCCCGATGATGAAGCATGCCACCAACTAGGTTGGTGGGTGAGGGCTTTATAAAAAGAAATAAGACTTTTTCTTTACAAACATCATCAAACATACACACTTGTGACCCTTACCACGTCTAGGTAGACTAGTTCTTCTTGATTAGATACATTACCCCAGGGGATCAGGACTAGTTCTCTTATCCTCTCTCTCTTTTTTGATACATTATAATGCCTGGATACTTGGCATGCATGCTGGCAGCTGGACCTGGGAGATTGCAGAACTGCTCGTGTGCAGTGACCACATTGAGCCGCTCCCCTATTGGGCTGTAGTGCTAATTGGTGAAAGGGGGTGGACGCAGCACATCTGTCCGGACCTGCTAATGGTTAGCCTCGCTGTCCTGTCGATGAAGTCGACAACGGCCTCATGTTTGAAATGATTGCCTACAAAGCTGCACTCGCTTTCATGGACGTGTAACTACGTTAATGTAAATAACAAGGACCCCCTGCAAGGAATAAAGAACCCTAGGGCAGGGCAATAATATATGTGAAAATAAATCCCTAGGCAATCATATGGTCAAATACAGTCAAAGACTCATGTCAAAACCAGGCATGATGCAATTAACTCAGTGTCAACTACAGACATAACTTTTATAAAAAGTTTCTATTGTTTATTAATCTCATTTAAAAAAACACATAGACAATACTAGACATACATGTGTATATAACTCATCAGTACAGTAAATCAATCATTACAATTTGAAAACAAACAACATAAATACAATGAAATATGTTACAAAAAATCCAAAATTGGGTACAATAGAAAATTAATTAAATTGATAACGGAATTATAAAACCAAAATTGGTTGAACAGTGGCTACAAGATGGATCTTCTTCAACGCGCGTTTCGGCGCACACTGCGCCTTCATCAGGAAAAGCCACAAACAGTGTCCTCTGAAATGAATTAAAACTATATAAGATATAGTAATATAACACTGAGTTACAAAATTTACAAATTTTAATTGATCAACTACAATCCTACACCAGACCTAATAATAATATTTCACCAAGTAGGTATCCTACGTAATAGAAAGGATAGAGATAGATCAAATGAAAAAATTACCATCACCAAGCAGTAATCAGAGATGAACACAGAAAAGACAATTAGAATAGAATCCAATATAAGTGCTCATATCTATGTCAAAACATAAGAGATAAAAGAATTCAGAAAGAAACTCTAACAGAAGTCCCATAGAAAGTGAAATAGGCAATACCAGATAATATATGCAGAGCTGTAATGTTAAAAATAAGCAGAATGAATGACGCCCTCTTACTGAATAAGTGCGAAGGATGAGGTATAATTCCTACAAGTCGTCAAAGTAGGCTGCTAGGACCGATAAACAGCAATTCAATTCTGAAGATAGACATAAGGTAAAAGAATGATGTCTTAAATGTTACCTAAAATCTACTCTCAATTATCTATAATATCTATATATATCAAAATTTGCACTCCAAGATTACTGCAAGCGTATATAAAACATGTAAAGATGGAACAGGAAAATTATCTTGATTGGTATGCTGTAATTCTGTAGAATACTAGGGTGCATAAATAGCAGCAAACACTAAAGATAATAGGTTAAAAAACCTAACCTTAAGCCAATAATGCGCTTTCATATATAAATAATCAGAAGTTGTACCGGTACCTTAATTATGCTTGAATAGCTGGTACACAATGAGCCAAGTATGACGCTTTTGATTGTTTAACTTTGCAAAGGTCGATGTGAAAAAGTGAAGGAATTATATAAGACTGCCAGAAGACTGAAGTCAATGGTTAACGCTCTATGAAAAGAATTAAGAAAAAGAAAGAAGAAAAATCACAACCAAATTATGTAGAATTTAAAAATATCGTAACCAAATCCTAGTTACATAAACTGACCACGAGTTCTCCATTCCTTCATTATCGTACCTTGATTGTGCTCAATGCGCTGGCACACGATATATGAAACACGAGAAATTTAAAAAACTCTTCAAGAGTCGATGTAAGTTCGGTAATGGTAAACAGCCTGCGGTCTGGCGTCTTGGATAAACGCTGTTTTAAAAAGAAACGCCAGTAAACATCAATCTAGGACTATGTGTGTGTCTATTGTCCACAAGGATTAAATGCGTGTGCGGTGATAAGTTCTTACCTTGATACTAGCGGAGTAGTTACGTTCGCACTTCTGCAAGATAGGCGAGTGGAATCACTAATGGACGGGCTCTCCGAGTTTAAATCGGCAGCCTGACTTGCATACGTAGGTCACCTGACTACGTAATGAGTGGACCTAGACAGCAGACTGGTGTCTAAAAGGCCGTATAGCGACACGAATTGCCTGGCTTCTAAAATATAGAAATAAACGGCAGACTAATGGCTGGGGAGCCGTATAACGATATGAATACCCAAATGGATAAAGAGAAATAGAACGTAGAACATGTCTAGAATATTGAATAATACCGAATTATTTCAGGGGAAACAAGCTAAACCTGTCAGCAGGTAATAACAATCATATTATAGTTCGACCAAAATGTCATTTACGAGTGTATGCTCTAATACAGATTTCCAAATAAAAATGTGAAATCTGGTTATCTATTTATTATTGCAACTCGATGAATATAAGTGACTGATAATATATAATCTCAGCCATTTGCAATTGTTAAAAATGACTAAATTTAAACAAATGAATGTAGAACGTCAAAATGGCGGTACTGCATACCCTAGATTGAACTGCATCCTTGGACATATGAATGAATGTATTATGAAGGTGATAAGGTAACACTGAATCTCAAAATGATGCAGTGGTGGTTAGGACACAAAAAGAATTATAATAAATTAGGTATCATCCAAAAACCAAAATGATGTAAGGACTTAGAGAGAGTGTTCTAACCATTATTGAATAATATGGCATTTTCCCAAGGTAACTCACTGTTGAGACCTTGTTTATATGTATTTAAGGTAAATATCCAAAACACTTCTCTTTTTTTCCTTATATCGTTGCTTCTATTTTCATCTAAGCTCTCTATTTTTTCCAAAATGAGCCATTTAACATCATTTACTGTATGTCCACAGTCAAGATAGTGTTTGACTAAAGGTGCATTCAATTTATGTGTTCGAATAGCCGAGCGATGTTCAGTTAGACGTGTGGACACTGCCCTAGACGTCTCTCCTACGTAGCCTAAATTGCATGGGCATACAATAAGGTAAATGGCATTCTTCGTCTTGCAATTCACTAGTGTTTTAGCACATATTGTGTGTCCATTATGGGTGAAAGTGTCCCCCTCAATTACTGTATCGCATGATTTACAGTTGGAACATTTATAAGTTCCTCTCACTGGCATCGTGCCATCTATAGACTTCTGTATAAAAGGTGCACTAGAGTGGAAACGTGAGTGTACAATGATGTCTTTGATGTTCTTATTACGTCTATGGGCAAACAGTGGTTTTGTCAGTTTGAGCTGTTGTTCGGGGTCACTATTCAATATGTGCCAATTAGAATTGACTATCTGTTTGATTTTGTCATTCATCATTGAATGTTTCGTAATACATACAAGTTGTGTCGGCTTGAGACGTTGGTTAGCTTGTAGTAAATGATCTCTATCGTAAAATCTGGCACGTTTCAGTGATTCTCTGAGCAGGCGATGTGGATATCCTCTCGCTGTGAATTTGGCTTTCATGGTCGCAGCTTGCGTGTCAAAGTCAGATAAGTTCGTACAATTGCGACGTAATCGCAAAAATTGACCAAATGGTATACTTTGTTTCTGTGCTCTAGGATGGTAGCTATTAAAATGGAGCAAAGTGTTTCTAGCAGTGGGCTTCACATACAGGTCAACTTCAAGATGGTCAACATTCTGCCGAATTAAGATATCCAAAAATTCAACTTGATGTTGACTAATATGTGCTGTGAATCTTAAATTAGTGTCTGTGAGATTCAGCCATGTTAAAAATTGGTAAAGGTTGTCCTCAATGTCAGTCCAGATAAAAAAGATGTCATCTATATATCTGGACCAAGAACGGACTGACTCAAAGAAAGGGGCAATTTCATTTTGAATAAATTTAGTCTCAAACAGGGCCATATAAATATTGGCCACTGATGGGAGCTACTGATGCTCCCATACTTACTCCTTTTGTCTGTTTGAACAAGGTGTGACCAAATTCAAACGTATTTTCTGTTAGGACAATT
Organism: Calotriton arnoldi; assembly: GCA_963921515.1. Lineage (NCBI taxonomy): Eukaryota > Metazoa > Chordata > Amphibia > Caudata > Salamandridae > Calotriton > Calotriton arnoldi. The sequence continues at coordinate 417,094 of CAWUFW010009097.1, read as the reverse complement.
TTGAGACATTCCAGGACAAAAGTTTTAGGACAAGGAACCTGATAGGTATCTATAAACCAGGAAACTGCCTCTATCGCATCAGACTGAGGGATGTTACTGTATAAGGATTCTATATCCAATGTAACTAGAAATTGGCTCAAGGGATTAAATGGCAAATTCTCCACTTTCATGATCATATCCCTAGTATCTTTAATATAAGATGGAATTTTAGGGATATGAGGCCGAATCCAATTGTCAACGTATCTAGAGAGGGGTTCCGTCACTGACCCAATGGTGGATACGATAGGGCGATAGGGGGGATCATAGGTATTTTTGTGTATTTTGGGGACTCCATAAATACAAGGTATTTTCCTTTTTGAATAGTTCAAATATTCTCGTTCTTTTTGACTGATACTTCCTTCTTCAAATGCTGAGGTCGTAAGAGATTTAATAGCAGAGATGACTTTGTTGGTTGGATTCCTGGTTAATTTGGTGTAGAATTGTTCATCACCTAAAAGAGTTAGCATTTTCTGTTCATACATAGTTGTATCTATAACTACAATGCCTCCTCCTTTGTCACAATTTTTTATGATGACATTTTTATTGTGAGCAAAGGACTGCAGAGACAAAAATTCATCTTTATTCAAATTATAAGTTGGTTTAGGAATAAAGCGTAGGGCTTGATCGAGACGGTTGAGAACCGTATGTTCGAAAACTGCCACTTCCGGACCAACTTGGTCCAAGTGGGGAGTAAACGTCGATTGAATAGATAATTCTGTTTGATAGGGTAGCTCTAAGGGAGATTGTTCTTCATTAGAAAAGAACTTCTTGAGTCTAATCTTACGAAAAAAAGACATGATGTCAGTATATAATTCAAATATATTTACTTGAGTGTGAGGTACGTAAGATAGCCCTTTAGATAACAAATTCAAATCCGAACTTTCTAAAACATTCGATGATAAATTGAAGATAGGTATTATCTCCCTTGCCGCCAGTATTGTTTGTTCCTGGTTTCCAGCATGTGCTGGTTGTCTTGTTGAAATAGTTGGTTCTGATAGTTTCCCCTTATCTGAGGTTGGAACCGTACTCGTAGGCGCCCCCTGCGTGGCCCTCGTTGGGCTAAAAAAGACTGTCTTCCTCTATAGTTGGAATTAAAAGAGTTATGAGGGCCTGATGGTTCATAAGAGTATGCATTGCTTTCACCTTCGGAATCTGAGGTATCAGAAAAGGTACGAACTTGCTGAGTTCTTGAATCATTCTCATAAGAGTATTGATTCTGTTTATAATAATTCTCACTCAGATATGGGTATGTTTTCTGAGGGTGAGTTCCAACAGCCTATTTATAGAGGCCATGGTCGATCCTCAAGTATTGATTATATCTTTGTATCTAGAAGCCTCTATCCTCTGTTCAATAGTGGGGGGGGGGGTTGTTCAAGCAGGTTGATGTGACCATAATGCACTTTCTGCTGTGGGATTTCTTCCCCTAAATAGGTCCCGTCCTACACCAGCAATTTTACCAGTTAACCACTTTGGTGAATGCCTTAGGTTGGTTTGGAGACTCCACAATCCCTCCGATGCCTTAGCATCTCTTCTCAACTTGCACCAAGGACTATTTCTTAACTGTTTGGCAGAAAATCATGATGAGCTTATGTTGTCAGCCTATAATAACTTAGCACTGGCCATAAAACAGTTTCTTTTCAAACCCATGCAGGCCAATGAGAAAGTACATTGATGGTTTGATAAGGCATGCTCCGTGGCAAATAGGATCTTAAAACTGGTCCTATCAATTACTCCCAGAGTGCAAGCCGATGTCTTGGTGGCCTGCTTGGCCTAGAAACTCACCCTCAAGAAAAATAAGGAAGCCCTGCATAAAAACAATTGGGAAATATTAGAATCAGCAGCAGCGAGGGGTAACAGTAGTACTTGTTTGGAATACAATTAGGAGTATAAGGTCAAGAAATGCATGTGTTAGCTCTCTCCTCAATTGTAATATTTTGGGGGCAGACTGGGTCTCACAGTTTACCAATATTTATTATTTAGAAGAGAACATAGAACTAGACATCTCTTTATGCACCAAACTGTCAAGTTCCTTATCACTTAATCTATTGCTGTCCGAGGTGAGGATAGCTATACGCCAGTGCACAGGAGGGAAAGCGCCTGGGCCAGATGGGATCCCGATCGATCTCTTAAAATGCAATGTAGAGTTATGGGGCACGTTGATCACTAACATCTTTAACAGTTAGCAGAATATGAATATCCTGGAGTCGTGGTCCTTATCGACCACAGTACCCATTTTTAAATAAGGGGATCGAATGACTCCAAAATGCTACCGACCAATCTCCCTTTTTGATAGTACTGTCAAAAGTATTGGCAGAGCGGTTTATAATCACTTGGTTGAGTGGGCGAAGTAAAATATTCTTTCACACTTCCAGTATGGATTTGGCTGTGGACTAGGTACAATCCAGCAATGCTTGAACTTGAGTTTAATCGTAAATAAATCCACGGTGGCTAAGCATTGTCCACTGTATCTTGGGTTTATGGACCTGTCCACTGCATTTGACTCAGTGAACAGTTCAAAGCTGTGGCTAATGTTGTTGGAACTTAGGATCGAGGCCCCTTTGGCCAACTTTTGTTTTATCTACATGTCGATCTGAAAGCCAAGGTGCGCCTTAGCTCAAACGGTGACATGTCGCCTGAGTTTTGCTTAAAACGTGGAGTGCAACACCTTTGCTGTTTTGAATTGGTATTTGGGTAAACCCCCCAGCCAAACTAAGCAGGGACACCATCTTGGATTATCTCGCCTTGGACAAAGGACGTGCCATTCCTTGGCTGAGTTATGTATCTGATACTTTGAAGGCCCTGGGGTTGTCGTTTCTCTTTTTGTCGCTTACAGCCTTAAAGAAAGAAGACAAATTACTGATTAAGCGCTTATATCTCCAGCTCTAAGAGGAAAGATGATGTGCCTTAGAGAGTATGAAAAGCACAGTGTTACATTATTATAGGTTACTCGCTTCTCCTGAGCCAGCCTTTTACCTGGGCGTTGAATTAACTCATTGGGAGCGATTTCTGCTTTTTGGTTCGGGGCTGACACTGTATGGCATCTTTTGTGTTTTACTGGCCCTTTTTTTAATTTGCACTCCAAAATGCTGCTGTTTTTGCACCAAAGTTTGCTTTGTGCTTCACGGCGCACTCCCCTTCATTTGCAGAGAGACAAAGCGCACTCACAATCTCTTATTGTAAAGTGAATGTTTTCAATAGTTTTAATCCAAAAGGCAATATATTATGACATACTCGGGCTCTTATTCAGTTACACATCCGGGATGGAAGCTTCCATGCCTTAAAGGATGAAGTTATTTTTAAGGATGCTTAAAGTTCATCAAAGAGCTGTTGCAAATTATCTAGGAATCGACATTTCTCCAAAAAGTGCTATTAATAAAGAGAAGCTTATTGTTATTATTTCATTGATTTTGAAAGAAAAGACATTGGGGCATATTCACAAGGAGCCATCGCCGAATTAACGGCACTTTATCTCAGCCAAAGTCGTGATAAATTTACCTCCCCATTCACAAGCCAGTGTTAACAGCCCACAGCACCAGTTTACCCGCGATAGCAGCCTCAAAAAACATCGCCACAGAGGACCCCCGCAAATATCGCTAATGAGATGCAGAGTGGGCGTTCCCGTGACAAAAGTCGAGACAACAGCACACTTCAACATTCACAACAACCAGCCACATCCGCGATAAAAACTCAAAACAGGCGATAAGGTGCGTTAGCACCAGGAAATCTACACCTGCTCTGACCTGGTGTAAACTCGGACGGCAGCCTGCAAACCAAAAGGGAGCACAGCCCAGGGCTACATCGGAAGGGCAACAGATGCCATGGAGCCACCCATCATACGGCCCGGACACCCAAGAGGGCCACAACACCCCAGCCACCACCCCCAGGACCACCCCTCCCTGGCACCCCCGACCAAAGACATGCCACATCAGCCACACCTAAACATGTACAAATTATTCCGCTTGATGCCGCACAATCACAACTGGTGACATGGATGTGTCGTCACAGAAATGACCAGCACACATTCACTTTCGAAGCAACAAATTAAACTTTATTAAAATGAACAACGAAATGAAATGAAGACACATGGCCGCTCCCCTCCGGACAATACGTAGGTCACAGCCTGTAAGACAAAAAACATGATGAGAAGGTGTGTCCTGCGCACATCAGAGGACAGAGAGAGAGCGAAGGAGAGAGAGAGGAAGAGTGGGAGGGAGAGAGAGAGGAAGAGAGGGAGAGAGAGAGAGAGGAAGAGAGGGAGAGAGAGAGAGAGAGAGAGAGGAAGAGAGGGAGAGAGAGAGGAAGAGAGGGAGAGAGAGAGGAAGAGAGGGAGGGAGAGAGAGAGAGAGGAAGAGAGGGAGAGAGAGAGAGAGGAAGAGAGGGAGGGAGAGAGAGAGGAAGAGAGGGAGAGAGAGAGAGAGGAAGAGAGGGAGAGAGAGAGGAAGAGAGGGAGAGAGGAAGAGAGGGAGAGAGAGAGAGAGGAAGAGAGGGAGAGATAGAGAGTGCCGCCCCTGCGCACCCAGGCCACACTGCTCACCTGCTGCCACCGGTGTGTCTCCAACCACATGCCGGTATGCAGTGCAGTTCACCAGGCCACACATCTCATTCAGAGCCGTCAGCTGAAACAGAGCCCAGATACATGACTGCACAGTACACACACTTGCACAAGACAACATCGCCTGCCCGCCCATGCACACCCAGGCAGAGGCACCCCAACCTCACCCGCCGCCCATCAGAGCATGCCTGCCCATGCACACCCAGGCCCCAATGCTCACCTTCCGCCACCTGCGCGTAGACAGGAGCAGTAGCGGTCGGTGCTGGGAGTGCCGCCGGGCGCTGACGTGCGGCGGGGGAGGTGCACGGTTAGGGGTAGTAAAATACGGATTACGGCCGATTACAGGTAAGTACACATATAAATAAATAAAACAAATTTCGTTTCTCGCGCTGCATCGCCAAATGCGATGCAGCGCAGCAGCGAAGTCGTTTGATTTATTTATATGTGTACCTATGATCGGCCGTAATCCGTAGTTCCTACCCCCACCCTGCCCCTCCCCACGTCAGCGCCCGGCGGCACTCCCACCACCGACCGCTACTGGACAGGAGGTCCCACCACATGCCGCTGCAAGCCACAAGCCCGGGGCCCGCGGACATGGCACCCTCCACATCATGCAGCCCCACTCCGCAGGCCACCAGGTTTCACGTTTGGTGCTGGGTCTTGATTACTCCATGGCAGAGGACATACCTGTGCACCAGGCACCATCGCAGGCTGCACACCCGCTCAGCCCAATGGGTGCCACCAACACTGGGATCCCGGAAGCGTTGCCACGTGGCGGTAGGCCCGCACTGCCCGCTGGTTCTGGCCTACACTGCGGTCCAGCAGGGCACACAAAAACTGAGCTGTCCGGACCGCCGGGACGGGGCATCATCGCAGGCTGCACACACGCTCAGCAGCTCAAGGTGCCACTGACACAGTGCACCCCAAGTCACCTTCCCGTGGCGGGGTGCCTGTGCTGTCTGCAAGGCCCCAGGTGCCACTAACCCTGTGCAACCCCAGTCTGCGCCACGTGGTGGTAGGCCCGTGCCTCACTCAAGGCCTCGTGTGCCACTAACCCTGTGCAACCCCAGTCTGCGCCACGTGGTGGGAGGCCCGTGCCTCACTCAAGGCCTCGGATGCCACTAACCCTGTGCGCAACAACTCATGGGCCCTACATGTGTGAGAACCGTGGAGCGGCCGTCATCCAGTCACCACCGGAAGAGGGGAATGTGACTTCGTTGGCCCCTTATGTTGGCGCAGTCACATGGCCTGTGACGCCTGTGCCGGATGGGTGTGGTGTGTGTGGAAACCTGCCCTCAGGGAGTGGCTGTGACATTCTGACAACTAGACCAGTGACCTGCACACCCCCAGCGAGTACGGCTGCAACGGGTAGCAATGAGGGCCCCCCCTTGGGGCGTTAGCACAGTGGTCTGGCCTGCCGTACGCCCGACCAGCGCAGGGCTTGCAACAATGACTCGTGGGCTCTGGGCGTGGTCCAGTCCATGTCCTGACAAAGAAGTGACTGATGCGTGTGTCCCTGCTGTAGTGTACACGGAACCCGCTACACAAAATGCAATGTCGCACCCTCTTACTGGCATCCCACAGGATGAACATCATTGACGCAAGGGAAGGCACTGTCCCCACATTCATCCACACATCCACACAGGAATGACGTAAGACATTACACAGCAGTGCGTCACTGGATGTTTATCTGCACATCCAGTGCAGTCATGCAGCTGGAGCGGTACAGGGCAATGCCGAGCACACCACACAATATGGGCCCATGGAGGGCCAGCCAGTGTCCATCCCGGGATGAGCTGTACTGCGGAAGAGGAAGGGTACAGTCCGCAGTCTGTCCGCCGTGTCATTGGTCTTCAGACAGGATGTGGCAGTCCATGTCGCTGTCCAAGGTGAGTGCGTCGGAGTGTATCGGGGTCAGTGGTAGGTCTTGAGGCCATGTGCGGCACCAAGCAGAAACAGGCAAGGTGGCGGAAATGGATGCTAGTGCCTGGCCCTCCTGACCACAGTCCCATCCATGTCCTCGTCCCCGGGTGTGTGCCCTGCCCCACCTGTGGGTGTTGCAGTGCCGGCTGCGGCACTGTGTGCCACTGACACATCAGGGGCCGGAGGAGGATTGTCGGCCGCACTGTGTGGCAGTGACACATCAGGTGCCGGAGTGGATACGCCTGCTGCACTGGGAGGCACTGACACACCAGGGGGCGGAGATGTGGATGGTGTGGGGGCAGCAGCATTCATCATCGCCAGGCCTTGTGGCAGCAATGCCATGATGAGGACATGCAGGGCACGGTAGATCCCAGCTACATTTCGCTGATGTGCAGCGGAGGCTGCCATCCTTTCCACCTCCATCCGCACCATGTCCTCCATGAGCCTCCGCATGTGTGCCAGCTCACGGCTGGCATCGCTGGGGCCACTCTGAGTGGACAGGTATTCTTCCCTCCGCGTCATGACTCCAGATATGTCAGTCAGGGCTCGCTGGAGTCCATGGGGCGGACATAGACACCCAAGGATGGCGTCAGTTTGGTAGCCATGAGCTCGAACCCCACCCGCACCTGCTCGGCCGTCTCCCTCTGGCCCTCCAGCACACGGCGTTGGAAGGCCATTTGTTGTTCCTGGGGGACTTGGGCGGGTGCCGGGGCTGTGGGTGCCTCCTGCTGGGTGGTTTGGGTGGTGGGTGGGGTCTCATGGATGTAGCTGGGCTGCCCTGATCCTGGAGGTGAGTTGCGGATGAGGTCTTGGATGGTTTGGGTGTCGATGCTGGTGTTGTCCTCCTCCTCGTCATCAGTGAAGAGAGGCTATGACTGCTCTGCAGGAGGTGTTGACAATGCCCCTGTGATATGAAGGGGAGATGGTGTATTACAATGTGTCCACATGTATGTTGCCGCATGGTACAGGTTGACATTCAGACAGCATGGCATTGTACAATGTGACAGTCTGTGGGTCTGGGCGAGGACCCAGAGTGATTGTGGGTGTGGACTGTGCCCTGCTTGCTTGTGCATGTGTGCCATTGTGGCCATCTGCCCCCATCCCCCCAATACCTGGTGGTCACTCATCCTGTTGCGGTTGTGTTGTGTTCTGTCGAGCAGTGTCCGGTCCCCCGACTCCGGCCACAGTCTCCACACTGATGACTGTCGACACCAGCTCCTCCATGTCATCCAGCTCCAGCTGTGGCGCGGGGCCCCCACCTCCAGTCTGCGTTGCTGCCTTCAGGTTGGCGGAGAGTTTCTCCTTGGTCTTCCGCTTGATGTCATTCCATCGCCTCTTGACCTCGTCCATTGTCCGCTTGTGCTCTCCGACGGCATTCACCTTGTCGACGATGTCCCGCCATATTCCAGTTTTGGTGCCCAATGACACGTTGGAGGTGACGAAGAGTTGTTGATGGTGTTCCATCACCTCCGTGACTATGATCCTGTTCGCCTGCGGACTGAACTTGGTCTTCCTGGTCTTCTTGTCCTTGCCCTTCCCTGTCCCCGAGGTCCCAGGCTGGTCGTCCGGGGTGCTTGTGGGGTTGCGCTCGTCCTGTGCACCTGCTCCGGCTGCCTCCATGGTGCTTGTGTGTTGGTCAGTTTGTGTGTGGGTGTTCTTTTCTACTTTTATGGAGGTTTTTGATGCCTGCCAGGTGTGTGTTGCAGGCCTGGCGCTGCTTGTCGCTGGTTTCCTCATCGCGCTTTGGCCCATCGCGTGTTTTTTGGTGGTGTGGTTTGTGTTTTTATCTCCATTGTGGTGGTTGTATCGCGGACTTTGTCCGCGGTTTCAGCAGACTATCGCATGGTACCGCCTTGTTGTGAATTCCACATTGACACGGGGTTATTTTCCCACGATGGGCTGCGATATTGAAAGTTGCGTTACGCTACTCTTGCAGTAGTTATCACACGTTCTTGTGAATATACCCCATTAAGTAGTATTTTCTGTGTAACATTGCTGTCACCAAAGAAACTGTTAGTTGTGTTATCCATCTCGTATTGTTGGCCAAGTTCTATCCATTTTGGGTTTCTTTGCAACTTCTATCTTGATTGTTAAATATAATCTGAGGTCATTCACTCATGCTGCTGTTTTCAAATTCTGATAGGACTGCATATTGCTACACGTGCCTGAGCAGTCACAACTCCAATAGCCCTCACTAGAATGACAGATCACATCACTTCGCTTCACCTATGGTATCTAAGCAGACTTCGAATTCACTGATACCTTTTTCATTAGGAGCAAGGCAAGATTAATAAATGTCCTTCTCACCTTTTTTTCTTTCTAGGGCATAGCAACAGGCTCAACAGACTTCCCCTGTTTGTTAACTCCATCAGTATGTCTGTCACAGATGTTTAGAGTTCTGCAGTCACTGGGAAACACCACAGCATGAGATAGAAATTGGCTCGGGATCAGCACACCACGGGGAGTCCCTATTCATGAAGAAACAGATTTAACTTAATTCCTCAGTGTAGATAGGACCCATGCAATACATTAAAATTGAAATTTTCTTCATCTCCTTCATCGCACGTGTAGATACTGTTGCAACATTCTCTGATACTGAGGGTGCTTTAGGGTCAGTGAAGAACAATGTCTTGCCATTACCTTCAGTTTCACTGGAAATAATTACATATAGAATCTACCAGTATCTCTCCCCGTCCTCTTAACTTCCAAAAAGTCATATGTATAGTGTGGGAAGATGCTCACTACACTGTTTTACATTTTGTAGGTTTCTAGGCTGCGGGCCATCTGCAATACTGTACCAGTTTCTCAGCAAAATTGCTGGCAAACTGACACCTGCTACAGGGGTGACCCAGGCAGTGGTCTCTGCGGTGGTTCTCTGGGCCTGATTTAGATGTTGGTGTATGGGTTACTCCGTCATAACGGTGACAGATATCCTGAGCATGGAGCGGGGCATTATCACCATCCAGACTCAAGAGTATGAGGGCTTGAAGAGCAGTTCTGAATTAGGTCTCTAGAAGAAACAGTTTGAATTTCTTTAGAAGAGAACTGGTAACAGACTTTTCTTTGTTTATTTGGCAATGTATTCCTTGATTATGAGGTTGGTGTCCAGGATAAATCCAAATGACATGGCATTTTGAGAAAGTTGGGGTTCGAAGCCATGAAGTTTCAAGTAATTGAGCCTAGAATGTATTATTTGTGGTTTCTTGTTCTTGGCAAATAACAGGAATTCTGCCTTGGTCGGGTTAAGCTTCAAGTAAGCTGAGGACATTCATGACTATACTATGTGCAAGCAGTGCTTGAGAGGTTGGATGCCTGAATCAGAGGTGATTTTCAAATAGAGTTGTGTATCATCAGCATATAGGAGAATCTTGATGCTGTTATCTGTGAGTAATATTTATTTTCAAAGGACAGCGGTCAGGGTTTGAGGCCAGGTAGGTCCTCGGGTAGCCGGAGCTATTATTAATACAAAGGTAGTTTTAGTCTAAATATTATTAGTGAACAGAAAGTGCCAACAAATTTTGGAGAACAAAGTATGCGGGGACACAAGGTTGTTCGAATGATATCACATTTATTAACATCATAAATGAGTATCAATCACATTACGGGAACTAGTCCTGGTGCTCACACAAGGTGAAAAGTGCGTGAAGTGATAAGTGCAGGTGACTTAAATTTTTTTTACATCGCATTGACAACACTGTACAAAACTCCGTAGTTAATAAAGTATGTTTAAAGGAGTTTCGGTTGTGGAAGTCGGCGAGCGTTTCGATCTCCTTAAGTTGAGATCATCATCAGGACGAGAAAGCGTGTGAGCAGATAGGATCTAGATAACAAAAGAAACCATTGGTCCCGGAGACATGAATCAATTACTAAAAACAATTTCTTAGAGGACGATTAACTACACTGAAGGTAGGATCATAGACAGTGGTGTACAATTACTTACAAAAATTACTTAATAGTTAGTCAGGTACAAGAAAAGAGTTAACAGAAAGGAGGGGAGCTATTAATAAGGAAGGAGCTATAACTGCAGGGTGCATGCACAAGGTGAGGTAGTGCAAGTTGAAAAACATACATGATTGGTCAGAGAATTTAATTAAAATAACTGTCATGTACGAGATTAGGGGATCGTGTGAGTAGACAAATGCGAACAGGGAATGAAAGCACATAACGCAAGTAATGCCGGCAAGCCGTAGCGTAGGGTAACTGATTACCGCATGGAGGAGATTGCAAAGTCAGAGAGTAAAGTAGGCAGTGGGAAGGCAAGTCGAGGAGGCAAAAAGGAAGAAGGTACCTTGTAGCGGACCGATGTAATTAAGGATCTTCAACGGGTATGAATGACAGTAAAGGTTCAACCGAATCTACAAGGAAGGGGTAACTGGTTAAGGTGTGCAAGGCCTTGGAGTAATGTAAAGGCAAATAACACGTAGTGGCTTACGTAGTAATTATTTTGTAGGAGGTCTAGCCACTAAGCAGGGTACGTGCTGGCCGTAGACAAGTACGTGGGGCAGATTTAAGAACCGACAACCTGTCTCCTTCTCTGACTCATCTGCAGATTCTGATTCTTCAGATCCAGATGCAGGATCCAGCTCAGCAAGTAACCCCAATTTTTTAGGGAGAGGCCAACCCTTCCAAACCGAGAGGGGGAGGGTGAAACAACGCTACAACTTCCCGCCAGGAGAAGGCCAGACACAGCGGAAGTTTTACCAATGGGGCTACCAATACTAAACGTAATAAGGATGGAGGACAACCTTTTCCCTCCTCCTATGGAGCCTATTCCCATTTTCAATCTTTCTAGTCATCAACTAGCTTCTTCTGAGACAGCCCTTCTCAGTAAAGGACTCTCATATGTCATTACAGAAAAACCAGATTGGTTTAACATACAAATTGAGATTTACCAATTTTTCAGAAAAATTAGATTGAAGTCCTTTTTTCTGAATAAAGAGTTCGCACCCAAATATGATCCTTGACGATCCTTAATTACATCGGTCCGCTACAAGGTACCTTCTTCCTTTTTGCCTCCTCGACTTGCCTTCCCACTGCCTACTTTACTCTCTGACTTTGCAATCTCCTCCATGCGGTAATCAGTTACCCTACGCTACGGCATGCCAGCATTACTTGCGTTATGTGCTTTCATTCCCTGTTCGCATTTGTCTACTCACACGATCCCTAATCTCGTACATGACAGTTATTTTAATTAAATTCTCTGACCAATCATGTATGTTTTTCAACTTGCACTACCTCACCTTGTGCATGCACCCTGCAGTTATAGCTCCTTCCTTATTAATAGCTCCCCTCCTTTCTGTTAACTCTTTTCTTGTACCTGACTAACTACTAAGTAATTTTTGTAAGTAATTGTACACCACTGTCTATGATCCTACCTTCAGTGTAGTTAATCGTCCTCTAAGAAATTGTTTTTAGTAATTGATTCATGTCTCCGGGACCAATGGTTTCTTTTGTTATCTAGATCCTATCTGCTCACACGCTTTCTCGTCCTGATGATGATCTCAACTTAAGGAGATCGAGAACGCCGTCGACTTCCACAGCCGAAACTCCTTTAAACATACTTTATTAACTACGGAGTTTTGTACAGTGTTGTCAATGCGATGTAAAAAAAATTTAAGTCACCTGCACTTATCACTTCACGCACTTTTCACCTTGTGTGAGCACCAGGACTAGTTCCCATAATGTGATTGATACTCATTATGATGTTAATAAATGTGATATCATTCGAACAACCTTGTGTCCCCGCATACTTTGTTCTCCAAAATTTGTTGGCACTTTCTGTTCACTAATAATATTTAGACTAAAACTACCTTTGTATTAATAATAGCTCCGGCTACCCGAGGACCTACCTGGCCTCAAACCCTGACCGCTGTCCTTTGAAAATACATATCACCCCAGGTCGCACTATTGGGGTACCCTTGTTCTTTACATATATGTTATCTGTGAGTAAAGCACCAAATCGGCTCCATGTAAAGGCCAAAGATGATAGGAGGCAGTATGGAACCCTGGAGGACTCCATAGGTGTTAAGGATCTTTTGTGACATGGAGGTGACCATGTGAATAGGCTGGTGTAGGTTGGAAAGGTAGAAAGGAAACCAGTGAAGGACACTGCTGTTGAATCATTGCTGATGTACATCATTCCTGTGGTAATTATTTCCGTATCTGTATCTCCTTACCTTGGGGCAGAGATAGAAACACCATGAATACCAGCCAACTCATTCTCAACTTAGACAGGTTTATGTGTAGAGTTTGCTCTGGATGAGTCAATAAAATGTGAATAGATTGTGACTCAGATGCCCTTCCGAAAACAGAAGCATCCATCACCATGGATACCTGTGGCGAGTGGGGTGTGAATAGTGTTGTGGAAGTAGATTCTGGGGGTAATTCACCACTGCAGTTTCTGAAGCAAGGGTTCAGAAACAAAAATATAGTCCATTAGGTCTTCATACAATTTATTTAATAGGGCTCGTAAGATCTATTGCACAGGCCTTGTTCACAGCCGATAATGCCCCTTGCTAAACAATATCATCTCACCTCAAAGATTTGCATTGGCTTCCCAATCACATGTGCTTCAAGTTCTAAATGCTCTCTCTGGTCTAGAAGTCCCACACAATTCTGGCCCCTCCTACATAAAGAGCATATTTTCGGCATTCTGTTCATCACGCATTGTGATGCTATTGGAACAGTACATTGACCATCGACTCCATTTTGTATAACTGACTCCACTTTCAGTGCTCTCACGCAGTTGCAGGGTGGGGAGGGGATGTTTTCGCTCTTCACTTGTTTTCGCTCCTCACTGTGCAGAGTAAGCTGGAACATTTTGTGTGGGATACGTGATTGGTATGCCAGAGAAATGTGCAGAATGTACAGCTCTGTCTCCGAGTCCTAATACAGGAGCGTGGTCAGCTTCTGTCTTGACCCTGACACAGACCAGTACGGTCAGTTTGGTTTTTGTAACAGAGGAAAGGGGGCGAGTTTTCTAGAAACTTCTCCTCAGTAATAGGTTTTAAAGACAGAAAATCTTGGCGCTGAATCAGAAGCTCGCCTGTTAGGGGGGACGCACTGCCACGGGGAAAATTTTCGGTAGTTCCCGATTCAGACTTCTGGCTGACCGTCAAGGGCTTCCTGGTTGAACTGACCAGAATGATGAGTGAAACTCCCTTGGTGAGGTGTTTTCTTTATCCACTTTATGTATATACATCCTGAGTATCATTGCTCCATGTAAATATTTGATATGTTTCCTTGTTCTGCATATATGTTATTTGCATTTCAATCCTTTTGGTTGATATTTGGGAATCTGCATTAACCAATATATTTCGCCTTCCTTCTAAAAGTTTTCAATTAATATATATACGTGTTTCATTTTAAATGCACCTGAATCTGTTTTCTTGCCTCATCTTGAGAGTGCTGAGTTCTTTTTTTACATGTGTTATTTAAAGGTGCAGTGGTGCATTTGCCTCATCTTGAGAATGCTGAGTTTAGTTGTGCTCTATTGTTTCAAATCAGAAGCAATACACACATGCAGTGATCTTCCAGCACTTATTTGCTTCAAATTCCTCATGCAGAGCATAGCCTAATGGGAGATCATTCTGTTTCCTTCATGGCTGCACCATGGTGAACACTCTTCCTCTTATCCTGGGCAACTCACCATCTTGAAACTCTTTGCATGAAATCTCTCAAAACCTGGCTAGTCTTACAAATATATTCTTCCCTCAGTGGAGCCAGGTCCTCCTAGCTCCAAGACACCCTTCTTTGGAAGCAGTGCACTCTACATATCTTATTCATTCATACACAGTATAGTAGTAAACAATTGGATGCTATGCCCAGTTACTATCTGGTGGAAGCAACTTCTCAGTGTAAAAGGGCTTGCAGTACCCAGCAGAATGATATACTGCTGGTACATCTCCTTTATCAGAGTACTTTGCTGGAATTCTTAAAGACCTCATTTGCACAAGGGAGAATTCCCTATGAAAATGAGTTCTACACTATTGAACTGATGACAGTGTACAACCTTTAGTATTACAATAACAGCAGTTAAGGTGGAAACACTTCCCAGATTGTGGTCAGCCTATTTCTTGCCTAATTTTTAGTGTTGTTGCTGAGGTGCAATGGTGTCTCCCAGGGATATCCCAAGCTGTGAGGGCTTCCGGAGAGCCTGTCTTTTTTAGGAGCTGAGGTCTGAAAAGTCCATTCCCCATGGGGCTCACCATTCTACCCATGACATTTTCTTCTTGTGGTCCAAAAGACAATCGGATACAAATAGCTTAGTGGGTGGAATGATCAGTTTCAAACTTTTTTCCAATTGCTGATACAGACAGTTTTCATATCTAATAATTTAGTGCACAGGATTACTGTCCAGCAAGTATATTTAGTTATCCTCATTTGCAGTAAATGTCGGTAGTCAGGCTCCCAGGTGTTCTAAGAGAATATTTTATTGTATTGTATTATTATTTACTTAGCTTTCGGTTGTATAACGTTACAACGCATGCCATTACAATGCATGCCGTTACAACGCATACCTTTACCCTGACTTGCTGTCGGGGGTGCGCTGGAAGTTGGAATAGTATAATTTACTATTCCAACTCCAGTGTGTGCAACAGTAGGGAAGGTGTTGGAGTTAACTCCAACACCTTCTACCCCCTGCAACAAGCCTTTCGCATTGTAACGACATGCGTTGTAATGGCATGCGTTGTAACGCTTCCGTTGTAAAGGCTATTTCCCTAGCTTTCTACACCCCTTGCAGGACTTGAGTGCTGTTTTATAATTGAGTAAGTTATTACTCATAATGTACATTTTATAGTGTGCTTCACAACACTGATGATGTCACAAAGCACTCTGATTTTCATTGCCTCCAGGTTGCCCTTCGTATGTATGCTTGAAAGGGTGTTGTTAGTAGTTTGGCTTGTGTGAGAAAATTTAGGTGAAATGAATGAGCATTGGAGGCAGAGTAAAGTAGGTGCAGGGAATAATCGTCAATGCTGTGCAGAGCATAAGAATAGATGCAGACACACATATGGTTTCTTACAACTGTTGTGTATAGGTGTTATAAGAAGAGGTGGGTGTCAATGACATCCATGTAGTCCAAATCTTGGTACTATGCATTTGGCCATCCAGTGGCACAGTAGACTTATTCACAGTGACATTGAGGACCATTCAATAGCTTTTTGACCTGTGTGGCAGAAGAGTGACAATGTCCACCATCATTTTCTGTATTGCTGGTACTTTTGGGTGTGTCATTTGGATCTATTTATGGAAAGTGATGCTCTTTGGAAACTTGAGTCTTGTTGAGGAAATAGACACGTTTTGATTGTTTTTTTCAAACTTTAGCTAGTTCCAGATTGTCCTTTTGTTGTTTGTAAAGGCATTCAATAGTTTGCAGCCATGTACAAAGAAGGACCTACCAACTATTTAGGTATTTTCTGAAAGCAGGGACTATCAGCAGCGAAGCCATTCTTGATGTATTGTTCCTACTTTGGGAGTGGACTAAGGATTGTACAGATATTGTTCGAATGTTATGAATAGCCTGTGGTGTCTTGCTAAACTCACCTGGAATCTGGAATACCAGCTGTGTTCCAGATTCCAGGGCAGACAGTTTGGCCCAGGCTTACAAGATGGATCTGTCTTATTATTCTCCTGAAGAATAAAGCTTCTTACCTCCACTTTTGCGTGCCGATGCTTCATCATTACACTGGCGACGATTGGAAAACTATTCAGTAAGCCTGGAGCCCTGCAGTGAGCAGACCAAGCATCTGTCGTCTTTATAACCTCCGAGGTCCATGAAAATTATTCCGGAACCTGTCTGGTGACATTGCGACCTCCGTGGTGAAAATCCCATATTTCTGAAGGATCGGGTGAGACTTTGAAGGATTTTAGTCTGTTTTGTGTGTTCCTCTGTACGGAGCTCGAGCGCTAATCCCGTTAAGCTGTCTCGCGCATGCGCGCACGATCAACTAGAACGCATATCTTGGCCTCATTAAGCTGTGACGTCACCACGTAACTTTTCCCTGCGTGATGCGGCCATTTTGACACATTGGGAAACCCTCACGCAACGTAGCGGCCATTTTATGCAAGACAGCGGTGTCTATTTCAACGCGTATGTTTCCATCAGAGACACACACACTTCATTAAGATTGCTACTGCCTAGCAACATTCAAGCTAAGATGTCAGGTCATTGTGCACATCGCATTAAAGTCTGGCTGATGTATATTTAAAACGCTGATGCGCACAGCTTAATACTAAATCAAGCGCACTCGTTTTAGAAGCCTTTCTGCTTTAACGTTGATGCACACAGCCATACAATCAATATATTCTGAAACGCGCACAGATGGTTTACACATCGCTGATGCGCACAGCTCATTAAAGTCCTCATTGCAACATCAGGGTCCGAATTAATGCGCACAGCTGACAAAGATATTGCTGATGCGCACAGCTCATTGAAGTTCACAATATACGCGCACAGCTAATAAAGACATCGCTGATGCGCACAGCTTACTCAAAGTATATCTTTTACAACAATCTATTACATATAAATATAGTTTGTTTATATTTCCTCTTCACTTTATGTATAAGTGTATGAAATTATATATATATATTGTGTAAGCTACTAATTTCATTTTATTTACATCTTTATATGCTATAGTGTTTCTGTTTACCATTTCAATGGAGGGTTTTAATGCTCCTGCACCATTTTTACCATCTCCTGGTGAACCCATTTTAGAGTGGAAACAATGGAAGGAAGGTTTAGAAGCATACATTGAAGCCATTGGTGGTGATGATTATACTGATAAAAGGAAATTAGCTATATTAAAACATTGTCTTGGCGCGGAAGGCAGACGCATTTTAAGCCACTTACCACCTAGTACGAATCGCACATCGTCATCCGATGATGATACTGATGTATTCGAAGAGGCTATTAAGCAATTGGATAAACAGTATATAAAAAAAATTAATGAGGTGGTGTCACGGCTCAAATTTCTCAGCAGAGGCCAACTCGTCAATGAGTCTATAGACGTTTTTGTTAATGATTTGAGGATCTTGGCATCCAAATGTAATTATACTACATTTCATGATCAGATGGTACGTGACCAGCTTGTACACAAAGTTGCCGATGTCAAGCTTCAAGAAAAGTTGTTAGCTGCTGAAGATTTGACGTTAAACAAAGCTATTGATATAGCTCATCGTTTTGAAGATATGAAACTGGGTTTAAAAGAACTTGCTGAACAGAAAATATCTGAAGTCAATTCAGTTAAAAAGTCTAATCCCAAGGAATCCACGTCCAGTAAATCAAAGTTTAAAACCCAATCTAACCAAGTCGGAAAAGAATATATTTGTTTCAAATGTGGTATCTCTGGTCATTTAGCTAACGACAAAAGATGTCCTGCCATTGGTCAAGTATGCAGATATTGTAAACTAAAAGGACATTACACAAGGATGTGTAGAAACAAGAACAGGTTCAAAAATAGGGATATAATCCATAAAAGTCAGAATGATGAGAATGTGAAAGAAGTCAGAGGTGACATTGAGGATGATGAATTTCTATTAGCTGTTTATGAGGTTAACAGTAATATGAAAGATGCTCCTTTTTGCACTGTTGTAATTGGGACCAAGAATGTGAGGGTTATGGCTGATTCCGGGGCTAGACATACTCTCATAGGAGATGAATGGTTAAAAGAGTTTCCTGATGTATGTTTATCACCTCCAGATATCAAATTGGTTGGGTATGGAAGAAAACCCATTGATGTATTAGGGTTTTTCACAACTACTCTAACTTTTAAAGGTAAAACCATTTCCTCCAAAGTGTACGTTGCAAGGGAAGGCTCATGTCTTTTAGGGTGGCCCCAACAAAGAGATCTCATGATCACTTTAGATCCTAATCATCCCGATCAAGTACTTGGGTACTCAGATTTGATTCTTCATATTGATATCGATCCAGCATCTGAGTGGGAAAAAAGATTTCCCAGTGTATTTTCATCTGCCAAATTAGGACTTCTGAAAAATTTTGTTCACAAAATCATTCTAAAACATCATGCGGTACCCAGAGTTCACAAGGTTAGGAACGTTCCCTTACACTTAAGAGAAGCTGTTAAGGGAGAACTTGAAAGATTATGTGATCTTGATGTAATTGAAGAAATTGAATCATCAGAATGGTTATCCCCCGTTGTTGTCGCACACAAACCAAATGGTAAAGTCAGATTGTGTGTTGGCTTAAGAGATCTCAACAACAATGTATGGGTGGACAGACATCCCCTGCCAAATATTGGAGAGATGTTTACGAAACTCAAAGGTGCCTCGATATTTTCGACTCTTGATTTGTCTAACGCATACCATCAGATTGCCCTTCATGAGGATAGCAAACACCTAACTTCTTTTATCACTTCAGAGGGGGCTTTCAGATACAAGAGAATGCCTTTTGGGTTAATATCTGCATCCTCTGTTTTTCAAAGGTTGATGCACAATTTGTTTAAAAACATTGAAAACGTGTTATATTTCCAAGATGACATTCTGGTTTTTGCTTCTGATTCTAATGAACATACTGATATATTGCATAGAGTTTTGTGCATATTACAAGACAATGGTTTGACTTTAACCAAGGACAAATGCAAGTTTGGTGTATCATCTGTTGACTACCTAGGTCATTCAATTGACAAACATGGTATTTCTCCTAAGCAAAATCTGATTAGAGCCATTGAACAAGCACCTGACCCTCAAAATAAGGATCAGCTCAGATCCTTTTTAGGTCTTGCCGAATATTATGCAAAATTTATACCATTATTTGCTGACAAGACTGTGCATATGAGAACCTTGATGAAGAAAAACAAGTCATTTTTGTGGGATGACAATTGTGTTAATGAATTCAAGCAATTGAAAAGTTGCATTGCATCTGCACCTGCTTTAGCCACGTTTAATACTGCTTATGACTCTGTAATTGTTTCAGACGCCAGCAATGTTGGCTTAGGTGCCGTTTTGATGCAAAATCAAAATGGTCATTTAGTCACCATTGGCTTTGCATCCAGACCGTTGAAGGGTGCTGAATGCAAATATTCTACTTTGGAAAAGGAAACTCTTGCATGTTGGTGGGGTATTGAGTATTATCGAAAATATGTTTATGGTACTGTTTTCAAGGTTAGGTCTGATCACCGTCCTTTAGTAGATTTATTTACAACAAAAGGGTGTGGAAGAGCCACTTAGAAATTGCCAGATGGCAATATAAACTGCAAGATTTTCATTTCAAAGTTGAGTATATTCCTGGGGTAAAAAATATTCTAGCGGATTGTCTTTCAAGATTACCAGTGGCTGATGACAATGTTGTTGAAGAGGATAATGATTTAGAAAATGTGATCTCTATTTGTGAGGTGTCCAACGGATGTATACAAGAGAAGGAGTGGAGATTAGCATGTGAAAATGATATTATCCTCTAAGAAGTTATTAAGCACATCAATTCTTCCTGGCCCAGAAAGGCAGACTTGTCAGAAAGTCTTCTTCCTTTCTTTCAAGTAGCTCATGAATTATCTTTAAGGAATGATGTGTTAATGAGGAGTTTGCAACTTGTTGTACCTGCTGATTTGCAACAAACTATCCTAGACATGGCACATGAAGGACATCCAGGCATGACAAGTATGAAAAGAAGAATTAGAAGTGAGTTTTGGTGGCCAGCTATGGACAAATCTATTGAACGCAAGGTCAGGGATTGCATTGAATGTTGTATTAGAGATAAATCTCAGAAGACTGTCTCTTATGATCGTCTTCCTGTATCCAGACCCTCCCGTGTGTGGCAATGTGTTTCTTTGGACATTGCGGGTCCTATGTGTTTGGGTCACAATACTGTTTACGCCATGGTACTCATTGATCAACTATCTCAGTGGCCTGAGATTAAGATAGTTCCTAATATTACCTCGAAAGTTGTGATTCAGTTTTTAAATGAGGTATTTGAAAGAGAAGGTTTCCCTGAATCTCTTCTTACTGACAACGGGGTGCAGTTAACATCCACCGAGATGAAAAGTTTTCTTGATGGTCATGGCATTGTTCACAAACGTTCTTCTGTCTATTATCCCCAGAGTAATGGAATTGTGGAGAGGTGGATCAAGGTCTTTAAGGAGGGGTTACAATTAGCCATTTCCAATGGGAAGAATTGTAATCAAGCCATCAGAGAAGTTCTTTGGAGTTACAGAAATACTCCTAGAAGTATGGGTGATCTTTCTCCTTTTGAAAAAATGAGGGGGAGGAAGAGTGTGTGTAACATGAGTCAGGCATGGATGAGAGATTTGTTGTGTAGTAAAGAAGACGAACCTGTGTCTGTTCAAGACTGTCATGATAGAGTTGTCGGTTCTCCTGTGAAGATCAATGATTGGGTACGAGTGAAGAAAGGTAGGATTGTTAAATCGGATGAGTCTCGGTTTTCACATCCTTTGAAAGTGGTTCGTGTTGGTCGTTAGGTTGTAGAACTATCTGACGGAAATGTTTGGAGTTTATCCAAGGTGGTGAAAGTTCCTCAGTGGTTGTGGCCAAGTGAAAAGACTGTTGATTCCTCGGTTGTGCTGTCTCCCAAACTTTCATGCAACAGGTCGAATTGGAGGAAGTCAATTTCTTCTCAGTCTGGAATTCCTGATAGCCACCGTATGCAAAGAACACGTCAACGTCCTGTCTGGTATAAAGATTATCATTTGGGCAAGTGATGTTTCTATGTGTATTATTATTATTATTATTGATATGCTATTCATGCATACATTATCTTATGTTCCTGTTTATTTACTTTCGCAATTTTCTTTGTATTATCGTTGTTTATCTGTTAACGAAGGGGGATGTGTGGTGTCTTGCTAAGCTCACCTGGAATCTGGAATACCAGCTGTGTTCCAGATTCCAGGGCAGACAGTTTGGCCCAGGCTTACAAGATGGATCTGTCTTATTATTCTCCTGAAGAATAAAGCTTCTTACCTCCACTTTTGCGTGCCGATGCTTCATCATTACATAGCCCTGTGGGTAATGAAGAGCAGTTTGAAGGAGATTCTTCTAGGAGCAGCGAGTCGGTGCAGGGCCTTGAGAGCAGCAGGTTACGTGGCCACATTGATTCAGGTTATCAACTTGTCTAGTTGCAGCATTATGTAGTCACTGGAGTTTGTTGATTGTATGTCCCATGTAGGCCCCAACTACACATATCTAGGCAGGTTCCCATGGGGCAGTTGACGTCTGTACCATTTTGGCTCTTAACTTATTGTGGCTAGTCACTGCTCCCAATCATTCAGCAGGACACACCTTCATTCTCATCTTTTCTAATACTTCTTCATCATTGGTAAGGTCTCCATCTCCTCTTATATGGTCAAATCCCGTCTTCTTAATTTTTCCTTGCAAGCATTTACATGGGGATTCTTCAAGTCACCTTGAAACTAAACCCACAACACAAAAGAACAAAATTGATGACAAAATCTCACCCTGAAGCTGGTTTTCTCTAAGCCACTATCAGTAGGAGTCATGGCAAAAGATGTCAACCTAGCTAACCATTGGCTTATGTCAGTCATTGACAAAATCGTTCCTTGGAGAGTTAAACCTCGCCACGTCAAAAGCCACCAGCTGCTTGGTTCTTGGCTGTTGTTTTGATTGGAAAACACAATTGAAAAAGATTAGAAAGCTTATATGAGAGGAATTATATACTAGCCAGCTACAAAGCTGCTTTAAAAAATACGACTGAGCCATACAAAAATCTCCGTCTGATTGATTTTATTTATTTTTCCCCAGCAAATTCTCACAGCACCAATGTTCTTAGAGGTTTTCAAAATATTAATTTCTTGATCCCATGGCCTGCAATGGGGCGATCACCTGTTCAGCAAAATTGTGAGGGAATCTGTTTTTGTTCTTCCAAAATAAAATTGAGTAAAACCATCAAGAATTAAAATTTTCAATGTCAATTGACTATCTTGACTCCATTGTTCTCTCTCAACACTTTCTCTTTAGTCTTTTGGGTCCTCACTAGCTGAGTTTAGTTACATCTCAATTGAAGAATCAGCTCCAGCTATACACAACTGTCATCTGGCTCTCCAATGGACCCCGTCCACCTCACATGTTAGCATAAGGATTGATGGTGGGCAATCCACATTGAATAGACTGTTGAATCAGTTTCTTCGCACAGCAATTATTTTCAAAATGTTGGCAACATGCACAGGTAGCCCCATTGCTGAAATCGACACTCTATTCTGTTGGAATGTCTTGAAAATATAAGTGTATGAGGTCTGGCATTGAGATGGATGAAATCCTTTTCATCAAACCGATGTAAAATGGTCCTTCTTCCACCTTTCTCATCATCAGCCAAAGCACTGAGTCGTGGCCTTCACGCATGGCTTTCCATTGAGTCTGATGCTGCTCAGTGTTTATGGCTCACCTTGTAGCAATCATCCAGTGATTCGGCATAAAGGTAGTTTCCTAGGCTAGTGATACACAACTTATGTTTTATTTGAAAAATCTTCCAATGTCATACAAGAAGCATTTAAAGCATGTATCATTAGTGTTGCTGACTGGAAGAAAAAATAGCTGTTTGAAGCTTAATTTGAATAAAACTGAAATATTGTTTTTCGGAGGAACATATTCTGTATGATCAAATGTCTGTTGGCCTAACGAATTAGGAGATCCACCTGCCCTTTCGAACTCTGCTAGAAATCTGGGAGTAAAATTTGACACTGATTTCTCTTTTTATTCTCACTTTCTAACCTTGATCTCACTTGTTTTTCACTTTCACATTCTGTAAATAAATAGTTGCTATTTTGCCTGACAGCAATTGCAAGGCTATTGTTTATTTGCTGATTGCCCCTAGGTAGGACTATGTAAATACTTTATATCTTGGACTGTCTCAATACTTAGGGCCTGATTTGTACGTTGGTGTAAAGTGTACTCTATCGCAACGGAGGATGTAGCCTAACGGTTAGGGCGGTGGACTTCAAATCTGGGGAAGCGGGTTCGAGTCTCGGCAACGACGTTCAACATCCTGTGATTCTGGGCAAATCACTTAATCTCCCCGTGCCTAACAAAAATGAATGTGTCATGTAACGCAACTGGTGCTCATGTAAAGCGCTCTGATACCTGATTTTGGGTCAAGTTTGCGCTATATAATACTTCGAGGAAGAAAAAAAACGGTCTTCTTTCCACCAACCTGAAGGTCCACCCCTCTCATTTAGAGTCGGGCAGACTTTCAGTGTCTAGACAGTGGAGTCAACTCTGTCTCTGCCACATGCACAAGCCTCCAATAGCCCAACGGAGTGAGGGCCGTTGGAGGTTTGGCCATGTGTCCTCCCACCCTATAGAGTGGACAGACACATAGCTAGTTGTCACTGCCTGTTACTGCCATGAAAGGGTGGTGGTAAGGAGCAGTGGAAACTTTTAAATGACCCCCAGCCCCCGACGTGAGCGAATGCTCCCATGGCAAGGAGGTCATTGCTTTTTCTTTGTTTTCAGAAAGAAAATCACACTTTTGGAAGAAAAAAAAAGTTGTAAGTTTGACATATGGCTCGGTCATGTTGATGGAGCCGTCCATCAAACTTACATGCATTTCTAGGAAACGCTGTGAAGGTGGTTGCTGGAAATGCAAGATATGTCCATGAGGGCAGGAGACATCTTTAATTATGGTGGGCGGAGTATCCTCACCATGGAGGGAGTAAAGTACTCCGCCATGGCGATGGTAGTTATTCCGCCCACCAACATTTAAATCAGCCCCATAGTCTGCGTGACGCAGGTATACAAAATGCAGCAGCCAGGCTCATATTCAATATACCTGGCCAGCAGTCATACACCCCTCATTTGAAATTGCTTCACTGGTATCCTGTGAAGAAGAGGATCAGTTTTAAAAGTTTGTTGTTGAGACTCAGAACATTTTACAAGAATGGCCCAAAATAGCTGATGGACAGATTTATTCACTGTCATTCAAGGAGGCTCCTGACATCTTTAATTTGCTTCTTCTAATGATTGCTAAGGTTTGAAGGGCTAGTAAAGGAGGTTGCTCCTTCTCATTTCTTTCGTCCAAGATACGGAGCTAGCTTCCACTTACTCTGTGCGCCATCTCTTCTGAACCTTGTTCCAATAAACTGTTGAAAATTTAGTTATTTCAAGCTGTATAACTTGCACTTTCTTTAGCTCGTCGTTGCTCGTTTTACATAGCAATGCGTTGCCCTTGTCTGAGCAGCTATAGCACTTTACAAATCGTTCATTCATTCATTCGTTCATTCATCCATCATTGGACCACGCTTTAAGTTAAGCAGGCTCATTTAGGCATATCATAAATGAGTAGTGGGCATAAGCATACCATAAGTGGGTAGACATTAACATATGACCATTAAAGTGGTCATTTTTAACCCTGGGCGTAGTCCGCGTAGTAGCGCTACGCGTAGCTCGCGAGTGCACTCGCACTACGCGAGCTACGCGTGGCACTACGCGAACTGCGTAGTGCGGTAGGAAATGCTGTTCGCAATGATTGCACAGTGTCGGATGCTTGTCTGCACTGTGCAATCATTGCAAGCGGCATCTTGCACAGTGCAAGCGGTCGTTTTCTGCCGCTCGAGTAGATTTGTACTCGGCGGCAGTTTTCTCAACGCGGACTGGTAGTTTCTCATCGCGAGCGGTCGCGAGCATACTGCGACCACTCGCAATGAGAAGCCTGACCTCCCCGCGTTGAGAATCTCGCTGGGAGGTTTATTTTCCACGCTCGCAATCGGCAACTTGATGTTGCTGATCGTGAACGAGGAAAAAGTCTCGCCGGGATGTCATTTTGCTCGCTCGCGGTCGCCAACTTGACGTTGAGGACCGCGAGCAAGCAAAAAATGCCCGCTACGTGTTTTTGCACTGTGCTACGTGCAATTCGCGTAGCGCGTAGTTGCGCAAACTACGCGAGCGTAGCGTAGTTTTCCGCCCAGGCCTAGTCATTTTAAGTGTTTCCTGCATGTTTTGCTCCACCAGTTGTGTGGCTTGTTTGGCTTCATTGATGTTAGCTCAGCAAGGCTTTCTGTAATTAACTGATTTCAATGTCTGAGGGCCTCCTGAACGGGAGAGGTCTGGATTGTGTCTTGCCTATCTAGATAGGTGTTAGACAATCCAGGCTATGTCGATTGTGTCAGTTCTTGCTTTGGCAAGTATATTGACTCTGTCTGCAAGTATGGTTTTGAATCCCGTTCATCAGGCGTATCTAAGAGATGAAGTAGGGATTTAACTCTGGATGGGTGGTAGAGCACTGAAAGTGACAATATTAAAAGAGTTGATATTGCTTAGAATATGATTTTAGGGGGGTGATGGTTTGCCTTAAACAGAAGACTGTGAGTGAGTAGGAGTGAAAGAATGTGTGAAAAATTGTTAAGAATAGTTGGCGGTTGTTAGAGTTTTACGAGGTAAAGTCTGGAATTGTACGCTGGAAATGGTTTATGTTTTATGTGGCAGGCATTATGGCAAGGAGTATTGTAGTTGTTTCTCCTTAAGCTCACTGTCCATGTGACTTGCATAGCTTATGATGTCACTGTCATGGTAATGGAACACTATGGTTTGAATCCCAGGTTCTGGTTAGTTCCTGGAAGCTGTGGAGACGAACAGTCAATAAAGTACGTGCTCTTACACTTACCTGCTTGGTGTAATCACCTCAAATTTGGCGCGAGTTTGACTGTTCATCTCTCCACCCACGTGTGCTGTGGCGGTCTCCTGTGTTTTCAGTCTTCGTGAGCTGCCTTCCCAAGCTGCTTTATGAATGATTTATCCGTTGGAATCTCGAGACAGAAGTGGGTCATCTCATCTCCTTGAATGTACCACACTTAGTTCAACTTGCTCCCCATTGCTGTTCCGCTTTGAAGGTGAGCTTTGGATGTCGTGTTGCAGTCTGAAAGCTGTCCGTGACTTGGAAGTTTCAAATTGAAACGCACCCGTGCAGCTTCATTGCAAGTTGATGCCAAGAGCAGTCTTCGCTGGTTGACAGGTGAGAGGTTTTGTGCAAAGTGGTGTCTCCGCTGGTTGGAAGGTGAAAGATCCTAAGTGAGGACATTCCCTCTGTGTGTCAACCGCCGTCCTAAGTGAGGACATTCCCTCCGTGTGTCAACCGACGTCAGCAAGCTGTGTGATCCTTCCGTGGTGCTGCCTCTCCAAGTATGATGACGCAATCGAATTTCCGTGTGTACTAGCGGAGAAAGAGCGCGTCGAGTGCCTCACGTTCTGCGCGTCTGTACGTGTCTCCCTGGCTACATGAATGAAGCCAGAGATGTCAATGAATGTGCGTCACTGACTAGTTACCCTGGTTTCACAGACGCACTCTGCTGATTGGAAGGCATCACGCTCCACACGTTTTCAGTTTATTTTCTCTTGCAAGGATCGGGCAGTCGGAAGAGTTTCCCTGCTGTTTTATTACCTCGACGTTCCCTCTTGAAAGTAAATTGTGGGGCGGAAACTGATTTAAACATCGCTCGAAGGTATGCGATTCTGGATCATCCGTTTTCGTTCTATTCTTTCAGTACAGCAGTAGAGGTGCCGGTATCAACTGACAGTTGACAATTAAGTGAATCACGATCCTCAAGTGTTGCTTTTCTATTCAAGTAAAGTTCTTCTTTTCCTAATACTTGTTCATACTCTTCAGTATTGGAAGCAACAAGTCTCTTCATTCTGGTGCAGCGCATTTTCATCTTGGTGTTTGGTCAAGAGCAATTGTACAGTGGATATTTACTCTTGTGGTTCAGCAGCAAGTATTGCGCAGGGACGACTACGATTTGCGCACGATCTGCGCAGGGACAACCACGTTCATTTCGAGAATGTACAATCAAAAGTAGAAGTTCACTTTCTCAAATTAAATTTTTTTTTTTTCCACAGGTGGACTATTATTTTTCATAATCTTGACAGAGTTGTATTTGCATTAACTTCTTTTCCTTACAGGTATTCTGTTTATTCTTTCTACTGTTCGTAGTAAATTATTTTATCTGTTTTGTGCTCACCATGCAGAATGTGCAACCCCACCCCCCCTTTTTTACAGCTTCCAGGTGATCCTCCAGTTAAGTGGAAAGTATGGTACAGAGCGTTTGGTAAATATTTAGGTGCAATGGGGGGTTCTTGATTTAGTGCTGAGAGGAAGCGTTTCATTTTAGAGCATAATCTAGGTTTTGAAGGTCAAGCTGTTTTGGAACATCTATCTTCCCTTGTTGTGGTTGCAGGAGAGGAAGAATTAAACGTTTATGATCAAGCTGTGGGAATGAGGGAAAAACAGTTTGATGTGGAAAGCAGCCTTGTTGTTGCTAGGCACAAGTTTTTTACAAGAGAACAGGAGAGTGATGAAAGCATAGTATCTTATGTAGCGGCTTTACGCATTCTTGCTTCAGAGTGTGAGTTTGAGCATTTTACTTCTCAACTCATTCGGGATCAAATTGTTGTGCATTGTATGGACAGGAAAGTCCAAGAGAAACTACTCACCTTAAAGAATCCTTCCTTGGAGGAAACGATTAGCATCGTCAAAAGTATAGAATTATCTCAGAAATCCTCGAAAGAGCTCAAACCTGAGAAGAATGTTGTGGGTGTAGTTAAAGATCAAAAGGATACTAATGAGAAAATACAGGGAGACAAAATCAAACCTAATTCCGAGCAAAAGGGGAATAGATTTGTTTCTTTCAAAACAGAAAAAAAAGGTTCTTACTCCAAGAATCTTTGTACCAAGTGTGGTTTCCCATCTCATTATCCCAACTCGCGGGTGTGTCCGGCGAAGAATGCAGCGTGTCGTAAGTGTGGCAAACAAGGACATTTCGCCAAAATGTGTGGTTTTAGAGGGAGTGTCAACGTTGTGTACTCTGAGGAGCCCAAGCATGATCCTGTGTGTGAAGTTGTTAGCTTGCTTACCGATTTTGTAGTGGTTGTGAAGGACGATTCTGACGACTGTGTCAATCCTGTTGTTGATATCTTGGTGGATGGAAAAGGTCTGAAAGTGTTGGTGGATTCGAGTGCGAGGATGACCATGATTACTGAGGAATTGTTTGAAAGTACCTGGGGAAATAGACCTCTCAATCCTCCTGATAGAAGTCCAGTTTCCTATGAAGGGAGGAGAATTGATTTGATGGGATATTTTGAAACATCCTTAGTTTTCAAGGACAGGCACATCCAAGGGAAGGTTTATGTGGCCAAAAAGGGTCTCAACATTCTTGGTTGGTACCACCAGGGGTTGTTTGGGATGACTCATAGGCCTGGCACCTTAGAACAAGTTTCTGTAGTGGGTGAACAACCTGTAGAGGAGAGTTTGGTCTATTGGTCCAAGAAATTTCAGAAAGTTTTTGGAGACAAACTAGGATGCATTACAGGGTTCAAACACTTTATCAAGGTAAAGGATGGGGCTCTTCCAATCAAACACAAATTACGTAATGTACCTTTCAGTATCAGGGATGATTTGTCTTCTGAACTTAATAAAATGTGTGAAAATGGTGTGATTGAACCTATTGAGTCATCTCTCTGGTTAGCTCCCTTGGTGGTTGCAAGAAAAAAAATGGTACTCTCAGGTTATGCATTGATTTGCGCAGCTTGAATAGGGAGATCTGGGTTGACTCGCACCCCCTTCCCCGTATCGATGACATTCTTGCTAAATTTGCTGGTGCGAAGTACTTTTCAAAGATCGATTTAGCCTCGGCATATCATCAAGTCGAGTTAGATCCGGTCTCCAAACACCTGACAGCTTTCGTGTCACCTGTCGGCACTTTCCAGTTCAGAAGGATGCCAGTCGGGCAGCTTCGGCAGCTTCAGTTTTCCAGCGAATTATGGAAAAGGTTTTGGAGGGTGTCACAGATACCGTTGTCTTCCAAGATGATATCTTGGTATCTGGAAAGAGTAAGGATGCACATGACAAAAATGTTGCAAAAGTTTTGGAGAGATTGGAAAGTAGGGGGATTGTGGCCAATAAGCTCAAATGTGTTTTTGGTGTTGAGTCCATTGAGTACCTGGGTCACCAGATTTCTGGTGATGGTATTGTGCCAAGAGAGGGTCTCATTGAAGCTATTTCTAACGCTCCATGTCCCACCTCAAAAGAACAAGTTTCCTCATTTTTGGGTTTGTGCGAATTCTACACGAAATTTATTTCTAAATTTGCCTTCCAAGACAGTCCACATGAGAGATCTTCTCAAGAGGAAAACAACATTTGTTTGGAGTGATTCCTGTCAGGAGGAATTTTTGCAGATTAAGAAAGAGTTAGGGTCTTGTAAAATTCTTACTCCCTTTGACCCTTGTTTTCAATGCACTGTGTCTGTAGACGCTAGTCTAGATGGTCTTGGGGGAATGATTTCTCAGTTCAAGCAGGGTAAGGAGTATACTGTAGGCTTTGCATCCCGAGCTCTGCGGCCGAGTGAAAAAAACTACTCAGTTATCGAGAGAGAATTGCTTGCGTGTTGTTGGGCAGTTGAGCGTTTCCAATGTTTTTTGTGAGGGAAGACGTTTACTCTTCTTACTGATCATAAGCCCCTCATTCCCATCCTTGAGGGTAGAATTGTCAAAGATCATACTCCCAGAATTGCTAGGTTGAGTTCAAAATTGCTGCAATAAAATTTTGGAGTTGCTCACATCCCAGGAGGGAGAAACAAGAGAGCTGATTATCTTTCAAGGTCTCCTTTGCCCTTAGGGAAAGATGATCGTGATGTCAATACTGATGAAGAGTGCTTGATTGCTGCAGTGGATGCTTGTTGTGTGGGTTGTTTTTCTGAGCGTGATTGGTTTTGTGGAATGGAGTCTGATGTTATACTTAAAAAAGTGAAAGATTTTATCGTGTCACGTTGGCCTAAAGAGAAACATCTTGACAGTGATCTTCATCCCTTTGCCAAGGTTCCTGATGAGCTTACGCTGGAGGGTGGAGAAATGATCATGTGGGGGGATAAGTTTGTCCCTCCTCAGTCTTTCAGAAGTCGCATCATTGACTATGGTCACGAGGGACATCTTGGTCAGACTAACACGAAGAAAATAATTTGTTGTGTATATTGGTGGCCCTCCATGGACCGTCAAATAAATGACGTTGTGGAAGGGTGTGTCACATGTTGTACCAGTAATAAAGTTATCAAGATTGTTTCACCTCCTGTACAGCACGTGGAGGTACCCGAGGGTCCCTGGTTGAAGTTAGCTATTGACTTCGTGGGACCCTTCAGTGTTCTACCCAACAAATGTAAGTTCGCATTAGTTATTGCTGACTACTTCAGCAAGTGGTGGGAAGTCCATTTTATGACAGATCCCAACTCTCAAGAAGTCATCAAGTTTCTACAAAGTCTCTTTGCCAGAGAGGGTTTTCCCAAGGAGATTGTATCCGACAATGGTGTACAGTTTACGTCCAAGGAAATGTCTGATTTCCTGTACCAATGTGGGATCTCTCACCGGCACGTGGCTCTATATCACCCACAGGCCAATGGTTTCAATGAGCGCACCAACCGAATTCTTGTTGAATGTGTTCAGTGGGCTGTTTCAGCCAGAGTTGATATTAAAGAGGCTGTCCAGAGTATGTTGTGGGCACATCGCACTACTCCAAGTGCCATCACTGGTTCCAGTCCTTTCGCTCTACTTAGAGGTAGACAAGCTTCGTTTCATATGTGTCCTGCTTGGATGAAGAAATGGGGTCTGTTGTCAAGGTGTCGAGAGACAAAGGGAAATAATGATATACAATCTTGTTCTGCTTTCTCGTCACAAAACGATTGTGGCGCGCTTCCACAACCTGTAGTCTCCGTTGAGACTTGTTCCAAGTCTGTGATTAATGTGGGGGATTGGGTGAGAATTAAGTCCCCTCATAATGTTCCTAAGGGGCTGTCAAAGTTTGGTCCTCCTGTTAAAGTGGATGCTACATCACGCTTTGCTGTGAGAGTCAATGGAAAAAATTGGTGGAACCTGTCTAGAATTTACAAGATTCCTATGAGGGTTGTGATGCACTTGGGTCTTGAATCGGAGAACTTGGTTCAGCCCCAATCAGGTCTAAGAAAACCATCAGTTTAAGAGAGTGGGCAGAGATCTTCCCAGGTTGTGAAAACCTCATTGAAATATGTCCCTCCACGAAGGAGTAGTAGGGCGAGTGTCCCGCCAAATCGCTTAAATTTGTAGTTTGCTGTGTTGTTTTATACAAATGAACTTATATGTTGTTTTACTTAGAATGAACTTTTTTCTTCTTTTGTATTCTTGGTTATTTCCCTTGTTCTCCTTGTTCTTTCTTTTTGCCTATCTTCCTTTTGTATTAATGGAAAGAGAAGAGATGTTGTAGTAGTTTCTCCTTAAGCTCACTGTCCATGTGACTTGCATAGCTTATGATGTCACTGTCATGGTAATGGAACACTATGGTTTGAATCCCAGGTTCTGGTTAGTTCCTGGAAGCTGTGGAGACGAACAGTCAATAAAGTACGTGCTTTTACACTTACCTGCTTGGTGTAATCACTTCAAGTATGTGTTAGGAATGGATGGACAAAGTAATTACTATGTTAATAATAAGGAGTTTCTTGCATACAGAGTGGGTAATGGATGCAATATCTGAGGAAGGTGTGAATGTGGGGTTATGAGAAGTATGTCAAGGGCACGAATAATATTGGCGATAAGACAATGTATTAATGTAAGGAGAATTTAATGGAAATCTGAGATTTGGTATGGGGACAAGTAGAGGTGGGTGACATGGAGATTGCTATCAGAAAGAAAGATGGTGGTTAGTCTGTGTTTGTGACGTTACTGTTTTTTCTGTTCAGTATCAGTTAAGGGTACTCGGAGTGGGAATTTCATGTTAGTTGTAACCACATGCACACCTAAAATCCTGTTGTGGTGTTGGACACTACCTTAGGCATAGTATCAGAGTCCCAGGAACACTGATGGTCACCACAAAACTGGGGTGTATCTATTCTCATGACTGACCACAGGACACTTTGTAGTGGCCTTGGTGGTCTTCTGGGAGCTGTTGGTATTGCAATCCTGTAGGTCCAAAAGACCCCCAATAGGAGGTCCCTGTGGGTCTCCAGAAGAGAAGTTGTTGCTATCTTTGGGTTAGCCTCCGAACCTGGTGACCACGGTAATAGGTGTATAAGTCTACCTAAGAAATGTCAGTAACTTGGGGGTACACAAAGGACCATGCAACCCACAATAGACGTCTTTGCAGTTCCCATAGAAGTGGAAGGTGTTGTTTTCTTGGGGAATAGTCATGGAAACTGCAGTATTGAGTCTGTCAATGGGATTCATCAAGTAGTCAAGATGTTGTTACTCTGGGGAAATACTCTAGACGACACACAACAAATTATTAGGTTTACATAGTTCGCCAGGCTTTGAAATGTGTTGCAACTCAGGGAAATGATCGTGGGACCCAAAGTACAATCACGCAAGAGCGTGGTCCAGGAAGAATTACTGCACGGAGGAGAAGCCTGATGCTAGTCCTCTCCCACAGAACTCCGATTTGGTGGGGTTGTTTCCCCTGGTGATACCGCTCCACCCTACTAGTAATCTCACCTTAAAAGTAGGCCTGTGCTACATGAGTGTGTCTCAAGCTGACAACAGAAATTAATTTCAGCTGAAAATTGTCCACAAAATAAATAACGACAGAAAAGTTGAACGCTTCTCAGGATGCAGCAGTGTGACTAAGAAAGTCGAACGACCTTTGAAAACATTTCTTGTTTGTCAAAACATGAGGCATAAATCCTGTACTTCAAGCCGGGAAGTCACTGTGGTCGTTAAAAAAACACCGCTGTGGAGGTTAATTACTGCTACTGGGGCCTCCCAGCATCTCTTACTCTAACCCGTCTCACCTCGTATGTCTTGTATTGTCAGGTGGAAAGGTATGTGTGCGGTTCTAAAAAAAAATCGTAATCCCTTTATCAGCTTGTCACAGGATTTTCAAAATCCGAGGCGTTGAGCTTTTCATTAGTACCGGAGGGGAAATATACAAAATTGGGCCACAGTATCTGACTGACACCTCTAAATATAGCGCCAGGACTCCTTGACTCATCAGATAAGCTAAAGTATGTCACTCGGAAGGCTTTGGTCTTTTGATAAACTGAAATGCATGCAAATGGAAGGTTTTCACTCCAGGCCAGAAACGATACAGAAAAAATTAAAACTCAGAATTCTCTGTGCAAATTAGTTGCTAGACTGAAGCTTTTCTACACAGCCCCTCTCCGCTGGTGACGTTTACTGTAGATAAGCTTCGGACAAAAAAATATGAAAGATTACATGAATAAATACAATATCATTTTTAAAGCCCGACATTAAACGCTATCCGGATTTAACTAATCGTTCAGTTTTCAATGTAATCTTCATATTTTTACAACAAATCACAAAGCATATTTTACTCACAGTATTTATATAATCAGAATTAAATACTGACATGAATTATTTCTTATTATGGACTCAATGTGAACACTTTTTAAGCTGCTTCTGTTCTTTGAGTGGTTTAATGCCCATTCATTTACTTATGTTCTGTACACTTTTTCTCACTTTTCCAATGAGTTTTTAAGGCACTTTTTAACTGGAGCCTTTGTACTTACTATACGATTACACATGGATATATTCTTTCACATTCTGAAACACGTTCTCTTCCCTTTCCTCTTGCACGTGATACAAATACATTTCTCTGTTTCTAGGGAAGAAATGGGTTGAGGTCAAGTTGGTGAATATCCCCGAATTCATAGATTTGGGGGTGAACTTTTAAGTCCAAATGGGTCCTGGAACGCTTCTCGTCCTTGGTAGATTTATCCAGGCGTAAAATTACACCACCCCTGGGTAACATTACACCTGAGTAAACCAATTTGTAAGGACATACCGTACTGATGCGCTTTTACAAATCAGTGAGTTCTTTTTCTGAGAGGAAAGTCAGATTTTGTGACTTAGAAAGTTGAATTTGCACTCAAAAATGCTGCTGTTTTTGCACCAAAGTTTGCTTTGTGCTTCACAGCGCACTCCCCTTCATTTGCAGTTACAAAATGGCATTTAAAAAAAAAGGTTTGTTCATGTACAGGAAGGGGCACCTTCCAAACGAGGAGAAATCAAGCATTGCTCCTCGTATCGCCAACTTAAGACCAGGGTTTTCCTGGTCTTAAGTTTGGCGTTAGCTCCTATTTACGCTGTCCTTGTGAATAGGGGGCAGCGTAAATATCAATTGGTGTTGCGATGGAACGCCCACCACAACACCCACTGCACGCCCCTTTTTCATGCTAAACACAGCTTTAAGTGGCTTAACCGCTGCCTTGTGAATAAGGCGAGGCCCCTATCGCCACCACAACGTCACTGAAAGTGACGTTGTGGTGGTGATAGGGGCTTGTGAATATGCCCCTTAGAGTTCTTCAAAGTGCTGGTGCCGTCCAAGTCACCTAGGAGTCCTCATGTTCTCACCATTTCTCCAACAAGTGCTATTAAAAATGACAAGCTTATTATTTCATTGATTTTGAAAGAAAAGCCGTTAAATCGTAGTATTTTCTGTGTAACATTGCTGTCACTAAAGAAACTTTTAGTTGTGTTATGCATCTCGTATTGTTGGCCAAGTTCTATCCATTTTGGGTTTCTTGCCAACTTCTATCTTGATTGTTAAATACCACCTAAGTTAACTCACTCATGTGTGCTGCTGTTTTCAAACTCTGTTAGTTTTGCATATCCCTTCACATGCATGAGCAGTCACAACCCCAGTAGCCCTCTCTAGAACGACATCAAATCACTTCAATTCACCTATGGTATCTAAGCAGACGTCCAATTCACTGTGATACATTTTTCGTTTGGAGCAAGGCAAGATAAATAAATATCCTTCTCACCTTCTTCTTTCTAGGGCATAGAGACAGGACCAACAAGCATGCTTCGACCTTGAGCAGACTATTTGATAACTCCATCAGTATGTCAGTCACAGGTGTCCAAAGTTCTGCAGTCAATGGAAAACACCACAGCATGTGATAAAAAGCGGCTTTGGGGGTCACCACACCACGGGGAGTCCCCATTCATGAAACAACAGATTTGACTTAATCGGGGTTTGGGGGGGGGGGTTAGATAGGACCTATACAATACATTAACATTAAAACTGTCTTCTTCTCCTTCATTGCACGGGTAGATACTGTTGCAACATCCTCTACACCGAGGGTGCTTTAGTATCAGTGAAGAAAAATGTCAGACTCGTTACCTTTAGTTTCACTGGAAATAATTACATATAGAATGTTCCAGTAGCTCTCACCTTCCTCCTAACTTCCTGAAAGTCAGATGTTTGAGTTTGTAAAACTGCTGTGTGGTCTTGGAAGACACTCACTACACTGTTTTCCATTTTGAAGGTGTTCAAGCTGCGGGCCTTCTGCAATACTGTACCTGTGTCTCAGCAGTAACGGAGGCAAACTGCCACCTGCTACAGGGGTGACCCAGGCAGTGGTCTCTCTGGTGGTACTCTGTGTATTCTTTCAATAGCAGAGAACTTGGATAAGCCCAGTGTTTCCTACTTTTGTCCAATGCGCAATTCCAGGTAGCCTGCCATGATCTTTACTCCTGACCCCTTGGTAATCCTGTCAACCAGATGTTTTTGTGTTGGAAACGACGCTCCGAGTCCTCAGCTCTGTATTCCTGGAATCTCACCTTCTCAGTGATATATATAATTTACTTGTTTTTCTTGCATGTATCCATGTTTAGATGCAGTTAATTAAGTAAACACGTGTTTTTTTAATGCAGTGCTCTATGTGTAGATTGTCTCACAAGAGTCTGGTCTCAATGTCGTGATCACTACCACCAGTCGCTTCAACTGGGCTCTAAGTTTGTCTCTAATTTGGTTGCTACTTTTCACCACAGCATAACCATTATGTTATGATAAACTTTTCAGAGCCTGGTATCTCCTGACTAATGTACTTTTCCAGTTGCCATCTTGGATTTCAAGGTTGGTGGTGGGGCCACTTGTGAGGCAGCCTTCCCTCTTGTCTACCACTCGAGTTTGAGGTTGACCTTCAGTGCCACGGGGCTCACAGGCAGCTGATGTTTGATCGCAGCTATGTGTAGATTGTCTCACAAGAGTCTGGTCTCAATGTCGTGATCACTACCACCAGTCGCTTCAACTGGGCTCTAAGTTTGTCTCTAATTTGGTTGCTACTTTTCACCACAGCATAACCATTATGTTATGATAAACTTTTCAGAGCCTGGTATCTCTGACTAATGTACTTTTCCAGTTGCCATCTTGGATTTCAAGGTTGGTGGTGGGGCCACTTGTGAGGCAGCCTTCCCTCTTGTCTACCACTCGAGTTTGAGGTTGACCTTCAGTGCCACGGGGCTCACAGGCAGCTGATGTTTGATCGCAGCTATGTGTAGATTGTCTCACAAGAGTCTGGTCTCAATGTCGTGATCACTACCACCAGTCGCTTCAACTGGGCTCTAAGTTTGTCTCTAATTTGGTTGCTACTTTTCACCACAGCATAACCATTATGTTATGATAAACTTTTCAGAGCCTGGTATCTCTGACCAATGTACTTTTCCAGTTGCCATCTTGGATTTCAAGGTTGGTGGTGGGGCCACTTGTGAGGCAGCCTTCCCTCTTGTCTACCACTCGAGTTTGAGGTTGACCTTCAGTGCCACGGGGCTCACAGGCAGCTGATACAGGCAGCTGATGTTTGATCGCAGCCAAACTTACAAGTAGGTTATATTTAAGGTCAGTACAGTCGGCAGGGAACTCTGAAGACAAGTGTCTTACTCTGTACATGTTTGGCTGGTCCCTCCACTGAATGGAAATACTAGACATCCGATTCTCAAAAATATTTGTAAATCTGCCATTGCATGCATGCAGATTTACGAATAACAAGGATTTACAATAGTAAGGTGATTTTTTTTTCTGATCATCAGCATCTATACTTAATTTACAACTGCACATGCGAAAATGCTTTTTTATGACTAGAGTTACACGTTTTATTCTCCACGTGGAAAATATTTCTCCCTGTACAGAAAGCATTTTGTCTTCCCTCTTCCCACCGTGGAAAGGTATTTACTTCTGCTCTTTGCATGCGTACATTTCTGTTTCCAGACGGAATATTGTTGTTGAAAAGTTTGTGAAAACAGACTAATTAAATATTTAGTGGGTGTGTACAAATCTTGTAGGAATTTCACTTCCTCCCCTTATAGTAGGTTTACTCAAGTGTAATATCACACCACACCTGCAGTAATATCATGCCTGAGTAAATCCATTTAGTAATGAAACATCATTTTTTGTGAACTACTTGTGCTTGTAAATCAAGCCATTAGTACACCAACATCGCACGGGCATATGCGAATAGCTTTGTGAATTAACCCAAGCAGTTAAAAGGCTACATTTAACAACGCTGTAACATATGGATGTCTTTGAATTCATGACTCACATTTTTAAAATTATTTTTAGGTTTTATTTCTGAAGAAAAACATTTCAAAATGAGTTTAAATGATGAATATATCAAGCACATTGAAAGCTCATTTGTCATCTGTTTACTATTGAAAAGGTAGCACTCTACTCTCAAGCACATATAAAGTTTCTATTACCTCAAATAAAAGATGCCAATTGGCACTATATTTTTCCGAATTTTCACATTTTATAAATGCTCATTCTCAAGTATAAACAGAAGGAGATGATGGACGGAGCGCTGAAACTTTTCAGACACTCACCCCCAGTCACAGATCTGGGTTCAATCCATCATCGTTCTTTAGCTCACTTCGCCACCCCAGTTCCGACACACCTGTACGTAAATCAGACTTGACCCTGTGCCTCATGGGAACAGTCCAGCCCAAACTGCCAAGCCATATCTTCCCTGGACTGGAAACAAGCATCCTGGGACCGGTTTCGGGCTAACAGCCCTCATCAGCCAGGCTAGCTTGAATCCAGTGGCAAAGTGAGCAAGAGACCTATGTCTGGGTATACCCTGCCAACTTAGGGCGAACAAAGCAAACACAAGGAGATGGTGGACGGAGCGCTGAAACTTTTCAGACACTCACCCCCAGTCACAGATCTGGGTTGAATCCATCATCGTTCTTTAGCTCACTTTGCCACCCCAGTTCAGACACTGCTATATGCAAATCAGTCTTAACCCTGTGCCTCATGGGAACAGTCCAGCCCGAACTGCCAAGCCATGTCTTCCCTGGACTGGAAACAAGCATCCTGAGACCAGTTTCGGGCTAACAACCCTCATCAGCCAGGCTAGCTCGAATCCAGTGGCAAAGTGAGCAAGGGACCCACATCTGGGCATACCCTGCCAACTTAGGGCGAGCAAAGCAAACACGTTTGCTTCATTCTCAAGTGTGGAATGCTACTACCACACTAATCCTGAACATGCCCTACATGCCTTCATAATCAGTTTTGACCCAGAATTGTAGAATCTGTTCTCAAACATGCCTTGAGTTCACATGCATTCTTGCATCTCCTGCTCCATATGTTGGACCAACCAAAAGGTTTATTTGGGCTGTATTCCAGAATATTTACCAGAAAAAAATATTATTATACCAGAATATCATGGCCTAAAGAACATTTACAAAGAGATTACTACTTTGGGTGTAGATTTTCTATTATTAACTCCAATGGGATGATATTTTTGTGAGCTACACTTATGAGACTATGGGGCATATTAGCAAGACCGGCGATAAAATTATCGCCGTTTTAGCGGCAGGAAACTGCCGCTAAAACGGAGAAATAATGGGCTTGCTAATATGCGTTATAGAATTCAATAGAAACCCAGGTTAGATGTGCAGGACATCTAACCTGGGCTTCTATTGGAATTCTATCGCATATTAGCAAGCCCATTATCGCCGTTTTAGCGGCAGTTTCCTGCCGCTAAAACGGCGATAATTTTATCGCCGGTCTTGCTAATATGCCTCTATATTTTTGCCAGATGATACTTAGGCCACAATATTTTGGTAATAAACGCATTTGGTGCCCTCAGTGATTTCTAAGTTTGTGAACATCCAATGTACCACTTAAAAAGAAAACATAGGAGCTGGCAAGGAACCATGCATGTGTCTTAACCTCTTGACAAGAGGACCCTACATGCAAAGAGGTGCATATAGGATGTTTTTGTTCACTTTAATAATCCTGCAACATCCATTTATTTTGGGTGGGGAAGTGGGGTTGTACAGATTGGAGAAAATGTTAAAGAACTGACATGATGCTC
This sequence comes from Calotriton arnoldi, assembly GCA_963921515.1. Taxonomy (NCBI): domain Eukaryota; kingdom Metazoa; phylum Chordata; class Amphibia; order Caudata; family Salamandridae; genus Calotriton; species Calotriton arnoldi. The sequence continues at coordinate 377,542 of CAWUFW010009097.1, read as the reverse complement.
CAGAAGTGTCTCCGCCTGAAGTGTCTTCTGTCTGAAGTGTATTCTGTCTGTTCTGAGCAGCTTCAATATCTGCAAAAATACTCACATCCTTTGACAGCCTTAGATGAGCCTGATCCAGGTACTCTGTGTAATGTGTACTTCTTCCATGTACCCTGCAAATCAAAATATTTTCCTTCAGAGGGAGACTTAGACCTGTCTGCTTTAGGGTGGTCTTCCCCCAAACTTCTTGCCTTCAGCCCTCTAATTTGTGCTGATCTTGTTTTTGCTGGCCTTAGGACTCTGGACACTTCACCACTGCTAACCAGTGCTAAAGTGCATGTGCTCCCTATTTAAAACATGGTAACATTGGCTTATCCCAATAAGGCATATTTAATTTACATGTAAGTCCATGGTAAAGCACCACTACCTGTGCCCAGGGACTGTAAATTAAATGCTGCCAGTGGGCTTGCAACACTTATTGTGCCACCCACTTAAGTAACCCTGCAAACATTCTCAAGCCTACCAATGCAGCCTGTGTATGCATTTTAAACTGGCATTTCGACCTGGCAAAAGAATCCCTTTATCAGGCCCAAACCTTTATTTTTTATACATATGTCACCTCTATGGTAGGCCCTGAACTGCCCAGAGGGCAGGGTGCAGTGTATTTAAAACATTGGAATTGTTCTTTTAAGTTGTACATGTCCTGGTAATGAAAAACTCCTAAATTAGTTTTTCATTATTGCAAGGCCTACCTCTCCCATAGGTTAGCATTTGGTTTCCTTATTACATTTACTAAGTTGATAACTTTAAATTGGGAGCTAGTTTACAGGTTGAGTATGTTTTCTATAAAATTGAAATTAAAAGCGCTGTTTCATGATAAAGTCGGATTTTAAGTCACAATTCTGAAAATGCCACATTTAAGAAAGTTGTAATTTTCTTGTTCTGACCATTTGGTGTCTGCTGTCTGTATCCTAGGTCAAATGACTAGGTGTAGTTGGCAGTTGGTCTTTGTGTATTGCTCCTACACAGTGAGACAAGGGGAAGCTAGGTGTTGGCAGGATGGGCCACGCTGAGTTAATGAGGGGGAGGAGCAGTCACCAACCACATTTGTATATCACAAAGTCCCTGCCACGGCACTCTCGCAAAGGGGTTTGACACTGGTCTATTGCGTCCCCAGACAATCTGGGGCCAGAGCAGGGAGGCAGGAAGTTCCAAGCACCTCTAGGGAGTGGAATCCTCTAGAAGCTCCTCCTAAGTCAAACTGGCCACCAAGTATAAATATTGGACCTCAGACCCCAACTCTTTAGTACACTTCTGGACCTGTGGTGCTTTTTGGTGCTATGTTCACCTAAATCTTTAAAACTACATACCTCCGTTTCTACTAATTGGATTTTTGTTGTTTTGGTCTTAAATTATTTATTTAATTTTACCCTATTTTTCTAAATTGGTGTGCAATTTTTCTTTTATTGTGCTTCACCTTATTACTGTTTGAAATGCTTCATAAACGCTTTACACATTGCCATGCACACTGTGTCACTGGAACCAAGCTATATACAACTGATGAGTCCATAAGAAGGGTGAAAATGGTCCTGGGTTGCTTGGGTTCCGTTTCAGGGAGGACCCAGCTTGGCAGTTCGGGTTGGACTGTTTATATTGGAGCAGGGTCAAGATTGATTCGCACATGGCTGGGTTCAAACTGAGGTGGCATGGTGTGCAAAATAGTGAAGGACTGAGATGCCCCAAATAATTACCAGTAGCTGAGATTAATTCAAGTATTCCATCAATCACATTTTGTGTACTTTAATACTTTTCGTGAATATGCAGTTTCCAGCCTTATCCATTTAGTTCCTGCAGCTTGGCTTTGGGTCACATGACTGGGTATAGCTGACAGTTGGGCTTTGTGTATTCCTCATAGACAGCCACACTCAATAGAGAGCTTAAGTGTGCCTGGATGGGCCGTCACTGTTAGGAAGGGAGGGCGGAGCTGGCCCTACTTACACTTGAATAGACTGTGTCCCGTCTTCACACAAAGGGCTGCATACCCCCTGTAGTTAATCTGGAGCCAGGATAGGGAAGGCAGGATGCCTGGGAACATCAGAAGGAAACCTCTGGAAGCTTCTCCCACTTCAAAGGAAGGCCCAGGTATAAATAGTGGGCTCCAGGCACCAACTCTTCAGTACACTTCTTGACATGTCAACACTCTGTCAGGAAGAAGGACTGCTGTGCTGCTGAAAGGGACTGCTGTACTTCTTCTCTGGAGGACTGCTGCCCTGCTCTGCTGACCTGCTGCCTGCTGTCCTCTTGCCTGGGTGAGAAGAAATAGACCTTCATCTGTTGAACCCAGGATCCCATAATGACTCTAAGGGCTAGTTGGCTAGCCTCCCGACTAGAGCCTCAGGGACATAAAGTTCAAACAACTTGAACCTAGCACCTGGACTGCTGCCATCTGTGAGTCCTACCCTGCCAAGTGGTAGCACTCCAGTCCTAGGCCCTTGGAAGTAGGTCTAAAATTGCTCTGCAAGCCTATCTGTGGATCCAGCAGAACCAATGCATCACCTCTGCTGTGAGGGTTCTCCCGACGCAAGGACTCTGCAACATCCTCGCAGCCCTGAACGGAACTGATGCCTGTGCAAAGCTTTCCCAACGCAGGCCCTCGCTTTGCAAGTCTCATCAACAGCAGCCTCGACAACGACTCAGGTTCCCACATCATAGTCCTGCAGCTCTTTAGGACTGGCGCGTTGCCCTGACTGCATGACGCATATTGAATGCTGGACTTTGCATCACAAACCATCGTCAACACAATCATCGACAATGACGCTTGACCTCATATTGGAGCTCTTTAGCTCCTCGGAACTGACACATCAGCTTAGCTGCACAACACACCCTCAGTGTGGGACCTCACAATGCTCCACAACCAGGATTTTAAGGCACTCTAGTTCAGCAGATCCAACTGGGTCCCTGTAGCTGGCATGTGCTCCATCATGGTCAGCCTAAACTTGTGACTTTGTCCCAGTCTGACGCGAACAGATATCCACAGTCAGTACTTTGTGGTTTTTGGGGCTATTTTTCCTGAAATCTTTGAACCTGCACATCTCCAGTTCTACTGATTGAATTTTTGTCGTTTTGGTCTTGTTTTATTTATTACAAATTGTTCTATTTTACTAAATTGGTGCGTGATTTTCCTTGTGTTCTGTTTCTACATTATTACTGTTTGAACTGCTGCATACATACTTTATACATTGCCTCCAAGTTATGTGTGGCTGCTCTGTACCAAGCTGCCAGAGGGTTGAAAACAGGTTAATTTGGGGTTTACTTGTGCCTCACCCTGACGAGGATTGTGGTTCCTGCTTAAGTAGGGTTGACCCCACCCCCCCAACCAGTAACCCAATTTCTCACATTGGTGATCAGCGGTGAGGATTAGAACTTGTGTTTGTGCAGTGCTAACAGTGATTTTGTATTACACTAAAAATCCCAGATAAATAATCAATTGTATTTTTTAAATTCTCCTTGATTGACCGTTTTGTTTTTCCAAATTCAGCTTTACTCTACCTGACTGTTGGTGTCTCTGGCTCCACCAGCAAAGATGGAATTTGAGCTCCTCAATCTGGAGATATACACTGTGGCTGAGTTCCAGCAATTTTGCAAGGAAAGGGACTGCCCGCCAATTGGACCGCCAAGAAGGTAGAACTCCAACAGGCTTTGAGAGCATGGGCTCACCAGTTGCCAGTCACTACAGAGGACCAGGATGGAGAGTATGATGTGCAGGGCCTTGATACCAGACCAGAGATGCAACAGTCAGCTGAGGGGGAGGACTTGATCCCTGAGTTGGAACTACCTGCCAGAGCATAGAGTAGAGTGTCTTCTTGAGGCCTGTCCTCAGAGGAGCTTGCAGACAGGAAATGTGGAGAGGGAGCTTAGGCTGTGGATATCACAGTTAAAAATGGAGGAAATGAAACTGGTCATATAGGAAGAACAAAAGAAGGCTGATGCAGAGAGAGCCTTGAAGGAGACAAAAATATTACTGGCTCATGAACTGAGTCTGAAGGAGCTGGACATCAAGGACAGACAGGGAGGGTCGCAGTGGTAGTGGCGGCAGCATACCTACAGTGCTTTCTGGAGACAAGAGGGTCCATATTCCTAAAGGTCTGGTGCCTAACTTTGTTGTGGGTAATGACATTGACAAGTGGTTTGAAGCTTAAGAGGTATCTTTGCAGATGTATAGGATCCCTGAGGATGATTGGAGGGCTAGCCTCTGGAAGCATATCCATGGTGAGGTGAGGGACGCCCTACTGGCCCTAGCAAAGTGGAACAGGATGAGGTATCCCCCCCATGAAAGAAGCCCTTGTAAGAAGATATGGCCTCACCCCTGAGAAGTACAGGCAGAAGTGTAGGGACAGCCAGAAGTTTCCCTAGCAGTCCTGGGTGGTTTGTGTGGATTCCTTTTGCAAAGCACTGGATGCATGAGTGAGCAGCAGTGAAGTAAAGGATTATCAAGGGCTGGACAATTTGATTGAGAGAGAGAGCACACATGTTCAGTATGTGTTTTGCAGATCTGCACCAATACCTTATTGATAGTAACCTCATTGACCCCAGGAAGCTTGCCCAGGAGGCGGACCTCTGGCTAAGTAACAAGGTCCACAAGAACGTATCTGGGGGATGACCACAAGGGTGGGCTGGGTCCCCACCAGAAGAAGGAGGGGAAAGATGAAAATAAAAACAAGGTGGTGTCTAAAGGTCCCCAAACTAGTTCTAAAGATCAGGACTCTGAATCCTCACCTGAACAGAAAAAGAAGTGGTTCCCCAACAATGAGTCTTAAGAGAAGGCAATCTCCAAGTGCTATGAGTGCAGGTTGGGCAGTACATGGGGGATGCTAAGTTTCCCAAGCGGGCAAAGTCCCCCTCTAGTGGGCAGACACTGGGGATAGTTAGTGCTTCACTTGGGGAGGAGATTGCCCCAGAAAGAATGCGGGATAGTGATGACGTTATTCTAGTATCCCTGGGTGATGGAGAGGTAGTGCAGAGAATTCACATGCCTCGTAAAATGAGGAAATACAAGCAGTGAGTCACCATCAATGGGTAGAGGGTGGAGGTTCGAAGAGACACTTGAGCCAGCCTGACCATTGTCAGATGTCATCTGGCGACCATAGAGCAAGTAGTCCCTAATGCATTCCACCAGGTTATGGCAGAAGACAACAATAAGAGTCATTGCCCTGTGGCTCTGGTTCCCTTTGAGTGGAAGGGCCTCAAGTTCCTTTAGGGTAGCTGTGAGTCCACACATGCCTGTGGATTGTCTGTTTGGCAATGACCTAGAGCACACAATCTGGAAGGAGGTGGCGCTCAGGTTGCACTTGGAGATGTTAGGGTTGCCTGAGTGGGTGCGCCAGACCGCATGGTCTATGGCCACCCAAGAGGGTAGTCGGAAGTACTTGGAGCATGGAAGAAATGGCTTGGTGCCTGCCAAAAACAGAAATGTCAAGGGGCACGGGAAACCCATTCTTAAAAAGCGCACTGTTCGGGAGGAGGCTGAACCTGAGGGTGATGCCACAGAACCTACAGGAGAGGACATTGCCACCCTGGAGAACCTACCTGGGGTGGTCAACTGGCAGAAGGAGGGAGGTTCCACCAGAGGGGAGTTCAGTAAGGCACAGATGGAGTACCCTACTCTTGAGGGCCTATGGCGGCTGGCCGAGGCAGCTGGCTACCCCTGTGGTGATCACCTGATCGCTTGGGAGAATGGCCTCCTGTATAGCGAGCCTAAAGTTCCTCAGCCTGGTGCAATACATGTGTTGGCTGTCCCCCAGTGCTACAGGGCCTTTCTACTGATGCTCACTCCTGATGTTCCCCTGACAGGTCACCTAGGGCAGTGTAAACCTTGGAAAGGTCTGTCACCCACTTTCATTGGCCCTGGATGAGGATAGCCTCAGATGTGTTCTCATGCCCTACCTGCCAGTCCAGTGGCAAGTCAGTAGAGAAGTGCAAGACTCCACTGTAGCCGTTCCCTATCATTGACACTCCCTGTGAGTGTGTGGGCACTGACATTCTTTGGTTTCTTAACCCCAAGACAGCCCGTTGCAATAGGTTCATCCTGGTCTTGGTGGTCCATGCCACCCAGGACCCGGATTCTATACCTCTGAGGACGGTAGCTTCGCCAGTGGTGGCCAGGGCACTGATGGGGATCTTTACCAATGTGGGGTTCCCAAAGGAGATCATATCTGACTGATGTGCCAACTTCAAGTCTGTGTACATGAAGTCCATGTGGAAAGAGTGTTGGGTAACCTATAAGTTCTCCACACCTTACTACTCCCAAACTAATGGGTACGTTAAAAGGTTTACTAAGACTCTAAAAGGCCTGATCCATTGACCTGTTGGAGCCCTTGAGGTGGAATTGGAACTTCCTCTTACAAGGTTGTTGTTTCCATGCAGGGAGGAACCCCAGAACTGGGTTGAATTCCACCCCTTTGAGCTTCTGCATGGGCTCTCCGTGCAAGGATCTCTCAGTCTGGTGAAGGAGGGTTGGGAGCAATCTCCGAAGAAGGCCCCACAGAATGTGGTCAGCTACATGCTGTTACTCCATGCCTAGATGAGGCACCTATGGAAGAAGGCCAAAGAGAATCTAGAAGCCAGCCAGGAGGTCATAAAATGGTGGTATGACCAGAAGGCTCTGTTTGAGTTTCAGCCTAGCCAAAAAGTGTAAGTGATGGAGCCCATGGAGCCCAGAGCCCTGCAAGTTCACTGGTCTGGGCCCTATGAGGTGAAAAAGCACAAGAGTGAGATCACTTACCTGGTGGACCTCGAGACTCCCAGGAACCCTTTAAGGGTGTTGCATGTCAATTGCCTCAAACCCCACTTCAAGGGGTTTGAAGTAACCATGCTCCTGGTTACGGATGATGGAGTGGAAGATGAGAGTGTACCTCTCCCTGACCTCCTTTCTTCCAAGAGGCAAGATGGGTCAGTGGAAGGTGTCAGCTTCTCTGCTACCCTGGCCCTAGGACAACAGTTAGACTGCCACAAGTTGCTGGGGCAGTTTGCCTCTCTCCTCTCCCTTACCACAGGGCTCACTACATAGTACACCCATGATATTGATGCCCGTGACAGAATGCCTGTGAAGGGTAAAATCTACAGGCTATCTAACAAAGTAAGAGCCAGCATTGAAGAAGGGATTCTCCAAGATACTGGAATTGGTTGTCATTTAGCCCTCAAACAGTCCTTTGTCCAGCCCAGTGGTATTGGTCCCCTCAGCTGCCCCACCAGGTTGTCACAACAAGTAAACGTATAGGTAGTCAACGTACCTCAAACTCCGTCAGTACGATGGGTCCCATACATGATATTACCCACACACGTTATGCTGAGAAATACAGGAAGTTGGGGGCATAGTGGGAAGGCAGGTTGTGTGAGCCACAGAGCGCATATGGAGCTGGGACTCCATTTTCCATGAGGCATTACGAATCTTGATCGGTCACAGAATATCCTCATCATCTGCAGGAAAGGAGGCTGGGAATATAAGTCTACGGATATCAAACAGCACACTGCTGATTATTCGATTCTGCAGCAGTTGTGGCAATTTTGACATACCCCTCGTAAGGAGGGATAAGGGTGCACTTACACCAAAAGAGTTGTCCTTATAATCCTCCTATTTTTGTTTGTGTCAGGTTGCAGGAAGCTCGGGCACTGATTTCCTTGTGCTTCTGCCTTCTATTCAGAGTATTCTCTCCATGGGAGCACCTTCTTCTCCTTTGCATGCTTAATTAGCCAGGAAGGCTAAGAGGCTTCATGAACTGTGGTGGAGGCATCATGCCTCTTTAAACAGCCTTTTGTTGGAACATTCAAATTAAGCAGAATCGTATTCAGCTCTGTGAAGTGACCAGAATTCTCGATAACAATTTGCTATAATTGGATTTTGGAAAAGAAAAAAGACAAAAGGAGATGCTGTGAATTCAACAGTGCATACTTGACTGCATTACTTTTCATTTTGTGGGGGCTTCTCAAATCTTCATGCTGTTTGGATTATAAAATTCCATTTGACTTATCATGTTATTTTCCTTTCCTCATTAACATGGAGTTAAGAGGTCTCTAGCAGCTCTTCCCCTGTGATGCCAAGCATTATCCTTTTATTAGTGGGTACCAGGTAAAAGGGGGCATGCATATCTGGAGAATAATGTTAGTTTGTGGTTTAAATACTTATTGAAGGCTGTGTTTATGTGTTTGCAGAGTTTCATCAGTCAGAGGAATTAGTACTGATATAAACTTTAGAAGTACTCCCACCTAGGGTCCCAGTCTGTTTTATTTTCTTTACAGGTAATTGGAGACTTCACATGGTATATTTAGTAGAACAGTAGTTAGAAGGAAAATGTTCTTATATGTTGTTTTTCTAGCATCTCTCCTTCCCAGCTGTTCCCTTTCCTTCCCCTGCTTGATCACCTCAAACCTCTGAGCTGTTATAGTATTACAGAGTTAGGGCTATCGAGAGGTGGACCCAATTGAACCTCAAACCGTCCCTGAGGATCTGTTTCGGCTGACACAGGTAGTACCCCAGCACTCTGGGTCTACATGGGTTTCCGGGGGCTCAATGCAGTCACCAAAACTGATGTGCACCCCATCCCCTGAGCTAATGAGTTCATTGATTGGATGGTAGCTGGTGAGTTCCTCAGCAATGTGTGATTTGATGTCTGGGTACTGGCAGATTGCCTTGACTGAGGGACCAAAGAGAGGTCCGCGTTCTCTACCCCAGAAGGACCTTTCCAATTCTGTGTAAAGTCCTTTGAGGTGAAGAAGGCCCCTTCCACATTCCAGGGGTTGGGCAAGCTGGTCCTGGCTGGTTTGGAGAACTTTAGTGCCACCTGCCCAGATGACACAGCAGCCTTCAGTTCCAGCTGGGAGGACCATTTTAACCACCTCAGGCTCTACAGAGGTCAGGCTTGACTATCAAGGCCAAGAAGGGCCAGATAGGGCAGGGTTCAGTGGTCTACCTGGGACACCAAGTAGGCGGAGGCAAGGTGAAGCCCCTCTGGACCAAGATTGGAACCATCCTGCCTTGGGAACCCCCCAAGATCCAGACAGAGGTGAGAGCCTTCCTAGGCCTCACTGAATGCTACAGGAGATTTGTCAAGGGATGTGGCACCATTTTTGCTCCCTTTACTGAGATGACTTTTAAGAAGCAGCCCAGAGAGGTGAGATGGGTGGAGGCGTGCCTGAACACTATTGACACCCCGAAGAAGGCCATGAGTACCGCACCCGTGCTCAAGGCCCCTGACTTCTCCAGAAAATGCATTGCGCAGAAATAAACCTCAGACCATGGCATAGAGGCTGTGCTCTCACAACTGACCAAAGAGGGCATGGAGCAACCTGTAGCCTTCATCAGTAGGAGGTTACTTCTCAGGGAATAGAGGTGGAGTGCAATTGAAAGGGAAGCCTTTGAAATGTTCTTGGCACTAAAGAAGCTGAGACCATACCTGTTTCGTGCTCACTCCCAGGTTCAGACACACCACAGACCCCTCAGATTGCTAATGCAGATGAGGGGTGAGAATCTCAAACTGTTGAGGTGGTCCGTCTCAATACAGGGAATTGACTTTACAGTGGAACACACCAATGCTGATGGTCTCTCTAGGTTTTTCCGCCCTAGTGACAAGAGCTCCCAGGGGTTTGGGTAGTTCTCCCTATTTTCAGGGGCACTTTCTAGACCTGGCAGCCTTGTGGTGGTTTCCCCGAATTCTTTGCCTTCAACTGTCCTGCTTTCTGACTTCATTTTAACTGGCTTTCGGACTCTGCGCACTTTACCACTACTAACCAGCGCTAAAGTGCTTGTGCTCTATCCCTAAAACATGGTAGAATTGGCTTATACCTAATTGCCGTATTTAATTTACTTGTAAGATCCCTAGAGAAGTGGCACTACCTGTGCCCAGGGTCTGTAAATTAAATGTAACATGTGTGCCTGCAGCACTGCTTGTGCCACCCACCTAAGTAGCCCTTTAAACAGGCCTCATGTCTGCCACTGCAGCCTGTGTGTGGGAAGTTTTTAAACTGCCCTGCCTACCTGGCAAAATAAACCTTTTGTGAGGCCCAAACCTTCCTTTTAATACATGTAAGTCACCCTTAGGGTAGAGGGCAGGGTGTAGTGTATTTAAAAAAGGGGGACATGTACTTTTTAGTTTCACATGTCCTGGTAGTGAAAACCGCTTTTTTCACTACTGCAAGGCCTACCTCTCCCATTGGAGGTACCTTTTTACATCTAATTAGTGATAATTTTAAAATGGGAGCAGGTCACCAGTTCATATTTGATGTCTTTGGAGTTGCAATATAAAATCATCTCTCATGGTTAACTTGGATTTCAAATTACAGTTTTGAAAATGGCACTTTTAGAAAATTTGAATATTCCTTCCTTAGCAATTTAGTGTCTGCAGCCTGTGTTTGCTTCACATGACTGGGTGTAGCTGACAGTTGAGTTTTGTGTATTCCTCCTAGACAGCCACACACAGTAGAGATTAAGTGTGCCTGAATGGACCATTACTGGCAGGATGGGAGGGCAGAGCTGGGAACATCCCTACTTACACTTGAATAGGCTGTGTCCTGCCTCCACACAAAGGGCTGCATAGCTCCTGTCGTTAATCTAGAGCCAGGACAGGGAAGACAGGATGCATAGGTACTTCAAAGGGAACCCTCTGGAAGATTCTCCCACTTCAAAGGAATGCCCAGGTATATATACAGGACCCCGGACCCCAACTCTTCAGTACACTTTTGGACCTGTGGACACTCTGCCAGGAAGAAGGACTACTGTGCTGCTGAAAGGCCTGGCTCTCTGCTGGACTGCTGCTCTGAAGAACTGCTGCTCTGCTGTGCTGACTTGCTGCCTTCTGCTTTCTCACCGGGGTGAGAAGGACAGGGCCTGCATCTGTTGAACCCAGAAGCCCAAAGTGACTCCAAGGGCTAGTTGGCTGGCCTGACTAGAGCCTCAGGGACCGAAGACTCCAACAACCTTGAACCCAGCACCTGGACTCCACATTCTGTGAGTCCTACCTTGCCAAATGGTGCCACCCCAGTCCTAGACCCTTGTAAGTGGGCCTGAAGTTACTCTGTCAGCCCATCTGGGAATCTAGCAGAGCCAATGCATCTCATCTGCTCTGCGGCGCAACCCTGAGCAGAACCGACACATTATCTGTGCAGCAAGGGTATTTCCGATCCAAGAAACTACCTCATCGGACCCACCACCACTGCAAAGCTTTCCTGATGCAGGCCTTCACATCACAAATCTCTTGTTGATGGCAGCCTTGACAATGATGCAAGTTTTTGCATCACAGTCCCGCAGCTTTTCAGAACCGACACATCACTTTGACTGCGCAGCGTGTCCTCGATGCCAGACTTCGCTTCACAAGTCCTTGTTGACTGGATCCTCGCCATTGATGCTGGACCTCACATCACAGCTCCGCCGCTCCTCAGAACGGATAAATCGCCTTGACTGCATAATGAAACCTCGGCACAAGGCCTCGCGATGCTCCGCAACCAGGATTTAAGGTACTCTTGTCCAGCAAGCCAAACTGGGTCCCTGTGGCCAGCCCACACTCTGTCGCAGTTGGTCTGAACCTATGACTTTTTTCCAGCCTGCATGACCAGATATACACAGTTGACACTTTGTGCTTTTTTGACGCTATTTTTCTCTATTATTTTTCTAAAATGCTGTGGGATCCTTTTGTTGTGTGTTTTCACTGTGCTATTGTTTGAAGAATTGCACAAATACTTTATACATTGCCTTTGTGTTAAGCCTGACTGCTCTGTGCCAGGCTACCTGAGGGTGGAGCACAGATTAATTTCTAGTTTGCTTGTGGCTTCACCCTGACAAAGATTGTGGTTCCTGCTTGAGAAGGGTTTTATCCCCCTCAGCCGTAATCCAATTTCTTACATTGTGTTATTAAATTGAAAAAGAATATGGTTAAAAAATAATATGTACTATGATAGAAATAGCCATTACCATTGGCTAGTCATTGAGGAATACTTTTACTTTCTTTTCAGAGGTTTTTAGAGGTTAAAAGACACAGGTCTGTTGAAAGTTAAAAGCTTGTGAAGTTGATCTCTGGGAGGTCAAACATGGTTCTGCTGGTTCCTGGGGCCAATCCAACTGTAGCACAGGCGCTCCATGTGAATTTAGGACTTGGGCTAGCATTTCTCCTAGGATCATGTTGTTTCCAAAGGAGAGGACTAGGGCTCCAACTTCCTCAGGTCTGCTCCGCCCTCCATTGGGAGAGGACCACCTACCTCTTCCTTATCTTTTCAGTTACTGTGCACATTGTTAGCCACAAGTCCCACATAAGAACTGGTGTTAAGGGTCTCCACAGTGAGATAAACCACAAGTGCCAGACCAGAATTTCATATATTTGTATGGGCATTTCACACCCTTTACTTAAAGGGCAAAGGCATATATTGCCAAGGTTTACTATAATTCAGGGTTTCCTGACCTATGACTTTATCCTTTTGCATGTGCCACAATAGCGCACTTCTGCATAGTTTAATCTTGTTATTATTTTTATTATGAGTTTTTTTGCTTATTTATGATGTCATCGTAAACACATTAGTGTATTCATTCTTGTGTATTACTGTTATGTATAATTCTCGTGAGTGAAGGATTTATAAGCATGCCCATTTTCTTTTCATGTATAAGTTTCTCATGCAAGTATAATTCTTTGAACTAATTCCTGACTATGTCCTGGTAATCAAGGACCAGCCCTTCACACATTTTCTACAGTGCAATAGTATAACAAGCATTGACAAAGAAAATGGGTCTCGGCAATCCAAGAGCTATTGGCATTGCCAATGTCAATGTCTTTTAGCCATGTGTTAAGGAGTGGGGTGGATGTATCTGGTGTGGAGTGGAATTATGTGGGTTGAAATGGAATTGTGTGGCATGGAATTGAGTGGAGTTTTGTGTAGTCTGTAGTGGAATTATGTGTCATGGTGTGCAGTGGAATAATGTGGATATTAATTATGTGGTATTGAGTGTAGTGGAAATATGTGATGTGGTATTGTGTGTCATAGAGTACAATTGTGTGGAGTCCTACTGTTGTGGAGTGGCAAGCAGTGGAGTGGGAAGTATGTTGTGTGGTGTTGAATTTTAAGGCATAATGTGGGAATTCTTTGATTAGATGTATGTGGTGTGTAGTGAAATGAGGTGTTGAATGGAATTGTGTGGAGTTGAATTGTGTGGTTCAGAACTGTGTGGCAATGTGTGAAATTATGTTGAGTGGAATTATGTGGCATGGTGTGGAGTGCATTTATGTGGAAAGTTGTATGTCACGAGCTAATTTGTCAAGTTTGGTTGTTTGTGTGAAAGTGTCAAAGTCCTTAAGAGTCCTTTCAAGTCGTTCTGATGCCTCCTTGGCATTTGTAAGTGCCTTGTCATCTACAATCTCTTTTTTCAGATCACCAGTCTCTTTGATTAGGCGTTTCACTTCTTCAAGGGCTGTTTCTATGCCGAGCACCATCCAGTGCCTTGAGCAATTGTTAGAGACAAAACTGAAAGTTTCCTTGAAATTGGGATTGTCAATAAAGATGGCCTAACCTGGAGCCCTACCAGAATTGGCTTGAAGGTATTTAGTCAAAACATGTCCGTGTAGCCTGGTGCGGATTAGCTTTTTTCTAGTCGTTCAAGCTTGTTTATTTTTTCGTTCAGTGTAAGGTCAATGCCATGGGAAAATGCATCCAGAAAACTGGTACCAATTTGACCTTGTAATAATCTGTCGATATAGTCCTCACTGTACGCTAATGTTTCTCTCTCAGACATATCCTTGAATGGTGGAGATATGTAAGGCTAGGATAACCTAAGCACACTAAGTTATCCTAGCAAACAAAGAATCACTTGGAAGAATATATATATACATTTGCTTTCCATGCCGGCACGTCTGACATCGAGACCATGTCGGAAAGCGTGTTTGGGGGGATGAGCAGGGCCCACTTTGGTGCACGGCCTCCAGTTGGATCCCTGCACCTTGTGGCAGGCACATTGAGGTGCCTGCCACGAAGTGCAGGGATGAACTACACCTCCCATTTCACTATGGGAGCATGCATTACGGGCGGTTTACGGCCGTAATGCATGCTCCCATAGTGAAATGTAGGAATGCGACCGAACACTGTTCGGCCGCATCCTAATGAGGCGGTCGGGATCGCCAACCAGGTGTTGGTTGGTCCCAGGACCGAGTCGGTGTTGGGCAGAAGCAATTCCGCCCAACATCATAGTAAGGCCCTCTGTGTGATGGCTGAAAAAATGCGAGTAAAGGAGGGAGTAATGCTTTGACTTTTGCAGACAGCTGCGCAAGTGAGACCTAATCAATACCACTAATTCATTAATCTTTTCTTAGAGGACAGTGAAGAAATTTGCCCCCAATATGTAAAGTGCACCTAGCATAGGCTCCAATTTAGAAAACAGTTACAAAAACCTATAACAACCGAGTGCAAGTGTGCATGTCTATTTAAATAAATGTAGAAAAATACTAGCTGCAGCTACTTTTTTTGCTTGCGACAAAAATAAATGTGGAAAAATACAGATGAAAAGACCAAAAAATAAATATGGATAAATACAGACGGAAATGTTAAAAAAATAAATACCATAAAACCGGGAGCCCTAATTGTAAACAATATGTCTGGAAGAGATAGCGAACACAATGTCTAGCCGAGACTTAAAAACCCGTGTTTAGTCCACTGCATGCAAAGAAGTTCTTTATGATAGAACTGTCATCAAGGAGGAATTAGCTAATGCCCATTGACTTGGGCAGTGGAGAATGTGAGGGTAGAGCTCTGAGCGGACAGCTTAGAGGAAAGGTAGGTGGTGTTTTTTGGAAAACATTTCTCATAACAAATACTTATATATGTGGGTTTGTAGACCTAATATTCTACTGTGCTGGTAATATATTGTCTAGTTCGTTTACTTTTATTCACCTATGATGTTTACTAATCATCATTATAGTCATTCTTGATTTGCTATATACTAGGTTATTGTGTAATAAGCATAAATAAGGCACACCTGCATTCTTTTCTGACTTTCCAGAATCGCATAGGGTGGAGCCCACAGACAAATACTGCCTGAGTCAATGGCAGGACTGCTGCAGTGACTACAATGCCCTAACCCATATCATAGCCATGGGAGGCATCATGGATGCACCTGCATGTTTCCTATCTGTGAGAAATTGGGTTGCTTGTTGAGAGTGGGTGAGCCCTTCTCATGCAGCAGTGACAATCCCTCGTCAGGGTAAACCACAGAAAGTTACTAAATTAAACTGTGCTTAACCCCCGGGTAGCTTGGCACAAAGACAGTTAGGCTTAATTTAGATGCAATGTATAAAGGATGTATGCAGCACTCAAACAGTAATAAAGTAAAAACACAGCACAAGGGAAAACCCACGCCAATTTAGAAAAAAAAGAGTAAAATCTAATAAATTATTTAACACCAAAATTACAAAAACCCAATCAGTACAATCGTATATATGCAATTTCAAAGATTTGAGATAAGTATGGCGTCTAAAAGCATAAAGCACCACTCATGGTTACCTGGTTGTGCAAGCCCAACTGAAGGTCATAGGTTCAGGCCAGCCATAATGGAGCGCATACCGGATACAGGTACCAGGTTAGTCCCGCTGAAAAGGTACCTTTGAAAGTCCAGCGCTGTAGAGGAGGCTGCAAGGAACACGGAAAGTGTTGCTGATGGTTGTCACTGTAGTATGAAGAGCAGGCCAGGTGTTGCAGATTGTCGTCACTGTAGCGTGAAGATCCTGTTGGACATCACAGGCGTTCATTGCTGAAACGTCATGATGGTGGTCACTGCTGGCTGTCGATGCTGTAGTACGAAGTGCAGATCTCGCATTGTGGTTGCTACAGCGAGAACAGTCTGGTTCTCAAGAGCTACGGAATTGGTGGTCAATGTGGGGCACAAGATCTTGGTGGGAACGAGCTCCTTTGTGATCGCAAACAACCCAAAACTTCAGGACTTCTCCTTTTCTTCTATGACGCGCTCAACTGATGCCACACCAAGGGTCAAGGACCTGGGAGGCAGCTCTTGAGGATCAGGGACTCACTCAAACAGAGACCAGCAGGGCTCAGGTAGGCCCAGTTGCAGGTTCAGTGCAGCAGGTCAGCTGTGCAGCTGAAGGGAGGCCTCTGGAGCTTGTTGTGTTTCTGTAGCTTAGAATAGGAGGTCGGTCAGCTGAACTTTGGACTCACTGCAGTCTGGGATGAAGGGTGCAGGTCCAGTCTTCCTTCTCAGGTAGCAGGGCAGGCCTCAAGCAGCAGGGCAGTCCTCTGGCAGCAGGGCAGTCCTTCTTCTGTAGTATCGACAGGTACAGAAGGGTACTGAAGAGTGTGTCTGAGGGTCCTATTTTTATACCAGATGCCAGCTTTGAAGTGGGAGAAGCTTCTGGAGTTTCCCCTCCACAGAGGTGTCTGAAATTCCCTGTCTCCCTGCCTGGCTCCACTGGGTCTCTGGTCACAAAAGGCTAGTTGAAGTTATTTGTGTGTGGTCTAAGGCAGCAAATACAAAAACCGGTAGTGAGAGGGTCCACGGGAAATGTTTTAAAGACCTACAAAGACACTTTCCCAGGAGACTATGAAACACATTATATTGTCTGGAGGTCTACAGTATTACTTGGTGCCCAGCGGCATCCTCCGCTACTCACCAGTATCTAAACACACATAAGTGGAGCCCTCATGTGGGCAACCCTATTAGGGAAACGGAGTCCCATCACTCACCAAAGGTGACATGCTTCATCATCTGGGATCTCCTCCCGGCTGTAACCCCTAGTACAGCCGAGGGCTACAACTCCCTCACTGTGAGGGAGGAGCACAGGGATGTTTTCGAGGATCTCCGAGGATGTACTAAAATCCAGAATATGATGAGCTGTGGTGTATTATTCAGTGATAGGCGCAGTGCAAAAATGTGAAAGATGTGGATTTAAAACTGGCTACTAAGAGAAAAATATTTTTATTGTATATCCCTTAGTGTCAGTTTTTTTTATTAACAACATGCCTGCATGTAGACGTATGTGTGTTTAGATAATGGTGAGTAGCGGAGTATGCCGCTGGGCACCAAGTAATACTGTAGACCTCCAGACAATATAGTGTGTTTCATGGTCTAAGGCAGTTACTTTGAAGTGCAAGTGTGGTAGGTGACAGCCCCACCCCTCCCTTTAAGTCAGGAAATTCAGTCCTGCCAACACCCAGCCCCCTCTTTTGTGTGGCTCTCTGGGAGGCTTACACAAAGGCCAACTGCACTTAGTCATATGACCCAGGAAACAGGCTGCAGGCACCAAATGGTTAGGACAAGTAAATGCCAACTTTCTAAAAGTGGCATTTTAAGAATTGTGACTTAAAATTTGACTTTACACCTTAAGGAGGGCTTTAGATTACAATTACTTAGACACTCAAACATTACATTTCTACCTGTTCCCAAACTTAAGCTATCACTTTTTAAATGTAATAAGGTAACCCAATGATCTATGGGAGCAGTAGGCCTCACAGCAGTGAACAGTTAATTTTAGAGTTTTTCAATACCAAGGCATTGACAAATTCAGTAGTACATGCTCAACTTTTTAAAATACACTTCAACCTGCCCTATGGGCTTCTAGGGCCTACTCTAGGGGTGACCTATATGTATTAAAAAGCAAGGTTTAGGCCTGGTAATAGGTTTATTTTGCCAGGTTGAAATGGCAGTTTAAAACTTCACACAGGGTGCAATGGCAGACTTGAGACATGTTTAATAATGCTACTTAAGTGGGTAGGACAAGAAGTGCTGGAAGCCCACTAGTAGTATTTCATTTTTAGGCCCTGGGTACATGTAGCACTACTTTATGGAATTATAAGTAAATTAATTGTGCCAATTGGGTGTAAGTCAATTTTACTGTGTTTCAGGGAGAAAGCACAAGCACTGTAGCACTGGTTAGAAGTGATAAAGTGCACAGAGTTCTAAAAGTCAACAAAGATGTTTTCAGAAACTGTAAGGGTGAAAACAAAAATTGTGGGCATGACCCTGCAGAGAGGGCCATTTACAACACAAGTTAAGCCAACTGGATATAACTAATGGTCCTTTAGACCCGGATTAATCTACTGGTACATTCAAAATATCCATTGACAAGCAGCAGACCTTGCTCACTCCACTGGGCCTCTTCTTTATAGGTTACCTTTTCGACCTATGATGATGCTTCTTACCACCAGAGGTCCTTTAAGAACTTCCCCTTATTAAATAATTGTGGATGTTTTGAATGACCTTCTTTTGGCACCCATTCTATTTATACTATTATTGACTACGTCCAGCCTTCTCCCATTTGGCCTGCAGCTTTTTTTACATCCTTCTGGTGACTCTTCATTCAGTTGCCTTTGAGAGCTCAGTAGAGTCTCTCAAATATGTATCAGAGAAGTGTTAATTTTGCCTGGTTACCTGTCACCTTTCATTAAGCCAATCAATGATTTTAGTGCAATATGAACACAACCTCCTCATGTGGGGTGAGCCTTCCTTATTGCTGACATATGGCGTTTCTCAAATACTGTTTGTGGTGTGGCTTTCTCAAAAGAGTTTCTTTCATGTTTGTATGTGCATTCTCTCAAGCCATTTGGTCTCAGGCGGCTGCAATCTCTCAAGTGCAGCACAGGTAGAGGGCCACTTCTGTTCTTTGTTTGTGAAACTCCACTATTTCTCTTTAAAATTCATCCGTTCCTCATCATTCAGGGGGATACTTTTAGCAGAGGCCACTCTGACAGCCTTAGACACAATATTTAAGGGATTCAGGCTCCTCTACAGGGGTGATCCCTGGTAATTTTTGACCTGTCATTTTTCTTACAGTGCTCTGAGGTTCATCTCTAACATAGGATTTCAATGTTTTATGTCAATAGTAATGATCTCTTTCTTTGAAGACCTCTCTTAAAAACAAGGCATTCAGCCAAAAAAGAGATTATACCAATCTCCATTTTGGAAACATAAACTAACCATTAGATGGAACTGTGTGGTCCCCTTCAAAACCTCTTTGAAAGTTTAATTGTCTGCACCAATCCAAGCTTCTGGTAAACAATGCAAAAAACCCACCTCGCATATTGAAGACCGTGAGTGGCTCATTACATTGATAAACACTATTGCAAAGCATCCATACCATGCTTACTAATGGATCTTACCGAAGTGAACCAAAGAACTCCATATAGTATCCACAGCTCACCCTTTAGAAGCAGTTGCACAAACTGAATACTTTCTCTTAGAAATGTGTTGCAAGGATGGGAATACAAGGATGTAACAAATTCAAATATTCTTTATTAGTTCGTTAAAAACAATCATAAAAGAGCAAAGACAACCAATACATACCAGTCCAAAAACAGACAATCAAATCAAATCAATTGGCTTCCTCAAAAGATTTGATGCCAGAGAAAAAAATGAGCCCAAAGCAGCAGCAAAATGTTTCCTAGCAAGGAGGCAGGGATCCCATGTACAGTTGGAGTCAAATAGGATCCCTAAATAGGTAAAATTGGAGACCTTGTCGATCCGTTCCCTTTAAAAAAAAGGATGGGGACTTCTATTTTTTTGGGCCATTGGCTATAACAAAAGTTTTAGAAAAATGCAGTTCCAACTTAAGATCCTCCATGAATTCCACAAATTACCTCACAAGCTTTTTGAGACTCATTGGGGGCCTTTCCGTGATAACAGCGTTGTCCTCTTATTAGTGAACAGACACAGCCTTGAGTTGATAACTGGAATATGCTGCCCATCTGCCTGCAGTGACTCCGCCAACCCATTGTTATATAACAAAAACAAAATGGGGGCTAAAACACAATCCTACTGGACCACACAGGCAAAGCTAAAGGCATCAATACTTACTCCTTTACAACCGAAACATGTAGATGCAGTCAAATCAAAATGAAAGGCACGCAGGAAGTTCACTAGTCCAGGATCTATACCCATGTTATTCAAAATACCCCTCAGTTTGGATCGTACTACACTATCAAAGTCGCACGAAAGGTCCATGAACGCAACCCATATAAAATGTACTACGCTTGGCCACTGTATATTTGGAGATCAATAGATAAAGATTCAAACACTGTTCTATTTTTCCAAGACCTTTCCTAAATCCATATTGTGTCTCAGAGATGATATTGTGCTTGACAGACCAACACTATATCCTCTCCAGGACTGTTCTCCCCACAATTTTGACAGTTGAGTCCAGGAAAGCGATTGGACGATAGCAGCGTGTATCGCTATGGGCAACCTTTTTAAAAACCAGTACGATGGTTGCAGACCACCAAGCCTGGGGAATCCCTGAAATGCAAGCAGCATTAATAATGTTAGTTAAAAGAGATGTCCACAGCTCCATATTACCTTTAAACAAACTTAATAGGACTCCATCAGGCCCCGGGGTTTTGTTACTGGGGTTCGTTGAAATGGCAGCCGTTACTTCTGAAAGGTCATAGACAATATTAAGAGGGTAACAAGGAGCAGGATCATCAAAGTCACCATCGCTATCAGGGGGAAGTGAATAAATGGTTTTGAAATGGGCAACCCGCTCTTCAGGTCCGATATTATGTGACAGGCCATTAGCATGGGTCCTAGACAGCTTATTGGAATAAACTGCTTTCCAAAAGGTAGAGGCATCAATACGTCTACAGGAAAGTACCAGTTTGTCCCATACCTCCAAGCAAATTTCTGCTTTCCATTTAACTAAGGCCCTTTTATAAGATTCCTTGTGCAGTTTTATTTTCTCCCCAATGTGGGGAGTACATTTAAGAGCAGTTCGAAGTCTACCATTGGCTAATTTGAATGCATAATCAAGCCACCCGTGAGGATTGCCCACTGTATTCCTTACTAATGTTGTCAACAGAGCCCTGACACAAGAGCCAAGGAAAACAAATGCCCTTGTTACACACGATGAAAGGGACCCCAAGTTCATGTTTTTCCAGGTAAGTTGGCTGGTGACCACAACTTCTGATGGAAAGATCCTCCCCAGCCCCCCTCCCCCCACGAAGCCCCACCCCCACGGGCCTGCAGCGTAAACTGCCTAGCTGGATAGAAAGTTTAACCATGATGGGACTGTGATCACTGTGCAAATGTGGGTTTATGTTGGTCTCTTATACATAGAGGCCAAACCCCCGGAGGTGAAGATGTAATCGATAGTTGAACAACAAACTCTACCAGTGATGGGGTGCCCTTCTGATCATGGGGCTAACCATACTTATTATTTCTGGTAAATCTACAGTCAACAAATAGTAAGCTAACTGCTCCCTTTTTGGGTCTCGACAAACCATCTCCTCCTTGGTATCCCAGGGGGAGAACAATTGGAATAAAGTATTCATGTTTGAGGCCCAATTTGGCATTGAAATCCCCCCCAGTATAATATGTGTGGAGACTGTCCCATTGAAAAGTGCATAGTTCTTACTTCATTTATGGAATCAAACAAGACACTAAAATTGTTGTTCCTCCTTGATAAGAAATCATCGGTGTAAAAATGTATCCGGGCAAGGTTAAAACTATTAGATCAATGAACGCAAAATGCCTGGATCAGGTTGCAAGAAAAAAACCAGGTGTGATTGAACAATTTAGGGTTGTTTAACACCATGCATTAAGACCAGCGCCTGATTGTAAAAACTACCACCCAATCTCGCTGCTGCTGTGTCCAGCTGAAATCCTTGAGAAACATCTAAATGACCATTTGATGAAATGTGCAGAACAGCAGGGATGGCTGCATAACTCTCAGTTCAGTTTCAGGAAACATCACGGAACAGAAACTCCGTTATTCTCAGCCACAGACATTATTAGGCAATTATTAGACGAAGGGCAAGGCGCTGCATTGGTACTTCTTGACCTATCTGTGGCCTTTGATACCATCTCTCCCTCTTTGTTGATTGATTGCCTTCAAGATATGGGCATCAGACAACAGGCCCTGGCCCTTCTGGCCTCCTTCCTCAAGGATCGTTCACAGAGGGTGATGCTACATCAGTTCATTTCGGAGGTCTTCTTCTTGCCATGTGGAGTACTGCAGGGCTCAGCTTTGAGCCCCACGCTCTTCAACCTCTACAAGTCTCCACTTGCGGCCATAATTCGGACTTTTGGGATGTACGTGATATCATATGCGGCTAACACACAGATCATTGTGTCGGTTCCCAAGAACTCTGCCGCCACTGCAGATAATTTCTCTCAATGCATGTCAGCAGTTGCAGACTGGATGAGGTGGAATTTTATGAAACTAAATGGCAATAAAACTGATGTGCTGCTCTTTGGCCCCTGTTCCTTGAGCTGGAATAGCAACTAGTGGCCAGACACCTTAGGTATATGTCCCAGTTGAGAAGGCCAAAAATCTTGGAGTAATCCTTGATACTGAACTTACACCTAATGAGCAGGCCAATTGCACTGTGGCAACCTGTTTTGGACTCATAAGGATGCTCAGAAAAAAGCTTTCCATTTATCCCCCAGCCTACAGGAAAGCAGGTTGCACTAGCCCTTGTCATGCCTATTCTGGACTATTGTAACTCCCTCTATCTGGACTCTAATATTAGCACGCAGCACAAATTGCAAGTAACACAGAATGTGCTGGCTAGAACAATTCTTGATTTTCCCAGGTGCCAATCGGCTACTGTGGAGTTGGGGACCTTAGACTGGCTCCCCATCAGAAAGCGCATTATGTTCAAAGCAATATGTATGGTTCACAATGTCTTTTTTCTTAACAGGCCGGCGGGGATTAAAAATATGTTTCACCTGCACATTCCAGGTAGAAGCCTCCAATTGGCACACCGTAACCTGCACACTGTGCCAAGCACCCATAAGAAGAAATGGGGAGATAGAGCTTTCTCAATTGCTGCAAGCAGACTCTGGAACTCCCTTCCGCAAAGCCTGAGGGCTATCCCAGAGCTGTTGCCTTTCAGAAAGGCACTCAAAACCTGGCTTTATACTGTATAGGCTGCATCTTTTTTTCTCTAGTGGGCTTCTAGATAGGGTTTTCATCTGAACAGCCAGCTATAGCGCCTTCATGCCTTCAGGTAATTGTCGTGCTCCATAAAAATCACATCAAAATCGTATCAAAATCTCTTCCCATGGACGAAGGAATTGCCAATCTACTAAAACAGGTAAACCCATTCATTAAAATGTTACAAGTTGACCAGGTCTCTGTTAAAAACACCACAACAAACTGTTGCATACGGTTAGACCAAGGTTCCAGGCACAGTGTAGTATTCCCCCTTGCCATATTCCAGCTAGATAGTTTTAGGGGCAAGGAAGATAACTTTATCAACGTGTCTTCCTGGGTATGGGTGCCACCTCTCGTGCCCAACAGGTTTGAGCCAGGGTCGGACTAGGACAGAAAATAGGCCCGGGCATAAAAATAAAAGTGGCCCCAATCAGTGAATTTAGTACCTAAAAAAAAATGGCTCACATTTGAAATCGGGCCAGTTTTGAGCTTGTAAAGAAACGCTGTATAAGTGTTTTGCAAGAAAGCAGAGACTGTATGCATATGTGCTTGCTGCATGCAATGTTTTTCGCCATAGAAGGGAAATCAACAGAAAATAAAACAGCCTACAAGATCAGACAAAACAGACCCACAACAGCTAAAAGTCCAGCTGACACATTGACCTGTAAGACCAGCCAATCAGGTACTGCCTGATTGCCCTATAGGCTAGTCCGACACAGGTTCGAACCATCTGGGGAATGGGAGGAGGACATAAGCATCAGTCATTATTCATGATGCTAGCAAGCAAAACAAAATGGTGAATGTGAAGTTACAAAGCGTAGAAGCGGCGGGTTGTAAGGGTCCCTCTGGAAATGGGGTACTTAGGTGAAGACCTAGACCTAGTGGCCCTGGAAGCAAATTCCTATAAAAGTACCCCAAAGGAACAATAAACAGGCTGCCACACATGGTTGCCTGAAGTTAACTATAACACAGTCTCCAGAGAATTCCTTGCGGCACAGACAAACCCATGTGGTTCTCCCGACCATTAAGATACATGAAAAAAACCATGGGTAGCACATCCTTCTCTGTTCAAGCAGCCAAACTATGGCACTCTTTACCCCCCAACATAAGATCCACGGATAACAACCTTCTCTTCAGGAAAATACTCAAAAATTGGCTCTTCCCTACATAACCATCATACATAAACAGAAATGTACAGCATATCCCTCTGTATATAAGCATGTATTTGTACTATAGATATGTACCTATATATGTGTATTGCTTTGTATAAACGTATAGAATAATTATGTTTAAAAAAAATATAGATATTCATTAGTTATGCTTAACAAATGTACATATTACTAATAGTAACATTATTATATGTTTTTAACATGTATATAAGTGACTGCATAAATAAGTAAATCTTAACTATTTATTTACAATTGCTTCACTCTTGAATTACAAAAAAAATATAAATAAATAAAATACATTTTAAGTACGATACTTGAAAGCTGGAGTTTATCTAATGCATCTTTAATCTACATATACTACCTTCATTTATCCATCAATATACCTTCCATGTAATTATGAATCTATATATTTATTACTTTCTTCTAATTCATCATATCGAATGCACTACCCTATTTCTCACCCTATACCTATATCAATATATCCTCTATCTCCACTCTCTCATTCATCCCAAACCGCATATCACTGCTATGATCCCCAAAATAACCTTTTATAGACTATTCCCTCCTTGCATCATCTCCTACCTCTTTTGCTATTCTGATCTCCCTAAACAAGCCTTTCTAAAGCCTTCCCTCTGACTCTTACCCCCTCCCTCTCCCTTTTGTTCATCCCAAGCCTCCTCCTACTGCTATGAGCTCCAAAAACAAAACAAAAGAAAAAGATTTCTAAATCCTTCCCTCTTCTATCCCTCCCCTATCCTTTTCAATCCAAATAACAGGCTAACATGTCCACCACTCAAATTAATTATTTTACTATACTAATTCCCCACTAATCCTTTATGGGTCCCCGAGCAGCGTGGTACAAGCCGAAAAATAGCTTCAAGGCCTCGTCAGGGGTATTAAACGCTATATAAATGCCTTACAATACTATACAATTAAAGTATCACTATACTTGTAGATGTTCATGTGCAGGGCGTGAAATCCTATTCACATTTCAAACATGTCTTCTACCCTCCTCCTTCCCGTGTCTGTAGTAGATTCCCACCATTGCCTATGGCAGGCAATGCTCTCCTTGCAAGCTCCTGTTCCAAAAGAGTATCAACAATTCATTGCGATCTTCCTCCTCACAAATGCACTTGTTAAACTTGACAGAGCGTCTCAACCAATGGTGAACTTTATTCTTTAGCTGCTATGTTGTACCAAAGTTGAGAGGGATAAACCAGGGACCTATGCTAAAATGATCGCATATGGGCAAGCGAAAGCGGGAAGATTATCAATGGGGAATACCACTGGCTGCACACTGGCCTCCGAAACGGGGATCTGGTGAGATGCAGGTTTCAATCCTTAACAAAGGACCTCCCAATTGATGTTAAGTATGTATGCCTGTGATATAACATTGACTTGAGCGCAGTATGGGGGAGGGGGGCTCACAGGTAAATTGATGAGTGGGTTTAACATTATGTGCAATCGAGGCAACTCGTTGTACATTAGTCTTGAGTTCCCCAGAAGAAGATTCTACAAGTTTACTACCCAAAAAGCCAAGTTGCAGGTCAATGACCCCCAAACATTCTTACAAAGGCTGTAATCTCTCCTCCAAAAGAGATTTAATCATGTCCAGTAACAAATCTGAC
Source organism: Calotriton arnoldi (assembly GCA_963921515.1). Classification (NCBI taxonomy): domain Eukaryota; kingdom Metazoa; phylum Chordata; class Amphibia; order Caudata; family Salamandridae; genus Calotriton; species Calotriton arnoldi. The sequence goes on along the minus strand of CAWUFW010009097.1, from coordinate 351,865 downwards.
AGTACATTTAAATCAAATGGAGGCAACAGCAATACAGCCTCTTTCAGGGGGAGGGGGTGTGTAAAGGCTCCTTGGGTTTTCTAGGCCGTGTAGTCCCTGCCTTTCTAGGCCGCTTCAGAGCAGGTCCCGAACTAGAGGCAGGTGAAACAGGCAAGGAGTCAGAGACAGCAGGCAATTTAGTGGAAAGGGTAAAATGTACTGCACGTGTATGGTAATATCATGAGGTACAGCTGGGGCTACATGCAGAGCCGGGTTGGTTGTGGATGATTCATTTGACAAGGATAGTCTCCTGTTAGCAGTTTCTATTTACTTGGCGATAACACCAACAGCACAGTTTAAAAAGCCCTACATCGTCTTAGTTCATACCTCCTTTAGCACCCCACCAACTCCCAAATCTTCTGTTTTGCCATGAAGGTTGCTTGTGTTTAGACTTAAATCAAAGATGATAGGCCCAGCTCAGCCTCTGCCAGCACCGACGGGCACAGACGCGTCTTCACCCGGGCATGCACCCTCGGGTGCATCCAGCACAGCAGGAGTATGAGCGGTGATATAAAATCCCTGCGCCTCATTTGTGAGTTTTTGGGGTAGGGCAGCGCTGCCATACGGCAAAAGAAAAGTGCAGGAATGGTCTGTATCTATCATATACGGAGCATTCCTGTCCTTGTCCCCTGTGCTGGCGCACATTGGGCTGCCGTATGCCAGCGCAGGCCCTTTGCACCATGGTGCAAGGGGCCCTACAATGCGGGGATGATTATTTTTGTGCAGGAAGATTTCCCTTCCTGCACGAAAGCAATCACAAGAGGCTTTTCCTCTTTCCCGTGTGCTGCAGAATGCAGCACACATAGAAAAAGGAAAAACGAGAAGGAATAAAGATATTTCTCCTCGTTGTCGCCACTTACGCCTCCCCTGAAGAAGCATAAGTTTTTGGCGCTGCCTCAGACTTACAATTTCTCATAAATCTGGGGCAGTGTCAAAAAGTCATGGATGTTGCTGGGAATGCCCCCAGCAACATCCATTGCATGCCCATTTAATGCAGAAAACGGTGTTAAAGGGAACAATATTTACAAGGCAGCATTAAGCCAAAAAACGTGGCTTAGCGCTGCCTGGTAAATATGGAGCAGGCTCCTGCGCCACCGGAGCATCACAAAAAGTGATGCACCGGCAGCGCAAGGAGCTTATATATAAGTCACCCCTTGTGGTACTGGTCCCGCCTCTCTTCAGCTGCTGCAGTATGGAGCTTGCAGTCCCTGATGCTCCCGTAGCAGCAGGCAAGGTGTCCAAGCAAGCATGTAATAATTCAAAAGCAATACATTTAGAAGAATGTTAATAATATTGCAAGTTTAATATGAACAGAATATTTCTTAGCTCTCTACCACAAAAAGATTAAAAGAAACTAAAGAAAGAATAAAAACTAGAAAAAAAGGTTTAACCTTTCTATGATTACCCAATTTGTACAACTGTCTATCAAAATCAATGCTGTCTTCTGGCGATGGGGCAAACGTAACAATGCCTAGGCGAAATGTTGGGCCAGATGTACGACCATTTTATTTAGCGCCTTGCAATTTGCGACTAATTGCGAGTCGCAAATTGCGAGGTGCAAAATAAAATGTACAACAGTGTTTTCAACACTGTTTGTGATTCCCAATGGGGTCGCAAATTGCGAGGCTCATTAATATTAATGAGCCTCTCGCAATTTGCGAGCCCATTGGAATGACAGGCCACCCCAGGGATGGTGGCCTGCTGGGCTCAGCAGACCACCATGTCTGGGACTGCTTTTAAATAAAGCAGTTTTTTTAAAATGCAGCCTATTATCCTTAAAGGAAAAAGGGATGCATTTAAAAAAAAAAAAATGAAACGAGGGCAGGCAGTGGACCACTGCCTGCCCTTAAAAAATATTTTCACATGCATTTGCAAAGGGGAAGGGATCCCCTGGGGACCCCTTCCCATTTGCGAATGCAATACCACCTACTTGAAGTAGGTGGTAATTGCAAGTGTTTTGCGACCGCAATTGCGGTCGCAGAACATTAGTACATGGTTTTGAGACTCGCTATTTGGAAGGGAACTCCCCTTCCAAATAGCGAGTCGCAAAACCTATTTAGCGAGTCAAATAAATTGCGACTGGCTAAATAGGCTTTGTACATGGCCCATGATGTTTTTGCATGCGCAAACGGGTTCGCAAACCCGTTTGCGCATGCAAAAACGGGTCGTACATCTGACCCGTTATCCTGGCCTCAGGATTGAAGCAAGTAGAAAAAAGTTGCCTTTGTGCTTAGACGTTTTTTTCTGGAACTCAGCTTTTTGCAAAGGTGATTTTTTTAAAGTTAAAATAAGCGGGGAGGAAGTCACATGGAAACATCTTGGCCAAGATAAAAAGATGTTTTGTGGAATCTCGCATGTGCTGCAATGATAGACTATGAAAATTGTTTATCAGTCCATTTATCATCGGACTATTAATTGCATGATCATACCCAGCATCAAACCACGTTGGTAAACAAAGTAACTCATTCCCATTTTTGTGAGCCAATCACAAGTTTTTAGTGCAAGCCCTCAACTACATGGAGTGTCCACTGTAGGTTACTTGATCCTAGGCAATTGTAAATACAAGTAAAAGCAGGTAAGAAACCAGCAAAAGCCAGAGTACTTCATTATCAATAGAAACACATCCGTAAAAATGACTTTCCCAGTTTTGGTGGACAAATTAATTCCAACTTGGACCCTGGCATTTCTCAACTTCTTATCCAGGTAGCAAGGAGCTATCTCCGTAAACTAAACTTTTGCTATAAGGATTCTCGTTCTGTGCAGACTTTTTATAGAGACAACCTTGAAGACAATTGGTAAAAATGTCAAGTCTCTAAAAAGATCAATTGTAATGCTAACCCAGGAAGGTCCACCTCATCTTCTACAACAATAGAACAACTTCATATCATATGACATTTGTAGAAAGACTGCCCAAGATACACATTCTGTTTCCTCTAAATTCCTTCTGCATCTATTTTGTACCTATACCTCTTACTATTCCCCACTTTAAAGAACGAATTGCTGATATGTTACACAGGGCTTTAAAGTGGAATGAAAAAACTGGAGGGTCCCTCCAAGGTGCCTGCCGATGTAATTAAGGGTGTGGCTTAAAAACACTTTAGGCTAAACATCTGGGTTCAGCATAGTGTGCAGCCCATCTGGTATATTGCTGCTTCTGTCATTGCATTCAGATATATAATACAACAAGTAACAATGCACCTACAATAAGCCAGAACTATTGGCTTTGTCAATTGTTGTTTGTTGCCTAAGATAAACAAGCAACAACTATGGCTTCATTGTACAGAACATTGAAAATGCTTCAGTTTTGAAATGATGAGACTGAAAGAACTATAACGAGTCTCTTTGAAGTTACATCAAAGGCAGTGAAGGAGGGTGATACTGCTGCAGAGGTAAGATTTTTTTTCACCCTGAGGGTGAGAGCAAAAATGGAGAGCTTGCTTTTTAGAACTGCTGCTACTGAGCACCGGCAGGACCCGGACCACTTAAAGCCCTGATGTTATAGCAGGCAGAGTTTATATTACTAAAAAAATAGGTACTAATGACCAACATTTTGTGAAGGAGGCCATCGCCCACTCAAACCAGTGATGTGGCCCACTTTAACCATGAGTGCTGTGAAAACAGAGTATCTTGGTAATGTGCAGTGCCTGGTTATCTCAATCCGTTCAGCTCTCCTGTGTTGTGGGCTCATTTCACTGCTGCCCTCCTGGGCACTGGAATCACCATACCTGTAAACCCTCTTTTGCTAACCATCTCCCTACCAGTCACCTAATTGTCCACCCATGCTTTGGGATCATTCAACTCTCGCCTGTGCATTTCCTTGCATTATCATCTCATGACATTCGGCTTTGCCATGAACTGGGATTTTGTTTTCTCTCTGTCCCCCTCAGACCTGGGGATTCCATATTCATGTGTCCCCATACATTCAACTCTGTGAATTCTCATCCCAAAACTCTGTCAGCCACACTGTCCGCATTAACCAATCTGCCTGCAACTCATGCTCTCCCTTGTCATGGAAACCTGTTGCTTTCAGCAATCTCATGCTGTGACTCCTTACAGCTATTTCTCACCCTATGCCTTTAACACTCTGCCCTTCACTGCCACAGCTCACTGCTAGTCAGCGAGCCTGTATTCAGCCCTCTACCTGTCACTAAGTTGAATTTGCACTCCATGGTCATAAAATTGGCCTTAGACCAGGCAGATGAAGGAGCTGCTTCAGTCAGTGCTAACAGCAGCTCAGGTGAGCCGATGTTCCAACACACTTCAAGGTGCCACACAATGTATCAATAGAGTGCAGAAAACACAGTATTCATAAGTGCAATAATGCAACAGTTAAAATATGATACATATATACAGCGTGAGTATCCATGATTCAAACATGTCAGTCCAGCATAAATACTGTTCCAGAATACTAAGTTACTGTGAATGATTCCCACGTGAGTGTTGACGTTTCGACCCACAGATTAGCTATAGTGGGCCTCTTCAGGATCAAACATTCATTTGACCAAGCAACTTTCAACCATGTGTGTCTTGCCTTTATAGAGGTCTCATTCAATAACAGCAATTTTCCTTCTCCCGCGGGTCATTTAGACCTCGCTGTCGCTACCATGTTAATTGAAATTGGAATGCACCACATCGTATGGCTTTTGCACTTATGAGCACTGCGTCGCCTGTACTCTATTGGTACATTGTCTGGCACCATTTATAAAGAACAATAAAATTGTGATTATGTAGATGATCAAACATTGACGTGTACGTGTACCTCATGGGCAGACTTGAGTGAGTCCCACGGGACCATTTGTTTTTTTTGTTTTTGTGATTCTTGGTAGTCACCAAGAGCCTTAGATCCACCTTAGCTTGACCTCCCATACTGACACATGTGACATGAGTGTCTGGGCCTTGGTACACCTCAAGGACAAATCATCCAGACAATGATATTTTGTAGCTCACTAGATGATGAACAATGTAACCCTAGTGACTGACTGTCATGAGGCTGGTCATGAAAAATAAGTGCCTGTAGAGACCACTGGTAACCACCGACACAAATTAAGCACTGACTTTGCTAAGTTCTCACATGCTCTAGTAGTAAGCAGTATTCTGCTTTTAAGATGAATGATTATGCCACAAGGACTAATTAACATAATCATGGGTATCTATGCGTCATTCTCCTCTTGCTTGGGGATTAATCCATGTAATATTTCAGATAGAGGCTCCCAGGTAGGATCGCATTCACATTTACAAAACTCCATTCAAGACAGTCTCAGCAAGATTTGTGTAATGGCCCTGGCTGACTGAATTTATGGTAACACTTTTCATCTCATCAAAAATATTATTCAGACATGAAACCTTAGCAAACAACCTCAGATTCAGCAGTTACAGACAATATTAACTGTACCTTCAAATTATTGATAAGTTTAAATGCTACTACGAGGCATATATGAACATGCCTGATACAAATTTATTGTATTTAATCCAGATTAAATGACTCATGCCTAAATACATTGAGTATCTCAAGTACTGAAATTGCAAAATACAATAAAGACAGTTGGAAGTTTACAGGAAAGGTCTAACCCTGTGATTGTACTACTGAATATTGACATCAGCAATATCGAGATAGAAGAATATCGAGGACAGAATATCGAGGAACAAAATATCAAAAGGTAAGTGCATATAGGGAAGGAAAGATTTGTTATTCCCAACTCCACATTACGTACCTTGAAGATATATATACACCGCATAGGTACATATATGTGGATTTGAGTTTAGAAAATGTACACTTCCTTGCCTGTCGATATTTTCTTTTTGAAATTGTCATCGTTATTACGTCCCATCGATATTGTGGTTTCGATATTCAGGGTGCAAAACTAGCCCTGCCCATTTAGACAGGCACACATAGGGCAGTTGTATGTATCCTTAAGGAAATACGTTGAAATGTTTTTTTTTCCTTCAGTGTGATATACTCTAGTGCTGATCAGGAGGCCTGATTAGTACCAGGTAACACTCGCCATACAAATGTGGCTTTCATAGGGATGAAGGCATTTGTCTTTTAAATAAAGTTTTTGTGTTTGTTTTGGCTGCCTGTCTGCCCCCTACCTGACCTGCTGCTGCTGCTTTTGAGGGGGAGCGAGGGGAGATCTACACATTCCCCGCACTGCCGTGATTTAATTGGGCATTAAGAGGCATCGCTGGGGGAGTGGACTACATCTCCCATCTCCCCCAGCCACGGGGTCCTGCTTCCTGTTTCCAGTCCTCACGCTGTAAAGGCGTGTCGCGCACCCGTGGCATGGGACGCACGCGTGGACGAGCCTGGGCAAAGCCTGGGTCAAGGGCGGGCCCGTCCACGCCCGTCGGAGCCCGGAAGAGGCTGGGCTGGGCCCCCCATCTAACATCCTGCATCGGCCAAAAGGTACTGTTTGATTTTCCATTTTTGTTTTTGCTGTGTGTCCTTACAATATGGGAAAGCATAAAGGCCCTGTGGAAAAGGTGGGTGGAGGCTCTGTAGCAACGCTGGATGCATTTCTATCTAGAGCAGCCAGCGTTCTTACCCATGAAATTGAGCTAACTCAGAGGCGTCTGTCAATGAAACCGCTTCTTCTCCCACCGAGGTCACCCACGGGGGCAATTCTGGAGGACTCTTTACAAACTTGCTCACCCTGCTTGATAATATCTGGTGACCTTCCACCTGGGCAACGGGATCCGCTCTCCATATCCGGTCCACCATCTGTTATACCTAAAGAGCATGCAGAGTTTTTTCCCCCAACTGTTTTATTATTAATGGACCCACAAAATGACCCCCTGCAAGGGGCATACAACCTAAAGTCCCTACATCGACTCATGGAACATCTGTAATGACTCAAATGGTAAATACTCTGCCACTGCAACCTTCCACCAATGAGGATTTATGGGCAGAAGCAAGTAAAAGGCTGATGATACTCCTGGACCCAATTTTAATTAAGTTAACTCAGATCGAACAGCGATTGGCCAGCCTAATAACATCCAATATATCTCTCCGTTCTTTGGCCGAACCCTCCAGAGCGCATCCCTCACATATACGCGCAGATGCATCTCCTACTCTCCTTAGTGAGGCCAGACCTATTTCATCTGCACCACCACGGGCCAATACACCTAGCCCGGCTATCCGGGCCAGCAGGCCGTCCTCTATAATGAGCGGTCATGCAAATCCGCAAAGGGAGGCACGAAACCACCAAGCTACGGCACTGGGGGTCATATGTGACCGACCACTCTCATCAGGGGAGATCTTAAGGACCCCTCACCAGGCTCTAGGTATATGTGGCACTCGTCCCACCCTTGTTGAAGACCGCATAGATGCTCGTACCCCAATAGTACTCCATCTTCCACCGGAGGCCTCCCCTTGGCATTGGTTCTGGCAATTGTACCACCCCTTCGGGAAAACCAGCTGGAATCAACGTCACAAATGATAGACAAATGCCTCCATTGGCTTTCGTATAATCTAAGGAACTCAGAAATGAGCAATCACTACCTGGCAAATAAAATCATCATTGCCAGGAGAGTGGGGTGGGTGGGCAGTTCTCCAAAGACAATTGGGGGGGATTGTGTGGTGATAAATTTTGTGCGAGTCAATCTCCACAGGCCCCCTTTTGGGAGTACTCAAATTACACCTTTACCATTGCATCACTTTTATAAACAGGAGAAGGGAACAGTGGTGGGTTAAGGCTAGGTCGTCTCCCCACGAGATATGTGGATGGCCCCAATATTCCCCAGGGGCTAAGGTTATATAACAGATTTGCTCCCCTCTCCGACCTAGAATCTTGTGACTGACCACCATTGCTCCCTGGTAGAAAAGCTATGTCAGCTAGTTTACCAAATGGAACTCAGGTAACACCTTTGACCGCCTCCACCCAGTGTAACATGGATAACAATAAGATTACTTTAGCATCCTGGAATGTGGCAGGAATTGCCTCTAAAATAGATAATGAACAGTGGCTTAACCTTTGGCACTCCCTGGATATTATTTGTTTCCAGGAGACTTGGGCTAAGGAGCTGGTCTTTTTCCCTGGTTTTCGCACTTTTCATATTCTCGCACTGCCCTCTTCATCAGGCAGAGCAAAGGGGGGACTATTAACCCTGATTTCTAATACTATCCCAGTCCAAATAAGGCAGGCTGGTTCCCCAAATATCCACTTTCAGATTTTCAACCTTGAATTCAAAAACGAGGGACCGTGGTTCCTAATAAATGTTTACAATAATGAATTTGGGCGAAATATGAATAAAGTAGCCGAAGATTTAATCAGGGAGCTAGGGAAAATTACCCGAACTAAGAAAAAAGGTATACCACACATTATCTGGGTGGGGGATTTTAACACTCACTTATGCAAATATACTGACTCTAAGGTGTGTGGTTTAATGGACCTCCAGGATAACCCCCTTTCTCACTTTTCGCATAATGAGTATGGGGACACCCTGAATAATTTCCTGTATCTAAGTAATCTGGGTATAATCAACAATACAAAATCTGGCCAGATAGGGACAACTTTCAGGCGGGGCTCACAGGAGTCAACCATTGACTTTATTTTAGCTTCTTCCATACTAAGCAGTAAAGTGGTCCACCTAGAAAACTTGTTTACACCTTATAGTGACCACGCTATCCTCCTTAGCTCCTTAGACCTGCCTTGTAAGGCAAAAGAACATCAACAGGTAGGAGATAACTTCTTGTTATCCAGGAAAAACGGATACCAGCTAAAATGGGCACAGGTAGAGAAGCTGAATTTGGGTAACAAGATAATAGCGCAAGTAAGGGAAGACATTACATATTGTCTGGCTGAGGGTAGTACGTCTCCACATCTAGTTACCCACTTTACAGTACTTCTTACGAAATTAAAAATGGCACATACTCGCACCAAACCGCTAAACTCGAACCAAAACAGAGGATGGTTTGATCACGGATGTTCTACAGCAAGGGCCGTGCTCAAGAAGGCTCTTAAAGCCCATTGCAGAGACCCTGTAGAGATCAAACTGTTGCGTAGTAATTATAAACAGGTTAGGGATAAAAGAAAGAAGGAGATAAGGGAAAAGGCTTGGAGCGACTTGGAGCAAGCTGAACCTTTGGGCAGCAGCAGGGACTTCTGGAGAGTCATAAATGCCCCTTATTTTAAGGTTTCCGAGGATCCTTCATTGGCCTCTCATGTAGACGAGGAGGATGGGGAGGCTTATTTTGAAAGCATCTTTGGCCTCAAAAACATCTCACCCCTAGTTCCGGCTGACCTGGAGGAAATGTCATCAGGCTGTCTGAAATTTTCACTAACAGAAGTTAGAAGAGGGTTGGAGTCTTGTCCACCAGGGAAAGCCCGGTCCCTGATGGGGTCCCAATAGATCTTTTCCAGCAAAACTATGACTTGTGGGTCCCCCTATTAACTAATGTGTTCAATAGAATAGCAGTTGAGGGCCCTCCACCATCTTGGCACCAGAATGTAATTGTCCCTATATATAAGAAAGGGGATAGCGGCTCCCCAAAGAACTACTGCCCCATCTCCCTTCTGGATACCACTGGAAAGCTTATGGGACGGATTTTATTAGCCAGACTGGAGAACTGGGCCGAAGAAAATAACATACTGATTCAAGCACAATATGGGTTCCAGAAGGGAGAGGGAACGGTGGACCAATGTCTAAATTTGTCACTCTGTATTGACAAGTATACGAAAGCGGAAGGGGGAAGAATCTATATGGCGTTTATGGACCTCTCTGCGGCCTTCAACTGTGTTTCCCACCAAAAGCTGTGGCTTATGCTGGAAGAGATGGGGGTCGACTCACTGATAATTTGCTTCATCCGCCAGTTATACGCCAATGCTTCTTCTTCTGTTCGGTATGGTGCAAATGGGGAATGTACACGCCCATTCAAAATCGAGAGGGGAGTAAGGCAGGGCTGTGTCCTCGCCCTGTTCCATTTTTTCATCTATACTAATGGGGTGGAGGCCGCCCTGACTCGAGCTCCCTTGGACGTCCCTATTTTTGATAACAGGCCCCTCCGATATTGGCGTATGCAGATGATGCAGTCCTGATTGCCAGGACAGGGGTGGCCTTACAGTCTCCTATAACATCGTATGCCTCATTTATGGCTTCACTAGATCTTAGAGTAAATGAGGCAAAAACATTTATTGTGATAGCAGGTTCTAGAAGAGGAGAAAAACACCCCCACTTCCAGTTGGCCTTAAAGAAACTCGAAGTGGTAGACTCCTTTTCCTACCTGGGGGTTCTATTTGACAAGAACCACTCCTGGAAAAACCTGGTTGTGGGAAGAACTTCTGCTATGGAAAGGAGTCTGCAGGCTATTAAGGGCTTTGCAAGAAAACTGGGTGCCAGTCCTTTGGATACGATTAAAAATATCTATCGTGCCAAAACAAAGGCAATGGTAACGTATGGGGCGGGAATGTGGGGGATGGTAAACGTTGACCCTCTTCAGGGAATGGAAGACACCTTTTTCAAAAATCGGGTATCCTTTCCCCATACACAATCAAGCTACACTTTACATTTGGAATTGGGGTTACCTTACTTACTCGACTCCATCTGATTGGCCCCAATCCTGCTTTGGCTTTCGATTTGGCGCAGGTCCACAGTTAATTTAACGCAACGTATAATTGCTAGTTGCATGAAGCTGGACAACTGTAACAGGATTGGTTGGCTTAGCTATGTAGAGGCTGAATTGATCGCAATTGGGCAGGGTAATCTATTTAGTGACCCCTCACTGTGTATGAAGGTCTCGAAGAGGCAAATCACCGAGCTGTACCTTCAAAGGGCTGACTTACTCAGGAGGGAAAAAAATCACAAACAAAGGGCGGTAGTTGTTTATGATCTCATCCCCCAAGACTCTGTGATGGTTTTTCATATATTTTGTGCATTAACTTTCCTCATCACAGATTTATCTTATTGCATTTCCGCCTCAATTATATCCCTCTGATGTTAGCCCTCCCAGTGAGGAAGTTTAAACACTCAGATTTGCCCCCTGCCCCTGTGACAATCATTCTCCCCAATCGGACTTACACATAGGGGCCGATTCCGATCTCGGCCGGTAGGGCACCGAATCGGATTCGGCTTAACCGGATCCGATTCGGAGCCCTCTTTCCCGACCGACTCGAACGTGCGTCCGGGCGAGCGAGTACGATGCGAGCGCACGCGAAATCGCCGACCGACTCGTTCGCGGGTCCGAACCGCTCCGACCGACTCGCACGGACACGACTCGCACCGCGCAATGGAGACGTTCCCCAGCCGGGCAAGTACGATGCGCGCCGCGGGCAGTCCGACCGACTCGCGCCGTCCGGCTCGAAAGAGCAGTCGGAGCCGGACTCGGGGGTCCGTGTCGGACCCCCTGTATGCGTAGCCGCGCGAGTCGCACACAGGGGGGACCCATGGGTCCCCTACCTGTGCATGTACGGCGCGAGTCGCATCGGCGACGTACCCGCTGTAGGGGCGCCCTTGTTCGCCTCGCACCCATTGAGTCAATGGGAGCCCGCGTATGCGTTGTACGACCGGCTCCCATTGACTTCAACGGAGTCCGACCGAATCGAGTCCGATTGCATGCGTACGCATCGTACTCGTTAGGTCGGGCTGCTAGAGTCCGATTCGGTCGGAAATCTCTCTGGGTCCGGCTCGGTCGGAGTGATTTCCGGCCTGAATCGGAATCGGCCCCATAGTGTTTTTCTGCAAGTTTTATCACACTGAAAGGAAAACTTTTATCTTCCCGATTTAAAGGCATCACAATTTTACACAATGCAGGGTGTCACAGTATTTTCTAAAGGCACTTCATGACCCCTTTGTGAGCTTCTCTGTAGCATGTTTTTTGTGTGCATGAATGAGAAGGCGGAAGACCTGGGACTCTTTTTAATTAAATTGCTGGAAAAAATTTAAAATTTGATTGTACTTAAAGGCTGGGGGCCTTAGTCATCGGAACTGTCTATTACGCACGGTTGCCCCATACATGATTCTAAATAATATTTTTACTGGTAGAGTCTACCTGGGAAACTATTGTTTCTGAAATGATTTTAAATGTTTTAAACTGTGGTTTTATGTAAATCCTTTTATAACATTGTCCCATGATTTACTTGATGAACTGATGCTTTTATGATCTGTTTTTTATAAGAGATCGAATAACAAGATTGAACTGAAACTGAAATGAAATAGAGTGCATGAAAAAGGGATCAAAATAAAGGTCTGCGTCCTCAGGGCCCGTCAAAAGGTAGTTGCAGAGAAAGGAAAATGTAAGTGCTGAGAGTAACAACAGGCAATTAGAATTGCCTAAAATACATTTTACATTGTTTCACAAATTAATGTTTCTCTGGTCCTGCTCCATTTCATCTCCTGGACAACAAAATTGTCCATTACCCCAAGCCTCGGTTCCATCTACATTGCTCCTCGAGTTTAGAAACACGGTAGCTTTGGATGAATAATAGGCTAATTACAATTTGTCTGGGCGGGGTACCCAGCAGTTGCGATGGCAGACTTTGCCAGCTCAGCCACAACCCACCTGCCAACTCTACAGTTAGGTGGTGGGTCGGAAACTTGTTCCCACCACCATAACTGGAGTTATTTTAGGGAAAGCAAGCAAAGATGGCAAGCCAGCCTCATCATGGCAGAATGATGAAATAGCCTTTTTTGATTTCCAGAGGCAAATCTTCAAAGGAGTGGCTGTTTTTGGAAAACCAAAAATCAATCTCCTTCATATGCTGGGTGTTATCCCTGCGTTTTGGGAAATTTTTTGTTTTTTCCTCACTGAGACTTACAGATAGGCAAAAAGTAGCTTAAATGGAAGAGAGAGGCCATTCTAAAAAGGACTGGCCTGTCAACCCCATATGTGCTGACGGTCAAACATCATAGAGATCAGAGAGAGTATTTCGGACCATAGTTCAATCATTGGAAACATAACACTTCCCAACTTTATATGAGGTGGGATAATCAGTGCTTAATTTGTGCCAGTGTTTTCAGGTGTTTAGCATGGCGCCTATTTATAAACACCAGCACCTGATTATTACGGTCCACCACATGGTGGTGATGTCTGTCTTTTTTAAAACCAGCAAAGTGTTTCACAGTTCCATATACTTTAAAACCATAATAAACTAGTGTGTCTAGTCCATCCTTAGAGCTCTAGGTGGCCTGGAATAATCTGAAATGTCACACTTGTGTCAGTAGGTATCATCCGGTTTGACATTTGGCAAATCTAGCAGGGCCAGTGGGTGGTGTAAGCCCCGGCAGACTCCTGGCCAATAGGTTGAGCCCTGGTACTTACTTTTGAACAAATTAACCACTGGAAAGAGGCAAGAGTTTGACACAATGGGAGGCGACCAAGTTTTGGCAAATGCTCCACTAACACCTATTGCTAATTGAGGCTTTAAGCACAAACATCAAAAGTACTGTCTGGAAGGTTGCAATTTTGCTAAGTAATGGATTTTATTTGAATGTAGCCATCCAGACAAATTGTAATGTGGAACTTTATAGCCTGCCGTAGTAGTCTATACCGGCCATTGATGGCCCGCTCCAGCGTTAAAGGCCCCAGCCAAAGACGAGGGCCTTTAGCAAGGGAGCAGGCCTTTAATGGCTGGTAAAGCCTGCTATGGAGGGTTATAAGGTTATTAGAACATTCCGCCCCTAGAGGGTAGAATGTTCTAAATAGTAAAACAAAGGCCTCACGGAGCCCGAGGGTGTTGAAATCACCTCGGGCTCCGTGAGGCCTTTGTTCATGGCAACAGCTGTGAACACGAGCAAACTTTGGAATGTTGATGCTCCCAACTTCTACCAGTCATTAGAAACCCAGAGCACTCCATTGTCTTCAATGGAGCACCCAACGTTCCATTGTTCTAATATAGCCTTCGGCTTGGGCCTTTAACAAGGGAGCGGGACTTTAATGGCCAGTATAGCCCATCTAGGGAGGGCTATAAGGCTATTAGAACATTCTGCCACTAGAGGGCAGAATGTTCTAACAAATAAAACAAAGGCCTCTCGAAGCCTGAGGGGGTTTAAATCCCCTCGGGCTCCGAGAGGCCTTTGTAAAACAACATTGGAATGTTGCTTTGCGGGCTTTTACCAGCCCGTAGAAGCTCGGAGCACTCCATTGTATTCAATGGAGTGCTCCACATTCCTATGTTCTAATATAGCATATGAATCTATAGAAATTCTATCATTCAATAACTGAATTGATTGTAGGTCTGGCTACCCTACTCCTGATGGCACCACAGTATTTCTGTTAGGGTTCAAAGGACTGCAAATTATGGCGCTCCCAAGTCAATAGTGAGATGTGCTCTCAGTATCAGCGCCTAGCTGCGAGCTACAGTGATAGAAAGTATGAAGAGGTGTGTTTATTTGTGGAAGTGTGGCACATTCATACTTGTAGTTTGGGGAGTGTCGTTCAGAATCAAGGTGAATTATCTGAGAGGTCCCACCCCTTAAATCATGTGGTTTAGGGGCCAATGCAGTGATGTATTAGCTGTATGTGCTTCGAGAATTGAAACAGGATGGGTGATATAGTTCAAGAATATGATATATCGTTTATGCTGAGAGACAGAAATGGAACAACAAAACCCATGCGGGCTAAGGCTGAGATGGGTTCGTGTTTCGGGAACACAGTGCTGCACTCGTTTACCAAGGTCAGGATTGAGGGTAATTTACTGTGTTGTCTGGGCAGACACAACATGGTAATTCAGGTAACAACACAGCAACATCCAGAGGGGCAAAGCCAACAGTGATGCAGCCTGTACAGTGGCTCTGGGGCCCATTGAGCCCTGATAATTGCTGTATTTACTACCCCAACAGCAGTCAAATGGGCAATATCTTTGTTTGTACCAAGGCCCATGTCATCCTTGCTGCGCCACTGAACAGCCAGTCAATGTGTGGTGGTTTACGACTGGTTTACGACTAGACCATCACAGAGAACCCATGGATTTGGGATCATTGACTGCTCGGGATAGCAGACTAGGAACATTTTACCAATACTAATGAGAAAAGATATACCTTTACTATGTCCAGGACTAAGATGTGAAGAACAGGAGCTAAACAAGGCTCTCCGAATGTGAGAGCATTGCAATGGAATAAAACAGGCAACCTTGGCCATGCAAAGGGCAGGACAGAGGTCAAAACTGGCATCAGGTGTCTTAAATTTTGAGGAATGACAGAGTTGAATACCTCTGAGCACTGAAGAAGCAGTATCTCGATGGCGGACCCAGATCTGGTATTGCAAGGTCTACACAAGTGACAACGATGCTCAACGTGCTGGTTGCCGGAAACAAGTCATCCCCGCTCATTGTCAGCCTTCTCTGTGGTAATATTGGACACTTAGCCCTTCTCTCCTCTTCACGCGCCTTTTATGTCTTGTATACAACTCAAATGCAAGACGCAGCAGTGGTTCAATTTGTGTGCGAGGGCAGAGCCTGGCATCAGGTGAATTTTCATTTTGTGGAGCACTCCCCGGAAGATTTACTACTACATCAAAAGCTGCAAGGATCGAGTAGAACTTCTCATATGTTCTCTCTTCTTTCCTTCTGAATGGGTTTCACGCATTGTGTCGCGGAAAGTAATTTTCGGGAGCGACAAAGCCATCGCACACTGTGTTCTAGCCCTTTCATGCAGAAGGAGGAAGAGGCAGTGGAGAGAGGCACTACAGATTGAAGAAAAGACACTTTCACACAAAACTTCAATCATAAAACCTTTGTAAGCCAAATGAATTCATCCCAAATATTATGTGTTGTTCTTCTTGTATTTTCTATCTTATTTTTTTATGTTTTAGTAATTAGCAGTATCTTTAGTGAGTAAGTTTGCCACTAACGCACCAGAACGTGCAGTACTGTTCTCTGAAATTGGTGATCAAATACTCTCTTAGCATCAGCAGTGTAACGCAGAGCCCTGCAGCCCCTGCGGTGTACGGGGGACCAACCCTTCCTGGGGCCTTCATTCAGCCCAAGGCCAATGAATATCTGTGAAGTGGGCGAGGCACAGGGGCCCCTCAACACATTCTGCAAGGAGGGCATCATTTTGCGTCACTCCACTGCTTTGCATACTAAACCCTCCAAGGTTGTAGTGTCTTGCCGGACATGTTCTAGTGTCTCAGCAGACACTTAGTTAGTCAGCCACTCCCTTGTGGGAGTGGACACACATGAACCCACACCCATCCATCACAGGTGTCACGAGTGACGTGAACCTGCTAATCAAAGGGCCTGGGTGCACGTGCTTGTGGCCAGTTACCAGTACCCTATTACTGTGTCCGTGTGTGATTGATCCGCATGTGGGCCTAGCGCACACGACACCACACAAGGTTAGGGGAGTGAGCAATCACAGATAACTCTATACATTGGTAGTAGAAATAGAAGCAGACACAGTACATCAGAGTAATTGCACACAATAAGTGCCAGTGTCCAGTCTGCAATGTTTTTCCAACATTAATTACATTATGAAATGGTAGGACAGTTAAAATAAAGGACAACAAACCAATTTTGAAGGTCTTTTTAAATTTAAGGGGGAAATACACAAGTCTATACATGCTTATATTACCTAGGTGAACAGACAAGAAGCAGTCATGTGGACTCATATAAGACTTTGATTCCTAGGCCGGGTGTCATGGAAGACCCTGGAACAGACAGCCTATGTGCTGGGTGACTGTTTAGCTGAATACCTCTTCTTACGATTTACTGTACATTCGGTAATGGGAAGTCTGTCACTCTTTTTTAAGTTTGAACTAGAAACTTCACTTTTCATATTTGTCAGTATTTTGACATTTAACTCATAGCCACTTAAAATCCCTTTCCTGCTCGGAGCTTTTGCAAATCTCCAAGGATATTTAGCAAGATGTAAGTCAAAGGTATCAGGCTTCAAAGCTGCCTTGCCATGTACAATGATGTCACATCAGATGTCTCCGGCATCTGGCTATATATCTACAACCCTGGTGCAGAAATTGACTACTGGCCCTCCTTGTGTAAAATTGACCTGGTCCTTATAATGGATTTCTATGACTGTGGCCGCATGAGAAGAAGGCATACTACTGCCTGGGGATCTTAACTGAGAGCAGTTCTAGATCTTTCTGGAAGCTGCTATCTTCCTCTGTGCCAGCACGTCTCTGCTCTCTCTCACTCCCATTTCTTCCTGCAAAGTGCAGTGCATGCTCAGTGGTCTGAGCCTTTAGTTGGATCTGCAAAGTTACAATGGAGCAGATAGACCATTTTTCTCCATGCAGATTTGCATGAGCTCTAGCAGGTCAGACTGTGGCCTGTGAGAAGATGAGAGCAGCAAGTGAGTGCTTACTGGGCACCTAAAGCTATACCCGGGCAGATGAAAACCAGATTTGGACCTTTGAGGCTGTGCACATGGTCTATAGTGGTTGTACACCTTTCATGTCACGACGGCACCCCTGGCGTATCATGGCAACATCATCCTAGGTAAACTAAAATCAGAAAATAAAATATTTCTTTATTTGCTGTGGTAACTTTTTAACTTCAGTGATTTCACTTCCTGCAACGTCTTCAGTAGTGCTTAATTTGTAAAACATTATGTGGCAGCGCCCTCATCGGGAGGCTACTGCAGCCTACACCACCCATTGCGCCTGCTAGTGCTACCAATGACAGTACCAAACCAGCTACTAACCATCACACTCCTACAAGTGTGACAGTTCAGACTATTCCAGGCCCCCAAAGCTATAAGATTAACAAGGGCAGCCGGTATTAGTCATTTTAACGTATATTGGATTAGTAAAGAACTGTTGTTGTGCCCACTCTAAATCAGGCAAACAGCCCACCATGTGGCAGACTGTCATAAGTGGAGGTGCTGCCAATTAAGTGCCGGTGCTGAGCACCGGAAACCACCTGCTCAAATTAAGCACTGGTCTGAAGGGTCAAAGGACGCGCAATATCACATCTGCATCCTCACTCATTTTGGTGATTTGACATTCAACCTGCAATCAGGTGGTTATTGGCCTAATACAAGTAGCACACTGTAACAAAAGAGGAAAGCCCCTTCAAGCACAATTCTACCGTTGTTTAGTGGGTACAATTATCTCCATTCCGATTATTCCCTTTGCCCTCACCTTTCGTTTTCATTGTGCCCAGTTGGCGGTTGGCAAGTTGTTGGTTTTTTTCTTTTGCGTTATGTTGTTCACAAGATGCCTTAGAACTGCCCCTCTTTAGGCAAGTTTGTAATTTTAACCTCTCATCATTTTCAAGTAAAGATGTGCAATTTTGCTGAGTACACAATTTATATTGTAACTTCATAACTCCCACGTATAACGACCTCTGGAAAAATCACTCTCATATGTTCCCTGCTGGAACCTTCCTGACATTCCCATGACCTGAGCTCAGCCTCCACAGACTGAGATAAAACTCTCCCCTCCTTCTAAGAACCGGGCCAGATTTACAAACACTCTGAGTCGGATTTGTGTTCCTTTTTTAACACAAACCCGGTGCAAAGTGTTGTGGTGAGATTTTCAATCCAAAGCACATCATGATTTGCGTTGGATTGTAACACAAAGTAAGGCAACGCTTTGCAATGTGCTGCCTTGCCTTACTTTGCTTCAGGGGGTGCGCTATGAGCATTTCCATGCAGCCACCCTTGGGTTTTGACACAGATCCTTATCTAAAAAGAATTCTAGACAGGGATTTGGGCCAATATTTTGCAGCAGGTGTAATGAGGTGACATTTTTTAATTTTTCCTTGTGTTGCCCACTTTGCATGTGTGCTGCATTGTACAAAACACTTAGAAAGAGGAAAGTGCATTGAATTATAGTTTTTGTTGCTGGTCGTGTTACCCTTCCAGCATGTTAGAAATTGGGTTGTTGGTTGACTGGGGTATGAGCCCTAGGCAAGCAGCATCCACAGTCCTAGCAGAGTAAGAGGTAGGCAAACCCTACATTAACCTGTGCTCACCTTCTGGTAGCTTGGCACAGAGCAGTCAGGCTTAACTTTAGAGGCAATGTGTAAAGTATCTAGCCCTTGGAGTCACTCTGGGTTAAAGTGATGCAGGTCCTGTCCTTCTCATCCAGGCCGTGGAATGCAGACACCAGGGCAGGACAGCAAGGCAGGAGTCCAGCAAAGCATCAGTCCAGATGAGTGACAGTCAATCAGCAGCACATCATTCCTTCTTCCTGGCATAGTCTTCACAGGTCCAGAAGTGTACTGAATTTGTGTTGTCAGAGGTCCAGTACCTATACCCAGTTGTGCCTTTGAAGTGGGGGAGGTTAGAAAGACAGGACTTTGAACTGCAGAGGTCCTACCTTCCTGGTCTGGCTCCAGACGCAATACAGAGGGGTATGCAGCCCTTTGTGTGGGATAAAGACACAGCCTCAATCAATCAATCAATCAAATAGTACTTGTATAGCGCGACATATGACCCTATAGGGTATTCAAGCACTGCGCTGCAGGTATCAGTCAAAAAGCCAGGTCTTGAGTCCCTTCCTGAAGTGGGTCAGAGAGGGTGAGGTGTGAAGGTGAAGGGGGAGGGTGTTCCAGGCTTTGGCGGTGAGTGTAGGAGAGTAGGATCTGCTTCTTATAGTTACCCCCACTTTTTGCTGATGTCTCCCTGTTTTTGGCCTAGTCTAACTGGGATCCTGCTATTCAGGACCCCAGTCTGTCTGCTTTCTCCTATAAATTGATGGCATGTACTTTAGGTATACTCCAGATTGGATTCTGGGGTACCCTTATCAGTCCCTAGTATATGGTACACTATGTACCCAGGGCTTAGGTACACCAGAGGCCTCCCAGGGGATGAAGCATGTATTGTGCCACCCCTGAGAGGCCATTTAAAATGACACCACAGGTCTGCTACTGCTACCTGTGTAAGGAGGTGCATGCACCCCTTACTTAGATATAGGTTACCTATATCTATTCTAAATCACTGCACATATAAACCTATCAGTCACCCCTATGGCAGGCCTTATCAATCCTGAAGGCAGGGTGCTGGGTTTTACGTGAGAAGGTGCCCCTGCATGAGCAGAGCCCCTCTGCAGCCTTCGGAATCTATTCCCCGGGGTTGTCTGTGATGCAGTCAACCATATATACTTAAGTGCATTATAACCTCGCAGTAAATGCTAACTTTAAAACGGCTGCTTAGAAACATGTTGTGTTTGGTGTCAAACACCTTGTAATCATACCTCCACACCAGTAACTGGTGTGGGAGGTATGATTCCTCCCTTAGTAGTACCACTACTATGGGGCACCGGTCTACCCGGTACCAGCTTTCTCGACCTGGGCAGCACAAAATGGATGCTGCCAGCCACAGACACCAGTCTGCCCTCCTGCTGCTGAGCCAAGCTCGAGCAGAGGAAGGCCTGACAATAGGTTTCCTGTCACAGGGAGGTGTGACCACCTCCCAGACAGGCTTTAGTGTATTGGGGCTGGGTGGGTGCACTCTTAGAGTGCCAGAAAGTCTGCACTGGGGGCACATTTGGTGTCCCTGTGCATAGTCCAGCTCAAACCGGTTGCAGGAGCCAATTGCTCCTGCTCTGGTGCAAAACTGGACAAAGGACATGGGTGTAGCCACCCCTCTGTCCTGACTCTCCCATAGGTGGGTCCCCAGAGTTAGTCCAACCCCTTCCTTGGGTATAAAGTAGGAAACCTGACTACAGGACTTTAGATTTTACCTGGACTAAACTCTGCGAGCAGAAACCAAGTACTTTGACGGTCTACACTTCGCTGGACGACAGAAGAATCTCCCTTGGAGTAAAGGAGTTACTCCCCTGCAGCAGCAGGCACCTAAATGCATCTGACCAGTTTGCATCTCCCAAGCTCCTGAGGACTCTGAAGATTTCTGCAACACAGGAGGTGGGTTCCCAAGTGTCCTTGAGGTCGATCTGCTCTCTCAGCAATCCTGAGACCAGTATCCCTCGTGGGGACCGTGCAACCCGAATCCCTGTGCAACGGGTACTTTTGCAGCAGCACATGCTTTTCGGCAATCCCTGAAGCTGTGCTTTGGACTATGTATAGTCCCAACCCCGAGCAGTATTTCCACCAAAGATCTCCAGCCTCCACTCCACGAGTGCTCTGTGGGCTGGTGTTTTGTAATTCAGCTTGAGGTCCCTTCGCGATCCCTGGTCCGTTGACCTGTGGGTCCTGGCGAGGGTCACTTTAACTTTCCTTGGGCTTCCCTGGTTGCTCGAGACGTGCCCTGACTCCCCATAGCTTGGAGAGTCTCCTGGACCTTACTGGTCCATACTATCACTTGTTTCCTCTGCCCAAATGGGTTGCCTTTGCCAAGGCTTGTTGGTGTTCAATACGGACACTGACCCCTCAGCACTCAACATCCTTTGTGGGACAGCTCACCTCCGGACTTTGGCCATCGTCGCCATCTCCTGGTCCCCGTGGCTGCAGAGTCAAGCATCCTATCTTCACACCTGAAGCACCCGACATCGGTGGACATTCGTCTATCGAGCCCCTGGTCACGTGAAGTGACCCAGACTCTGTCCCCTCTGCTTTCAGGTTCTTCTTACTCCAAATCCAGGCTTGGATTCCACCGGACACTTTTCATCTCCCCGGCAGCAGCACTTCTTCGCATCACGCCATTGAAAACGAGCGAGGGTTTCCGACACCACTTGACCCCTATGCACCCGGCTCCTCTGGGATAGGTAACATGGGTACCTCGGTACTCACAAGGGTGCTGGCCTTAGAACCTTCTATATTCCAAAGGGTTTGCTTGAAGTCCTCTCCGAAGTGTCCTTAAATTGTAATTTTCCAACCGTGACTTTCCCATAGAGTTGTACGGAGCTCGCGTCTGTGTTCCCACACTGCACCCGTCCTCCGTGGGCTCCCTGTGTCACTCCTGTGGGTGGTTCCTTGGGGTCCCAGTGATTCTACGTGCTCTAGGCACTATGTCTATTGAAGTCATGGTTGTTATACCACTTTTTTAGTATATGGTTCGGTCTCCCTCTGGAGCCCGCTGTGTATTGTGCTATTTACTGTCGTTCTATTGATTTAACATTGTGTACTGTACATTCTAATCTCGGGTAGAGATTAGTAGAGAGTGTTTTAGTAATAAATACATATTTTTATATAACACTTGTGTGGTTCTCCTTTCATTTAGTCATTCAGGAGGTGATATTCTGGTAAAACAAGCTGCTTTACATTCCTTCAAGATTAAGCCTGAAGGCTGCTCTCCATAGCTACCACTAGGATAGCTTTCATAAAGGTTATCTTTGACCTAATCATCAATAAGGGTCGTTTGGACTGGTGCAAGGTGCCCACTTTAATTAGTGGACAGCATATACCAGGCCAACTTCTCACAGTGAGGTGGGAGAAGGATCATCCTCCAGAGCGGCAGCGGCAGATACCCCTATTCCGGTGTAAGTGAGGCTGGGTCCAGCTCCTCCATCCCATCTTGCCGGGATGGCCCATCAAGTCATACCTAAGCTCCCATTGTGTGTGGCTTTATAAGGGGAATACACAAAGCCCAACTGTCATCCACTCCAGACATGTGATCAGAGACAGGCAGGAGGCACCAAATGGCTAAAATAAGAAAATGCAAACTTTCTAGAAGTGTCATTTTCAGAATTGCAATTGTGATTCCAAAGACTCCAAACTTGAAAAATCAAGCTCTTCACAATTGTCAATTATACTTAAAAAAGGTAATAAGGTAGTCCCAATGTTATCCCACGGCAGCGGCGTGTGTCCCTTAGGACGTTGTGGCGTTGCCCCACTCTCATTTTGCCCCCTGGCCTCTCAATTAAATGTGAGCAAAACAACTAACAAGTGTTTTGCATTACTCAGTCAGCCTGCGGCAGTCAGCCTCTAGCCGAGCGGAGTGGCTGAGGTGGGTCCTAGCCAGAACAGGCATGAGGGGGGTGGGGCTTAACTTAGTTGCTTGACAGACACACACTCGTCGACAGAGTTAGCAGCACCTGTGCCAAAATGCGCATGTCGGGTTGGACGGCTGCCTTTCTCCAGCCAGCTTGGCATGCGCACTAGAGGCGCCTCCACTTATGCGTTAGCGAGCCGGGGGGGTGACTCAAAGTTGCATCCCCCGTCTCAGAAAGGAGCAGTGAGGCCGCCTGCCCGAACTAATCCTGGCACTGCTGTAACAGCAGGAGCACCGCCAGAACTGGCTTAGAGAGGGTGAGATCATAGTTACTAGGGGCCTGTGTGTTCTCGTGAGGCAGTGCAGGGTGGCTGAGGTTGTCTCTCTCTGTCCACTTTTTCGAGTGGCAGTGCGGCACAAAGACAGGCATTGCTGCTTGCTACGGCATGGTGGCGGACACGCAGTTGAAAAGAGCTTCCACAACAACAAGTAAGTTAGATCAATGATTAGTGAGTTCAGTGGGGGGTAGATGGTGTTTTAACTTGGAGGGGCTCTGTCATGTGCGAGACCTACTTAAATCTTGCCAGGGAGGTGTCACAAGGCAGTCTTGATGTCTAAGGGCCACGGTTTAACATTTGGTGGCAAAAGTAATATACAAGCATGAAACACTTGCAAGTATTTTCATAAATACAAAGCTGGCGTCCTCGTTAAGCCGATTAAAATGTTTTAAGAGGCCGCTTTGCTCCATTTAAATCATGTGCATGCTCTTAAGACGGAGGCTCCGTTGTTATTCCTGCATGGGGCTGCCTATAAATGATACCATTTGTTAAGACACTTACACATTACTGCATTACAATGCGGTTGATGCAGGGCCGATCGTTTTACTGTAATAGTTTGTTTCTTCTAGTGGGAAAGGGACCGTCTGCTGACGGTTTCTCTCTGCAGGGACTGAGATTCATTAGCGAGGCAGGGGAGCAGGTCGTGCGTTTATGTCCGACAGGACCTGAAATGCTTCAGTGGAACTTAAGGGCATCGAGTGACAGACATCGCAGTGCTTAATTATTCTGAAAAGATGTGCTGCAGAGGAGCGCGTAAAGAGTCTTCTTTTATAAAGTGTGTGGGGAGGAGGTACAAAGGTGTGCGTGTGTGTGTGTGTAATGGGGTGCGCTGCAGTTGTGAGTATTTATATATCTATTTATATGTGCTAGTGTTTGTGTACATAGAGGTGTACATGCATAGAAGGGTCTGTGTGAGGGGTGGTGGGCCTTGCAGATGTACAATAGGTGTATGTGTGTGTGTAGAGGTCTGTTACAGAAGTGTGTACAGCCCTGTATAGGGGGGTTGTGTTTAGTAGTGTGCATTCAAAAGGTGTTGCAGGCTTGTAAGCAATTTAGTCAATAAGTAAGTAATTCATTTTGGTTAATTAAAACCATTTTGTATAACACAATCTAGAAAAAGGCACAGTGGATTAAAATTATGTGTCAAGCAGATAAAAGGTTACTTGCACAAGTCGAGTTTAGAAAGGGGGTGCAAGGTTAGCATGTTAAAAAGCACTTCTACTCTTTTTTCTTGCGAGCAGAACAGTTCTTCAGTTGTCCCAATGTCATACCAAAAAGTCAGGGGTCGAGTGCGTTGGCATCTGCGCTATCAGCCTGTCAGCATGATATATTTAAAGAGTGTAGTCTTTTAAATGGATTGAAACCCCTGGATTCAGATTCTGAAGAAAACAAAAGCTGCAGGGGCTTAAACGGGGTTACAGTGCACGCACGCCTGTAGGTCAAACTAGGAGTCTCACACCTTCCAATTGTTAGTCATGGTGCAGTGAGCTCCCCAGTTGTTTGCTGCCTCACCAAATATTTGGGTTACCAGCCGCCACTGCTAGGCAACCATTAAGTCTCATAGTCAATCATTGCCTCACCTTATTCTATGAGCACTGGAAGTTGTCACCAAGAAAGATTATGACTTTTGATGGATGACCGAAGTTCCCGCTCTACAGTGAAACAAGAGTCATGGAGACCCACAAGACCAAGTTCTCCCATGTGCTGAAGGGACCCTAAGATCAGGGTGAACATGGGGCCAAATACTTTAATGTATGTTTGTACTGGGAAAATAAAGCCATATGGTCTTAATTCTACTACTGTTGAAATCAAGACAAGCAGTTCTAGGCAATGAATGCATAATCAAGCATGTGAAGGGGCTATTCCTTGAATTTAGTGCAAGTTAGTGCAAGGGAGGATTTTGAAAGACAGAGTCTACTCTGGAGCCTTGCCTCCATGTCTTGGATCATAGCTATTATCTTGGTCTATGCCCTTGCTGGTTCAACTGAAACCTATTTGTGTCTGTCATGCTGCCACTCCCTCGAGCAGTCTTCCATAGTAGAGGAGTCAGATGTCACTTAGACTCCAGTTCTGATGTCCTCATTCTGCAGGTGCCTGTCCTCTATTATTAGGGTGACACACTAACGTATACAAAAAAGTTATGGATGGAAGCCCTGAATTGATCTCAGCCACTGGTAATTACTTGGAGTCGCATCCCATTCCATCAATATTATGCACAGCATGCCAGCTTAGTTTGGACCCAGCTGTTTGCAAATCAGTCTTGACCCTGCTACAATGGGAACAGTCTGTTATATTCCCAAGTTAGGCCCATGTGGCGAGCAGGGACGGTTCCTCCATAGGGGCGTTTGGGCGTCGCCCCACTGATTATATTGCCCCCAGGCCAGGGCCCATGCAAACAAAAATATGTACAGTCCTGTACTTTTACATACTTTAAAAAATTGCCCACGGCAGTCAGCTGTTTCAGCCGCGGGCGTTACCGTCCTGACCTGACGTCACTAATCAGATCTGCCTGCGTGCTGCAGGCTTAGGGGGTGGGGTAAGCCGGAGTCGGAGAGCAGGCAGAAATGCGCATGTCGGGTTGGCCGGGTGCCTTTCCCTGGCGAGCCCGACATGCGCAATCCAGAAGTCTCTGCATGTAAAATGAAGGAGCCGGGGGGGATGGAAGCCGCAGCCCCCCGGTCTCCAAAGGAGCGGCGAGTTGACCTGCTCAGGCCAATCCAAGCGCTGCTTTAGCAGCACCTGGATTGGCTGCTTCAGGCGCAGCATCTCTAGGAGGAGAACGCGGAGCCCGTGACTGGGCTTGGCTACGGTTGGAGAATGGGGAGCATATTCACCAATCACTGCATGGCTTTATTGTAAAGCCTTGCAGTGATTGGTCATTTGCTGCCCTAGCTCAGCCTCTCTCTCCCCCTCCCCTCTTCTTGCGTGCACGACTGCACGCCATTGCTGATCGCACAAACGGAAGGAGGGAAGAGAGTCGTGAGCTCCGCCTGACCTGACCTCGTTGCGTTGCCCTGGCAGGCCTGACGCCTCACGCACACTACCTGCTGTAGTGTAGTGTGCGTCACTGTACTTCTTCTTGGCAGCCTGCAGGCACCTGGTCAATGAATGTTAATGTTGGATAGATGTCCGACTCCGTCACTCCGACCTACTCTGACTCTGAGTGAGTACTGAATGAACATGATAATTTTTTTTTTTGTATGTTGATGATGCAACGTGTGTGCACTGCAGTCATCATGGCCGTAATGGCCAGAGCAGAGCTGCTGACTTTGGTGCCTCCAAAGTCAGCAGCTCTGCTCTCTGGCCATTACGGCCATGACTACTGCACTGCAGTGCACACGTCGCACACACACCCCGGCCCCTCCGGAGTCGGCCCCCCAGCTCTGCTCACGCCAGCATTAAGGCCATGATTCCGATTGCTCAACATTTTATCGTGCAACGTAGTTTGCAGCAGGGTTCATGGGCCATGAACCCTGCTGCACACTACTACGTCGCACGATAAAATGTTGAGCCACCGACGCCGAGACTCGAACCTGCTTCACCAGAAGGGAACCAGGTTTGAGTATTGGCATCGTCGGCTCAATATCCTGTGATTCTGGGCAAATCACTTAGTAAAATTAAAATCTTAATCTCCCTGGCCGTGCCTAACAAAAAAGTATTTTTCGTTAGGCATGGCCGGGGAGATTAAGATTTTAATTTTATTTTGATTAAAAAAGCATGTGCGATTGTGCGTACTGTCTAGTTTGATCATGGACTTTGCGAAGTGTAGCCACTCTCATCTAAGCCAGCCGCCACCGCGGTGCCTGAGCTGCCCGTAGCACTTAACACCTTCGGTTCGGGTTGCGTTCCCACTATATAAACATTAACACTCTTTGAAGTGCAGAGTGACCCTGCACTTCAAAGATTGTTAATGTTTATATAGCGGGAATGCAGACAGACTGGTGCAGTGATACGGAAAAATGTTTCTGAAGCAGAGCTAGGCCCTGCCATGCACTTCCTCTGAGAAGCATACACGCTGTGTGCCAGCAGGCAGGGCCTAGCTTCAGAAACATTTCTATCTACAAGAAATGTAATGTTTCTGAAGCTAGGCCCGGCTGGCACACAGTGTGTATGCTTCTCAGAGGAGGTGCATGGCAGGGCCCAGCTTCAGAAACGTAACATGTCTTGTAGATAGAAATGTTTCTGGAGGTAGGCCCTACTGGCACGCAACCATCAATGAATGATTGAGAGGCAAGGCTTATTTGTTTAATTGAAGAAGCTTGTGAGAGGGGTGACATGCATGTGGTGAAGCAGGTCACTTATTTAGCATGCAACAGAGGAGGATTTCTGAAGGAAAGGCGTGCTTCTACCATAAGAACACAGTCACTCAGGAGATTTTCTATGTAAGTCATTGTCCATGTGTCCGGTTCTGTGTTTCCCTGTCTGTGTATCCAGGTATCCTGGTCCCTGTCCATGTTCATGCCTCATTGCGTGTCCATGCAGCCTGGTCTGAGTCCATGTCTCATTGTCCACGTGTCAGGTTCTGTGTCTCTGTCTGTGTGTCCATACACCCTGGTCTGTGTCCATGTCTCATTGTCCCCGTGTCAGCCAGGTTCTGTGTCTCTCTGCCTGTGTGTCCATGCATGCACCCATGTCCATGCCTCATTGTCGCTTTGTCAGTGCCTCTCTGCCTCAGGTGCTGTCCTGTCCTGCTCTACTGTCTATGTGTTTGTGTACTTGTATGACGGGAATGAGGTGGAAAGGCAGGGGAGTGATGAGACTCTTGAGCGCTCCATGGGCGAGGTGGGAGCGTGATGATTCTTCAAAATGAAATAAATGTTCCATGCATTATAACAAGAAGAAAAATATGAATTTTCAAACGAGATATATTCAGTCCTGTAGTGCATGTGCATAAGTAAAACAAAACGTATTTCAATTAAATGAATCTGGAAACGCTGACAATTGCTTTCTTTAGTAAGCAAATAGTCCACAGGGTGTTAGTGCGAAATTCGGGATCTGGTTTGCACAGGGACTTGTGGTGAAATGTCTGGGATATGGGTGGCTTGGTTT
Organism: Calotriton arnoldi; assembly: GCA_963921515.1. NCBI lineage: Eukaryota > Metazoa > Chordata > Amphibia > Caudata > Salamandridae > Calotriton > Calotriton arnoldi. The sequence goes on along the minus strand of CAWUFW010009097.1, from coordinate 323,717 downwards.
ATACTTTTAGGCTGGCTTTTTCATGCAGTAAATAATTACACATTTCATTTACCTTTGCCATTTGTCACATGTATACCTTTTTCCCAGATGAAGAGGAACATTGGAAATTTGCTTGAAAATGCACCATTTGCCCACTCTTTTTCAAAATTTTCTCGGGGGAGCACCACGCTGAACCCTCCCATAGGCTTTTGGGGCTCGCTCGCTACGCTCACTCGCCACGGTGCACTTCACCACTAATTTTACGCCTCACCACTTTCAAATGTCACCAGCCGCCACTGGTGGCGAGGCAGCTTATTCCTTACAAAGTTCTAGAAAATAACATTTCAGCGGTGACCTTTTGCACACATTTGCATGCATGACAATGTTGGATTAGTTTCTCTGAAACTACTTTGTTTTCACATCCAGCTACGCACAACATTATCACGATGCCTTGAACATCATGTACTAGGCCTCTCTAAGCACTAGGTACGAAAGTTGTCCTTTTTGAAGACCCACGAGACAACAGCGCTATCCACATATCCATAACATCACTAATGTAGCGGGCACATCGCAAAGCCTGCTTTTTATTATAAATAATAGGCAACCCAATAGATTGGTAGAGGAGGCACTTTTGCTGCCACAGAGGGTCCCTGCATGCTGAGAAATCACCAGGCACCGTTCTGACAGTCCTCGAGACCAAGACGGGGTCCTTCACTCCATCCAATGAGGTAATGGGGTTGGATCATCCCTAAGGGGGATTCTTGGCTCTACACCTACAAACACACTCTAGGTACACTTAGGGTAGGGTCCGCATTTTAGGAGTACGTTAGATTACCATATTACATATATACCTGCATATATTCATTGTTTCAGCACCATGGTAGAAATGTATCTACTGTTCACTCTTTTGGTGCTTGTAATCTCCTTTGTTTGCTTCTGTCTTCTAATCATTGCAGCATACCTATTTTATGCAACAATAACGTTGGTTCAATAGATATTATTGAAAATGTCCCACTGTGTATTCTCTGTCTATTTCTCTGAGAGCAAGTAAGCACGAGTGCCTGAGCGAAAGGTTCTGTACTGTTTCCCTGTGTTCAGGGTTGTCATGTTCAGTGGTTGCCAGAAACTGTTTGCTCCCTGGTAGGTTAGGGGGGCTTACGGTGGCACTGTGAGCTTGCTAGTCTATAGCCCAACATATCCTGCGGGGGTAAAAAACCAAAGTCCCGGGCACACGTTTTCTGATTATAAGATGAAAGTTCATTCAATGTTATGCACTTGAAGAAAAGTCATTGAGGTTCAAAAGAGTAATTTCTTTATCTTTAATCTTTGTTACACCGAAAAGCAACCAGCCAACACGTGTTTCGTCACAAAGGGAGATTTTCCCGCGACTTCTTCAGGGCTGGGCATGATACAAAAGGTAATGTGAACACAAAACTGTGTTATTGAAGCATACTGGAGAGTCCAACCTCCGTATGTTGGACTAGTGCAAGACACCTTAAGCGTGGAAACCCTAAACATGATACAGAACCGTAAGTGATGAAAAGAACACGAGAGTGATCGTGTGTAAAAAACAAAATGAGTGGCAGCTATGATCCAAGGTGAGTAGTGAAGTGACACATTTGTAATATTTTGAACATAATGCATCCCAGCAACAATTCGGAATAGCGCTATAGGAGAAAAGTAGGAGGTGAATAGTGAAGCGCTGCATGTGTTAGAGATGCTAAAGGTACAAGAAAAAACAATTTAACTAGGCGAGGAGAGAGTGCCACTAATTTTATCTATGAGAAACAATCAAACGATATGCAATAGTTTGCGTTGTGTTTATAATGCTGAGGATAAGAAGTAGATAATAAGTGACTAAGCGCTGCGCATTACTGTTGAAGAATCAAAGTTCTATATTTATTATTGCTAGTAGAAAGAAAGTGCTACCTGTACTCTGCTACATGAAATCCTTATGATCTAAAATGTAAAGCGATTAAGAAAGTAATGATATGGGGAGACCATGGCAAACTGAGAAGCAAAGAGCCAGAATAAATGTGCATGTAAATGTAAGAATAATATGAGCTCTCACCGCTCCGCCGGTGATAATTCCGACCCGGCTGGTCAATGAAGAAATATTGATTCCGTGAATTATTTTTAAAAAGGATGGGTTTATCAGAGGAAGCACCTAAAAAATATATATAACGAGGTGAGGCTGCATTAGGAGTCTGGATTGGTGAAGTACGAGTGGTATTTACAAGCTGCACGTAGGTGGTGGATGAAAAGGGATCTTACCCAAATCGTGGTGATCCTACGTCTGACCGTGCCGTTAGTTAGAAGGAGGGTGAGTGAACCGCTCCGAATTGAATCTGAAAGGCAGATTGAGCCCCAGTATCAGTACAGAGTGAATATTATTGGAGTATGAGGAGTATCTGACTAAACTGCATTAGCGAAAGGATCCTCTTACCTCAAGCGGGTGCGCTGAGTTCTTCCGTGGCAACGGTACCATTCTCTGTTCCGGATGCGGACAGAGCGGTAACCCGGAAGTCGCTTTTTATACTGACAGGACTGTTGAAAAGACTAGAGCTCGTTATTTTTGGCTCACCTGATTGGAGAAACTTTATCAGTTCTTTTTTATCGTGAACAGAGCATATTAAAAGAGAGAGATGCTGCCTACTGAGAGCAACTGGTGAAGTAACAAAAATTACCTTTACTTATTCACTATATCAGATAATGCGGACAGTAAGAAAATAGCATGATCTATTGTGACTATGTTCCATTTTGGAGGAACGTGTACATAATTACAGTTGAAAATTGGCAAATTGCGTGATCAAGAAGTTGTAGGTAGAGTCTAGAGCGAGGGGGCAATGAAGATGGTGTGCTAGTGTGGACTGTAGTGTGCAGAAAGATGGTGATGGGGTGCACGCGTGTGCAGAGTTTGGTACTGAAGAATTGGTTGAGGTATAAGTCTCAGGACAAGGGAGTCCAAACACACATATAAATAGAAATATTACAGGGTCCCTGTAAAGAGCACGAGAAGTACATTCGCGACATTGTAGCCGGAAGCTTATGTTCATTATGGTGTTGGGGTGGTTAACATTAGGAAATTCAGAGTTAGCAACATGATTTGTGATAGTGTGTGCACAACAATATTTACCAAGCCAAGTTATGAAACAATATGTACACTTTAGCTGACATTTGACTTGTTTAGTTTCGGCGAAAAGGAACAGGAGGAATTGGATAAAAAGGTATAGTCATATTGAGTGGACACAACATAGTCTAATCATATTAAGTATATAAAGGGAGAAGTTTCGAAGACCTAATCATAGTTAAATTTTCCAATGACAGAGAAAAATCAGAACACTTTGTATTAGTAATGGAGATTAGAGAAACATCGTTAAACTGTATTGTGGGAGAAAACAAGTTGGTACTGGCATTACATCCACTTCTGTTGCTGAATCAATTGGTCGCTGTTCTTTTTTCTTTTCAGATTGTCCTTTTTGTAAGATTTTAGTCTCCCAAAAAATACTGCTCATACTCCAATAATATTCACTCTGTACTGATACTGGGGCTCAATCTGCCTTTCAGATTCAATTCGGAGCGGTTCACTCACCCTCCTTCTACTAACGGCACGGTCAGACGTAGGATCACCACGATTTGGGTAAGATCCCTTTTCATCCACCACCTACGTGCAGCTTGTAAATACCACTCATACTTCACCAATCCAGACTCCTAATGCAGCCTCACCTCGTTATATATTTTTTTAGGTGCTTCCTCTGATAAACCCATTGTTTTTAAAAATAATTCACGGAATCAATATTTCTTCATTGACCAGCCGGGTCGGAATTATCACCGGCGGAGCAGTGAGAGCTCAAATTATTCTTACATTTACATGCACTTTTTATTCTGGCTCTTTGCTTCTCAATTCGCCACGGTATCCCCTGATCATTACTTTCCTAATCACTTTACAGTTTAGATCATAAGGATTTCATGTTGCAGAGTACAGGTAGCACTTTCTTTCTACTAGCAATAATAAATATAGAACTTTGATTCTTCAACAGTAATGCGCAGCGCTTAGTCACTTATTATCTACTTCTTATCCTCAGCATTAAAAACACAACGCAAACTATTGCATATTGTTTGATTTTTTCTCATAGATAAAATTAGTGGCACTCTCTCCTCGCCTAGACAAATTGTTTTTTCTTGTACCTTTAGCATCTCTAACACACGCAGCGCTTCACTATTCACCTCCTACTTTTCTCCTATAGCGCTATTCCGAATTGTTGCTGGGATGCATTATGTTCAAAATATTACAAATGTGGCACTTCACTACTCACCTTGGATCATAGATACCACTCATTTTGTTTTTTACACACGATCACTCTCGTGTTCTTCTCATCACTTATGGTTCTGTATCATGTTTAGGGTTCCCACGCTTAAGGTGTCTTGCACTAGTCCAACATACGGAGGTTGGACTCTCCAGTATGCTTCAATAACACAGTTTTGTGTTCACATTACCGTTTGTATCATTCCCAGCCCTGAAGAAGTCGCGGGAAAATATCCCTTTGTGACGAAACACGTGTTGGCTGGTTGCTTTTTGGTGTAACAAAGTTTAAAGATAAAGAAATTACTCTTTTGAACCTCAATGACTTTTCTTTAAGTGCATAAAATTGAATGAACTTTCATCTTATAATCAGAAAACGTGTGCCTGGGACTTTGGTTTTTTAGCTTTGTGCAGGATTTCTCCTACACACATATAGGGGTTAAAGGGTATTCCCCTAACCTGGTTGCACCGTATCCATTCAACACCACTAAACACTGTACGCACACACGGCAGAGCGCCGTACTTCCTAGATCACTAAAAACCCTGCAGTTAGTGAATATCCTGCGGGGGTGTCCTGAACCAGTCTAGGCACCAAGCCCTAAATTTATGTTGTTCAAACAATACGCAGATCCTACGGATTAGTGGGAATTACACGACATGGCGCTGCCAATGTTGTTTAGGCACTTATTTAATGGTCAAATCTGAGTATTTCAAGTCGAGCATTCTCAGAGACCCCTACTCACATTAAACTGGAGATGTCCGTAGTGGGAAAAGGGAATCCGCCTCAGCTGAGTAGATACGTCCTATATATTGGCTGTAGGTTTTATCAAGCTTGAAGGATTAAGAATATTCCCTTTTTGTACAAACAGAATCTCAATAACTTCATCTTCATAAAAAACGTTTTTTACTTTTACAATGTCTAAACAGGGAGACAGCGTTGGAGTACAAGAAGATACTCGAAATATTTCAGAAAACTGCAGACAGGCATTTACTATGAAACTATTACAACATCTCCTCCCGGCAACAGGTGGAGATGTTACCTTCGTAGTTGAGGCACAGAGAGCATTCAGGACAGAGGTATTTTATTCTTGGCTTACATTCCCAGCAGCAGACGCACGCACAAAACTTCATACTCGCTGCTGGACACACTTGGATTAACCTACGTACTGGAACAGGTACAAAAGTTGAGGTTTCCCCTTACTTGGGTCACCTTTTATGGACTATATTCAAATGCATATTTCGAGCAGCGAGCATTACAAGATTATTTGGGTTTCGGTATTGACTAAACCCATATACCTCAGATAATACCATTGGGACCTCTGGGACGGAAGTATAACCGGCGAGGGGGTTCCTTCAAAGGAGCTTTAAGCCCTGAGGAAGTTGCGGGATATTTCTCCCATCAGTGCGACGAAACAGGTGTTGGCTTAGTAAGGCTAAGAAGTGACACAGATAAACAAAAAAAATAATAAAGAACAGAACGAGAAGAAGACTACTGTTAATTGTTTGATTGAATTCTGATATTGATTGATATGTGTGTGCTGAGGTACATCATATACATTGCTTATGGCTGAGTCCGAATCTAAGGTGGCATGGTGGGTAAAAGAATGATGGACTGGGATGGGGCTTGAGTAATTACCAGTGGCTGAGACTAATTCAAGCACTTCATCCATCACTTTTTGTATACTTTTGTGTGTCAGCCTAAGTGGGACGGGTGTGCCCAGACATGGGTTCCTTGCTTACTGTGTCACTGGAACCAAGCTATTCCTGTCTGATGAGCTCTAACTAGGGCTTTCAGCTACAACCCAATTGTGCTCCGCCATAAACACCTGGATGCGACTCAATTCAAATTATGCACTAGACAAGAGTAAAATGCTGCCTAAAAAAAAAAAAGGGGGAACATCCTGGAAAAAGCAAACCCTCATAGGGAATGCAAGATTAAGTAAAGCATGTGAAGCATAAGCAGAACCACATGGTTACCTTAACACTTTTACGCTCATTATTCAGAAATCAATGAGTGTTTTTACATGAAAATGTTAAGGACATGACTACAGAACCCGGAAGGGACCCTTTTCAATGTCCATTGCGCCGGGACCTGTTTCAATGTCCATTGCGTATATCCTTACAACACGTGGGCAGTATGGTTTAAAAAGACCACATCCCTGAACACAGAGCCGCAGTACACATTTTATAAACTAAAATAAGGAAATCAGCTGATAAGGATCACATTAAACGTTTACCACTATAGTCATAAAACCGGTATTGCGGTACCTCTAGGAATGGTGCACTTCCCAACCCGGTAACGCTTTACTGGCAAACTTTGTAAAGTGGTGCTAATGTGTTTAGGGTTGAATAAAACCAATCTGGCCACTTTGCGACTGCTCTGTTATGCTTTATTTAGTTATTTATTTATTTTTCGTATTTTGAACCTTTTTTGTCTCTGTCCCGAGGCTGCACTTTGGAACAGAAAAATGTGAGGAAAAAGACATTTCCAGCAAAAGTGTTACTTTCTTTTTTGGATCCATTTCACAGGGGAACAAATGAAGGAAAGTAGAGAAAACATAGGGTAAGAGGCGTTTATTGAAGTAAAGTTTTTCAGCAAGTGAGGAGAAGCGAGAGAGAGAGACAGAAAGAGAGGAAAAAAGTAAGAGGAAGAAAGAGGGGGGCAGCTGACAGTGGCAGAGCAGGAGAAGTGGAATGGTTAGTGGTCTTCCGAGTGGCTAAGCCATGCCAGCAAGTTTATTAAGGTAAGATTCGTGGTCGAAGTGTCCACTATCCATTCCACAGACTTAGCAATGTTTAATTTAGTCTCATATTTTCAGAATCAAAACATTTTCAATTCAGATTATTCACAATGAAATCGTTATTTATCTGATACTACTAACAAGCATTGCCAAACCCATTAGGTCTGCCTTGTTTTAGACATATGTTCATTGTCGTATGATATGTTTGGATGCCATAGCAGAGAAAATAATTCAAATACTGACTAGTCAAAATCGTACACCATGCAAAACAAAGGATTTAAGTTAATGTTTTAACCCATGCCCTTAAATGCCTAGATCACGCCTCTCGGATAGGAAGCAGGTGATGAATGGCAGTGGATGGCGAGAACACGAATCAAAGCTGTGCCTGTCGAGTAATAGGAATCAAAGAACAAGTGTACCAGGATACAACCGGGGAGCCTCACGATTACCAAAAAGTTAAAAAAACATACATTTTTCAATGCCCGGGCCGGGACTCCGCCAATGCAGTGATATCGCTGCGAGAGGGTCGGGTAAAGTCCTTGCGAACTTTTAATGTTTATGTGCAAGGTGCCTAGAATGCAGAGCCTGTGATATTACGGAGGTTAAGCACACGAGGGTATTTCACCCTGAGTCGCAAGAGTAAGCACTCTGCAAAACACTAAGCAAAAGTGTTTCTTTCTTTTTTGGATCCATTTCACAGGGGAACAAATGAAGGAAAGTAGAGGAAACCGAGGGTAAGAGACGTTTATTGAAATCACGGTTTTCAGCAAGTGAGGAGCAGCGAGAGAGACAGAAAGAGAGGGAAAAAGAGGGGAAAAGAGTAAGAGGAAGAAAGAGGGGGGGCAGCTGACAGCGGCAGAGCAGGAGAAGTGGACACTTCGACCACTAATCTTACCTTACAAAACCTGCTGGGCACCGGGATCTCACGCACAACAGAAGCGGGCTGCAGGTTTCACAGCACCCGACTCAGCGCGACTTTCACTGATGCGGGGTGGGCTCAGGAGTGGGACAATAATGTTTGCAGGGCTGTCATTGGTAGCACTTTCGCGCACTACCAGATTGACGTAACTGGGACCCAAAAAAGCTAGTTTGCATCGACAGGTGGTGGCAACACTGCGCATGGGCGGGCATAAGCGCGCCTCGCAGCCTCGTGATCTGTTTAACACTGTTATCTCTCGAAGATTAACATCGTGGAAAAGAAAGAGGGTTAACAGTGTTCAACAGTGCAGGCTTTTCGGAAATGTGACTGGCACCGATTTCGGAACACAAATGGCACCCCCCGCCCAAAAGCCGTCCCTAGGTCCAGTGCACACTGTGTCACTGGACTCAGGCTATACCTGTCTGATGAGCTCTAACTAGAGGAAAACTGGTCATGGGTTGCTCTTATTCTGGTTCAGAATTTTTGTATACTTTTGTGTGTCACCCTAAGTGAGACGGGTATACCCAGAGATGGGTCCCATGCACATTGTGTCACTGGAACCTAGCTACACCTGTCTGATGAGCCCTTACTAGTGTGAAACTTGATCTGGGTTGCTTGTGTTCTGGTTCATAGAGGACCTGGCCTGGAAGGTTGGGCTGGACTTCCCATTGGAGCAGGGTCAAGACTGATCTGCATATGGCTGGATTCAAACTGAGGTGGAATAGTGTGCAAAAGAAGAATGGATTGGGATGCGACCTCAAGCAATTTCTGGTTGGATGATATTAATTAAATCATTCCATTCACCACATTTTGTACACTTTTGTGTATTGCCCTAAGTGGTATGGGTATGCCCATATGTGGGTCCCATACACACTGTGTGCCTAGATCCAAGTTATATCTGGCAGATGAGCCGTAACTAGGGTGAAACCAGTCCTGGATTGCTTGAGTCCAGCCTCAACTGTCAAGGTCAAGACTTGGCAGTTGAGGCTGGACTGTTCCCAGTGGAGCATGGTTAAGAACTGATTAGCAATCCAAAATGAAGTGGCATGGTGTGCACAAGAACGATGAACTGGAATACGCCCAGAGTCATTAACAGTGGCTGAGATTAATTCAAGTATTCCATTCATTACTTTTTGTATACTTTTAGTCCTATCTTCTTGACATGAATGAGCAGAGGCACAGCAGGTTTAGTCTTTTAGCCAGATTTTTGGACTTCATTCTAGCAATCATAGCTGAAGATTTCTGTTTCTGACAAAAGCTTTCCATCTCAAGAACCACAATGTATTGTTCCAAAATGTTTCCAATTTTGGGTGCCAGATCTCTAGTCATTTTATTTCATACTTTTTATAAACCTGGTGGGATGAAATACCAAATTAGGTGAGATAAATACTTAGGCTTAAGAGGCTATCCGCCTCTTAAGTAGAGGGCCAGCTTCATGCACTTATTCCTGTCATTTTCTTAGTGGTGTAGCCTAGGGAAGAAAGTCAAGGCCAACGTTAGACTGCTGTGTACGTGTGTGAGAAAGTGCCATCTTTCTTGCATGGTATGCCCCCACTTTTTGCTGAATTGCTGATGTGCTTTGACTGAGTGTGCCCTGGGCTCCTGCCAACCAGGTACCCAGGGCCTGTGTTCCTTCCCTAAAACTGCCTTGATACCTACACCCAATTGGCATCCCTGGCCACAGGTCAGCCCCTGGTAAATGGTACCATGGGTACCCAGGGCACTGTGACCAGGAAGGCCCCTAAGGGCTGCAGCACTTGTTGTGCCACCCTTAGGGACCCTGTACCTTTACACACACACACTGCCTTTGCAGGCTGCGTGTCTTGGTGCAGAACAAAAGTGAAGAGTCGACATGGCACACATCCCTGTGTGCCATGCCTACAAGCCACTGCCCTGGCTCTAGGTCAGCCACCCCTCTAGCTGGGTGCACTATGCCAGTGGTGAGGGCATAGAGGCATGAGCCCTGTGCCCCTACAGTGCCCAAGTCCATTCTTGGGCATTGTAAGTGCAGTGCTGCCATTAAGAGTATATGGTGCTGGGGGTCTGTCATTACTGAACTCCACAGCACCATAATGGCCCCACTGAAAACTAAGAAGTTTGGTGTCAAACTTCTCAGCACATTAAACCCCCACTGATGCCAGTGTGGGATTTAATGTAAACGCACTCCAGAGGGCATCTTAGAGATGCCCCCTGAAATCAACCCGACCTCCAGTGTCCGGACTGAGTGGCTGCCCAGGCTGCCACCACCAGACATGTTTCTGGACCCCTGGGTCGAGAGCCTCAGCTCTCAGGGGCCTGAAACCAGGCGCATCCTGGGGCGAGGTGCCAAAGCCTCCTCCCCCAGGATGGGCAGGGGGAGCTTCAAAGGCCTGCCGCCTTTTGAGCTTCCCCAGACCATTTGCTGCTTCCAGCAAACTGGTCCCCACTGGTTCTACCCCCACTTCTGGTGGGAGAACCGGCGGGAAAACCAGAGGCAGGAAATGGGTTGTGCCCACCTCTGCCAAATCCACCCCTAAGGTGGGGGAGGCGAGGTGAAGCACAAACTCGAGTCCCCGCCATCTTGAGGATGGGGTGTCCCAGCCAACCAGGGACAGGCTCCTGCCCCCCTCCCACTGGAGAGGAGCAGAATAGGGGGTGTACCCACCCCAGGGAAGGGACCCATTGGCCCCTGCCCTTACCTACCTGTAACCACCCCTAAATTTAGTATTTAGGGGCTCCCTGAACCTTCCTTCCTCAGTTCCCAAATCCGAAAACAAGAAGAGAAGACGAAGCAAGAAGACCAGCCGTGCAGCTGCTAACAAGGAGGCGACGACAACTGACTTGGCCCCAGCCCTACCGGCCTGTCGACCTCTGAACCTGCTCCTGCGGAACCCCGGCCTCAGCAACCTCAAAAACCCCGGAGGACCTGACTTCTGTGCCACAGCCTTCAACCCAGGGACTCCCACGAGCAGTGGTACTGCTCAAAAGAACAAACTACAAAAGACCCAGCCCTGGCACGGAACCGCGAAACCTGTAGCCTCTGCACCCGCCGAGCCCGGCCTGTGCCTGAGTGAACCAAGACTCTGAGGACGTCCCCCCGGCGATTCTGACCTGGAATCCAGTGCCCAAGGACCCTCCTCGACGACCCCGACGACGCCTGCAGCCTCAGGACAAGGGACCCCTCCAACCGCGACCAGCAGGGGGTAAGATTTCCCGACCTCAAAGACACCCCTGCACCCGGCGCCCCACGGCCCCCTGTGCCCAACTCCTGGGTGTCTACCTATCCTCCAAGACCCCAACTTACCTCCCGAAGTGTTGGTCGCCCCTGAAGAGTCACCGTCCCCGAGCCTGCAGCCTTTTTTCACCGTCCAAGATCTCCATTGGTTAACATTGAGCGCCCGACGGCTCAAAAGCACCCTGCACCCAGCCGCCCGAGTGCCCCTGGAAGTGCAACCTCTACCCTAACCTACTTCCCCATTTGCCCTGAGCAAGTGACCAGGAGCCCAGCTCCCACAGCCGCGTGGCCTGCTTGCCAGCAGCCACCAACCCGAGGCCCCCTGCCTGCCATAGGATAACATTGGGCCTACTCACTCTGCACCCGGCCGCACCTGTGCCGCTGAGGGTGTAACAACTGTACTTACCTGATACTGGGGGACCCCTGAGTCTATGCCCAGAACCTTAACTCTGCCAGTCGAGTACTTACCCAAAGACCGATAACTCACTTTTCTTCCATAGGGTAACACTGACTGGCTCCCACCTGGAATTTCTTCTAAGTGTGGAGTTTTGGAACTTTAAACTATTCACCTAAAATCAACCGAGTCACGAAAACGAAAATACTCACCTGGCATTAGAAGAGGCCCCAGTGCTGGACCGGGGTGCCCAACACTGGCCCTAAAACGTAATCACAACGTTACTTACCGCTAACTCCATTTTCTTCCATAGGGATCCATTGACTGGTTTTCTGTGAAATTTCTTCTAAGTGTCTACTTTTGAAATACTAAAATATTGTTTAAAAATCACAACAGTAACGAATTCCGAACTACTCACCTGCTATCAGGAGAGACGTCAGTACTGCCTCTTTTAGTCTAGTACCAACCATGAAAAGTAATTTTTACCGTACTTACCAGTAACTCGAAATTCCTCTCATAGGATATCATTGCCTGCTCTTGTTGAAAAAGTTTCTAAGTGTCGATTTCTGCATTTTACAAATATTCTTTAAAAATCGTGCCAACGATACAAACGTAATTACTTGCCTGTTTTAGATAGATACCCCAGTGCTGAACCAGAGAACCCAGCACTGGATTACAAAAGTAACGTAAACCTGCTTTGCTTGCAAACTGCATTTCCTTCCATAGGATAACATTGGTAATTTTACCCAGAAAAGTTTCTAAGTGTCAACTTTTGAAATACAGTAATATTCCTCAAAAATCACTACATTAACCAAAACGCTTTTTCTTACCTGGTTACAGGAAGTGTCCCAGGACTGAATCCAGGATCCAGTCCTGTGGTTAGAAAAGTAATCTACAAAGTAATTAATTGTAATTAATCATAATTTTCCATTAAGTTCAATGTTGCATTGTATTTGACCCTGTGTTGCCTCTTGCACCAACTGTGATTATTACCATCAAAAAGTCTATTACCTATTTGTAAGGTGGTTAACCAAAGCATCTCATACTGACAAAGTATATGTTGATCCTATTGTTGGTTCTAAAATAAAACAAGCATATATTTTTTTTATATACAAACCATTGGCCTAGAGTTCAGTTCTTGAGTGTGTGGCTTCATTTGCTGACTGAGTGGGTACAACAAATGCTTTACACTGTCCTCTGATACTGCCTTACTGCTCGACCAAGCTACCACTTTAGAGAGTAAGGTTATATCTAACTTTAGCCTCTGCCAAACCTCTGGGGACTGGGGACTCTGTGCACACTGAACCTTACTTTGGTGCAGTATATACAGAGCCACTTTCCTACAACGTGGCAAAACAAAACAGATGTGGTAAGCACTAAGGGGTTCTCACAAGGAAACTACCATTGACTTACATCTGAAGATGGTTACGTCTGTACAGACATGCGCAAACATACACAGCCACAAGTTGGACGAATCAACACAAACATGCCAGTGAAAGATAGAGGATTGGAGAGAGTAGACCCTTCGCCCATGGGTGAAGGTTAAAATGCTTGAGCCCTCTCACTATGATCTTGCTGCCACTGACTACAGTCTCCCCTTAGCACGTCGAGGAGGGAGCAGCTCACGATTACCTAATCTGAGTGAGGCTAATTGTTTCAGCCTCAGAAGGTTGAAAGTCTCGCTCAGTATTGCAGAGGAGCAAATATGTGTCCTTGACCCTAGTCGGACAGCTTGCATTGATTTATTGGACATTTCTAAGAAAATGTGGTGGTTTTCTCACCAGAAACACATCTATTTTGCCTTTAGATGTATCTTCATTAATATGAGCAACAGGAAACTCTCCATAGGAAATGCTGCTCATAGCAACATGATAATGATTCCAACAATAATGCCAGATTTGGAGGATATGTTTCTAAATAAGGTAGTGGATGATGAGACAAGTGCCTACATTTGGTGTACCCTTGCTCACTTTGCCACTGGATTCAAGCTAGCCTGGCTGATGAGGGCTGTTAGCCCGAAACCGGTCCCAGGATGCTTGTTTCTGGTCCAGGGAAGACATGGCTTGGCAGTTCGGTTTGGACTGTTCCTATGAGGCACAGGGTCAAGACTGATTTGCATATAGCTGTGTCTGAACTGGGGTGGCAAAGTGAGCTAAAGAATGATGATGGATTCAACCCAGATCTGTGGCTGGGGGTGAGTGTCTGAAAAGTTTCGGCGCTCCGTCCATCATCTCCTTGTGTTTGCTTTGTCTTGCTACAGCCAGCCACACATGTGCACTTTAAACCTCTCAACCAAGCTGTCTTAAGGCAGCTGGGTTGAGAGTAAGTGCAGGCATCCAGTTCCCTCAGGAGCGCCGAGGGAGGCTGCTCCCTCCAATCAGCTCATGAGCATAAGAGCAGCGCCAGGATTGGCTTGGGAGACTGCCTCGAGGAGAGAAGGCGACGGAGGACTTCGCCTCGTTGCAGAAAGGTACTTTTTCTTAATGTTAGTATTATATTTTTTTTTTGCCACCCGCCTCACCACACTCAGGACATGCCAGCAATAACTGCCAGTAGGTCACCCCCCCCCTCCAGCCAACTCTGTGTCCCCAAAAATCAACACCTGACAAGGGGACCACACTAGCAAATCAGTTCTCAGTTAGCCCCGCTCTCTTCTGCTTAAAATTCCACCTTTTCTCCTGGGTGGTTGTCCTTTCTGAAAAACAGCTCCTGCTGCAGGTTCCTTGGTCCTTGAGGGATTTTGCGGGGGTGTGGTCGGTCGTGGAAAGAAGTGGCCAATCACTCGCCCCACACGTTTTTAAATGCCTCCATCCACCTCCTCCTCCAATGACGTCACTCTACCCTGCAAGAGTGACTCAGCTGCAGGCTACCTCCAATTTGCTCCTTCCCATGGTGTGACTAATGGCGACCCTCCGTGACATGCAGGGTGCGCCCAGCCAAGAGCATCAATATATTTAATTATCATGGTGCACTGATCAAGACGAATTTCGTATTATCCAAGGTCACATTTTTCTATAGAAACAAGCACCCGCTCTGAAAAAGAAGGTGAAATCGAAATGTCTGCTTATTGGTTCAAATGGTTTAAACCGTGATCGTCTAAAGTCAACAAGTTCACTTTGCATTTTAAATTTTTATCGAATTTTGCACAGAAAGGTAGGCTATATTTGTTTTTGAGAATTTTTTCAAAAATTAAACTGACCTCCCTCCCCTTAGTTGCACACGGTTATAATAATGTCATCTATCAAATATATACATTCATGTACTTATTAGAAAGTGAATTGTTTCTAAAGAAATGCAGAAGTCTTAGAGTGGCATCCAAAATGGTGGCTACATTACGGTCTTGCTAAACAGGAATATCTATCTCATTTTAGGCTGGATAGGTTCCAGATTTGTAATGTAAATAATAGTCTACCTGTAACAATTGTGATCGTATTAAATCCTTGTCATATGAGACATAGGGCTTTACTTCAAAAGGCTGTAACATCTCTGTAGCTAAGAAAGCTCTTTTGTCATAGACCTGTGTCAGTAAAATCTGTGACATTTGAGGGATAGCTCTGCTTTCAGAGGCTTGACCCTGTACAACTTTGATTAACCCACAGGTCCTGTTTGTGGAGAGGTGCCTGATCCTTAAAGAAATGTGACAAGTAAAGCTTTGCTGACTGAAAATTCTCATCTCTGAGGCCTTAACGTCAAATAACATTCATCCATTAGGGCTGTCTATTCTGTCAGAAGTCAGAGCCTGTAAATTCTCTGTAATAGGGAATTATCTGTGCTGTCAGATACCCTAACCCCTAAAATACCTGTAGCCATTTTGAGACAGGAACATTTTGAGATAGGAACAGCTGTGTAATGTGAAAGACAGTTCTGTTGTTTGACAGGGTTAACTCTGGCTCAAGTAAGGTGGGAGACTTCCCAGTGGGCTACTGCAAGGTGAGGCAATTTTGCTGCTGTACAGTTGTAATTTCAGAGTCCCTGGAGTAATAATGCATTGAATGGTCACATCCTTTCAAAACATGCCTCTGGGAATAACCTCATTTCCATTCCCTCCCAAGGGTCAGACTCACACGCCATGTGAAGTGTATCACTGCATAGTTCATAGATGCTACTGGTCTCCTGTCGACCTTTGTTAGACCTATCAGTTTTAGGGTGGTCTTCCCCCAAATGTTTTGCCGACTTACCTCCTTTTTTGGTGCTGAAATTCGTTTTTGTTGGCCTTACAACTCTGTCCACTTTAGCACTGCTAACCAGTGCTAAAGTTTATTTATTTATTTGACGAGTTTTATATAGCGCTGGCTAGACCCGGAGGTATCAGAGTGCTTTACATGAGGATCTGTGGGTTACAAATTACATACGTTACAAAAAGCATAGTAAAGCATAAGAAAAAAAAGAGGCAGTTATGGGAGTTCGTCAGGGGGAGGGGGAGGGGACACAGCGTGGAGACGGGGAGAACATTGCCCAATGTCTGGCTGGGTAGGTGATGGCCAAGGGGGTGAACCAGGGCAGATCTCCTCTATAGCTGTCTAAGCAGCTCCACCGGGCATCAGCCATAATTGCTCGGTCTCCAATGTCAGGGTAAGGAAAGCGGTAGATCGTAAAATGTCGAGATCAAATGGGGGAGTTGGTGAGATGAGAAAAAGCAGTCAAAACTAAACCAAGGTGTGGGAGGGGGTTCACGAAGGGGGGTAGCTTCCAGGGGTTTGAGGTCTAGAAGGCAGTCCCAAGCTAAGGGGCTTTCGGTCGGAGTTAATCCTCTGTCGGCCATCTTGAGGACGTCCATTAATGAGAAACGTTGCGGGAAGCACCGCTGTGAGCGTCCCGTTCCAGGCGCCAAGATCACGGGTGGGGCCCAGGGCCCCCGCAGTCCAGCCCGACCGGGGCATCTCACACGGCCCAGCGGGCCCTCCCAGATCAGGGGCCCACACTGAGGGACAGCACCGTCTCCCCACGTCATTCGACTCCCCTCAGTGAGCCCAGGTAGCCACCGGACCACCAGGGTGCGTCGCCGCATCTCCTCGGAACAGCTCCGGTCAGGCGCCCTACCAGCAGAATCACACTCCTCACCTCCGTCTAAGAGCCGAGCTCTTCTCAGCAGGGCAATCGCTGATGTTGATCCTAAAGCGGGCGCCCAGTCCCTCGCAGTGCAAATCCGGGTCACGGGACTCGGCCCAGGGGTCCCCGCTGTGCAGCCACCGGCCCGACTCCTCACAGCTCGAGGCTCGCTTGTTGTCGCGTCCAGGGGTCCCCGCTATGCAGCCACCGGCCAGGCTCCTTGCAGCTCGAGGCTCACTTGATGTCACGTCCCAGACCACCTCTCGGCTTCGATAATGCGAGGATCAGCCCCATCAGTTAGTGGTCGCCATCTTGGATCCGCCTTAACGTCACCGCTAATGCCGCCGTCGCCCACTGCATCGCGCTCTTCCTTCTTCTTAAAGTGGTTGTGCTCACTCCCTTACCCATGGTTTGATTAGATTACACCTGATTGGCATATTTAATGTACTTATAAGTCTCTAGTAGAGTGGTATACCATATACCTAAGGCCTGTAAATTAAGGGCTAACCATGGGCCTGCGGCACGTATTGTTCCACCCACCTAAGTAGCACCTTAAAACATGTCCCATGCCTGACACTGCAGACTGAATGCAGTTTTAAACTACCATGGCGACTTTGCAATTAAACTCCCTTGCAAAGCCTTAAACTCTCCATTTATCACATAAAAGTCACCCTTAAGGTAGGCCCTAGGTATCCCATAGGGCAGGGTGCTATGTGATTAAAAAGTTGGACATGTACTTTTAAATTTTACATGTCCTTGTAGTGAAAAACTCATAAATTTGTTTTTCACTACTGGGAGGCCTACCCCTCCAGAGGATAATATTGTAGATTTCTTTTTACATTTAATAAGCTGTAATTCCTAATTGGGAGCAGATAGCTATGTCATGTTTGGTACTTATGAAATTGTATTGATAATCCCTCTTTAATGGTAAAGTCAGCTGTTTCATTGCAATTTAGAAAATGCAACTTGTAGAAAGTTAAAAGAACAAATTATGGACAGAATGCTGAACAAATGAAACATTCATCCTCAGTCACAGATCTGGGTTTAATCTATAATTTTTTTGATCACCACGCCACCTCAGTTTGGACCCAGCCATATGGAAATCAGTCTTCACCCTGCTCCTCATGGGAACAGTCCAGCCTGAACGGCCAAGCAAGATCCTCTCTGAACTGGAACACAAGCAACCCAGAACAGTTTCATCCTAGTTCTGGGCTCATCAGCCGGGTACAGCTTGGTTCCAACACTTTCCCTACTGTTGTACTTATTGGAGTGGGAATAATAATTTTTACCTCTCCGCTATCCAATACTTTCTCTACTGTTGCACTGACTGTATTGGGAAATTTAAGTTTAAATATTTTTAAATCGCTTAATGTTTTAATTTATTATATAATTTTTTTCCCTTTTATTTTAAATTATTGATATATCTATATTTTTTATTTTTATATAATTTTAAACTTTTAGAATACATTAAAAATAATAGTTTATTAATTGTTTTAAAGTAAAAAAGAAATATATATATATGTATAAATTATTGTTTGTGTGTGTATCTTTTTTTAATTAAGTTTATTTGTAATATTTTGTTAAAATGTATATTACACTTATTTTATTTTGTTAAAATTAATGTACATTTTTAATATATTTAATATATATTATTTTTATATATATATATATATATATATATATCTCTCGATATTTTGTACATCTATATTTTTTAGTTGATATTTTTGTACTTACCTGTTTAAATATAAGGAGTCGATATTTTTGTAGTCTATATTTTTTCATCTATATTTTTTACATTGATATTTGTGACATCGATGTTGTATCAGTGAACCGTCATAAATGACCAGATGTCCCTGGTTTGCTCTTTGTGGTTGAAAGCACTATCTTTTCATTCAATCTTTAAAAATTCATCACTCTGGTTCTACTTTTTGTATTTACGTTGTTATGGTCTTGTTTTATTGATAAAATAATTGTCAATTTTTCTAACCCTGTGTGAGTCTTTTTGTGGTGTTTTCATTGTGTTACTGTGTGTGTATGTTGCAAAAATACTTCACACATTGCCTCTTTAGCTAAGCCTGACTGCTCTGTGCCATGCTACCAGAGGGAGAACACAGGTTATCTCTAAGTGTGTATCTAGCTTTCCCTGACTAGGATTGTGGTTCCTGCTTGGACAGGGTGAATACCTATGCCAACCAGAAACCTAATTTCTAACAGTAATTTACTAAAATGTATTCTGTTATCTAAATTGGTTTTGGATTTTTCTTGTGTTGTGTTTTCACGTTATTACTGTTTGTGTACTGCATAAATACTTTACACATTGCCTCTAAGTTAAGCCTGACTTCTTTTTGTACCAAGCTACCCAGGTTTAAGCACAAATTAATTTAGTGACTTTTTGTGGTTCACCCAAGGTGTTGTGGCTGTTGCTTGACCAGGGCCCACACCCCAGTCAACCAACAGCCCAATGTCTCACAACCCTGCTATTGAATGCATGATGTTGTTGTTGGAAAACGAGGCAGTATTTGTGAGGCCTGCACAAATAACATGACTACATTTGTCCTTCACTGGGAACCAAACACCCAATTGTAGCGCCTGACTCTCAGAGGATAGTGTTGCAGAGCAGTCTGAGGCTTACTCAAGGGAGGTGGTGTGGGCTAGTAATCGCCATTACAGGTGCGCAGCAATAACACTCAATAATTGATTGTCCAGTCTGTACTTTGCTTTATAAAAGTAAGAGTACATTTATTAAACACACACACTACTTAATACTATGCAACAATTTACAAATATACATAAGCTGTTGGAATTACTTTGTGACATTGCATAACATTTCCACCCCTCCCCCAGGGGGGGTGGGGTCTAGTACCACCACTCCCATGTATGCACATCATCTTGCCCCCTAATGCAGTGTGTTGAACATAACCTGGAGCGAGGGCCCTGCGCACTTGCACCATCCCAGTGGCGACCCACCCCCTTATCTCAACGAGCATTAAAAATAGGTACACCTGCCCTGGTGACACATAACCCTGACTGAGCATCTCATATTGTCCATACAGTATGCACCCTTACATCTTCAGGGCTAACAGTCTGGGTTGTTTTCACTTAAGCGCAGCAGCAAGAATACATGTTTAAGCAGCACTTTAGAATGACAGTACTCATCACCTTAGTTGATCATTATAATGCATTGCAATTAAAGCCCCTAAAAGGCATCACAGATGAAATCACAGGATTAAGTACATACAGCCAGACACCCTAGCAGAAATGTCTGGCAACCTAACCCCACTTTGCTTATGACATCACCTTACACACGGGTAGTTCACATTACACATGTGACCTTCAGTCCCTCTGACAGAAATAACATTAGTACTTGCACTGCAGGTGCACTTACACTTCATCACCTCCAGGGAATGCCCTTCTCCAGACATCCCCAGCTCAGTCCTTCATCCCTTGGTGCACTTCTAAATACACCCCCAGCTGTAGAACAAAAGTTCCAGCCCAGAAGGTGTTGAAATGCTGGCTGAGCCCTTGAGGGGTTATTCCTTTCAAATCCCCATGAAACTTAGGGGGACAACCATTTTCGTGCTGGGGGAGACTGCGTTGCTCCTGCAGCTCCCCCTGCACCTCTCCAGCAAATGGGGGTGGCCACTCTCCTCTGGGGGCCACCAAAATGCCTATGGGGCGCTCCGGGTTCCTTGCCGTGAATATTCTATTAGCGGCTCCCCCGCTGCATAGGGGAGAGCCGCGATTAGGCCGCCGGCGGCTTCGCCGCCTCTTCAGCTGTTGCGGGGCCCGGTCCCACTCGGACCCCCTGGTGAGGAAATCTGCCACCCGTTGGGGGGCCCGGTCCCACCCGGACCCCCAGGTAAGGTTTGGCAACTCGGGGAGCCCACCCCCGGCCGCTTCTCGCTTCAGGGAGGCCCGGTCCCACCCGGGCCCTCCTGCATCACCAGGCTTAAGGGCAGCCCGGGGAGCCCACCTCCGGCTGCTCCTGCCGGCTCCCCGCTCGACCTGCACCTCTGTGTGCGGCCGCGGGAGCCGGCGCATCCATTCTGGTCTGCCCGCTCAGGCGGGCAGAGGCGGAGACCTCCTCGGCCTCGCCGGACCTCGGGGGAGTGCGACGGCACTCCCCCTCCTCCTTCCCACACTTTGGGGCCCGGAGATGGGGTCCCAGGCCCCTCCTCTCGCCTTCGAGGGGAGCGCGGTGACGCTCCCCGTCTTTGCTTTTTTTCTTTGGCGGGGGCCAGGGTGGGCTCCTGGCACCCCGCAGCGGGACATCTTCACGGGGTGCGCGACGGCGCACCCCGACTTTACTTTTCTTGGGGGGAGCCCCCGGGACCTGACCCACCCCGGGGGCACATCATGGACCGGCGGCGGAGCCCCACGCGCTTCATCGTCGGTCCTTCCAGGCGTCAAAGCTTGCCTACCTTCTGGGGGGCGTATCTCGGCCCCCAGGCGGCCGATTTTGGTGATCTTGGCCTCTTCTTGCTCCTGGTGGCGCACACCAGCCACAGGGTGCACTTTCCTTTGCCCTCCTGGTCACACGGAGGGCGGATTCAACAGGGAGCTGTCTTCACTGGCTCCCTGCGCCAGCCTTTTGCCTGGCTCTCCTCCTGGGCCTCTCTTCTCCATGCGCAGAGGCCCCTGCTTTTGCGCACTGGTTCTGGTCTCTTCTCCTGGCGCTGTTCAGGATCCTGGGACAGTCAGGGGGTTCCTTCTTCCAACTGCCCATTGCGCCAGGCTCCAGCATCCTCTGCTTCAGCAGACCACACCCCAGAGAGAGCTCCTCTTCCTGTGCAAGTTCTTTTAAGAAGTTGGGGAGGGAGCTGGCAGGAAGTCTCTGTTTGCCCTATCACACAGCGACACATCACTTCTCTGCCTCTGCTCACTCCTTCCTGCCCAGGCCTCTGGGTTGGTTCAAGATGGCGTCGTCCAGGGTCTCCTGCCACATGGTCTCTGAGAGCCCCTTCCCCCCAGTGGTGCCTTCACCCTGGTGCAGCTTGGTGCCTGGCACCCAGTGACAGCTGCTGATGGATTAGCCTGTAGCTCCACCCATCTTCTCTCCGTGGAGGGAAGGTCATCAATCCAGGCTGCTGGGGTCAGCCCCCAGCCAGGCCCTGGTTATGAGCTGACTCAGAGAAATATAACATTTCTGGATGACCCAAAAGAAGTACAAATATGACTTTGGACTCTGCAGAATACTTCTTTTCACACAAGTTACAGTGGACTTTAGTGCGTCTCTGGAATTTGTAGGCCCTAGGAAAGTGAAACTAGCACATGGGCTCCACATCCCCATAGGAGAATAATGAAGTGAAAACATTAAAACACACTGACTTTCCCTGGCATGTTTCTTCCCACTGTATAAAGCCTATTCCATATCACCACCCAATTCTGCATAAGTCCTGCCACACCATTCACTTTGTAGCTGCTCCTGGGCTGCACACGCTAGGGATCTCCCCTGTGCAGCCCGTACACGTGTGCACACACGTGTACACATGTGTCTGCATGTAACCAGCCCAGTGCCCCTTACTCCAGCTGCTGCGCAGCGGCCTAGTCAAGCTAGGGGGACACCAGTAAAATCCACATGCAGTCTCTTTCACCATGAGTTCACTGGGGGTGAGTCCCAACTTATGAGGCTCTCCCCCAGTAAAAGCTTAACAAATAGGTGCTCAAAAAGCGAAAAATCCGGGCGGCACAGAGTGTCAGAACCACCTTCTAACAGTTGTAAATTATATCTATGACTAAGGGCAAAATGTATACTTTTGTGTTGAAGGTCTTAGGCTTTAATTGCTTTCTAACTTAAAAGGTAATTCTCTATATGAGGCCTTAGCTTGTAATTCCGTAGCACACTGAGTGATAAGTTTGTTCTCCAAAGCCTGTATGGTCTGTGAAACCTGTTGGGTAGCTTTGTTGTTAGATTCCCACAACTGTGACCTGTAGAATATCTCTTATGTCAGAGCTCAGAGCCTAAAAGAAGTTTATATCAGGAGAACACATTTTTTCGCAAAAGTCTAAAACTGCATGACTTCTGTAACCTTAAGGATAGCTGATCTGTCAGAGGTGTTAATCTGTAGCATTTGTAGAACCGAGGAATTATCTGTGCTTCCCGTCATCACACACACCATCAAACACACAACTCAGTTTTAGGGTCCTATATGGCCTCTCTCTCAGGCACGAAGCACATTAAATAAAGATTGTGCAAACTGAGATACAATTGGCCCACCAAATCTATAGAAATCATCACTAAGCACTAGACCTAAAACACACCCTTTATACAGGACTCACCAAAGGTTCAACAGTTTTATGAGTGAGAAAGCCCATAACGTGGAAAAAATCACTTGATTTCCACGAGTGATATGAGGCATTAAAAATGTCAGGATAGTGCAATAAAAATATGTTTATTATAGCAAAACTTAGCTCTGCTGTCATAGGTGTGAACCTACGAGATCTGTCACTAGAATGACAGATTTGAACTTGTATTAGAATTTTGTGTATCAAACATATTGGGGGCAGTTCTATATTGAATGTTCAAGTCACTTTGGATGCCAGGACCTATAAAGGTCATCAGAGGTGTCTTCTTCTTGACGCACAAGCCATCACCCACCAAAAGGTGGCATGTTTCATCACTCGGATGTGCTCCTTGTTGGGCTGACACCCGTAATGCCGACCAGGCCGTTGCCAGCCCTACGGGCCCTCTGGGGGTTCTTTGCCAGAATTGTTTTGCTTGGCCTCAAGGTCTACAGTAACCAGACCTATATCCTCCAGATGTGTTTATGGGTAGGGTATCTAAGTGAGAGGAAACTTCTGGTAATGTGGAAACAGGTATGCAAAATCGTAGCGGCTACGAATGGGTCAAGTGACCTTGGTTGCCCAGGTCCCATGAATCTCAAGGGGCCCTGTTACCACTGGAATTGGATCATGAGTGTCTTATTGGACAATAAATCACAAACAGGGATGTACATCAAAAAATATAGTTTTCACTTTTCTGACTTTAATTGCAGACATCATTGAAACGGGACTAGAAGTTTGGACCAAATAGGACTCCCATTTCAGTAGATTAGGTTCACCCATTGGTCCTGAAGATTTGCCATTGATCGAGGACATAGAAGGCATGAAACATGTTGAACAGGTTGTGAAGAAAACAAGAAACATCATAGTCTAAGGATTCTCCCTAGTTTTTTAACCTGTAACAGAGGACCCGTGAATAAAATATTCATTATTCTTAATTTTAACCAATATTTCATAAACCAGTCTACCTCTCACTTAGGGCCCTTCCCCATATACACACCTGGAGTATATAGCTCTCGTGACTCTTAGACAGCCTTATATCTGAGTATAATTTGGTGAATCTACTGGTAAGCAATCAAGGTCACCCAGATGTGAGCATACCCACTTTTAAAGGGGGGGGGGGGGGACATTGTAGCGTGATTGATTATATTTTTGTTTCAGGTTGCCTCCTGGCCACACTCATAGATTTTGAGGTTTTAAGACACAACCTGAGCGATCACAACCTGTTAACTGCATCATTTCACTGGGAACATAAAGCACCGAGTCTAACACCCCTCTACAAGGAGCCCTTTACATTGACTGATCAGGGCCGAAGGGTAAAGTGGGCCAGTATTGTTCCATAAGCGTTTGCCCAAAATCTGATTATTTCATGTTTTGTTGATTTCCATACCTGATTTTCAGAAGTAGAGTTGCCACAGAAAACTTTGACATCATTTACCAATATCTGTAGGTTTATTAAGTCTGTACTCCTCATAACTGCCGCCTTACCGATCACCTGTGTGGAAAGATGGTTTGATAGGCAATGCTCCAGAACCCATAAGGACCTCTGGAACCTTTTACATGCGAAACCCCACTGTCAAGAAAATGTAAAAAATGCCAGGGCAGCGTTCAAAAAGGCCTGTAAGGAACGTAAAATTCAAATCAAAGAAGAGGCCTGGGAAAAGCTAGAAATGGCTAGTCTGCAACGCAACAGCACTGCCTTTTGGGGTGTTATCACCCAGGTTGGGGAACAGTAGAGCATACCTTGAACCGCTATCTTTTAACTTGTAAATATACTAAGGCCAAGAAGGGGGCCATCCATCTGGCCTTCATGGACCTTAGCTCGGCCTTTGATAGAGTTAACCGCTCTAAGCTTTGGTCCATGATGGAACAAATGGGTGTGGGCGTAGTCTTAATTAACTTTTTGCGTGATTTGCACAATGGTCTTTCCGCTAGCGTCAGGTTAGGTCCCAATGAGGAATGCACTGAGCACTTTGAGCTTCAGCGTGGGGTGCGGCAGGGCTGCATTTTAGCTCCTTTTTGATGTATCTTTTATATTAACAATATAGAGCAGGCCTTGACAGTCGCTGGTGTCGACGTCCCCAGAGTAGGAGGGCATCCTATTCCTGCCTTGTTATATGCAGACAACACTGTTTTAATGGCCCGCACTGCCAAAAGTCTGAATAAGCTTCTTACTCTTTTTATTAGTTTTATGAAAAGCCTTGACTTATCTACAAACTTTTTAAAATCACACGTCATGAAGTTTGGCCCATCAAATACGAAAACCATGAAATATGTGATAGATGGCCAACATATAAGAATGGTGGATAAGTTCAAGTACCTGAAGTTGCAACTGGATTCCAAGTTTAACTGGCATTCGCTTATAAAGCAGAATGTCTCTTCTTTTAGCAGGGCAATATTTGGCATCAGGGATTTTTCCCGCCGATTGGGGCGCACTCATATTCAATCGGTTTTGAAGATCTATAGAGCCAAATGTATCCCCTTAGTGTGTTATGGTAGTGGAATCTGGGGATACGGCCAGGTTGCATCACTCAAAGTCGCTGAAAACAAGTTTTTAAGGAGTCTCCTGGGAGTTTGCCAAAGTATATCTCATGAAATTGTCCATGAAGAATTAAGTATGGATTTTTTAATTGATCGACTTTGCCTTAATCCACCAAAACTCTGGAACTCAATTTGGACAAAGGAGGAACAGAGTTTTAGTGAACTGGTTTTGCAAGATTGTTTACAACTTGAAAGGTCCTTACAGATTCCTTGGCTGGCGTATGTGGCGCGTAGTTTGCGGGCCATAGGGCGGCCGGGTATGTTTACCAACACCTTGAACATAACTGAGCTGATGGAAAATGGATCTAAACCTCTCTTAGGGATAAGTTGTCAGAGCATGAGGATGTCGCCTTAGCAAAACACTGTATGTGACATGCAATATTGGTGAAAACAGTCAGTAATATCGAGCCATATCTGACGTGGAACATGTCTTGCCACCAACTCCGACTGCTGACTTATTTTAGATTCAATTTATTTCCCCGATTGGTTCCTTTTAATCATGGCTGTTTTAAGTACTCAGATTTGCATTTTTGCAATTGTGATAACATATCGATCAATGATACATTACATGTGGTTATGCTTTGTCCAAAATACAGTAACCTGCAATACCAGTTCATACGACCCATTTTATTACCGCTGAATTTTAACGAAGTTAGACCAGCCTTACTTTTCCTACAGTTGCTGAATTCCCCTTCTATTTGTTTTTTTCTTGTGCATTTTCTGATGGGAGTCCTAAAACATGGATGATTATGGCACTGAAATTTTGTATGTTGTTTTTAAATGACCTGTCTTTTATGATTTTAAATATATAGCCAAATAAAGATTATGAATTTATGAATTTATGAACCAGAACAGAGGACTATCTGAAAATAGTTAGGCAGTAATGCATAGCGGACCCTTACTTGAGGTTTTTGCATTTCTTCCTCGTTACCTTTCCTCTGTGTTAAAGCAACCATGTAAAAACAATGTATGGATGTTATAAATGAAGGATATCAGGGTCTAATGATTATATATATGAAATGATTTCAAAATGTGTTGTTCACTTTTTTGAGATCTCAATTGTACTTTATGTATCTTTTTATTGTACTTTTAAGGTCTAATTTATTTAGATCGAATAAAGTTAAAGTTAAGACTCTTAGTGATCTTAAGGAGGACTTGTGATGGACCGGGATTCCTCTCTGCCTGCCCCACCAACTTCTCCTCCCAGGGTTTCATTAGGATTTGTATAACTTAACAAGTTGCATTTCTGTCTGCATGTCAGAGTCCCGAACCCCAAAGCTATTTTAATGTGTAAGTCTGATTTGGATGCGCAAATATGTTTTTTTATGCGTGCCAAACCAATTTTGGATTCTCAAAAGTTGGTATTGAACACTTGAAAGTACTTACTTGTGCAGTGTATTACCAGGAGTGAGGTATGTGCTGGGGGCTCAGCTGTCCTGACCTAGAATGCCCTGTGAGTTTGCTCATGCACTCGAAAATACAAACATGTAGGCATTCACAAAATCCTCTCTGACTAGTTTTGATAGGGAAACATAACTCCTACAAAATTAGAGGGGGTGTTGTAGAAGGGAGTTTCCCATGGGCAAAATATTGCTCTCACAGTTTTTATCATGCAAAATAAGCACTTGCAAATGCACCCATGTAAAAATTGAATTTACGAAAGATTTCGAGGAGAACGCCTGGAAACTGGGACAGGCGCAGGGCTTAAAGCACAGCCTGAAAAATATGTCAACATTTCCTACCATGGGAAATTGTAAAACTAGGGGTTTATAATTACAAATATAATTGTAAATCTGGCCCTTAATCCTTACATTTTATGTAACCTGGGTAATAGCTGTGTTGTCTTTGTTCCGAAAGCCTTATTCACGTACTATGTACATTGGATTTACAAACAAAAATGTCTTCACAAGTGAGGGCAAATTCAAACTTGAATATGCACTCATATAGGGATTCACTCACGTGCGATATTACCCAGGTTTGGTCGAATATTACTTAAGAGTAAATCTTCTCTCTTGGCGGGGATTGTGCATTCTGGCATAGGAGATGTCCAACAAAGTTTGTGCATGTCGAAATAATCCAAAACTTGTCTATGAGTCATTTCCACCCTGCAAACTTTAATAGATTTAATCCTGTGAAGGGAAGAAGAAACTCGGTTCCAATCATGGAACTGACAAAGGAGCACTCTCAAAATGTGAATGTGTTTGTAGGGCTTCTTCTTGAGGAAAAGTATTTTCCATATGGAAATTGAATAAGTAAATAAATAAATAAAAGATCAGTCACACGAATGGAATGGCATTTTCAACACGTGCACTTGTATGTAATGTACAGTTACACCCGGGGAACGCCGTGCAGAGAAATGTATAGCATTAAAAAAAAAAACTTCTGCAGAAGTCTCTTCATAGTCTGCACCCTTTGTAGTTTTGGATCAGCACTTCTGGAAGCATTTGTCAATTCTAATTCTGAAATCTGTATTCAAGTGGCTGAGTCAAAATATAAATGCAGATTTGCACATTTTTTACGAATCAGGCCCAAAGTCGCTAAGATTTTGATTTTACCAAAAATAAATGTATGTTTTTATATTAGTTTTTTGGTGGTTCTACCGTATTCAGGCCATATCATTACAGACACAATTAATGCATTAAAATATTTAGACAAAAAGGTTTCCAAACCTATTCATAAATCCAGATGGTCCTCATTATGGTATAATCCTAAAATTGTGACTGATATTGATCCGGTGACTAGGTCTTCCTGGGCTAATAAAGGTATTTTGCTGGTCAAGGACCTTTATGATTCCAAACATGACCCTATCCCCTTTTCCTCTTTAGCTGGTCTGTATAATCTTAATAATATGGATTTTTACTCCTTTTTAAAACGAAAGGTTGCCCTTTCTAAAATACCCCTTTCTCTAGACTCAACTATCATCTCACTCCTCTCTCTGTGGTATCGGACAGGTCATATTGCCTCCAAAATATATAAGTTTTTATCCGCTCCACTGCCTTCGAAGTCTACAATCGCACAGGATAAATGGTCTCATCATTTTGAACAAGACATTTTTAAACATTATTTCGTTAGAGACCTGGCAATTGATTGGGAAATTCTCGCTTCGGAATAAGATTGCTCCTTCTCTTATTCAATCTAAATTTTTACTATGAATCTTCTGCATTGGACCCCTGCTCGCTTGCATAAACTTAAGCTTAGGGATGATGATCTTTGTTGGAATTGTCATTTGGTTTCTGGCTCTCACCAGCATATGTTTTTCGAATGCTCTCTCCTACAACCCTTTTGGGACTTGGTCCAGAGACATTTGTCACTAATCTTTGGTATAACAATTGAGCTTTCATTACCTATAATCTTATTGGGTCCATGGGCTTCACTCATTCCTTTACCACTTGATGATATTGATATGCAATTGTTGGATCTCCTTATATCAATCGCGGTTAAAGTTATATTAACGGAGTGGAAATCCTTTAATTCATTATCATATCATACTTGGTGGGCATGGGTATCTTATCTTCGTGGGGCTCATACTTTGGTTGAAAAGTAGCATTATACGCCATCCATTTCCAATACTGTTTGGAGGTCATTGGATAAATATATGAGCTTGGCTTCGAAAGGGTTGGTAGCTCAGTATCCTTTTGTGTCTACCTCTTCATTTGTCTCCCTCAATGAAGCAGTTGTCCCCATCTATTGCTATCGCTATCGCTTGTCCTCTCTTCTTTTTCTTTCCTTTCTCTTTTTTCCCTTCTTACTATTTTTTCTGCTCTTTCGTTTTTACTCTTCTTCTCTTTCTTTTAATTTGGTATTTTTCTTATTCAAGCAGTACAACGGGTTTTCTACTTAAACTTGATAGTCTTTTTACATATAGTATTTATTTTATATATTATATTTGTATTTATGAAATGTTTATCCATTTATCGGTCAGAAGACTAAGTTGTATTGCATCATATATAATTGAATTAACTTGTATTACTTAAAATTAATAAAAATATTGGAACAAAAAAAATATTAGTTTTTTGGTATTTCTGAACTGCAACCCTAGCTGGCAAGGCAACCGAGCTCCTGCTCGGAAGGTCAAACGCCAGGTGGGTTATACAGGTGCAGGGAACTGAATGAGGAGGAAGACTAATACAAAAATCCATTCCCGGAGATGTTAACGGGCGTTTGGACCCATGCAGGCTATTACTATAACTTACACTAATAAGGACTATTCAACTCCATGAGCCTGTGCAATTATTGGTATGCTGTATTTTTATGTACTAACACACCACAAACATTCACTGCCTGAATTTATCACTATAACCAAGATTGCTGATCGGCTATCATTCCAAGAAGCAATTAAGTGGTGTCTATGTTTTGCAGCTCCAATCGAAACTGTTTTAAAGTGATCAGTATGTTTATAAAGTAAATACTGATTAAACAATGCTCTTGTAAGAACTGAAAAAGAATAGACCGTTTGCCTAAATTATTTAAACTAAACAAAACTTCCAAAATAATGACACTCCACTCAATCTTTTTTCTTCAATGAACATTCTGTAGCATCCTCCACAGCCTGGGTACCTGCTATGAAACATTTGACAAGGCCATTGGCATGAGCCCAAAAAGGTGTGCTCTTCTGATGGAAACATCTTGTGGGGGACTGGCAGTTGACAACGCTTGCACTTTAGCTGGATCGGGTGTCATTCCCCCACCAGAAAAGATAATGCCAAAGAATTTTAGCTTTGTCTTAGGGAACTCACATTTATCGACATTCACAGTCAAACCTGCATCTGCAAGTAATTGACACACTTGCGTGAGAGCTTTATCGTGTTCCTACTGTATAGCTTCAAAAACCAATATTTCATCACTATAATTAAACACATTCATGCCAGGCTGTATGATACATCACATTACATCTTGAAATAGCTCTGCAGCTGATGACACACCAAAACTTAGGGGCCGATTCCGATCTCGGCCGGTAGGGCTCCTAATCGGATTCGGCTTTACCGGATCCGATTCGGAGCCCTGTTTCCCGACCGATTCGTACGCGGGTCCGGCCGAGCGAGTACGGTGCAAGCGCCCGTGAAATCACCGACCGACTCGTACGCGGCTTCAACACGCTCCGACCGACTCGCACGGACACAACTCGCACCGCGCGATGGAGTCGTTCCCCTGCCGGGCAAGTACGATGCGCGCCGCGAGCAGTCCGACAGACTCGCGCCGTCCGGCTCGAAAGAGCTGTCGGAGCTGGACTTTGGGGGTCCGCGTCGGACCCCCTGTACGCGTGGCCGCGCGAGTCGCACACAGGGGGGACCCATGGGCCCCCCCTACCTGTGCATGTACGGCGCGATGCGCATCGATGCGTACCCGCTGTAGGGGTGCCCCTGTTCGCCTCGCACGCATTGAGTCAATGGGAGCCCGCGTACGCGTTGTACGACCGGCTCCCATTGACTTCAATGGGAGTCCGACCGAATCGAGTCCGGGTGCATGCGTGCGCATCGTACTCGTTCGGTCGGACTGCCAGAGTCCGATTCGGTCGGAAATCTCTCCGGGTCCGGCTCGGTCGGAGAGGTTTCCGGCCCGAATCGGAATCGGCCCCTTAGTCTTTCGTATCGGAATAGACCAATATGTGAGGAAAAGTTTGTAATGTACCTGCAGGTCCCCTGGAGTTCTAACTGATGATATCCTTAATTCAAATCAAGGCGAGAGAAGACCTTCGCACCATTCAATTGTGTTATCATGTCGGCGATGTGCGGACTTGGATGTCGCTCTCATTCAATTGCCTTGTTCACTTGACTTTATCAACGCAGATGCATACATTTCCTTCACTGTCCTTTTTGGCCACTACCACTATGGGAGAAACCCATGGAGTTGGACCAGTGGAACATTCAATGATATCATGTTTGAGCAATGATTCAACTTCTTTTACAACAGCTTGCTGTAAATGAAATGTAGTTCGTCTATGTCTTTGAGCAAAAGGAAGGACGTCCTCATTAATGTGTAATTGTGCTTTCATAGTCTTGAGTATTCCTAACCCATAAAATAACAAAGGGAACTGACCTACTATTTTGTGATGAGCATTTGTGTTATAGTTCACTGATATCAGTCCCATATCAGCAGCTGTGCTGAAACTGAGTTAACAGGCACTTGATGTCGTACCTTGGAATACATGAATGGGTGCTTGTACTTTAGTTTTCTTGTGGTTCATCGTTGCTTCAAATGAACCTTGACTTTTTAATGGCATCAATGCAGCCCATGTATGCACTTTAGGTTTCAATGGCGTAAGTCATGGCAATTGTATTTCTCCTCAGGCATTTTGTTTATCGACGCACAACTGTCGGTAACAAAACGTACTGAGCAACTGTTTAATTTTAGTGTAATTTTCAGACAATGCTTGAGTGAGTTTGGTGCTTTTTCATGTTGATTTTTCTTTGACTTGTATATTTCTTCAGAAGCGAACAGTCCAACATACATATGTTTTTCTGAGGTAAACATCGACATTGCACAACCACCGTCTTCACTTTCACTTGATGTTGATACTGAAGAACATTTTAACGATGATTTAGATGACGATCGACTTCATTTGGTGTCTATTTGCCTCTGTTGTTGTTGCTTTGCTTTGTGGGTGAGCTTCAAATGTTGCATCTGAAGCATTGGGTGGCCATTTTGTCTTCCCGCAAGGATGCACTTAGGGCCAGATGTACGACCCTTGGAAATTGAGACTTGCAAATTGCGACAAATTGCAAGTCGCAATTTGTGAGCCGCAATTTCCAATGTACAACAGTGTCTGAGACACTGTTAGCGATTCCCAATGGGGTGGCAAATTGCATGCCTCATGAATATTAATGAGGCTGTCGCAATTTGCGACCCCATTGGGAATGGCGGGCACTCCCAGGGATGGTGGCCTGCTGGGGTCAGCAGACCTCCATGTCTGGGACTGATTTTAAATAAAGCAGTTTTTTTTTAAAAATGCAGCCCGTTTTCCTTAAAGAAAAACGGGATGCATTTAAAAGAAAAAAATTACGTTTTCATTTTCATTTTTTAAGGGCAGGCAGTGGTCCAAGGGACCACTGCCTGCCCTTAAAAAATGTTTCCGAAAGCATTCCCAAAGGGGAAGGGGTCCCCTGGGACCCCTTCCTGTTTGCGAGTGCTTTACCACCCTCTTGAAGAGGGTGGCAAACTGCGAGTGTTTTGCGACCGCAATTGCAGTCGCAAAACATTCTTACATGGCTTGTGGGGTCGCTATTAGGAAGGGAACGCCCCTTCCTAATAGCGAGTCACTAAACACTATTTTGCGAGTCGCAAATTATTTGCGACTTTCAAAAAAGTGTTAGTACATGGCCCACAGGATTTTTGCATGCGCAAATGGGTCTGAAACCCATTTGCGCATGCAAAAATCCGTTGTACATCTGGCTCTTAGTTCTTCCTTCATCTTGCAAACTTTTACAAAATGGTTTTCCTTCCCACAGCCCTTGCAAACCTGTCCAATGGCAGGACATTTACCTTTGATTGGAAATGAAAATCTGCACCTGAAGCACAACTTCTTTTTCCCTAGAGACATCACTCTGTGTCCCTCTGCCTTGTGCTTTGGCTTACTTTTCATGTTCATGACTGACTCGTTCCAGGCACCTCTGGCCTCCATGTCAGCAGCTTGTCGATTGGCATGCTCTTCAGCTCTGGCAGCCAAGAGAACTCGCTCCGAACTAAGAGTTTCTCTCAACATTTGTCATCTGAATGAATCTGACAGGCACCCGTCATTAACTCTGAGACGTATAGCTTCCTCCTCATTAAATTAATTGAACTTTTTAGTGTTTGTTGAGCATATTCAGTCTCTCAACAAATTCATCAACGGTTTCATCAACTTTCTGTCATTCTTGACTGAAAAGTAACCTTTCGTAATCTACATTCTCCATTGGATTGAACTTGATATTCAAGGCTTCTTCGATTTGAAAGTATGAAATTTCATCATCTCAAGGCATTTTCTTTATGACTTCTTTTTCACCTTCACCAGCTAGATTCTTATGGAATTTACTAATCTTCTTGTTATCTGTCTCTTCTAGTGAATCAATGAAATCAACAAATGTTTCTTTCTAAGCAGTCCATCTGTAGCCAATATTCAGCTTTTTGGCTGTATCGAATGTTGGTGGTGGTTTCAGGAAGGCGGCGGCATTATAACCATTTGTGTGATTGGCTGACACTGAGAGTGGAGTTCTCTCTGACATTGTCTACAGTCCTTTCAGGACCTGCTTCATTCATACCATCTCTAAGGCCCTGTATGGTGCTGGCCTCTGGGTCACTTTGGACAGTCTGTGGACTATGACCATCCTCTTGGTCTCCATGGGTGCCCTTCACTTTTCTAGAGAACTTTGGAGTTGTTCTGAGCCTCCACCTGGCAACTTTGGTGGCGTGCTGCTTCATATATGGATGGGTCTGTAAGCACAACCCCGGGTACTTCACCTGGGGCCACTCCACCCAAAGCTGTGGTATGATGACTCTCTTTGCTCAGTTCTAGTAAGCAGATGACCTTTTAATGTTCTGACCTGCTTTGTTTTTAGGTGACTCATTGTACTGTCTGACACCTAGTTGATCTCTGCCTCGCAGCGCTTCTGATCGCAGCGTTATCTTGGAGTTTGCTGTCTCTTTTGCTGCTCTTTCAAAACCGGGTTGTATCTGCCTTTAGCGTGATCACTCCGTATGATGTATATCTTTAGGTTGCGTAGTAGCGCGGTACCTCTCTTTACGTCTTTACTATCGGGTTCTTGGCCAACAATGTGTAGACTTCTCAGTGAGGCTTCCGTTATCTTCAAATGCTTTACACTGGGTGGAGTTGTACTTTGACTACACAAATGCCAAGCGTCAATTCTGCACTTTGACGTAGGCACACGTGGCACGCACAAGCAGTTCGCTGGACCACAGTAAACTCTCTGGGAGATCACTGTGAATCTTCGGGCTACTTATCCCCTATCTCGTTGCCAGTTGTAGCATCCTCCCCACCCTGGGTACCGGCTAATGACTACACCGCACATGGAGCATAGTATAACACGTCTTTATTTGTCTGCGTGTAACCGTAAATTCAACATTCTAAACCTGCATTCACTTCACTAGGCACTAACACTTATATCACAGTTCTGCAGAGTCCATCAGGAAACAAGAGGGTTCCATCATTGCTAACTCACACTACACATTCTAGTCTGTCATTCTTTTCACTGAATTCTTATCACTTTTAACTGTAAATGTTCTTTGTAGGGAAAATATATATTCTGCCCAGAGCCACCTCTTTCAGCTAGAATATAGAGAGATACATTTTGATAGCTGGTCAGAAAGTTATGTTTGTCGAATGATTGATTCGGGTAATACATATCTTGGAGGTCAAAGGTATTGACCCTTGCAAGGCTAACTCAGTCATTCATCTTCTCAGAGATGATAACATGAGTTCCCAAAGGTTGCGTTAAACTACAATGAGAAACAGTGAAATTGGGGAAGGAAGCGTACATAAGGAAAAAACAATATTGTTGTCACAGATGAGGAAGGCGCAAAGTAAATGTTACAAACCAAGGTGATATCTTTGAGTACGGTATGTGTCCATCCAAACTGATAGGTAGACAGCAGCCTTCATTTTCACCTTCCCGAAGCAGTTCGAAGCCCAATACTTAGAAATCTTTGTCTGCCTGGAGGGGATCTTTATGTCTTCAGGGTATCCACTGGTGAAGCAGCTGCACTGAAGGCACCAATGAATACCAAACAAGCTCCATCTTTATTTAGTCTGCCCAGCATTTGGTTTTTATAAACAAACTTCCAAAGGGACGTTTGGTTTAAAAAAAAAAAAAGCAAATCAATGGTCTAATGAGCAGGGGTGGGTTGAAGCAGCGGTTGAGTTGGAGAGTGGAAGACCAACACTGATAGCAAGGGTTGGACAGGGTGTGAAGGGGAAAGCAGCATAAAGGGGAGAGGAAATAAAGCAAGAAAACATATGCAGTTTTATGAAGTGCTTAAAGAAAAAGACATATTTAGACAAAAATAGTTCCCTGAATGTAAGCAGTGGAAGTACACAAGTCATCCAGTCGGAACATAGCAAACAACAAAAGCCATAGAATCGGGACAAATAAAGTATAGGTAGGAATGCCATCGAAAAGGAAGCAGCAGAATAAGATAAAAAAGCATCCAATCAAGAGGAAAAGGCTGACTCTCAAAGCCCACTATATGCATCTATGTACTTTCACAGAAAAAAACAAAGGTTAAAGTTAGGGTATATTTAGGTGTCGAAATAAAATAAGAATTAGCAGACAAAAACTGAAAAAACACTGAAATTCGCTGGTCATAGTTTAGTGAATTGATCTCACTTATTTCATCACACATGACATGTTAAATGACATCATTGATGACATCACAGATGACATCATCCAGGCCTTGTCTCAGCAACCTGCAGGGGTTGTGGACTTGAATTAAGTAAACACAGTGCATCTGTGCCAAATATCCTATCACAAGGGCCACTGGAATTATTGCAATTGGTAGGCCTCTGTGTTTTTTGCATAATTATAGATTTGTCACATTTGCCACATAATACAGCATCTGCTTCATAATATGCAACTTTTTACAAAGCAAATTGTTTCTAGCTCAAACGTTACTAAAAACGTAGTTAAACATGTTGTCATGCAGTTTGCCTTTACAAACCTTGACTGGTCACCTTTATGTTCCTGATTGCTATATTTGGGTGTTAAGTTGGTAACAATGCAATGCAGCCAATGCTCAGACAGTGTTAACAAGTGCAAAAATTAATCAAGCAATACTATCACAAAAAGTCCACATTATGCTGCATAATTTGTTGTTTCTTGCAGCATAATTTACACAACCATCTTGCATAATTTCACCCTCACCTGCCACATAATTCCAGTGGCCTCGTCTATCACCAATCAAGTGATAATGGACACATGGACATAACCTTTGAAGACATGGTGGACACATAGCATATCTCTCAAGTCACCCACATTTGGTGAATATTAGCATCCTTTACTGGTATTCACCCACATAACAAACAAAATGCCTCTAGAGATCTTAGGAGGGTCGTCCTCTTTTAACCTTGAACACTCCCCAAAAAAGACTTTGGGCCTTATTATGAGTACGGCGTACCTGAGACTGCTGATCCGCCCACTGTATTATGATGGTGGCAGTGGGCCCAACACCAGACCGCAGTCTCCGCCAGGATCCAGGATTGCACAGCAGTGGCGGTGCGTAAAGGGGCCTGATTATGCTGGTGGTGCCAATGTCAAAAGAAATGCAAAAAGAACAATTGATGGACAGAATGCAGAAAAATATCATACATTCACCCCAGTACAGAGATCTGGGCCTAAATTCATCGTTTTTTTGCTCCCCATGCCATTCCAGTTTGAACCTAGCCATATGCAAATCCGACTTTTCCATGCGCCCAATAGGAACAGTCCAGCCCGAACTGCCAGGCCAGATCCTCCCTGGACTGGAAACAAGCATCCTATGACCAGTTCCGGGGTTTCACCCCTCATCAGCCAGGATAGCTTGACTCCAGTGGCATGGAGAGCACGGGACCCATGTCTGGGCATACCCGTCCCACTCGGGGTGACAAATGCAAAAAGAAGAATTGATGGACAGAATGCAGAACAATATCATACATTCACCCCGGTACGGAGAGCTGGGCCTAAATCCATTGTTTCTTTGCTCCCCATGCCATTCCAGTTTGAACCCAGCCATATGCAAATCAGTCTTGACCCTGCGCCCAATAAGAACAGTCCAGCCTGAACTGCCAGGCAAGGTCCTCAGAGCTGAGCATATTATGACCTGCGTATCCACCACCCATTTCATGGGGTGGTCCCCCCCATGAAAAGGGGGGTGGACATGCGGGTATGAAGCCCCTTACAGGGCCCTCGGCTGAACCTGGGCCGGGGGGTGTTGTGCCACCTTGAAATTGCACCCTAATTCCTGCACGGTGTGGCATGCAAGACATGGTGCATGCCACACCATGCAGAAACATGTTGCAGGCACTCTCACGGTGGCGGTATGCTGTTAAGGCTCTCCTATGAGCCTAACACAGCCACCGCCATGAGACTGCCGCGGCACTGCCCGCCCGTCCTGGATTAAACTCAAAATCCGATGGGCGAGCTCATCATGGCCTTGGCGGTCTTCCTGGGACCCCTGCAGTGGCAGTCCCATTGGAAGACTGTCAAAGTTCTAATAAGGCCCCTTGCACTCTATTCACTTTAACGGGATCACCGTCTTAAAGACTTGATATGACCTGCAATTTTAAACCAAGAGGTTGACAGTTATCCATTTGCCACTGATAAGACACATTCTGCCAAGCCCTATGAACAACTCTTCATGGTTTGCTGAAGTACGCTATACACACTCCTGAGATAAGCACACTAGCATACAACCTTTGAGCCATGCTTACAAACCCACTGTGAATTAAACCACATCTAAATGGATCACCCCTGCACTCCATATTATTCAACATTCTACAATGCCTCAAAATCTTCAGAGAAGGTCTGGAAATGAACATCCACACTTTATAAACGACCTTGTTACATAGAATTTGAGTATCCATTATATTACAAGTATTTATCATGTCCACATACCCAGACATCTACTGACCGATTATCTATTGTCAATAGAAGCCTTGGATTTTCTCACAGACTGTTTGCAACCGGCTTTGGATTTAAGTCACAACCTACTTTGAAACATGCCTCTGCAACCCATATCATATGCTCCCAGC
The DNA here is from genome assembly GCA_963921515.1 of Calotriton arnoldi. Lineage (NCBI taxonomy): Eukaryota > Metazoa > Chordata > Amphibia > Caudata > Salamandridae > Calotriton > Calotriton arnoldi. The sequence continues at coordinate 285,580 of CAWUFW010009097.1, read as the reverse complement.
CTTTACCTTGTTTAGCATGGAGTAATGTTTGCATCACAAACCTTACTGGTGTGTAAACAGTGCACCGTGTATCATTTTTTACAACTCTGCCTGTACCTGAAATCTGAGGTGAGTTGAGGGTGATTTTAGCACAACAAAGTTGTTGTTGCTGCCTTATTAAAATAAAAATAAAATTTCTTCTGCATTTTTTCACATAGTTAAAAAAAAAAAAACATTTTGCAATGCTTTTGATATTTCTTGGTTCCGTTTGGGAGAATCCACAAATCCTGGCTGCTTTTATATTCTACACTACATGGGAAAAATAACACAAATGTGGCCTGGATACTTCCTGTGCTGTGGGAAAAAAAAGTTATGAAGGTTTAAGCTCACAGTGCCTCAAACATCAAAAAAAGGATGCTGGCTGTGAAGGTGGGGTGGTATAGCCTCAGAAGTTAAGGGGTTAAATTATTAATTTGATACTATTATTTCTCTGTGCAAATTCAGATCATGGTTTCCTGTCCAGAGCAGCATGTGGGTGACGCTGGTTAGTAAAGAACATGTTTTATGATAAAGGCAGAGTAATGTAAATTTTCACTTTTAGAACTATCCACCCATTTTTCCATTTTATTTTCAGCCCATTTTAGAAGGGGCTTTTTAGAAATGGGGTTTCTGGTTGGCTAGGTTATGTCCCTATGCCAGGCAGAAGCTACCACTCGAGCCAGAGCATGTAAGTTAAACACCAAAGATAACCTGTGCTCACCCCCCCGGTAGCTTGGCACAGAGCAGTCAGGCTTATCCCCAGAGGCAATGTGTAAATTGTTTGCGCAACACATTCACACCAGTAACACAATAAATACACCACAAAAGAGCCTCCACACTGGATTATATAAAAATATTGTGCATAACACATAGACCAAACATGACATAAATCATAAATACTGTGCGTCCTATGCAAATCCTAAACCAGTAGGCATTTCTTGGGAATGCAAAAACCAGAATGACATACATGAGACCCTCAGGGTATGAAACACAATGGGAAAACACATGAATCATAAATGCTGCACATACGATGTCATCCTGGCCATGTAAGGTAAAACAACGTACACAAGAGCATACACGCATGAAATGCAACACGTAGGTTACAGCAATCGGGACACACCAGTAAAGCGGAAATCATAAAGTACCACCAGAAACATGTAGGTGGCAGCGGCCACTATTAAGTTCTACACACTATTAAGTTTTACGGCCACTATTAAGTTCTATGCAGTAATTTGGCTTCCAATGTAGGGCATAACAGCACCTGCGTGCTTATTATGGGTAATGCGGTAACTTAAAGAGGCAGTTTCTAGAATACGGCAAGCTTTGGGTTGGGTAGCCTCCATTGAGGACTCACCCTGTTGTGCACAATTAAAGAACTGGTGCTCCCAGGCACGGGCCACATGGGGGGCAAAGGGGACACCCATACATCGCACAGGGTAGCAGGGGGACCTCACTAAGTCCCCTGTAGTTTAGAGGTAAAAGGAAAATGCAGCTGCCCGTGATAGCTGCTAACACCACAGTGCGGATTCCTTCAAGAACACAGTGCCGACCAGCTTTAAGGATGGCAAATAAAGCACAGGCCAAGGTGCCCGGCCATGATGAGCACTACTCAGACTCCAAGACCCCATGGGTATGATTCCATAGTAACAGCTTTGCAGGGAAAAGGACACAGGGCATAGTAGGCCTGGGCAGAGCTCGCGAAGTTTCACTCCGCAGAATTCCGCGGAGTTACCAAAACACTCCGCCAAATTATGCAGAGTTCCACGAGCGGGCGGAGTATTGCTCAGACATGCCTACATAAAAGCACATGCATATGATATAAGTGCCAGCTTATCTATGATACCTAGGATCACACATGGCTAATTCAACTAGTGTGTAAACAAGAAGGGGTGAAGCAATCGATGGAGTTGTCTGAAGTAAGTGCTGTGTTCTGTATATATGACACCTGAAATAAATGCACAATCTTCAATTACTTTTCAAGCCTGGAACAAACTCTTGTTAAGCGCTTTGATGCCCTTGGGCCTAGCTCATACTATATAAAACTGAAGAAAAAAAAGGTGGCTGGGATTACAAGTAAGAACAACGCAGGAAACCAGCTCTTCTCTATCCCTTACCCCCACCCTCTAACACATATCACGGTCTTGTAGTGTGCCTAAACGCTAGAGTAAAAGAGCTTACGGGGGAGGAGAGGGGAGGGGGAATACCTGTGAATTGGTCAGCATAGTAGCCATTTGTTACCAGCTACAGTCCAGCATCACTCAGACAAAATGGGTGACCACCGGCAATTGTTATCTCAGGATTCTGACCTGTTACGTCAAAAAGTGCAGCGCCTATCTGTGTATTTATTTACACCACCTTCTGACAGCCTCTTTGTAGGAGAGTAGGATCTGCCTCTTATGGTTACCCCCACTTTTTGCTGATGTTTCACTGTTTTTCGACTTTAGTCTGGCTGGGGCCCTGCTATCCAGGACCCCAGCCTAGCTGCTTCCTATCTAAATTGATTCCATGTACCTTAAGTACACTTCAGATTGGATTCTGGGGTGTCCTTATAAGTCCCTAGTATATGGTATACTATGTACCCAGGGCATAGGTACCCCAGAGGCCTACCAGGGGCTGAAGCATGTATTATGCCACCCCTGGGCAGCCTTCCAAAATGACACCACAGGACTGCTACAGCAGCCTGAGTGAGGTGGTGCATGCACCCCTTACAGAGATATAGGTTCACTATATCTCACCCTATCACTGCACATATAAACCTATCAGTCACCCCTATGGCAGGCCTTATCAATCCTGAAGGCAGGGTGCTTGGTTTTATGTGAGAGGGTGCCCATGCATGAGCAGAGCCTCTCTGCAGCCTTCGGAATCTCCTCTCCGGGGTTGTCGGTAGTGCAGCCTTACCATATACTCTTAAGTGCATTATAACTCAACGGTAAATGCTAATTTTGGGATGGCTGCACGGGAACATGTCGTGTTTGGTGTCAAACACCTTGGAATCATACCCCACACCAGTAACTGGTTTGGGAGTATGATACCACCCTTCTAGAGGGAGAGACATGACAGCACCGGTATACCCGGTACCAACTAAACAGAGCCCTGGCATCACAAAATGGATGCTGCAGCCACAGACACGAGTCTGGCCTCCTGCTGCTGACCGAAACTCCGGCAGGGGAGGCCTGGAGAATAGGTTTGCTGTCACAGGGCGGTGTTACCACCTCCCAGACAGGCCTTAGTGGATTGGGGCTGGGTGGGTGCACTCCAAGAGTGCTTTGAAGTCCTGCACTGGGGGCACATTTGGTGTCCCCGTGCATACCCCAGTTCAAACCGGATGCAGGGGCTGCCAGCCCCTGCTCTGGCACGAAACTGGACAAAGGAAATGGGTGTAGCCACCCATCTTTCCAAACCCTCCCATTGGTGGGTCCCCAGAGTTAGTCCAACCCCTTCCTTGGGTATAAGATAGGAACCCCTGGCAACAGGACTTTAGATATCCCTGGACGAAACTCTGCAACTGAATACTGGAACTTCGACGCTCTACTCAAGACTAGAGGACTGAAGAAATCTCCCTTGGGGTCAAGGAGTGACTCCCCTGCTTGGCAGGCACCAACAAAGCAATTGCTGGTCTGCATCTCTGAAGCTCCCGCTGGACTCCGAAGTAATTGCAGCCCAGGAAGAGGATTTCCAGATTTCTCAGAGGCCGACCCAAGTCCCCAGAAAAGCTGAGACCCGCAGCCCTCACGAGTGACGTGGAACCGGAACTCCTGGACACCGTGCACATTTGCTAGTGCATTAACTTCTCGACGTTTCTTGAAGTCCTGCTTTGGGTTACTTGTAGCCCAGGCCCAGAGCACCGTTTGCACTGAAGATTGTGAGCCTACACTCCACGAGTGTTCCGTGGGCCCGCTTCTTGCACTTCTGCTTGAGGCTCCTTTGTGATCCCTGGTCTGTCAACTGGTGGGTCCCTGTGAAGGCAACTCTGATTTTCCTTGGGCTTTCCTGGTTGCTCCAGACGTGCCCTGACTCCCCACCATGTGGTGAGTCCCTCAGACCTTGCTGGTCTGCACCGAAGCATCTTTTTCTGTTCTGCGTGGGTTGCTGTTGCCAAGGCTTGTTGTGTTCAATCCGGACACCAACGCTGCAGCACTCGACACCCTTTGTGAGGCAGCTCGAATCCAGCTCCTGGTTGTCATCGACACCTCCTGGGCCTCATGGCTGAAGAGTCAAGCTTCACCTCTTTCACCTGAAACACCCAACATCGGTGGGCATTCGACTATCGTGCCCCTGGTCACTGGCAAGTGACCCAGACTCTGTCCCCTCTGCTTTCAGGTTCTTCTCATCTCCGATCCAGGCTTGGATCTCTTCATACTCTTCGCATCTTCCCGGCAGCAGCACTTCTCTGCAGGCTGCCATTGAAATCGACGACGCGACCCGACACCATTTGACACCTATGCACCCGGCTTCCCTGGGTGAGGTAACTCGAGTACTCCGGTGCTCCCGTGGGTGTTGACCCTAGAACTGTCTAAGTCCAAGAGGGTTTTGTCCCAGTCCATTTCTAAGTCCTTAAACTTTAAAACTCTAACTGCGACTTTCCCATAGACGTTAACGGAGCTCGCGGCTGTGTTCACACACTGCACACGGCCCCCGTGGGTCCCCTGTGTCACTACCTTGGGTGGTTCCTTGGGGTACCAGCGATTATACAGGCTCTAGGCCTTGTGTCTACTTAAGTCATGGTTCTTATACCACTTTCTTAATATATGGTTTGGTACGCCCCTAGGGCTAATCGTATATTGTGCTAATTTACTGTGCTATTTGACTTGTAACTTGTGTACTTTGACCTCTAGCCTCATAAAGAGACTATTGGGTAGTGTTTAGTAATAAATACATATATTTTATATATATACCTGGTGTGGTTCTCCTTTCATTTGGTCATTCATGAGATTATAGACTGGTAAAACAAACAGCTTAACACTCCTTCAAGACTTAGCCTGAAGGCTGCTCTCCATAGCTACCACTAGGATAGCTTTCAATAAAGGTTGTCTTTAAACCTATCATCAATAAAGGTCGTTTGGACTGGTGCAAGGTGCCCACTAGAACTAGTGGACAGCATATGCCAGGCCAACTTCTCACATTGGTGTGCAGCGGTTGGATTCAAGCTTGCCTCTGTTTTACCAGATAATCTCAAGTGTGTGACTAACTGAAAACCACTAAAGGTACCTGAGGTACATATAAATTCAAGCTTAGAAATACAGTAAGTTCTACTGAACTTAGAGTTGTGTGTCAAGGGCTTAGCACACCCTTTCTATAACTCAAGAGAGTTTAGTAGGCCACACTAGAGTAGGTAGTGCATACACCACACCTCACTAGTGATGTCTTCAAGGCCAGGAACCACTGGGACCCTGCCAGAAGCCACTGGGCTTCCACCATCCAAGTATGACAACCTCCAATTCTTGGAATTGAGAGCATTGTGTAATACTAGGAAATTGAAGACAGGAAAAACTGCAAACACCCAACGCCTCATAGACATACTGATGTTGTATGATCTCAAGCAGACCTCAGGGTCTGAAGGGGTAGGCAGAGAGGGTGGGACAGCAGATGAGGAAGGGCCCAGGGGTGAAGAAACCCAGGACCTGACCTCTGAAGCTGGCCAGGAAGATGACAATGATCTTACCCTGGAAAATCCAGCTCCTCCTGCAGATGAGGAGGAGGACCCAAATGGCCTCCCCTTTGTCCCACCAGGAAGAGTTGTGAGTGTGCCTAGAAGGTCAAGATATCCTTCTGAGGAGTCTAACCATTCTGACACCTCAGTAGGGACCTCTGTTTCCTCTCATAGGAGGGAATCTTCTCATGAAAGGAAAGAGAGACTGCTCAAGTATGAAGAAGCTCAGCTTAGGATCAGAAAAGAGCAGTTGGCTATAGACAGGGAGTCCCTAGAGCTTCATAGACAAAGAAGAAAGTTGGGACTAGAGTCCCATGGTGGCAGCAACTTCCCTAGGGATAGGGAAAGGTCTTATGACCATAGAAACCTGAGCAAGATTGTCCCTCCCTACCACAGTGGGGATGACATCCACAAATGGATTACTGCACTGGAAAGGGCCTGTAAAGTTCAGAGGGTCCCCCAGGAGCAGTGGGCAGCAATCTTGTGGCTCTCCTTTGCAGACAAAGGTAGAGACAAGCTCCTCACTGTAAGAGAAGAGGATGCTGATGATTACCATGTCCTGAAGAGTGCACTGATAGATGGGTTTGGCCTAACCACTGAGCAATACAGGTTAAAGTTCAGAGATACCCAAAAGGCACAGACACCGAACTGGGTGGACTTTGTAGATTGTGCTACTAAGGCTCTGGAAGGTTGGTTACTGGGCAGTAAGGTGTGTGACTTCAAAGGATTGTATAATTTAATCATGAGGGAGCAGATTCTTAATAACTGTCAAAATCAGCTGTTGCATCAGTACTCTGATCTGACCTCTCCCCAAGAATTGGGAAAGAAGGCAGACAAATGGGTCAGAACCAGGGTGAGGCAGAAGGTACAGAACCCAGGTGGTGACCAGAAGTAGCAAGATTCCAAAAACTCTGACAAGGGTAGGGAAAAGGGTAAAGACCAGAAGTCTTCTCGAGGTCCCCAAAAATCTGCATCTGGTGGGGAATCCCAATCTACTAAAGGAAAAGGCCAAAAGAAACCATGGTGCAAAATCTGTAAGCAGAAAACTCACTGGACAAGTGACTGCACCAAGTCCAAAGACTCTAATCCAGCCACCATTGCCCCTAAGGCAACTGTTCCCCCTAGTCCAGCTACAATTGGTGGTGGAGGTACTCAGAATAAGGGTATAGTAGGGTTGACCCTGGGTACTGAGATGGGCTCTGGCCTAGTCAGAGTGCCAACTCAGGCTGTCCTAGTCTGTGATGGGGGCATGGATATGTCCCTCTTAGTGAGTCCCAATAATTTGGGCAAATACAGACAGCAGCCTTTAATTAATTAAAAAGAGGCTTGGGCATTCAGGGACACAGGAGCAAGTGTCACAATGGTGACAAAAGATCTTGTGGATCCTGGGCAGATTATACTTGGGGAAATGTACCAAGTGACCAATGCTAGCAATGTCAGAATAGACCATTCTCTGGCAGTTGTTAACTTCTCCTGGGGAAGGGTAACTGGCCTTAAGAAGGTTGTGGTGATTGCAGAACTACCAGTCGAATGCTTGCTTGGCAATGATCTTGAAACCTCAGCTTGGGCAGAGGTGGAGCTCAGGACACATGCAGAAATGCTAGGGATCCCTGCACATGTCTTTGCTGTGACTAGGTCACAGGCCAAAATGTCAAAAGCTGAACAGGCCCTGGATTCTGGAACAATGGACCAGGTGCCTCCCAAGAGGAGGAGCAGTAGGGTTAAGGCAGTGCCTTCCCCCTTGGCTCAGGAAGCAGATCAGTCTCTTGAGGGAGATGATCTCAGGCCTGAAGAAGGAACTGTCTCAGAGGAGCTTGAACCTGATCAGGTTGAGTTCTTGGGGACAGGGGGCCCTTCCAGGGCAGATCTGAGCCAGGAGCAGCTGAACTGCCCCTCTCTTGAACCCCTCAGACAGCAAGCTGCTGCTGAGGCTCCTGGGAATGCTAGTGGAACCCAAAAGATATATTGGGATGATGGACTCCTGTACTCAGAGAGTAGAGACCCCAAGCCTGGAGCAGCCAGGAGGTTGGTTATACCTCTGAAGTTCAGGGGCTTCCTATTGACACTAGCCCATGATATTCCTTTAGCAGGTCACCTGACCAGAACAAGACTTGGGACAGAATTGTCCCTCACTTTCACTGGCCCCACATGTCTGAAGACACCAAGGAGTTTTGTCACTCCTGTGTAACCTGCCAAGCCAGTGGGAAGGCAGGTGGTACCACAAAGGGCCCCCTGATACCACTACCTGTGGGGGGGGTTCCCTTTGAGAGGGTGGGGATTGACATAGTTGGTCCCATGGATCCCCAAACAGCATCTGGGCGCAGATTTATCCTGGTGGTGGTGGACCATGCCACCAGGTACCCAGAAGCCATTCCCCTTAGGACCACTACAGCACCTGTGGTGGCCAGGGCCCTCCTGGGAATTTTCTCAAGAGTGGGCTTTCCTAAGAAAGTAGTATCTGACAGAGATGCAAACTTTATGTCCAGTTACTTGACTGCAATGTGGAAGGAGTGTGGAGTGAATTATACATTCACCACACCCTATCACCCACAATGCAATGGTTTAGTTGAAAGGTTCAACAAAACCTTAAAGGGCATGATTAAAGGGCTCCCAGAAAAGCTTAGGCGAAGATGGGACATACTCTTGCCCTGCCTTTTATTTGCATACAGGGAGGTGCCTCAGAAGGGGGTTGGCTACAGCCCTTTTGAACTTTTGTTTGGCCATCCTGTCAGGGGTCCATTGTGTCTGGTGAAGGAAGGTTGGGAGTTACCTCTCAAACCCCTAAACAGGACATAGTGGACTATGTACTTGGTCTCCGCTCCAGGATGGCTGAGTATATGAAAAAGGCAACCAAAAACCTTGAGGCTAGCCAGGAATTACAGAAAGCCTGGCATGACCAAAAGGCTGTGCTGACTGTTTACCAGCCAGGGAAGAAGGTGTGGGTGTTGGAGCCAGTGGCCCCAGCAGCCCTCCAAGACAAGTAGAGTGGCCCCCATACAATTGTTGAACAGAAGGGAGAGGTTACCTATCTGGTAGACCTGGGAACTCCCAGGAGCCCCCATAGGGTGCTCCATGTCAACAGGCTGAAGCCATATGTGGACAGGGCTGACATGGGCTTGCTCATGGCAACTGATGAGGGACAGGAGGAAGAGAGTGACCCACTCCCTGACCTGCTCTCACAGAACCCTGATAATGGGTCAGTAGATGGTGTAGCCTTGGCAGGCAGCCTCACTGCCCAGCAGCAAACTGATTGTAGACAGGTGCTCAATCAGTACAGACACATGTTTTCTCTGACTCCAAGTCAGACCACCTGGTGCACTCATGAAGTGGACACTGGGGACAGTCTGCCTGTTAAAAGTAAGATTTACAGGCAACCTGACCAAGTCAGGGACTGTATCAGGACAGAAGTGCAGAAAATGTTGGAACTGGGTGTCATTGAGCCCTCAGATAGCCCTTGGGCTAGTCCTGTAGTCCTGGTGCCTAAACCTCAGACCAAAGATGGCAAGAGAGAGATTAGGTTTTGTGTGGACTACAGGGGCCTCAATGCAGTCACTAGGACTGATGCCCATCCAATCCCCAGGGCAGATGAGCTAATAGACACTTTGGCCTCAGCCAAGTATCTAAGCACATTTGACCTGACAGCTGGCTACTGGCAGATCAGACTAGCTGATGATGCAAAGCCAAAAACTGCATTTTCTACCCCTAGTGGGCTTTACCAATTTGTGGTGATGCCCTTTGGTTTGAAGAATGCACCTGCCACTTTTCAGAGGTTGGTGAACACAGTCCTTACAGGTCTGGAAGCCTATAGTGCAGCATATCTAGATGATACTGCTGTCTTTAGCTCCACCTGGGAGGATCACCTGGTCCACCTCAGAAATGTTTTGGAGGCCCTGCAGAAGGCAGGCCTCACTATCAAGGCCACTAAGTGCCAGATAGGGCAGAGTCAGGTTGTGTACCTGGGCCACCTTGTGGGTGGAGGCCAGGTTCAACCATTGCAGAGCAAAATCCAGACCATCATGGACTGGGTTGCTCCAACTACCCAGACTCAGGTGAGAGCCTTTTTAGGCCTGACTGGGTATTACAGAAGATTTGTCAAGGGGTATGGATCAAGAGTGACACCCCTGAATGACTTAACCTCTAAGAAAATGCCCAAAAAGGCTCAGTGGACGGTTAGCTGTCAAAAGGCATTTGATGGCCTGAAGCAGGCCATGTGCACTGCTCCCATTCTGCAGAGTCCTGATTACTCCAAAAAGTTCATTGTGCAAACAGATGCATCTGAGTTGGGGGTAGGGGCTGTGTACTGTCACAGTTGAATGATGAAGGTCAGGATCAGCCAGTAGCTTTTATTAGCAGAAGGCTGACCCCCAGAGAGAAACGTTGGTCAGCCATTGAGAGGGAGGCCTTTGCTGTGGTTTGGGCTCTGAAGAAGCTGAGGCCATACTTGTTTGGCACTCACTTCATTGTTCAGACAGACCATAAGCCCCTCTTATGGCTAAAACAGATGAAGGGTGAAAACCCCAAACTCTTGAGGTGGTCCATCTCCCTACAGGGGATGGACTATACAGTGGAACATAGACCTGGGAGTAACCATGACAATGCAGATGGACTCTCCAGATATTTCCACCTAGAACATGAAGACTCAACTGGTCAAGGTTAGTTTAATGTCCCTGCGTTTGGGGGGGGGGGTTGTGTAGGAGAGTAGGATCTGCCTCTTATGGTTACCCCCACTTTTTGCTGATGTTTCATTGTTTTTCGACTTTAGTCTGGCTGGGGCCCTGCTATCCAGGACCCCAGCCTAGCTGCTTCCTATCTAAATTGATTCCATGTACCTTAAGTACACTTCAGATTGGATTCTGGGGTGCCCTTATAAGTCCCTAGTATATGGTATACTATGTACCCAGGGCATAGGTACCCCAGAGGCCTACCAGGGGCTGAAGCATGTATTATGCCAACCCTGGGCAGCCTTCCAAAATGACACCACAGGACTGCTACAGCAGCCTGAGTGAGGTGGTGCATGCACCCCTTACAGAGATATAGGTTCACTATATCTCACCCTATCACTGCACATATAAACCTATCAGTCACCCCTATGGCAGGCCTTATCAATCCTGAAGGCAGGGTGCTTGGTTTTATGTGAGAGGGTGCCCATGCATGAGCAGAGCCCCTCTGCAGCCTTCGGAATCTCCTCTCCGGGTTGTCGGTAGTGCAGCCTGACCATATACTCTTAAGTGCATTATAACTCAACGGTAAATGCTAACTTTGGGATGGCTGCACGGAAACATGTCATGTTTGGTGTCAAACACCTTGGAATCATACCCCCACACCAGTAACTGGTGTGGGAGTATGATCCCACCCTTCTAGAGGGAGAGACATGACAGCACCAGTATACCTGGTACCAACTAAACAGAGCCCTGGCATCACAAAATGGATGCTGCAGCCACAGACACGAGTCTGGCCTCCTGCTGCTGACCGAAACTCCGGCAGGGGAGGCCTGGACAATAGGTTTCCTGTCACAGGGCGGTGTTACCACCTCCCAGACAGGCCTTAGTGGATTGGGGCTGGGTGGGTGCACTCCAAGAGTGCTTTGAAGTCCTGCACTGGGGGCACATTTGGTGTCCCCGTGCATACCCCAGTTCAAACCAGTTGCAGGGGCTGCCAGCCCCTGCTCTGGTGCGAAACTGGACAAAGGAAATGGGTGTAGCCACCCCTCTTTCCAAACCCTCCCATAGGTGGGTCCCCAGAGTTAGTCCAACCCCTTCCTTGGGTATAAGATAGGAACCCCTGGCAACAGGACTTTAGATATCCCTGGACGAAACTCTGCAACTGAATCCTGGAACTTCGACGTTCTACTCAAGACTAGAGGACTGAAGAAATCTCCCTTGGGGTCAAGGAGTGACTCCCCTGCTTGGCAGGCACCAACAAAGCAATTGCCGGTCTGCATCTCCGAAGCTCCCGCCGGACTCCAAAGTAATTGCAGCCCAGGAAGAGAATTTCCAGACTTCTCAGAGGCCGACCCGAGTCCCCAGCAAAGCTGAGACCCGCAGCCCTCACGAGTGACGTGGAACCGGAACTCCTGGACACCGTGCACATTTGCTAGTGCATTGACTTCTCGACGTCTCTTGAAGTCCTGCTTTAGGTTACTTGTAGCCCAGACCCCGAGCACCATTTGCACTGAAGATTGTGAGCCTACACTCCACGAGTGTTCCGTGGGCCCGCTTCTTGCATTTCCGCTTGAGGCTCCTTCGCAATCCCTGGTCCATTGACTGGTGGGTCCCTGTGAAGGCAACTCTGATTTTCCTTGGGCTTTTCTGGTTGCTCCAGACGTGCCCTGACACCCCACCACGTGGTGAGTCCCTCAGACCTTGCTGGTGTGCACCGAAGCATCTTTTTCTGTTCTGCGTGGGTTGCTGTTGCCAAGGCTTGTTGTGTTCAATCTGGACACCAATGCTGCAGCACTCGACATCCTTTGACGGACAGCTCAAATCCAGCTCCTGGTTGTTGTCGACACCTCCTGGGCCTCGTGGCTGAAGAGTCAAGCTTCAAATCTTTCACCTGAAACACCCGACATCGGTGGGCATTCGACTATCGTGCCCCTGGTCACTGGCAAGTGACCCAGACTCTGTCCCCTCTGCTTTCCAGCTCTTCTCATCTCCGATCCAGGCTTGGATCTCTTCGGACACTTCGCATCTTCCCGGCAGCAGCACTTCTCTGCAGGCTGGATTTGAAATCGACGACGCAACCGAACACCATTTGACACCTATGCACCCGGCTTCCCTGGGTGAGGTAACTCGAGTACTCCGGTGCTCCCATGGGTGTTGACCCTAGAACTGTCTAAGTCCAAGAGGGTTTGGTCCTAGTCCATTTCTAAGTGTCCTTAAACTTTAAAACTCTAACCGCGACTTTCCCATAGACATTAACGGAGCTCGCGGCTGTGTTCACACACTGCACACGGCCCCCGTGGGTCCCCTGTGTCACTACCTTGGGTGGTTCCTTGGGGTCCCAGCGATTCTACAGGTTCTAGGCCTTGTGTCTACTTAAGTCGTGGTTCTTATACCACTTTCTTAATATATGGTTTGGTATGCCCCTAGGGCTAATCGTATATTGTGCTAATTTACTGTGCTATTTGACTTGTAACTTGTGTACTTTGACCTCTAGCCTCATAAAGAGACTATTGGATAGTGTTTAGTAATAAATACATATATTTTATATATATACCTGGTGTGGTTCTCCTTTCATTTGGTCATTCATGAGATTATAGACTGGTAAAACAAACTGCTTAACACTCCTTCAAGACTTAGCCTGAAGGCTGCTCTCCATAGCTACCACTAGGATAGCTTTCAATAAAGGTTGTCTTTAAACATATCATCAATAAAGGTCGTTTGGACTGGTGCAAGGTGCCCACTAGAACTAGTGGACAGCATATGCCAGGCCAACTTCTCACACTCTTTTATAAGGCTGCCCCTCTTCCTGTCCACTTGGAAAGCTAATGATTTAACACACAAAGCCCCCAACCTGCAGTGAGATAAATCCCTCTCCTCTCCCATTGAGGCAGGATTACCCGACAGTGACCCTTGTTATCTCTGCAGAAGCTGAATATGTCCAAGATCAGCCCGAGAAAGGCACAGCACGACCAGCCTGGCCCTGTAGGCATGTACAGGCCATTCAGAAAGAACATGGGAAATAAAGACACCGCACAGCAGGTCTGGACAGGGTCGTTAGAGCCTCAGCCTCTGCACAGCTGTGCAGGCCCCAACCCCTGGGTTATGCAGAAGAAAGGAAATAAAGAAGGTGCACTGCAGGCCTAGCTCCAAAGGCATTCCCAGGAACCGACAGAATACAGAAAATTAGGAAGTGCACTGCAGCAGGGCCGGTTCTAGGAGTCTTGGGGCCCTGGGCAGAAGGAGAATGTGCGAGGCCCCTCTAATTTGCATAGACTTGACCCATTCAGGGATGTCTGCATCTCAATAGATGCCCCTGCTCCTGAAGCTGCAGCCCCTCCCTCTCAGCCACCTACAAGCACCTCTTAACAGCTCATAAAGTGCTGAAGGTGTGAGGGTTGCTCATCACCAGTGAGGGTTAAGGGACTGCCAGGGAGCTAAACAGCCGGGCAATAGTCCTCCCGCTTTGCCTCTGCATGGGTGGGGGGAGGAGGCCTAATTGCAGGACACAACTGAGGAATGTGCCTTCATTCAACCGGGACTGCCCCCCACCCCGGGTTTGCCTCGCTACACCATAGCAGTGAGGCCAGGGGAGGGGGCCCTCTAAGTTGGCGCACTTGCAAGGTGGCACCTTTCCTGCCGTGACCTGACTGTGTCGCATTGGTGCGAGGCCCAAAGTTGGAGGGCTGACTGCGGGGCCCTGGGCAGCGGCCCACACTGCTCATGCCCAGCGCCATCCCTGCACTGCAGGCTGCAGAAGCATGTCCAGGTACAGGCAGAATAAAGAAAATAAAGGAAGTGCACTGCAGGCCTGGCTCCGGAGGCATGCCCAGGCAAAGGCAGCAGAGACGTGATAAAAGCCAGTGCACTGCAAGCCAGGCACCTGAGGCATGTTCAAGGACAGGCCAAAAAAAAGAAATAAGGGAAGTGCACAGCAGGTCTGGCTTGGGACATGTCCAGGACACAGGCGGTAAAAATGAAATAAAGCCACTGCCCATGCAGGCAGTGACAAGGGAACTAAAGACATTGCATGGGAGGCCTTGCTCCAAGGGCAGGTTCAGGCACAAGAGAAATAAGGGAACTAAACAACTGCACTGCAGGCCTGGCTCCGGAGACATGTCCAGGTCTAGGCTGAGCAAGGGAGCTAAAGCTACTGCACATCAGGCCTCTCCCCTTTCCCTTTCCAAGGACAGAATAAGAAAGGGAACTAAAACCACTGACTCCTGGGGCAGCTCCAGGCACTGGAGTTATGAGGGAACAAAAGCCACTGCCCTACAGTTTAGAATCCCGGCCTCGGCTCAACATCCTGAGATTCTTGGCAAATCACAGAACCTGCCCATGCCTAAAAGATATGTGCAATGTCCAGCCATCGTAAAACGAGACAGTAAAAAATACCCTTTTGAAATGTGAATATTGAGTGTTTGCTGCAGTGTGCAGCACAGCTCTGCTCTCTGAGTGACCAAAGAATGATTCCACATAAACTCGGAAATCAAGTGCGTTCTTTATCCCCCGCCGCCATGCATGCAAGACAAGAGAAGGCCACTGTTGTCCTACCCTTCACCACAAATCATCCTCAGTCACCCATGCATTGTCTGCTCCTCTGTCTCCATGCACAGAAACTACCTCCAAAGCACCCTGGGCCTTATTTACAAGGAATTAACGCAGTGCAGTGCCGCAAGCCATTTGGCTGCCCCGCGCTGCGCTAATTCCGAAGCAAAGGAAGCATCATATCTTCAACAATATTAGGGATCTCTTTGCTCTCCCCTGCACTGGCGCAGAATTAGCTGCCATGCGCTGACGCAGGCACCCTTGCACCGTGGTGCAAGCGTGCCTGCGTCACAGGATGATTGTTTTTGTGCAGGAAGAGACACCTTCCTGCACAAAAACAATCACAAAAGGTGCTTTTGAATACAGAGCCGGGACTGGCTGTAGGCGTCACACACGACAAAGGGCCCCTTGGCAGCTAGGTCACTTGTGACACTTCTGGGCAGTTAGTCAAGGTGGCATTTGAATTCTCAGTCCAAGACAAGAGTGTTGCCAAGGCCGGCCTTGTTCCCAGGCCCACTTCCTTATCACAACAGGGCAGGCAAACTTTAAGTTCAAAGTCTTCTCCACAAGTGTGGAAGGCAAATTCCTCTGCACTCTCTCCCATCATTCACAGAGGCATGCTGATTAGCGAGTTTTCTTCTGTGCGTTCAATCACAAAGTGTTCATTTTTAATGGGGAAAAAACTGTACTTATCAGCTGCTGTTTAACTGTTCATTTTTATGAAGAATGCAGCACACATAGAAAGAGGAAAAAAGGAGGTGAAATGAAAACATTTCTCCTCGTTGCGCCTCCCTATGCCTTCCCTGGGGAGGCATAGCATTCTGACGCATTTCCAGGTTTGCGATTTCTCGTAAATCTGGAAATGTGGCAGAAGCAAAGAGTGTTGCGTGGGAACACCCACAGCAACACCCATGGCACACCCCTTTCACACAAAGCGTTGCGTGCAAAGGGGTAATATTTACAAGGACATAAAAAGCCATGCAGGGTGGCTTTACATGTTCTTGTAAATATGAGTCAGCAGGTTGCGCCGCCGGTGCATCACAAAAAGTGATGCAGCACAAGGGTCTTGTAAATAATCCCCCCTGTGCCTGATGCTGTCTCCTGCAACAAGAGCTTAAGATGGAAGGAAAAGGCAGAATACATGATAAATATGTTATAAAATGGGGGAGGGAGACAGTGTATGATAAAAAATGTGTTGCAAAAGGGGGGTGGGGGAGCACTTTATGATAAAATGTGTTGTCAAAACACATTTTTTTCCTTGCTGTGGTCAGGCTCTCTTGCTCTGCACAGTAAGGGGGCTGGAATGTCAACATTTGTCTGGGCTGTTTTTGAGTCCCCGTCCGGCACTGGATCCTCATGCTTGAACCATATGCTTCCTGGCTGTATTTACAGCTTCTGCTCATACAGTGGCAGGGACCTGAGTTTGTACTCATGAAACCACGCAGCATCCTTCTGATACCGGCAGATTTTCTCCACTGAGGGCATGCTCTTCAGAGCTACGCGGGCAAGTACGGAGTCTACAACAGTGTGCTCTGAGTATTTATAAAACACTTGTCTGACAGCACCCTTTAGTGTCAAAATGTAGACACAGCAACTGACTTTTATTACTGGAAGGAATGCATAGACTTACCCTAGAACAAGCAAAAACTAGGGGTTAACGGCATGCGCCAGTAAATTCCTTTCTGTCGGTTGTTGGCGGAGTTTTTCGCAACTCCACGTGCTCCGTGGAGTGCGGAAAACTCTGCAAACTCCGCAAACAGAGCGGTGTTCACTGCCCAGGCCTAGTCATAAGCCCTGGGGGAACACTTTGGGCTCCTATGTGGATCTGGTACTGGCCCTCAGTAGGGCAAAGATCAGCAGGCAGCAGAGCAGCTCAGCAAAACAGGGAAGCAGTCCCTTAGAACAGTCAACCCAGGCAAAGTGTCAATCCTACAGCACAGCAGTATTTACTCCAGCAGGGTTCTTCCCAAGATAACCAGCAGCTCTTCTTTGTGGTGTTTAGTTCCAGGTCCCCCAAAGTGTCTGTGGGGTCAAGCCCCTGTACTTAAACCCTGGTGCCTTGCTTCTAGAAGGTAGGAGAAAATTCCAGCAAGGCCTGTGAAGTTCCAGGAGTTTCCCTCCTCCCCTGCCTTGCCTCCAGACATCAGTAGGGGGTAAACAAGCCTTTTGTGTCAGGACAGGGCGCCCTGCCCATGGGGCTAACTAGGGCCTACCTTAAGGGGTCCCCTATATGTAATAAAAGGGGAGTTTAAGGCGTGGCAAGTAGTATTAAATACCAAGTCAATGTGGCAGTAAACTGTGCACACAGGCCCTGAAATGGCAGAGGCCTGAGACAGATTTGAAAGGCTACCTGTGTGGGTGGGTCATTCTGCGCTGCAGGCCCACTAGATGCATTTAATTTACATGCCCTGGGTATATTGTATACCCCTTTACAAGGGACTTACCATTAAATTAAATATGCCAAACAGGTGTAAACCAATCATGCCATGTTTTAAAGGAGTGAGCACACGCACCTTAGCACTGATTAGCAGTGGCAAAGTGCCCAGAGTCCTAAAGCCAAAAAAGGGTTGTATGACGGAATAACGCAGGCAAATACTCTGCATGCCTTTACCACACATTTTTCACCCCGCATTTTTTAGAACGCATATGCTTTTACAACGTATGCCTTTACCACTCATTGTTTATATATATATATATTCACTGAAAAAACCATAGGTTTCAGGGGCGTTATAGTTAGTTGGACATTTCACTCGTACAAAACCATAGAAATTCCCCCGTTATAGTTAGTTCAGCTAACTATAACTCGCGCGCCCGCAATGCACTGCTGATGACGTCACATATTACATCACTCATGACATGGTCAGTGACATCACTGATGACATCACTGATGACATCTCAAATGACATCACTGATGACATCACTGATGACATCATCCTTGTGATAGAGTGGCAGACCTCCTCTCACCCTAATATAACCTTTGATACACACACTCAAAAATACAAACTAACATTTTCAAAACAATGGACATACCAATACCAGTTACAACACACCTATTCAGTAATTCCAAGATCTACACACACATCCACTCATTCACCAACAGTCCCTATACAGCCACTCATACATGTACTCACTCATCATATGTACTCATACACCTATACATCCTGTTACACACCGCCACTCATCCATAGAGTTACTCACACACATAGTCACACATGCAAACAAAGTATCAAACATCCATTTACTTGCATATACAGTTATACACACACTCCCACACTTACTTCTACAGAAACTTACACATACTTACTCTCTTAAACAATCACTTATAGAAACACCTACTTATTTGTACAGGAACTCTTCCAATCTCTCACTCTCACATATACTCACTTATATACACCAATACTCACATATACTAGTTTAAAACATGTAGTTACTCATAAAGACACTATTGAGACAGTCATTCACTCACTAACACACCCATACACATACTCATCCACCTATACAGTCCTGCACACATGCTGTCTTCAACACATACAAACAGTGAGTCACTCATTCATGCATCTATGCACTAAGTAATACCCCCACCAAACCATACAGACACTCAGACACTCATACTGATACTCAAAAAACCAACTAATAACCCATATAGACACTCATGTAGCTACTCACCAACCCATGCAGCCACTTATACACAAAGTGAGAGACTGATACAGATATTTTCATATTTAAACATTACTCACTAACCCATGTATTCACTAAGATACACTTAGTCAGTTATACAATCAATTTTACAAAACAAAATCATCCATTTAGACACTTATATACCCATTTATTCTTCCATCGACCTTGAGATATACATATATAAAACATATTTAATTTTCAGAAAAACACACATTCACTGGATGATGTCATCAGTGATGTCATTTGAGATGTCATCAGTGATGTCATGAGTGATGTCACTGACCATGTCATGAGTGATGTAATATGTGACGTCATCAGCAGTGCATTGCGGGCGCGCGAGTTATAGTTAGCTGAACTAACTATAACGGGGGAATTTCTATGGTTTTGTACGAGTGAAATGTCCAACTAACTATAACGCCCCTGAAACCTATGGTTTTTTCAGTGAATTTCTAAGGTTTTTTAAATGCTCATTTCTAACTATAACGTGCCTGAAACCTATGGTTTTTTCAGTGAATTTCTAAGGTTTCTTAAATGCTAATTTCTAACTATAACGTGCCTGAAACCTATGGTTTTTTCAGTGAATATATATATATATTTATTATACTATACTTGAAGATGGAGGATCACAAGAAAACAACAGCCAGCCAGGGCAAAAATCTGGATCCCAAAGGATACAATGAGTCACAAAGAAATAAAATATCCAAGAAAGAAGTGACTCAAACAGATAGATTCACCAAAGAACAAAAATATATTTCTTATAAAAGTATATTTATTTTTACTATGTATACATGTGAAAATGTCTCGGTCCCCTGTTTGCCTCGGTGGCACGGAAAAAATGGGTGGAACTGACGTCAGCACGCCGACGAGGTTCTCTTATGGCTCCGATGACGTCATACGGTGTCGCGAGCGGAGCCGTGCTATTATGACGTCCTCGTTGACGTGGGAGAGCTAGGAAAGAATTTCCGTGGAATGCTGGTGCAGGGGATATTCACCTAAGTGTTCAGGCTAGTCCTTTGGGAGCAACTGTTTATGTTGCCACTCCAGAAACCGAAACCAGTGATCCGAGGGCAGAGGCCCTGTAGATGGCACACGAGGTGGGGTGCCCAGTCGTGTGCACCGGCGGGGCAGCGAAGTGACAAGCACCACAACCCACAAAAAAGGTAACGAGGGCACTGAATAACACAGGATCTTCTCTTTGTATCTTGCAGGAACAACGAAGTTAAAATGCCCTAGTACCAAAATGTAGAATTAGTGCTACAACGGTCTTCAAGAGGACCTGCGATGCCGCTTCTGCCTCCCGTACCCTGGAGGTGGCACATGGGTCACGCGGTACAGTCATACTGCGGTGGGACGCACACTCGTTGACCTCTCATGGCACTGCTCCACACTTCAGGGAGGACGCTTTCCATTAGCTATTTTTTCTGATGACATGTCGCGCCGGCCCCGTCCAACAACAGAACTCCTTTAGATCCAAACAGACTCTTCCACTCTCTCAGCGGAAGTGAAACCAGGCCACGCGGACACTTTCACAATACAACAGCCGGGAATGCACTTTTCGGTAAAAAAAAACACATTCCTTCCACCTAATTAATCAAATAAACGTCTCACTGAAGAACAGGGGCCAGCTTCGATCGGTAAACAGCCGTTACAACGACTTTTTTACTTTGCGATACCATTACAACGCATGCATTACCACGCATGCGTTGTACATCACGAAGTCATTACTACGCATTTTTTAGAACGCATGGTCATTTACCACGCATGCCTTTACAATGAATTTTGTTGTAAAGGTATGTATGGTAAATGACCATGCGTTCTAAAAACATGTAGACGATCCATGTCGTTGTAAGGAAACAGAGGCTGTTCCGTTTCCTCACAACGACGTGCACCGCCCCTCAGAGATGACGTGAAGCAGGAACCACGAGGAGAGAGGAACCACGAGGAGTGAGAGGTAAGGGGCATTGGGCGGGGGTTTCTTTTCTAGGGTTTAGGGTAGTGCAGTGGTGTTTGGGTGGTGTAGGGGGTCGTGCTGGGGGTAGTGTTTTAGGGTTTAGGGTAGTGCAGTGGTGTTTGGGTAGTGTAGGGGGTCGTGCTGGGGGTAGTGTTTTAGGGTTTAGGGTAGTGCAGTAGTGTAGGGGGTCGTGCTGGGGGTAGTGTTTTAGGCTAGTGCAGTGGTGTATGGGTAGTATAGGGGGTCGTGCTGGGTTAGTGTTTTAGGGTTTAGGGTAGTGCAGTGGTGTTTGAGTAGTGTAGGGGGTCATGCTGGTGGTAGTGTTTTAGGGTTTAGGGTAGTGCAGTGGTGTTTGTGTAGTGTAGTGGGTCATGCTGGGGGTAGTGTTTTATGGTTTAGGGTAGTGCAGTGGTGTTTGGGTAGTGTAGGGGGTCGTGCTGGGGTAGATTTAGGGTTTAGGGTAGTGCAGTGGTGTTTGGGTAGTGTAGGGAGTCGTGCTGGGGGTAGTGTTTTAGGGTTTAGGGTAGTGCAGTGGTGTTTGTGTAGTGTAGGGGGTTGTGCTGGGGGTAGTGTTTTAGGGTTTATGTTAGTGCAGTGGTGTTTGGGTAGTGTAGGGGGTAGTGCTGGGGTAGTGTTTTAGGGTTTAGGGTAGTGCAGTGGTATTTGTGTAGTGTAGGGGGTAGTGCTGGGGGTAGTGTTTTAAGGTTTAGGGTAGTGCAGTGGTGTTTGGGTAGTGTAGGGGTTCATGCTGGGGGTAGTGTTTTAGGGTTTAGGGTATGGCAGTGGTGTTTGGGTAGTGTAGGGGGTCATGCTGGGGGTTGATTTAGGGTTTAGGGTAGTGCAGTGGTGTTTGTGTTGTGAGGGGGTCGTGCTGGGGGTAGTGTTTTAGGGTTTAGAGTAATGCAGTGGTGTTTGTATAGTGTAGGGGGTTTAGGGTAGTGCAGTGGTGTTTGTGTAGTGTAGGGGGTCATGCTGGGGGTTGTGTTTTAGGGTTTAGGGTAGGGCAGTGGTGTTTGTGTAGTGTACGGGGTCGTGTTTTAGGGTATAGGGTAGTGCAGTGGTGTTTGGGTAGTGTAGGGGGTCATGCTGGGGTTAGTGTTTTAGGGTTTAGGGTAGTGCAGTGGTGTTTGGGTAGTGTAGGGGGTCGTGCTGGGGATAGTGTTTTAGGGTTTAGGGTAGTGCAGTGGTGTTTGTGTAGTGTGGGAGGTCATGCTGGGGGTAGACTTAGGGTTTAGTGTAGTGCAGTGGTGTTTAGGTAGTGTAGGGAGTCGTGCTGGGGGTAGTGTTTTAGTGTTTATGTTAGTGCAGTGGTATTTGTGTAGTGTAGGGGGTAGTGCTGGGGGTAGTGTTTTAAGGTTTAGGGTAGTGCAGTGGTGTTTGGGTTGTGTAGGGGTTCATGCTGGGGGTAGTGTTTTAGGGTTTAGGGTATGGCAGTGGTGTTTGGGTAGTGTAGGGGGTCGTGCTGGGGGTCGATTTAGGGTTTAGGGTAGTGCAGTGGTGTTTGTGTTGTGAGGGGGTCGTGCTGGGGGTAGTGTTTTAGGGTTTAGAGTAATGCAGTGGTGTTTGTATAGTGTAGGGGGGTTTAGGGTAGTGCAGTGGTGTTTGTGTAGTGTAGGGAGTCATGCTGGGGGTTGTGTTTTAGGGTTTAGGGTAGGGCAGTGGTGTTTGTGTAGTGTAGGGGGTAGTGTTTTAGGGTTTAGGGTAGTGCAGTGGTGTTTGTGTAGTGTAGGGGGTCATGCTGTGGGTAGTGTTTTAGGGTTTAGGGTAGTGCAGTTGTGTTTGTGTAGTGTACGGGGTCGTGTTTTAGGGTATAGGTTAGTGCAGTGGTGTTTGGGTAGTGTAGGGGGTCATGCTGGGGTTAGTGTTTTAGGGTTTAGGGTAGTGCAGTGGTGTTTGGGTAGTATAGGGGGTCGTGCTGGGGATAGTGTTTTAGGGTTTAGGGTAGTGCAGTGGTGTTTGTGTAGTGTGGGAGGTCATGCTGGGGGTAGATTTAGGGTTTAGTGTAGTGCAGTGGTGTTTAGGTAGTGTAGGGAGTCGTGCTGGGGGTAGTGTTTTAGGGTTTAGGGTAGTCCAGTGGTGTTTGTGTAGTATAGGGAGTCATGCTGGGGGTAGTGTTTTAGGGTTTAGGGTAGTGCAGTGGTGTGCTGGGGTAGTGTAGGGGGTCGTGCTGGGGTAGTGTTTTAGGGTTTAGGGTAGTGCAGTGGTGTTTGTGTAGTGTAGGGGGTCATGCTGGCGGTAGTGTTTTAGGGTTTAGGGTAGTGCAATGGTGTTTGTGTAGTGTAGGGGTAGTGTTTTAGGGTTTAGGGTAGTGCAGTGGTGTTTGTGTACTGTAGGGGGTCGTGCTGGGTTCTAGTGTTTTAGGGTTTAGGGTAGTGCAGTGGTATTTGTGTAGTGTAGGGGTAGATTTAGGGTTTAGGGTAGTGCAGTGGTGTTTGGGTAGTGTAGGGGGTCGTGCTGGGGGTAGTGTTTTTGAGTTTAGGGTAGTGCAGTTGTGTTTGGTTAGTGAAGGGGGTCGTGCTGGGGGTAGTGTTTTAGGGTTTAGGGTAGAGCAGTGGTGTTTGGGTAGTGTAGGGGTCAACCAACATGAATTTGTCCTTGTGTGATGTAACCAATGCTCATGTAAAGCACTCCAATACCTGACCAGTCTGCACTATATAAAACTGCAAAAAAACAAAAAATAAAAAGTGTTTTGCACACTTCTGTCATTGGGCTATACGTGGGCTACCTCTGGGTGGTATTTGTGCTACATTTGGGCTCTTTTTTCTCTGGTGGCCATCTTGGGAGACTTATTTGTTATGAAGTTTCCAAATTTCCTCATTTACTACAGTCTCCTCAGTAGGAAATGCTTTCAGTTTTTTACTTTGATTCCATCAAGAAGGCATTCAGATGTGTCTCACATCTGCCATAAATTCAGAATGTTAGCACTCTAGTTGTTCATTAGATCACTGTAGTAAAGCTACTGCTCACCAAGGAGTTAACTGGAAGTCTACTGCTGGTATTGAAAGTGATTGTTTCAGTCTGCATGTCAGAATTTTCTAATGAAATAGAAGAGGATTTGAGATCTCACTTAAAACATGCCCTAAATTTTCTTTTTGCAGCACTAACCATACTTTCTATGGCAAAATGAACCCCCTCATTTTGTTCCTTTTTAAATTAAATGTTTTAAGTGTTACCAGTTTATTCCAATCAAGATGGCTTCAGGTGTGCCATACTTTTGTCATAAGTAAGGCTGTTAGCACTCTAGTTCTTCTTTAGAACACTCTGGGAAGCTGCAGTAGAACACAAAGGCATCAACTGACAGGCTGCTCCTGTTGAAATATAACAGGAAGATATTTGAGATCTCACTTAAAACATGTCCTAATTTTTCTTTCTACAGCACTAACCATAATTTCTATGGCAAAATGAACCCCCTCATTTTGTTCCTTTTTAAATTAAATGTTTTAAGTGTTACCAGTTTATTCCAATCAAGATGGCTTCAGGTGTGCCATACTTTTGTCATAAGTAAGACTGTTAGCGCTCTAGTTGTTCTTTAGAACACTCTGGGAAGCTGCAGTAGAACACAAAGGCATCAACTGACAGGCTGCTCCTGTTGAAATATTACAGGAAGATATTTGAGATCACACTTGAAACATGTCCTAATTTTTCTTTCTACAGCACTAACCATAATTTCTATGACAAAATGAACCCCATCATTTTGTTCCTTTTTAAATTAAATGTTTTAAGTGTTACCAGTTTATTCCAATCAAGATGGCTTCAGGTGTGCCATACTTTTGTCATAAGTAAGGCTGTTAGCACTCTAGTTGTTCTTTAGAACACTCTGGGAAGCTGCAGTAGAACACAAAGGAATCAACTGACAGTCTCTGCCATTGTTGGATGTACATGTTTTACTGAGAATGTCAGACTTCATTCTCACATGACTGAGAAAGATAATGTGAATTTACAGAAAATATGCTCTCATTTTAGCTTCTGGAGCACCTTCCAAAACTGTATGGGACAAGCATGTGAAAATAGTTTTCTCTCAAACATGATTCATGATATCCCAGCAGAAGGTTTTTCACAGGGTAAAATCACCTTAGAACACACCACAATTCCTGAAATTAGTATGGTACCATCAACAAATGAATTCTAATGTAACTAAAGTCTGTTATCACCCTTTATACTTCTCCTTTTGGTAACCCTCAAAATCTTCGATTCACTACAATGCATTTCAATGGGGTACTATCATTTATATTGGTCTCAAGATGGCTGCCAGCAATTCCAGTATGAAGTGCTGACAGCCAATCAGATCTCACGATGACATGTGTGGTTAGGCTCCGCCCAGATATATATGTGTTTTTACTTTTGATTTTCTCAGCAACTACTGAACGGATTTACACTATTTAACAAAAGGGTTCTTTCTGAACCAAGAACTACCTCTTTGCCAAATTTGGTGTAATTCCGTTCAGCAGTTCGGGCTGTAGCCTTGCATAAAGTTTCCTATGGGAAATTGATTTTTGACTCTTACTTTTTAATTTCTCCGCAACTACTGAACGGATTTACACCATTTAACAAAAGGGTTCTTTCTGAACCAAGAACTACCTCTTTGCCAAATTTTGTGTAATTCCGTTCAGCAGTTCGGGCTGTAGCCGTGGCTAAAGTTTCCTATGGGAAAATGAATGGGGAAAACACGTTTTGGGACCCCCTTTTTCTCGGCCCCCGCTGAGCGAATCACCCCGAAACCTTCAGGGTAGGAGCGGACCGGAGCGGGCCATAAAGTTTGAAAATTTCGCGAAGATTCGTCAACCGACGCAAGAGTTATTTCAAATAGAATGTTGCGGATTTCCTATGGAAAATAGGTCATAACTATAACTATCTACTGGCGACTGCCAGTAGATAATATATATATATATATATATATATATATATATATATATATATATATATATATATATATATTCACTGAAAAAACCATAAGGTTTTAGGGACAGTTATAGTTAGTTGGACATTGCACTCGTACAAAACCCGTGAAATTCCCTGTTATAGTTAGTTCAGGTAACTATAACTCGCGCCCCCGCAATGCACTGCTGATGACGTCACATATTACAAAAGAAACAATTGATGGACGGAATGCTGGACAATGCAAACATTCACCCCCAGTCACAAGGATCTGGGTTAAATCCATCATTCTTTTGCTCACCACACCACCCCAGTTTGGACCCAGCCATATGCAAATCAGTCTTGACCCTGTTCCTTTTGGGAACAGTCCAGCCTGAACTGCCAAGCCAGGTCCTCCCTGGACCGGAAACAAGCATCCTGGGACCGGTTTCAGGGCATCACCCTTCTTCAGCCAGGCTAGCTTGAATCCAGTGGTGTAGTGAGCAAGGGACCCACGTCTGGGCATACCCTTCCCACTTAGGGGCGACAAATGCAAAAGAAACAATTGATGGACGGAATGCTGGACAATGCAAACATTCACCCCCAGTCACAAGGATCTGGGTTAAATCCATCATTCTTTTGCTCACCACACCACCCCAGTTTGGACCCAGCCATATGCAAATCAGTCTTGACCCTGTTCCTTGTGGGAACAGTCCAGCCCGAACTGCCAAGCCAGGTCCTCCCTGGACCGGAAACAAGCATCCTGGGACCGGTTTCAGGGCATCACCCTTCTTCAGCCAGGCTAGCTTGAATCCAGTGGTGTAGTGAGCAAGGGACCCACGTCTGGGCATACCCTTCCCACTTAGGGCGACAAATGCAAAAGAAACAATTGATGGACGGAATGCTGGACAATGCAAACATTCACCCCCAGTCACAAGGATCTGGGTTAAATCCATCATTCTTTTGCTCACCACACCACCCCAGTTTGGACCCAGCCATATGCAAATCAGTCTTGACCCTGTTCCTTGTGGGAACAGTCCAGCCCGAACTGCCAAGCCAGGTCCTCCCTGGACCGGAAACAAGCATCCTGGGACCGGTTTCAGGGCATCACCCTTCTTCAGCCAGGCTAGCTTGAATCCAGTGGTGTAGTGAGCAAGGGACCCACGTCTGGGCATACCCTTCCCACTTAGGGCGACAAATGCAAAAGAAACAATTGATGGACGGAATGCTGGACAATGCAAACATTCACCCCCAGTCACAAGGATCTGGGTTAAATCCATCATTCTTTTGCTCAAACTGAACAGTTGGGTTCAAACTGGAATGGCATGGTGAGCAAAAAAACGATGGATTTAGGCCCAGATCTCTGTACTGGGGTGAATGTATGACATTGTTCTGCATTCTGTCCATCAACTGTTGTTTTTGCATTTGTCACATATTACATCACTCATGACATGGTCAGTGCCATCACTGATGACATCACTGATGACATCTCAAATGACATCACTGATGACATCATCCAGTGACTGTGTGTTTCTGTAAAGTTTAAATATTTTTAATATATATAGGGAAAGGCGTATTGAAGAATGAGTGGGTGTATAAGTGTCTGTATGGATGATTTAGTAGGTGCGTGACTAACTCGATAAGTGAGTGATTAAACGTATCTTACTGAATGCATGGGTTAGTGACAAAAACTGGGTGAATGTCTGTATCCGTCTGTCTGTTGCTGTGTAAGTGGTGCATGGGTTTGTGAATAGCTACATGAGTGGCTATATGAGTTATTGATTGGTTGTCTGAGTATCTGTATGGGTGCCTGAGTGTTTGTGTGGGTGAGGTGTGTGCGACTCTGTGCATAGATGTATGAGTGGGTGATTCACTGGGTGGATGGTTTCAAGAGTGCATCTGTGATAGACTGTATGGGTGGGTAAGTGTGTGTAAGAGTGTGTTAGTGAGTGAATGTATGTCCCAGTGGTACATGTGTGAGTAACTACATATGTGAAAGGCAGTATATATGTGTGTTGGAGTATATAAATAGCTATAAGCGAGAGTGTGTGATTCTGAGAGTGACTGTATGGATGAGTGTGTGCTTGTATCAGTGATTGTATAAGAGCGTAAGAATGTGCTAGTATTTGTATGAGTAAGTGAGCTGGTGTGTGTATAACTGTATAGGTGAGTAAATGGCAGTGTGTTTAATTATTTGCATGACTGACTAGGTGTGTGAGTAACTCTATGGATGAGTGGCGGTGTTTGAGTGTCTATATAGGAGTATGAGTGCATATGATAGTCCTGTACTGAGTGACCATAAGTATGAGTGACTGTACGGGTGAGTGAGTGGATGTGTGTGTGTAGACCTAAGAATCAGTGAGTGGGTATGTAGTTATTGGTGTTGGAGTGTCTATGGTTTTGAGAATGGCAGTCTGTAATTTAGAGTGGGTGTATCAAAGGTTATATTAGGGTGTGAGGAGGTGCAATAAATTCTCACATGGATGATGTCATCAGTGATGTCATTTGAGATGTCATCAGTGATGTCATCAGTGATGTCACTGACCATGTCATGAGTGATGTAATATGTGACGTCATCAGCAGTGCATTGCGGGGGCGCGAGTTATAGTTACCTTAACTAACTATAACGGGGGAATTTCACGGGTTTTGTACGAGTGCAATGTCCAACTAACTATAACTGTCCCTAAAACCTTATGGTTTTTTCAGTGAATTTCTAAGGTTTTTTAAATGCTAATTTCTAACTATAACGTGCTGAAACCTATGGTTTTTTCAGTGAATTTCAAAGGTTTTTTAAATGCTAATTCCTAACTATAACGTGTCTGAAACTTATGGTTTTTCAGTGAATTTCAAAGGTTTTTTAAATGCTAATTCCTAACTATAACGTGTCTGAAACCTATGGTTTTTTCAGTGAATTTCAAAGGTTTTGTAAATGACAATTTTTAAATGTATTAATTGTTATGTTTATTTTTTTGATACTGATTTACAACATTTTTTTAAACTATTTATTTTTAGATATTTTATTTTTTAAATTACATTGTAATTACATTATACATTACATTACAAAATATACTTTCTCAGAATGAATTACTTTAGTTTAAATACTTTGCAAATAGGCAATAGACTTTTAAGTACAGTAGTTACAGTTGTTGCAATGGGCAACACAATTTCAAAAACAAAGCAACATTGAGCTCAATGTGAATTTCTAGTTAAATGCAATTAGTTACTTTATGGATTACTTTTCTAACCACAGGACTGGATCCTAGATTCAGTCCTGGGACATCTCCTGTAAACAGTTGAGTAAAAGCGTTTTGGTTACAGTAGTGATTTTTAAGGAATATTATTGTATTTTAAAAGTTGACACTTAGAAACTTTTTCATATAGAATCACCAATGTTATCCTATGGGAGGAAATTCACTTAGCAGGTAAGTAGTGTTATCGTAACTTTTTCTTACTCAGTGGTGGATCCTGGAACCAGCACTGGTGCATCTCCTGTAAACAGTTGAAAGAATGCGTTTAAGTCACACATGCGATTTTTAAGGAATATTTGTAGTTTGTGAAAATCGACACTGAAACTTTTCTGCTGAAAACCAGACAATGGATTCCTATGGAAGGAAATTCAAGTTACTGGTAAGTACGGTTAGAATTACTTTTCAGGGTCAGTGCTGGGCTAAAAGATGCAGCACTGGGTTCTCTCCTGATAACAGGTGAGTAAATCGGAATTCATAGTTCGGCTGATTTTAGAGAAATATTATAAAGTTCCAAAACTCCACACTTAGAAGAATTTCCAAGTGAAACCAGTCAATGTTAGCCTATGGAAGGAAATTCAAGTTACTGGTAAGTACGGTTAAAATTACTTTTCAGGATCAGTACTGGGCTGAAAGATGCAGCACTGAGGTCTCTCTTGATAACAGGTGAGTAAATCGGAATTCGTAGTTCGGCTGATTTAAGAGGAAAATTATAAAATTCCAAAACTCCACACTTAGAAGAATTTCCAAGTGAAACCAGTCAATGTTAGCCTATGGAAGGAAATTCAAGTTACTGTTAAGTACGGTTAGAATTACTTTTCAGGGTCAGTGCTGGGCTAAAGATGCAGCACTGGGTTCTCTCCTGATAACAGGTGAGTAAATCGGAATTCGTATTTCGTCTGATTTTAGAGGAATATTTGTATGTTTCAAAAATCGACACTTAGAAACTTTTTCAGCAAAAAGCAGGCAATGATATCCTATGGAAGGAAATTCAAGTTACTGGTAAGTACGGTTAAAATTACTTTTCAGGATCAGTACTGGGCTGAAAGATGCAGCACTGAGGTCTCTCCTGATAACAGGTGAGTAAATCGGAATTCGTAGTTCGGCTGATTTTAGAGGAATATTTGCACAATGGTGAAGGAAGGGGTGGGGCCTAAGGTGACATGTCTGCAAACACGCCCTGTGGCGCGTTTTAAGTTGGACAATTAATTCCTCCTCAATCCCGAGGGTCCCTAGGGGCCAACTAGCCCACCAGGTACCTCCAGTATGCGCCTGGGGGCTGCGTTGCAGAGAGGTGTTCAGAGGCCACGCCCCTTTTACAACACTCTGCAACGCAGCTCCGTGGCGCTTACTGGAGGTACCTGGTGGGCTAGTTGGCCCTAGGGACCCTCAGGATTGAAAAGGAATTTATTCCCCATCTTAAAACGCGCCACGGGGCCTGTTTGCACACATGTCACCTGAAGCCCCGCCCCCTCCCTTCACCACTGTGGCAACGCACCCCGTGGCGCGTTTTAAGTTGGGGGATTAAGTCCCCTTGAATGCTGAGGGTCCCTGGAGTCCAACTAGCCCACCATATACCTCCAAAAGCGCCACAGAGCTGCGTTGCAGAGAGGTGTAAAAGGGGCGTGGCCTCTGTACACGTCTCTGCAACGCAGCCCCTGAGTGCATACTGGAGGTTCCTGGTGGGCTAGTTGGCCCCAGGGACCCCCAGTATTCAAGGGGAGTCGTTCCCCTCTGCAAACGCGCCAGGGCGCGTTTGCAGAGTACTGCAGGGAGGGGCGGGGCCTCCCGGCACGATGCCGGTCGTTTTTATTTTTCTATTTTTTTTTTTTAATGGGAGGGGGCTGCGTGGCCCCCGTTCCGTTGCCCACTTTTGGCCCCGGGGACCCCATCCCCCAGGGCCTGAGCATTTATTTTATTTTTAAATTTAAAAAAAAAAAAAAACGGGAAGGGGGCCGCGTGGGCTTGTATTGGCCCGGGGACCCCATCCCCCGGGGTATGGCCTCGATTTTTGATTTTTTTATTTGGAGGGGGCTGCGTGGCCCCCCTCCTCAGGCTCATTAAGGCCCCGGGGACCCCATCCCCGGGGCCGGCCTTACACTTTTTTCTTTTTTTCTTTTTTTTTAAATTTGGGGAGGGGGCTGCGTGGCCCCCCTCCTGCCACTATGGCCCGGGGACCCCATCCCCCGGGGCCTGGCCTCTGGTTGGGGACTGTGAGGGGTCCCCAATCCCCCCACAGTCCCAGCCGGCTCCCCGCCTCCTGCGCGAGCCGGCATTGCTTTCCACATGGGGAGCAGCTAACATGCTGCTCCCCATGTGGAAAAGCAATCAGCTTTGGATATTGGAAGCGAGAGCAGGTTTCCTGCTCTCTCTTCTAATATCCAAAGCAAGATTTGCAATGACAGGACGGGAGCCGCGAGGCTCCCGTCCTGTCATTACAAACAGCAGTGTCCCAGGGTAGGCACCCCAGGACACTGCAGGAGCCGGCCCTGGGGGTGGCGGTCCCCAGGGCCATCACTGGCTCCAGGAGGGGGGCCGCGCGGCCCCCTCCCACATTTCAAAGCCCGGGGAGGTGGTGGTCCCCGGGGCCGAGAGTCAAAACGGACCCCCATTTTTAATTTTTAGTGCCCCGGGAGGTGGCGGTTCCCGGGGCGTGTGGGGGCTGGAGCCCCCCACACAGGTAAAATAAATAAAACAGAAGCCCGGGGAGGTGGCGGTCCCGGGGCAGCGGGAGGGCAAAGAGCCCTCCCGCACCATTTGTTAAAGCCCCGGGGGGTGGCGGTCCCCGGGGCTTAGGAGACCATAGAGGCCCCCATACATCAATTAACCCCCACCATGCCCCCGGGACTTGGCCCACCCGGGGGCAAATTAACTTTTTTTCGGCAGGATCCGCGCACCCTGAGCGCATCCTGCTGATTTAAAAAAAATAAAAAATGCTTTTTTTTGCCCAGGGGGTCCTTGTGGGACCCCCTGAGCAGGCCTAGGGGGTTAGGGTGTTTCTACCCTGCCCCCTTTGTGCACTTTGCGCACTTGTTTCTGTCCCTCGGTTATACCGAGGGACAAAATGGCTGCCAACACTTCCTGAATCGGAATGTTGACAGCCAGCTGACAGCCAATTAGCATGCAGCTCGTGATCGGGAGGGTACGCGGACCCTACTCGGCCATAGATATATATGTGACTTTACTTGTGAATTTCTCAGGAACTACTGAACGGATTTACACCATTTAAGCAAAAGGCACCAGTCTGAACCAAGGGTTACCTCTTTGCCAAATTTGGTGTAATTCCGTTCAGCAGTTCGGGCTGTAGCTGCGACTAAAGGTTCCTAAGGAAAAATGAATGGGGAAAACACGTCTTGGGACCCCCCTTTTTTCTCGGCCCCCGCTTGACGAATCAACCCGAGACTTTCAGGGTAGGAGCGTAGCGGAGCGCTAACAAGTTGGAAACTTTCGCGAAGATTCGTCAACCGGCGCCAACGTTATTTCAAATAGAATGTCGCGGATTTCCTATGGATAATAGGTCCTAACTATAACTATCTACTGGCGACCGCCAGTAGATAATATATATATATATATATATATATATATATATATATATTATCTACTGGCGGTCGCCAGTAGATAGTTATAGTTACAACCTATTATCCATAGAATCAGCGACATTCTATTTGAAATAACTCTCTTGCCGGTTGACGTATCTTCGCAAAATTTTCAAACTTTGTGGCCGCTCCGGTCCGCTCCTGCCCTGAAAGTCTCGGGAGATTCGTCAGGCGGCAGAGGGGTCCTAAAGCGTTTTCCCCATGCAATTTTCCATAGGAAACTTTAGACACGGCTACAGCCCGAACTGCTGAACGGAATTACACCAAATTTGGCAAGAGGTAGTTCTTGGTTCAGAAAGAACCCTTTTTGTTAAATGGTGTAAATCCGTTCAGTAGTTGCTGAGAAAATCAAAAGTAAAAGATAGTGATATCTATGGGCACGGAGGATTCGCGACCCTGAGCGCACCCTGCGCGCACCGTCCCGATCACGAGCTGCATGTTAATTGGCTGTCAGCTGGCTGTCAACATTCCGATTCAGGAAATGTTGGCAGCCATTTTATCCTCGGTAGAACCGAGGACAAAGCAAGTGCGCAAAGCACAAAGGGGGCAGGGTAGAAACACCCTGACCCTGGGTTTGCTCAGGGGTCCCACAAGGACCCCTAGACAAAATTTTTTTTTTTTATAAAAATCGGCAGGATGCGCTCAGGGTGCGCGAATCCTGCCGAAAATAAAAAATCGAGCGCGGTCTCCCGCGCTTCGATGTTAATGGCCGCCGGGTGGGCCAAGTCCCGGGGGCATGCTGGGGGGTTCATTTTATGTGTGGGGGCCTCTAAGGGCCCCCAAGCCCGGGACCGCCACCTCCCGGGGCTTCTTTTTATTTAACAAAAACCTGTGTGGGGGGCTCCAGCCCCCACACGCCCGAGACCACCACCTCCCGGGGCACTAAGAAAAATTACAATGGGAGTCCATTTTGGACCCCCAAGCCCCGGGGACCACCACCTTCCCTGGGCTTTCAAAATGTAGGGAGGGGGCAGCGCGGCCCCCTCCTGGAGCCTGTGGTGGCCCTGGGGACCGCCACCCCCAGGGCCGGCTCCTGCAGTGTCCCGGGTGCCTACCCCGGGACACTGCTGTTTGCAATGAAAGGACGGGAGCCTCGCGGCTCCGTCCTGTCATTGCAAACTGCTTGGATATTGGAAGAGAGAGCAGAAACCTGCTCTCTCTTCCAATATCCAAAGCCGACTGCTTTCCACATGGGGAGCTGCATCTTAGCAGCTCCCCATGTGTAAAAGCAATGCCGGCTCCCGTAGGACACGGGAGTCGGGCGGGACTGTGGGGGCTTGGGGACCCCCACAGTCCCCAACGAGAGGCCAGGCCCGGGGATGGTGTCCCCGGGGCCATAAGTGGCCACAGAGGGGGCCATGCAGCCCCCTCCCAAAGTAAAAAATTGAAAAAAAATAAAAAAAAGTGCAAGGCCGGCCCGGGGATGGGGTCCCGGGGCCTTAAATGGCCTGAGGAGGGGGCCACGCAGCCCCCTCCAAATAAAAAAAAGAGGCCATGCCCCGGGGGATGGGGTCCCGGGGCCAATACAGGCCCAGGGAAGGGGGGCCACGCGGCCCCCTTCCCGTTTTTATTTTTATTTTAATTTTTAAAAAAGGGGTAAGGCCCTGGGGATGGGGTCCCCAGGGCCTAAAAATAGGAAAAGGAAGGGGGCCACACAGCCCCCTTCAGGAGAAAAAAAAAAAAACGATCGGGCCCGTAGGCCCCGCCCCTTCCTTCACCACTCTGCAAACGCGCCCCTGGCGCGTTTGCAGAGAAGCAATTCCCCTTGAATACTGGGGGTCCCTGGGGGCCAACTAGCCCACCAGGAACCTCCAGTATGCGCCAGGGGCTGCCTTGCAGAGAGGTGTACAGAGGCCACGCCCCTTTTACACCTCTCTGCAACGCAGCTCTATAGCGCTTTTGGAGGTATATGGTGGGCTAGTTGCACCCCAGGGACCCTCAGGATTCAAGGGAGTTAATCCCCGACTTAAAACACGCCACGGGGCGCGTTTGCACAGTGGTGAAGGGAGGGCGGGGCTTCAGGTGACATGTGTGCAAACAGGCCCCGTGGCGCGTTTTAAGATGGGGAATTAAATCCTCTTCAATCCTGAGGGTCCCTGGGGGCCAACTAGCCCAACAGGTACGTCCAGAAAGCGCCATAGAGCTGCGTTGCAGAGAGGTGTAAAAGGGGTGTGGCCTCTGTACTTGTCTCTGCAACGCAGCCCCTGGCGCATACTGGAGGTTCCTGGTGGGCTAGTTGGCCCGTAGGGACCCTCATGATTCAAGGGGACTTAATCCCCCAACTTAAAACGCGCCACGGGCGCGTTTGCACAGATGTCACCTCAGGCCCCGCCCCCTCCCTTCACCATTGTGCAAATATTCCTCTAAAATCAGCCGAAATACGAATTCTGATTTACTCACCTGTTATCAGGAGAGACCTCAGTGCTGCATCTTTCAGCCCAGTACTAATCCTGAAAAGTAATTTTAACCGTACTTACCAGTAACTTGAATTTCCTTCCATAGGCCTACATTGACTGGTTTCACTTGGAAATTCTTCTAAGTGTGGAGTTTTGGAACTTTAAAATATTCCTCTAAAATCAGCCGAAATACGAATTCCGATTTACTCACCTGTTATCAGGAGAGACCTCAGTGCTGTATCTTTCAGCCCAGTACTGGTCCTGAAAAGTAATTTTAACCGTACTTACCAGTAACTTGAATTTCCTTCCATAGGCTAACATTGACTGGTTTCACTTGGAAATTCTTCTAAGTGTGGAGTTTTGGAACTTTAAAATATTCCTCTAAAATCAGCCGAAATACGAATTCCGATTTACTCACCTGTTATCAGGAGAGACCTCAGTGCTGCATCTTTCAGCCCAGTACTGATCCTCAAAAGTAATTTTAACCGTACTTACCAGTAACTTGAATTTCCTTCCATAGGATATCATTGCCTGCTTTTTGCTGAAAAAGTTTCTAAGTGTTGATTTTGAAACATACAAATATTCCTCTAAAATCAGCCGAAATCCGAATTCTGATTTACTCACCTGTTATCAGGAGAGACCTCAGTGCTGCATCTTTCAGCCCAGTACTGGTCCTGAAAAGTAATTTTAACCGTACTTACCAGTAACTTGAATTTCCTTCCATAGGCTAACATTGACTGGTTTCACTTGGAAATTCTTCTAAGTGTGGAGTTTTGGAACTTTAAAATATTCCTCTAAAATCAGCCGAAATACGAATTCCGATTTACTCACCTGTTATCAGGAGACACCTCAGTGCTGCATCTTTCAGCCCAGTACTGATCCTCAAAAGTAATTTTAACCGTACTTACCAGTAACTTGAATTTCCTTCCATAGGATATCATTGCCTGCTTTTTGCTGAAAAAGTTTCAAAGTGTTGATTTTTGAAACATACAAATATTCCTCTAAAATCAGCCGAAATCCGAATTCTGATTTACTCACCTGTTATCAGGAGAGACCTCAGTTCTGCATCTTTCAGCCCAGTACTGGTCCTGAAAAGTAATTTTAACCGTACTTACCAGTAACTTGAATTTCCTTCCATAGGCTAACATTGACTGGTTTCACTTGGAAATTCTTCTAAGTGTGGAGTTTTGGAACTTTAAAATATTCCTCTAAAATCAGCCGAAATACGAATTCCGATTTACTCACCTGTTATAAGGAGAGACCTCAGTGCTGTATCTTTCAGCCCAGTACTGGTCCTGAAAAGTAATTTTAACCGTACTTACCAGTAACTTATATTTTCTTCCATAGGAATCCATTGTCTGGTTTTCAGCAGAAAAGTTTCAAAGTGTCGATTTTCACAAACTACAAATATTCCTTAAAAATCGCCTGTATGTCTTAAACGCATTCTTTCAACTGTTTACAGGAGATGCACCAGTGCTGGATCCAGGATCCAACACTGAGTAAGAAAAAGTAACGATAACAGTTTTTACCTGCTAAGTGAATTTCCTTCCATAGGATAACATTGGTGATTCTATGAGAAAAAGTTTCTAAGTGTCAACTTTTAAAATACAATAATATTCCTTAAAAATCACGACTGTAACCAAAACGCTTTTACTCAACTGTTTACAGGAGATGTACCAGGACTGAATCTAGGATCCAGTCCTGTGGTTAGAAAAGTAATCCATAAAGTAACTAATTGCATTTAACTAGAAATTCACATTGAGCTGAATGTTGCATTGTGTTTGAAAATGTGTTGCCCATTGCAACAACTGTAACTACTGTACTTAAAAGTCTATTGCCTATGTGCAAAGTATTTAAACTAAAGTAATTCATTCTGAGAAAGTATTTTTGTAATGTAATGTATAATGTAATTACAATGTAATTTAAAAAATAAAATATGTAAAAGAAATTGTTTCTAAAAATGTAGTAAATCAGTATGAAAAAAATTTATATAAAAATTAATACATTTAAAAATTGTCATTTATAAAACCTTTGAAATTCACTGAAAAAACCGTAGGTTTCAGGCACGTTATAGTTACAAATTAGCATTTTAAAAACCTTTGAAATTCACTGAAAAAACCATAGGTTTCAGGCAACGTTATAGTTAGAAATTAGCATTTAAAAAACCTTTGAAATTCACTGAAAAAACCATAAGTTTTAGGGACAGTTATACTTAGTTGGACATTGCACTCGTACAAAACCCGTGAAATTCCCCGTTATAGTTAGTTCAGCTAACTATAACTCGCGCCCGCAATGCACTGCTGATGACGTCACATATTACATCACTCATGACATGGCCAGTGACATCACTGATGACATCACTGATGACATCTCAAATGACATCACTGATGACATCATCCACGTGATAATCTGATGCAGCTCCTCACACCCTAATATAACCTTTGATACACCCAATCTAAATTACAGAGTGCCATTCGCAAAACCATAGACACTCCAACACCAATAACTACATACCCACTCACTGATTCTTAGGTCTACACACACACATCCACTCACTCACCCGTACAGTCACTCATACTTATGGTCACTCAGTACAGGACTATCATATGCACTCTTACTCCTATATAGACACTCAAACACCGCCACTCATCCATAGAGGTACTCACACACCTAGTCAGTCATGCAAATAATTAAACACACTGCCATTTACTCACCTATACAGTTATACACACACCAGCTCACTTAATCATACAAATACTAGCACATTGTTACGCTCTTATACAATCACTGATACAAGCACACACTCATCCATACAGCCACTATCACAATCACTCACTCTCGCTTATAGCTATTTATATACTCCAATACACATATATACTGCCTTTCACATATGTAGTTACTCACACATGTACCACTGGGACATACATTCACTCACTAACACGCTCTTACACACACTTACCCACCCATACAGTCTATCACAGATGCACTCTTGAAACCATCCACCCAGTGAATCACCCACTCACACATCTATGCACAGTCGCACACACCCCATCCACACAAACACTCAGGCACCCATACAGATACTCATAGAACCAATCAATAACCCATATAGACACTCATGTAGCTATTCGCAAATCCATGCATCCACTTACACACCAACAGACGGATACAGACATTCACACAGTTTAGCCACTAACCCATGCATTCAGTAAGATACGTTTAATCACTCACTTGTAGAGTCAGTCACGCACGTACTAAATCATCCATTCAGACACTTATACACCCACTCATTCTTCAATACGCCTTTCCCTATATATATTAAACATATTTAAACTTTACAGAAACACACAGTCACTGGATGATGTCATCAGTGATGTCATTTGAGATGTCATCAGTGATGTCACTGACCATGTCATGAGTGATGTAATATGTGACGTCATCAGCAGTGCATTGCGGGGCGCGAGTTATAGTTAGCTGAACTAACTATAACGGGGGAATTTCACGGGTTTTGTACGAGTGCAATGTCCAACTAAGTATAACTGTCCCTAAAACTTATGGTTTTTTCAGTGAATTTCAAAGGTTTTTTAAATGCTAATTTCTAACTATAACGTGCCTGAAACCTACGGTTTTTCAGTGAATATATATATATATATATTCACTGAAAAAAACCATAGGTTTTAGGGACAGTTATAGTTACTTGGACATTGCACTCGTACAAAACCCGTGAAATTCCCCGTTATAGTTAGTTCAGCTAACTATAACTCGCGCCCGCAATGCACTGCTGATGACGTCACATATTACATCACTCATGACATGGTCAGTGACATCACTGATGACATCACTGATGACATCTCAAATGACATCACTGATGACATCACTGATGACATCACTGATGACATCATCCAGTGACTGTGTGTTTCTGTAAAGTTTAAATATTTTTAATATATATAGGAAAAGACGTATTGAAGAATGAGTGGGTGTGTAAGTGTCTGTATGGATGATTTAGTAGGTGCGTGACTGACTCTATAAGTGAGTGATTTAACGTATCTTACTGAATGCATGGGTTAGTGACTAAACTGGATGAATGTCTGTATCCGTCTGTCTGTTGCTATGTAAGTGGCTGCATGTGTTTGTGAATAGCTACATGAGTGTCTATATGAGTTATTGAATGCTTGTCTGAGTATCTGTATGGGTGCCTGAGTGTTTGTGTGGGAGGGGTGTGTGCAACTCTGTGCATAGATGTGTGAGTGGGTGATTCACTGGGTGGATGGTTTCAAGAGTGCATCTGTGATAGACTGTATGGGTGGGTAAGTGTGTGTAAGAGTGTGTTAGTGAGTGAATGTATGTCCCAGTGGTACATGTGTGAGTAACTACATATGTGAAAGGCAGTATATATGTGTGTTGGAGTATATAAATAGCTATAAGCAAGAGTGAGTGATTGTGATAGTGGCTGTATGGATGAGTGTGTGCTTGTATCAGTGATTGTATAAGAGCGTAACAATGTGCTACTATTTGTATGAGTAAGTGAGCTGGTGTGTGTATAACTGTATAGGTGAGTAAATGGCAGTGTGTTTAATTATTTGCATGACTGACTAGGTGTGTGAGTATCTCTATGGATGAGTGGCGTTGTTTGAGTGTCTATATAGGAGTAAGAGTGCATATGATAGTCCTGTACTGAGTGACCGTAAGTATGAGTGACTGTACGGGTGAGTGAGTGGATGTGTGTGTGTAGACCTAAGAATCAGTGAGTGGGTATGTAGTTATTGGTGTTGGAGTGTCTATGGTTTTGCGAATGGCAGTCTGTAATTTAGAGTGGGTGTATCAAAGGTTATATTAGGGTGTGAGGAGGTGCATCAGATTATCACATGGATGATGTCATCAGTGATGTCATTTGAGATGTCATCAGTGATGTCATCAGTGATGTCACTGACCATGTCATGAGTGATGTAATATGTGACGTCATCAGCAGTGCATTGCGGGGCGCGAGTTATAGTTAGCTGAACTAACTATAACGGGGAATTTCACGGGTTTTGTACGAGTGCAATGTCCAAGTAACTATAACTGTCCCTAAAACCTATGGTTTTTTCAGTGAATTTCAAAGGTTTTTTAAATGCTAATTTGTAACTATAACGTGTCTGAAACCTATGGTTTTTCAGTGAATTTCAAAGGTTTTTAAATGCTAATTTGTAACTATAACGTGTCTGAAACCTATGGTTTTTTCAGTGAATTTCAAAGGTTTTTTAAATGCTAATTTCTAACTATAACGCGCCTGAAACCTACGGTTTTTTCAGTGAATTTCAAAGGTTTTGTAAATGACAATTTTAAAATGTATTAATTGTTATATTAATTTTTTTCATACTGATTTACTACATTTTTAGAAACAATTTTTTTTTACATATTTTATTTTTAAATTACATTGTAATTACATTATACATTACATTACAAAAATACTTTCTCAGAATGAATTACTTTAGTTTAAATACTTTGCAGATAGGCAATAGACTTTTAAGTACAGTAGTTACAGTTGTTGCAATGGGCAACACATTTTCAAACACAATGCAACATTCAGCTCAATGTGAATTTCTAGTTAAATGCAATTAGTTACTTTATGGATTACTTTTGTAACCACAGGACTGGATCCTAGATTCAGTCCTGGTACATCTCCTGTAAACAGTTGACTAAAAGCATTTTGGTTACAGTCGTGCTTTTTAAGGAATATTATTGTATTTTAAAAGTTGACACTTAGAAACTTTTTCTCATAGAATCACCAATGCTATCCTATGGAAGGAAATTCACTTAGCAGGTAAAAACTGTTATCGTTACTTTTTCTTACTCAGTGTTGGATCCTGGATCCAGCACTGGTGCATCTCCTGTAAACAGTTGAAAGAATGCGTTTAAGTCATACAGGCGATTTTTAAGGAATATTTGTAGTTTGTGAAAATCAACACTTTGAAACTTTTTTGCTGAAAACCAGTCAATCTTAGCCTATGAAGGAAATTCAAGTTACCGGTAAGTACGGTTAAAATTACTTTTCAGGACCAGTACTGGGCTGAAAGATGCAGCACTGAGGTCTCTCCTGATAACAGGTGAGTAAATCGGAATTCGTATTTCGGCTGATTTTAGAGGAATATTTTAAAGTTCCAAAACTCCACACTTAGAAGAATTTCCAAGTGAAACCAGTCAATGTTAGCCTATGGAAGGAAATTCAAGTTACTGGTAAGTACGGTTAAAATTACTTTTCAGGACCAGTACTGGGCTGAAAGATACAGCACTGAGGTCTCTCCTTATAACAGGTGAGTAAATCGGAATTCGTATTTCGGCTGATTTTACAGGAATATTTGTATGTTTCAAAAATCAACACTTAGAAACTTTTTCAGCAAAAAGCAGGCAATGATATCCTATGGAAGGAAATTCAAGTTACTGGTAAGTACGGTTACAATTACTTTTGAGGATCAGTACTGGGCTGAAAGATGCAGCACTGAGGTCTCTCCTGATAACAGGTGAGTAAATCGGAATTCGTATTTCGGCTGATTTTAGAGGAATATTTTAAAGTTCCAAAACTCCACACTTAGAAGAATTTCCAAGTGAAACCAGTCAATGT
Organism: Calotriton arnoldi; assembly: GCA_963921515.1. Taxonomy (NCBI): domain Eukaryota; kingdom Metazoa; phylum Chordata; class Amphibia; order Caudata; family Salamandridae; genus Calotriton; species Calotriton arnoldi. The sequence goes on along the minus strand of CAWUFW010009097.1, from coordinate 244,385 downwards.
TAGCCTATGAAGGAAATTCAAGTTACCGGTAAGTACGGTTAAAATTACTTTTCAGGACCAGTACTGGGCTGAACGATGCAGCACTGAGGTCTCTCCTGATAACAGGTGAGTAAATCGGAATTCGTATTTCGGCTGATTTTAGAGGAATATTTTAAAGTTCCAAAACTCCACACTTAGAAGAATTTCCAAGTGAAACCAGTCAATGTTAGCCTATGGAAGGAAATTCAAGTTACTGGTAAGTATGGTTAGAATTACTTTTCAGGACCAGTACTGGGCTGAAAGATACAGCACTGAGGTCTCTCCTGATAACAGGTGAGTAAATCGGAATTCGTATTTCGGCTGATTTTAGAGGAATATTTGCACAATGGTGAAGGGAGGGCGGGGCCTGAGGTGACATCTGTGCAAACGCGCCCGTGGCGCGTTTTAAGTTGGGGAATTAAGTCCCCTTGAATCCTGAGGGTCCCTAGGGGCCAACTAGCCCACCAGGAACCTCCAATATGCGCCAGGGGCTGCGTTGCAGAGACGTGTAGAGAGGCCACACCCCTTTTACACCTCTCTGCAACGCAGCTCTGTGCGCTTTCTGGATGTACCTGTTGGGCTAGTTGGCCCCCAGGGACCCTCAGGATTGAAGGGATTTAATTCCCCATCTTAAAACGCGCCACGGGACCTGTTTGCACACATGTCACCTGAAGCCCCGCCCCTCCCTTCACCACTGTGCAAACGCGCCCCGTGGCGCGTTTTAAGTTGGGGGATTAAGTCCCCTTGAATCCTGAGGGTCCCCGGAGTCCAACTAGCCCACCATATACCTCCAAAAAGTGCCACAGAGCTGCGTTGCAGAGAGGTGTAAAAGGGTGTGGCCTCTCTACACGTCTCTGCAACGCAGCCCCTGGCGCATATTGGAGGTTCCTGGTGGGCTAGTTGGCCCTGAGACCCCCAGTATTCAAGGGGAATTCGTTCCCTCTCTGCAAACGCGCCAGGGGCGCGTTTGCAGAGTGGTGAAGGAAGGGGCGGGGCCTGCGGGCCCGATCGTTTAAAAAAAAAAAAAAATTATTTTGTCCCCTGAAGAGGGGCTGTGTGGCCCCCTTCCTTTTTCCTGTTTTTATGCCCTGGGGACCCCATCCCCCAGGGCCTTACCCCTTTTTTAAATTTTTAATTAAAAAAAACGGGAAGGGGGCCGCGTGGCCCCCTTCCCTGGGCCTGTATTGGCCCGGGGACCCCATACCCCGGGGCATGGCCTTTTATTTTTATTCTTTGGAGGGTGGCTGCGTGGCCCCCCTCCTCTGGCCATTTAAGGCCCCGGGGACCCCATCCCCCGGGGCCGGCCTTTCCATTTTTTAAATTTTTTTTTATTTTTCTTTTTTGGGGAGGGGGTCCGCGTGGCCCCCCTTCTGGGCCACTACTTGCCCCGGGGACCCCATCCCCGGGGCTGGCCCTCTCCGTTGGGGACTGTGGGGGGTCCCCAATCCCCCACAGTCCCGCCGGCTCCCCACGTCCCTTGGGAGCCGGCATTGCTTTTCCACATGGGGAGCAGCTGACATGCTGCTCCCCATGTGGAAAAGCTGATGTGCTTTGGATATTGGAAGAGAGAGCAGGTTTCCCTGCTCTCTCTTCCAATATCCAAAGCAGTTTGCTATGGCAGGACGGGAGCCGCGAGGCTCCCGTCCTGCCATAGCAAACTACAGTGTCCCGGGGTAGGCACCCCGGGACACTGCAGGAGCCGGCCCTGGGGGTGGCGGTCCCCAGGGCCATTAAGGGCTCCAGGAAGGGGGCCGCGAGGCCCTCCCTACATCAGCACAGCCCCGGGAGGTGGTGGTCCCCGGGGCTTCGGGGTCCAAACGGACCCCCATTTTAATTTGTTAGTGCCCCGGGAGGTGGCGGTCTCGGGGCGTGTGGGGGGCTGGAGCCCCCACACAGGTTGTTAAATTAATTTAAAAAAGCCCCGGGAGGTGGTGGTCCCCGGGGCTGCGGGAGGGCTCAGAGCCTTCCCGCACCATTTTAAAAAAGCCCCGGGGGGTGGCGGTCCCCGGGGCTTGGGGGCCCTTTGAGGCCCCCACACATTAAATTATCCCCCCCCCCACCATGCCTCCGGGACTTGGGCCACCTGGGGGCCAATTAACATCAAAGCGCGGGAGACCGCACTTCGATTTTTTTTTTTTTGGCAGGATTCGCGCACCCTGAGCGCACCCTGCCGATTTTTTTTTTTTTTAAATGCTTTTTTTCCCCAGGGGGTCCTTGTGGGACCCCTGAGCAGGCCTAGGGGTTAGGGTGTTTCTACCCTGCCCCCTTTGTGCGTTTTGCGCACTTGTTTCTTTTTTTCTCGGCGGGATCCGCGCACCCTAAGCGCATCCCGCCGATTAAAAAATAAAAATAATCTTTTTCTGCCCAGGGGGTCCTTGTGGGACCCCTGAGCAGACCTAGGGGTCAGGGTGTTTCTACCGTGCCCCCTTTTGCGCTTTGCGCACTTGTTTCTGTCCCTCGGTTCTACCGAGGGACAAAATGGCTGCCAACACTTCTTGATTTGGAGTGTTGACAGCCAATCAGCATGCAGCTCGTGATCGGGAGGGTACGCGGATCCGACGCGCCCATAGATATATATGTGATTTTAATTGTGAATTTCTCAGGAACTACTGAACGGATTTACACCATTTTAGCAAAAGGCACCAGTCTGAACCAAGGGCTACCTCTTTGCCAAATTTGGGGTAATTCCGTTCAGCAGTTCAGGCTGTAGCTGCGACTAAAGGTTCCTATGGAAAAATGAATGGGGAAAACGCGTTTTGGGACCCCCCTTTTTCTCGGCCCCCGCTGACGTATCACCCCGAGACTTTCAGGGTAGGAGCGGACCGGAGCGCCCCAACAAGTTGGAAGCTTTCGCGAAGATTCGTCAACCGGCGCCAACGTTATTGCAAATAGAATGTCGCGGATTTCCTATGGATAATAGGTCCTAACTATAACTATCTACTGGCGACCGCCAGTAGATAATATATATATATATATATTAACAATGTATTTGTGGGGGGAGACCCCCCACACCCCTGAACTTACCTTTAAATGCAAGGCAAAGGTAACAGTTGTAAAAGCATATGCGTTCTAAAACCATGCGTGGTAAAAATGCGTGGGAGAGGTACAACGTGGTAAAAACCTCATTGTAAAGGCTTTTCCCCCAAAAAAGAGAGTCAGAAAAATAGTAGGAAGAAGGTAAAAGGTTTGGGGATAACCCTGCAAAAAGGGCCAGGTCCAACAGGGCTAATAATTATACATATCACCATAGAACTCATACAATGATTAAGATAGCATAGTAATATTAAACTTCATCTGCTTACAAAGCAAAGGGCAATACATGGACCAAGCCTTCGGATTTGAGGAGTCCTATAGCGATGCAGAATTAATAGGTACTATTTTTGTACCTTCTTGATATATCCTATCTTAATAACACTATCAATTGGGCATACCAAGGAGTTAAAAATGTCTTAACATTTATCCAATCATTAATCTGTTTCAAACATTTGTCTATATATGGACACTCACCTATGAAATCAGCATACATACATGATTGCCTTATATCTCAAGACCTTGCGGTCAAAGCAAGTTCAGCGCAAACCAGCAGGCCTTTAGATGTTTTGCAAGCTCATATTAAGTGTCACAAACTGGAACCTGAAACAAGATGGATTCTACACTAGAAGCTCTCCTAAGCAATCAAAATGTCTGTAAACTGGGCCTGTGAGAACACAGGAAAAGGATAGCTCTTGTTAAGATACCTGCTCCTGTGAGAGCTGGGTTACCTGATAAATACCTTTGCAATCACGTGGATGACTCTATATTAAGATCTGAATAACCAGAGGGAATGTTCTGTAGCAGAAAGATTCAATTAGTATGATTGTGTAATTTGGACGACTGTATTGTTATCTAAAATTTGGGTCTGTGACGTTTACAGTGCCCCATCAAAATCTATGTGAAAAAGGACTAGAAAGCATTCAGTGGGTCTCATTTATGAGGTTTTGGCACAGGGCAGTGCCGCAAGGAATCTTGCGGCACTGGCCTGTGTCAAAAGAAAAGGGCAGGAATGGGCTGTATCTATGAGATATGGCGCATTCCTGTCCTTTTCCCCTGCGCTGGCGCACAATGGACTACCATGCGCCAAAGCAGGCACCCTTGCGCCAGGGTGCCTGCGTTGTACGGATGATTGTTTTTGTGCAGGAAGGGAGACCTTCCTGCATCTGCACAAAAACAATCACAACGTGTTTTCATCTTTCTATGTGTGCTGCAGAATAAAGCACACATAGAAAGAGGAAAATACGAGGAGAAATAAGGATATTTCTCCTTGTTGCACCTCCCTAACGCCACCCCTGGGGTGGAGTTAGAATCTGACACATTCCCAGGTTTATGATTCCTCGTAAATCTGGGAATGCTTCAGATTCCATGGGTGATGCATGAAAACACCCATGGCATGCTCCTTTCACGCAGTGTTATCTGTGAAAGGGGCACATATTTATAAGGCCCTGAAAAGTCACGCAAAGTGGCTTTGCGTGGCCTTGTAAATATTGTGCGGCACATTACACCACCGGAGCATCAAATAAGTGGCCCTCTGGTGGTGCAAAAGTGTCGCTGGGGGCCTTGTAAATGAGGCCCAGTATGTTTATGAAATGTATACAAATAAAATGAACTGCTATTGACAATGAAGAACTGTTTCTTGGTTGAGTGCAGGCCAATAATCAAATGTGATGTTGTTTACACTGTGTGATAATTCTCATTTTGACATTAAAGGAATGAACAGAGGTGTTTAGCCACTAAGTCCAACCCCTGATACCATGATTAAGCACAGCTCCTTCTTGTTGACCATTTAATTCACTTACCTATCAGTCTGAAGGACAAGCACCATCTGTGATTCAAACCTCTAATAATGACAATGATTGGTTACCTTCTCATAATTATTGAAGTCATTAATACATTTCTATAGCCGCGATCTATGTCAAAGACAGAGGAAAGACGTGATGAGGACATTGGAGTCAAAGAAGAATATTTGTTGGCTCAGTTATTATATTTAACCACCAATGCAAAATTGCAATTTTCAGATTTTTACGAAAATAAATTGTGAACATTTGTGGCATTACCTGAAATTTTGTGAAATGAACTTTGTTAGTGTAAAATTTCAATGCAAATACATTGTTCTCATTCAAAATTCACACGAGATTCTGAGAAAGAGCATGGCTCGAGGCGAACACTTCACTTAGGAGAGATTTTCTGCTGAAATTAGCCACCAGAAAAAAATGTGTGAAATTTAACATCATAAAATTTGCATGACTCAAACTTTAAAGGCGTAATAAAAGATGTATACAAGCCTACTTTTTAAATACATTACTGTGAGCCATGCAAGAGGCACCAGAAATTGAAGTTGATTAAACACCAATACTCTTTAAATTCATAGTGCCACACTTTTGATCTATATCCCTAAACCCTGTCAGAAACAATTAGATGCATCTGAGCTGCACTACTCTGACAACGAGCTGAAACTTAACAGTGACAAATCAGAGGTGAGGACCTAGGGGCATATTAGCAAGGGCACTATCGCCGCTTTAGCGGCACTTTTTGCCGCTAAAGCAGCGATATTTTTATCGCCCTATCAGCAAACTGTCTCTAACAGCAGTTAGCGACAGTTTTCGGGCATTAGCGCCCGTTTTTTTACCGCTTTGCATGTCAGCGATATTTATCGCTAATGACATGCAAAGTGAGCGTTCCTCACTAAAAATACACGCAGACAGTCGCAAACACAACTTCACACTATTAGCAAGGCCCGCGAAGCGATAAAAATGTGCGTTAACCCCGATTAGCGCTGGATTTTAACACCTGCTAGAAACCTGACTTAGCCATTATAGTCTATGGGAGGTGGATTCTACGGTTAAGTCCCCACCTGCCTATTAGCGAGTTTTTCCTTAGCGATAGGAATTTATCGCAAGGAATTCTCGTGCTAATGCTGGGAATCGCCGCTATCGCTGGATTTGTTTCGCATTGGAGATAAAACGTTGCTAATAACGCGTTATCTCCGCAAACGAATCCAGCGATAAAAAAAACGACGCTAACTGTGGTTTGCGTTAATTAACGCACGCTGTTGGTAATAGGCCCCCTGGAGTCTGGAATGTGACATCAAACCTTCGAGGAGTAGGGTCTGATTCGCAGTCAGTCAGTCAAAATTACTTTATTCGGTTATTATTAAAAACCATAAAAGCATGTTAAAAATACCCATCAGCAATACAAAACTAAAAAAGAATTATTACATAAAATCATCCTTAATTAAAATATAATCACGGATCCGAATATGCATATATCATTATAAAATGCAAACAATATAAAAACATTTCATATACAATAGAGCATAAATACATAAAAGGATCCGGACACATAAACCTGCTTCACTCACTACTTCCTTTTTTCCCTTGCTCTAACTGCTGCTACCAAAAAGCTAGCAATGCTGAAAGTTTCCCACGGGTTACTCAACATCTGCAGGTATAAAAGAGCTGGTCTAGCCTGCATAAAACCTTTGTTCTTTAAAATTGGGAGGATATAACGCCTGCGTATAGATAAATAAAAATCGCAGAACAGGACAAAAAGCATAGTGTCCTGCCTTGAAAAACAATCGCATGAGCAAGGACCTAGGTCGTCTATCTTAGCCCAGCCTAAAGGGTCAGCCAGCAAAAGATGTAAATAATTAAACCTGAATCTCGTCAAAAGAAAGCGATGTTGGGGCTTGGTGACATTGTCCAGGTAAGGCTCCATAGAATAGGAAGTTTGTAGGAGCTGGTGGGCACGGACAGTAGGTTTCAATAATTCTGAGGCCTCTCTTTCTAGTGATGCTATGCGCAGAAATGAGGTCTTGGCCCAAACAAGATCTTTTTTACATATGTTTTCTGGATTGTCAAACAAGGTTGGGCGACCTAACAACTCAGCTGTGCTTTTCAAGTGTCTAAACCACTGTATACTACTGGCCCTATCTAGAGCCATACAATCCCGTATGATCTCTTTGTTTAGCACCAAATCAGGATTAGACCAGATCGAAATCCATTTAAGAATGGGAGACATTCTAATCGCATCAGCAACATAGCCGAGGCCCACCTCTTGATGAATTATATACGAAGATAGAGATTGGGAGACTGAGAGCAGGCTTCTTAAAAATGTATTTTCAACAATTTGGAGCTCAGTACAATTATTATAACCCCAAATTTCTGAGCCATACTTCACAATAGCAATGCTCTTGGCCTTATATATATTCAACATGGCCTGCATGGGCTTGGCGCCCAGCCTCCAGGCAAAATCAAGAACCGCACCAGTTGATATAGCCATAGCATTTCTCTTCGCCCTCCTTTGCGGAACCCATGAACACCTATCGTCGAATAAGACGCCCAGGTACGGGAATGTGGAGACCCTAGTTACTTCGGTCCCACCACAACAAAAAGTTTTGGCTATCCTTGACTTCCCTCCCAGGCTCATAATATGTGACTTGGGCAGGTTTACATTTAAATCTAATGAGCCCATAAAATTGGTGAAGGCGGTCAACAAGTGCTGAAGCCCCACAGCTGGGTGCCAAAAGCGCTGCATCATCTGCATAGAGCAATGTAGGAATCAATCGGTTCCTTACACGGGGAATGTCCTTAGCAGCTCCGGATAAAACCGGTTCAAGATGGTTAATATAAAGGGTAAATAACAAGGGCGCCAAGATACACCCTTGTCTGACTCCTCTTGTAATATCTATCTGCTGTGTAAGATTACCCTTTTGATCGAACCTTACTGCTGCCGAGAGGTCCCTATGAAGGTCCGCCAAAAAATATACAATATTCTTATCCATCCCCATTTCTATTAATAGGTCCCAAAGCTTGGACCTATTCACCCGGTCAAACGCCGAGGAAAGGTCCATAAAGGCAAGATGTAAAGTCCCTTTCTTGGCCATTGTATATTTCCCTATTAAAAGGTAGAGGTTAAGGCACTGGTCCATGGTGCCTCTGCCTTTCCTAAAACCATATTGGAGGTCTGACAGGGTATCCCGCTCATCAATCCATCCAGTCAGTCTGCTGAGGACCACTCTCCCCAACACCTTGACTGTGGAATCGATCAGCGATATTGGCCTGTAGCACCTTGGATCCCCTCTATCGCATTTTTTAAAAACAGGGACAATAATAGATGTTGACCAGGATTTAAGCAACCCTTTTAGACATGCTATGTTAAAAACATTTGCCAGTAATTTTGACCATAAATTAATATCTAACCTAAAAAGTTCAGCAGGGACCCCATCTGGGCCCGGTGCTTTATTACATGTCATTTGGGCTATAGCCACAGCCACCTCTTGTGCAGAAAAGGTTATACTATATGTAGCTTTTGGGCAGATAGGGCCTGTGTTAGCCTGATCAGGTTGGTCCCCATAAATATGTTTAAAGTGGGTAAGCCAAAGCTCTTCAGGGATATTACACTCTAACATGTCCACCCCAAGGTCAGAAAAGAAGGGTCTATTGACGATCTCCCAAACTTTTGCGCTGTTTTTAAGCACATCCACAGACAATAGGTCGTCCCATGCTTCTTGTTTAATTTCCGATTTTCGGTTGCAAAGTGCCCGCTTATACTCGGACCTTGCCATGGCTATTCTATTTCTGTCCTGGGGTATTTGTTTCAGGGCAAGTAATAATTTCCGGTGAGCTGCTGAGCAGTTACAATCAAACCACCTCTCTGTCTTCTGCACACCTTCTTTAATAGGTAGGGAGAGGGCACTATCTACCTGTTTACAGATCTTCTCAAAGGCTACCACAGTCGCCTCTCCTCCTTGAGTGCTATCAAGACAGAAAGCTATCTCATTCCCTACGACATTTAGCATATCGGTCAAGAAGAGGTCTGGTACCACCGTGGCCCACTTCAATCTACGCCCTTGATCCCTAGTTCTTAATATGGGTTCGGGGGCCCTGGTCTCCACCACCTCTGTATCATTTAGACAACCCCGTAAACTAATATAAATAGGGTGGTGATCGCTAAGATGCGACCATTGTACCACATAATCCAATACTCGGGGCGATAGAATTGTGCTAACAAATATATAATCAATAGTGGAGAACAAACCCCTGCCCTGAAAGGTGGGAATACCCACACCTTCTTCTATCCTATTTGGAAGAACCAACCCAAAATCTGCACAAGTGTCCTCTAGACATCCCCCTTGCGTAGAGTGTTCAAAGTGGGTCTCTGCATTATCAGCTGGACCAAGTTCATCAAAAACCTGGCACTTTTTGTTACACAAGTGGATGTTAAAATCGCCAAGTAAGATAATCGAGAACTGGGTGGTTTGTTTATCTCTATAAGCATCTAAGAAGTGACTGAGACTGCATAAATGTTCATTAATCAGTAACTTATCAAAAGAATTATAAAAATTAATGATGAGAAACTTCGGCGCGTGTGCTGGGTTAATCTCAACCGCTAAACAGTTCACTGACCCTGTATCTAATTTACAATAACTTCCACTTACTTTTAGGGAAATCATTGTCAGCAGGCCACCTTTCGACCGACCTGCAACCGCTGGTTGTGCGACCACCGTAAAGGAGGTATAACCATCCAACCAAAATGTATTTTCCGGTTCCCATGTTTCCTGGAACCCCAATATGTCATATTCCCTCACTAAACCAGGCCACGAGGGGTCATCACACTTATTCTTTAGGCCAGCTATATTCCAGCTTAAAATTTTCAAGGTATCTGTCCCTCTTTCCTTCTCCCTTGTGGATGTACTCATGCTGGGGAAGGACTGACTCTGATAGGTCTAACCTAGTACAGAAGTGTTATTTGCTAGTCAATCGTTGGAATCTAACTGGCTTAAGGGAGCAAATCTGTTGGTCAATTCTAATGTATTCCCTAAAGGTCTAGGGCCTGGTGCAACCCCAAATGTGGGCAATCTGACTGATTGTGTATTCGAGTTCTCATTAATCGAATGATGCTCTCTATGCAACCACCTGGGGACCCGCCCTGTCTGTGATCTTTCTGCAAAGTGACTGAGCTGGGGTACAGGATTTACATCTGTGTTTCTCCTGGGTGGGCGATAAAAAAAACCCAAGGGAAGCGCTCTAATATCTCCTGTGCTACAATTACCATGTTCTTTAAAAAAGCAAGGGGGCTACATTAGGCTGATTAAAATTAACCACAATACAATCTCCCTCGACTGTCTTCAATCCCTGGCCAACCCACCCCACTCTTCTCGCCATAATAATATGTGGTGCTACTTTAGTTCCACCCTCTGACTGTCTTGTACACCAATGGGTAACTCTGCGAATCAATTCTTCAGAAGACTCGCTAATATTATCTTTAAGATGCGGGCCCCTACTAACACAGCTGTAAGAGGGGTGGCCTCCGGGGGCAGGTGAAGCCTACATTTATTCCCCTGCCCTCGTGAGGACTGCATATGCCTCACTCTATGAGCAGGAGCTGCTAGCTGTTCAGGCTGTGTTTGAGACCCTCCAGGAATTAAAGGAACACCAAATTCGGGATTGTTAGAGACTCGATTATTTAAATCAAACATGGGGTTCTCAAGATGAGAAACTACATGTGACGCTCCCTCCGATGATTCAGCCCGTATGTGACTTATACCCGTATGAGCACCTGGTGCATCGCTACTCGGTGCATTGGCCTGAGTCGGACCTATCCTAGGCTCCCTCATATTATTTAGGTGTGTATCTAAAGAAGTCATTTTAGTTAACAAGGGCTCCAGAGCAATTTTAATACAACTAATCAAGTCCTCTTTAAATGTCCCCCAAAAAGTCTCAAGATGCGATTGAATAGTATTTCCAACGAGTGAGGCGAGATGTACTTTGGTCCAGTCCTCTATATCCTCAGCTCTACTACACCCAACTCCCGGTTGGTGGCTGGCCGTATTTGTCCCCGTCTTCAAGCCCTTTCTCCGTTTTCTCTTGTTGTTGGCCTCCGCCGGGGAAACAGATACAGCTCCCTCCAACCTTCCATTGTACGGGGCCGAAGAATTCCGAGCAGATGACGAACTGGCTTGTGGGGCCCCCTTTGAAGGATTGTTACCCACCTCCTGGTCTAAAACCATGGTACCTGATGAAGCCGCATGTGCTATCTCACTGGGAGGCTTACTAGGAATGGACTGTGAATTCCCATCAGGTCTGGAACCGCCCCCTAAGCCCAATTGCTCCTCAACATCCTGGATTTCCTTATTTCGGAAATAATAGAGGCACAATGTCTTGGTATCTTGGATTTAGCCTTTCCCTCGTCGGAACTAGCAGTGAATTTACGCTTATCCATTGTCCGCTGCAGATGCAGATGAAAGATGTCTGGCCCTGCCCTGCCTCGGTCTGTCGCGGACGGGCGCAGACGGGCCCGCCCATTGCCCGGGCACGCCCGCGTGCGTCCCGCGCTGCGGGAGCCGCAGGATGATTTTACTCACCTCCGGGCACGGGAAAGCAGGGACGGCGCCTCCTGGCGCTAAGGGTGCTGGGGCTTGCAGTCCCCTGCACTCCCCCTCCTTGCAGGTACTGGTGATGTGTGCTGACGTTGGCGGCCCCCGCGCTGAGGGAGCCGCAGGATGATTTTACGCGCCTCCGGGGGCGGGAAAGCAGCGACGGCGCCTCCTGGCGCTAAGGGTGCTGGGGCTTGCAGTCCCCTGCACTCCCCCTCCTTGCAGGTACCGTTGATGTGTGCTGACGTTGGCGGTCTGATTCACAAAGAAAGTCACAAATCTGCACTTACTCACTTACACCTACGTGTGAGAGTAGTTTTCACTGACATTCATAAACATTCACTAAAATATGCATCGAAAGATATGCTAGGCGCAGAATGTGATGCATCTTCTGTGAGAGGCCATGTGACATTCCATGCAGCATTCTATTCCTGCTGTGCCAAGTTCTTTACAGCAGGGAAATCCACAAAAGGGAATAACGATCGCCTGTACAAACACATATTTTTTGTTCTCCATGGGGAAAATATTTCCCCCTTTGGAGAAACCTCTCCATATACACCCGTAGCAAAACTGGGGTGATCCGTACCCCTTCTCACCCTTAAAGTGAATTTATGCCAGGATGGAAAGAAGCTTATTAATTCCAACAAACAAGGTTCCCAAACGTCCATTGCGATCCAGTCTTGGAAAGCCCACTTCTAGAGTGGGTTTGAGGTCTCTACTCATGTGGCGGAGATCTCCACATATATGAATGGAATGTGAATTACTGGCAGCAAAACTAAAGAAATGGCCAAAGCTAAATCTATGCTATGAAAGGCCATTACTCTGGTTTTCCAGTTTCTGAAATTTTAACTTGTAGTTTAATATTGCTTTCCGTGATGAGTGCAAAAAAATATTAAAAACATTAAAAAACACCTCTTCTGCCAAACTGCTCTTAATGTTGTTGGTGGGGGCAAAATCTATCTGGGCTCTGGGGACCCCAAATCGTTAAGTAAATATTTACTCTTGGCCAAGAAGCGTGCTGTCAAGTCGTACATATCATAATTTTTACTAGAAATGCTCTGCAGGGCAATAATTCGTTTAAACATCTGGTTTTCTGTCACTTGTCTTTGTGTTTAGATTGACAACAAACACTGAAATTGAAAGTGTTCATTATGTTGCAAACTCAATGGTTTATAATCTTATATTTACATTGTATTGAATATTCAACCACACAGGTATTTTCTTGATCATTAAAGCTAAACCTTTCTCTCTTTCCACTAATTCCCAAAGGCTATTCAACGCACAGTCAATCAATCAATCAATCAATCAATCAAACAATCAATCAATCACAGTGTTCTTTATATTAGAAATGGGGTATAACAGTATGATCTTTGGGCTTTACATATTTTACTATATGAAACACACATGTAAAAACAAACTAGATTCATGAAAAGATGTCTCTGCCAAGGAAAAAGTAATTTTTTTAATTCCTGCTATTCTCTTTTTTCTTCAGTAGTGTACATACATATATATTTATTAATTAGATACACAATACATGAAGTGAACCTTGCACAAACATTGCTTCTGGTGGCAATTTTCTATAGGATCACAGGATGACAGATGAAGATTTGTAAATCAGACAGCTAAAAACTACCAAAATGCTGCATTTTGATTGGCTCTTAGTCCGTCAATTTCTACACCTGAAACAAGCTTAATTACAGCATTAACCCACATATGACTATACCCTAACAGCTACCTGTGAAGATCACAGAGTGCTAATAAATAACTAGAATGTTCACCTAGCTTACAGAATGTGCAGGCACTGAGAGAAGTGTTGCTGGCGAAGCAGCTTTAGAATACTTTCTTTCCTTGTGCATAAGGCTGATTATGTACATGAAAATGTTTTTTTTAAAATCTCAGTAGCTACGAGTTTCTGCAATAAATAAGTCCCCGAAAACACTCTTTTTCGTTTGTCTGTATTGCATACTTAAAGTGTTGCAGTCTGTGAAAATTGTGTTAACTAGTAGCCATCTGATTTACAATGTTACTTATTTTAAAATGTTTTAATTAATTACATTTGATTGTAGTTTATTTGAAGGAATGCGGAGCAACATTTTCATACATGTTAGAACCGGGATTCCCTAGTTGGCTGAGGTAGGTACCTTAGGCCAAATAGGGACCCTTGCTTCTAAGTCAGGGAAAGGAAGGACACCTTCTCAGATAGGCCCTGCTCACCCCCTCGGTAGCTTGGCACGAGCAGCCAGGCTTATCTTCAGGGCAAATGTGTAAAGTATTTGCAACCACGCTCTCAGTGACCCAATGATGACACCACAAAAGGACTTCACACGAGTTTCATAAAAAAACAAGTATATGTTTATATAAAAAGATATACGATGAGACCACACAATGTAAATCCAACATATGCGTACTTGTAATAATTCACCTTGCTGGTTATTAGGCCAGCAAGCCCTTGTAGGTTCTGACGGTATTAATGAGCAATCCTAGATGATCCAATGCAGTCCTAATGCAATGCTATGCAGTTCGTAATGCAAGAATCAGGCACTTTACAATGTAAAAGTAATGCAGTTCGTTATGCAACAATCAAGCAGTTCGTTATGCAAAAATAATGCACTGCGTAATGCAACAATCAGGCAGTTCGTAAGCAAACATAATGCAATGCGTAATGCAACAATCAGGTAGTTCGTGATGCAAACTAATGCAATGCGTAATGCACAATTGGCAGTTCGTGATGCAAACTAATGCAATGCGTAATGCAACAATAAGGCAGTTCGTTATGCAAACACAATGCAATGCGCAAGGCAACGATCAGGCAGTTCATAATGCAGAAACAATGCAATGCGCAAGGCACTCCGGCACCAAACACGGTGCTTTAGACGGTCTCTCTGCCACTCGTACTGACTTGCGGTCAGCTTCCGCCAACATATGCCCCCAACACGGGTATGGTGTAAACCAAAGTGCAGCTCCACACTCCTGCCCCGGTACTGCCACTATTACGGGCAAGTACGGGCCGCGATACGAGCTTGAGCAGAGGCTCACGCTGCAAGAATGGGAGAGGCCGAGAGCGTCTCTCTCCAAGCCCGCACCCCGCCCCAGGCTGCGACACACGTTACCTGGGGGGTGCGACCTCGCTCTCCTTTCCTCCTCTGGCGACTTGGGCCTCCGATGCGACTTGGTTGATTCCGGGCAGTGGAACTCGGGCCCTCCCCCGACGGGGTTGGTTCAAGGTCCTGCTTCTGGCAACGGCGGGCTCAGGCTGGCGGCACAGCTCCTCTGGGGATGCCTGTCCGGGCCGATGGCGATAACGAAGATCTCAGGCTGCAACAGGGCACACGCACACAGCGTCGCTGAGACTCACTTGAGCTCCGGGTGTGCACGGTCACAGGGCACTCCTCACAAAGGTCTCAGGCAGCACGAAGCACACGCACACAGCGTCGCTGAGACTCACTTGAGGTCCGGGTGCACACGATCACAGGGCAATCCTCACGAAGGTCTCAGGCTGCACAAAGCACACACACACAGCGTCGCTGAGACTCACTTGGACTCCGGGTGTGCACAATCACAGGGCAATCCTCACAAAGGTCTCAGGCTGCACGGAGCACACGCACACAGCGTCGCTGAGACTCACTTGGACTCCTGGTGCCCGTGATCACAGGGCAATTCTTATGAGGGTCTCAGGCTGCAAAAAGCACACGCACACAGCGTCGCTGAGACTCACTTGGACTCCTGGTGCCCACGATCACAGGGCAATTCTTGCGAGGATCTCAGGCTGCAAAAAGCACACGCACACAGCGTCGCTGAGACACACTTGAACTTCGGGTGTGCACGATCACAGGGAAATCCTCACGAAGGTCTCAGGCTGCACAAAGCACACGCACACAGCGTCGCTAAGACTCACTTGGACTCCAGGTGCACACGATCACAGGACAATCCTCACGAAGGGCTCAGGCTGCACGAAGCACACGCACACAGCGTCGCTGAGACTCGCTTGGACTCCAGGTGCCCACGATTACAGGGCAATTCTTACGAGGGTCTCAGGCTGCAAAAAGCACACGCACACAGCGTCGCTGAGACACACCTGGAAACGTCTGTGTTCCTGAGTTTCTACAACAGGGAGCCAGCTCTCCTCGGGCCCTTGGGGATAAGTTACTTCAGGACACAGCACACAGCAAAGTCCTTTCAAGCAGGGGGACACAGCACACAGTAAAGTCCCTTTAGCCTCTCCTTGGTTGAATCAGAAACTGCAGGCTAGCCCCAGAATACACAGAAGGGTCAGTCCTTTCCTTCAGTCTCTTCAGCTGTTTCTTCCTTGGCAGAGGTTCCTCTTGACCACGAAGTAGTTTCAATCCTTTACAGTCTTGAACAGTTCCATTCCAAAGTCCAGGGGTTTCAGCTCTCCTAGTTATACCCCTAAATGTCTTTGAAGTCTTTGTGTTCAGGGGGCACTGACCCCTGTCCAAACCAGTTCTGGGTGTCTCCCTGCCAGTGACACCTTCTGCCTTTGATAGTGGGGGTCTGGATCCTTAATCACTCAGCAGGAGATGGAGCCATTGTTTTATGGCAGCAACCCAGGCCTCTTCACCTCCAGGGGCTACTCCTCCCCCTACACTCCAGATGCAGGTCAGCCTGTTGCTGTCTCATCTCCTCCCCTGGGTCAAGACATTCCCCAGAGCCTATCACATTCAAATCCAGACAGTCAATCCACAACCAGGCAGAAACACACAGAAATGTTAGAGCACAAAAACCCAGCCACTTCTAAAAGAGTGGTTTCTAAACATGCAATTCAAAAACCACCTTCACAAAAAGATGTGTTATTAAATTGTGAGTTCAGGCACCCTAAACTTCACCTCTCCATCTTAAGCCTTTGGGAAGATAGGCTGGAAACATATTACACAGCCTTCCCCATTCTGTCCTATGGGCAAGATGGCCTTTCAACAGTGAAAAACGAAATTGAGAGTATTTCACTGTTGGGACATGGTACACACCTCAGGACATGTCCTACCTTTCACATACACTGCACCCTGCCCAGGAGGGTACCCTGGACCTACCATAGGGGTGTCTGATGTGCATAGAAAGGGAAGGGTAAGGCCTGGCAAGTGGGTGCACTTGTCAGGACAACATGGCAGTTTAACAAACTGCGCGCAGGCACTGCAGTGGCAGGCCTGAGTTCTCTCTCTAGGGCTACTTGTGTGGGTGGCACAATTAGTGCTGCAGTCCCACTAGTAGCATTTGCATTACTAGCCCTGACACACATAGTGCACTTTACTAGGGACTGTACTAATAAGGCAAACATACCAATCATGGACAACCAATTACCATTACACTTTACACAGGGAGCACTTGCACTTTGACACTGATCAGCAGTGGCAAAGTGCCCAAAACATCTAAGTTGGCAACACCATGTCAGAAAAAAGGTCTAGGGGGAAAGCAAAAAGTTTAGGGAACTTCATCCAAAAAGGGCCAAGTCCAACAATACACTATAAATATATATAATTAATTGTTTTTATAATTTGTTTTATATTTTACTTACAGTTAAAATATTTTGAAGCCAGTTAATTTTCACCGAGGGAGATACAACTAAGAAATGGAAGATGGGTGAAGTTAAAATAAAAATAAATTTCAGAACGGCTGTTTTTTTTTAAGAGTCTCACTACCCATAAGAGCATAGTAACATTCATTTTAAATATACTATTATTCTGCAAATACCTTCCTGCACCACAAAAAAATTCTACTGTCATGTATTTAAATGCACAATTAAAATAAACATTGACATCTTCCAAAATGTTTACATTTTTAGGTCGACTTATGTAGGGATTAAATATTTATAGCCGTTTAAAAATATATTACTCCATAAATGACTAAATATCCATAATGCTTCTAACATCTTTTTAACAAGCTGGTTTAATTTCTGCATTAACACCTCAATGCTCAGTTATTTCAGCATATTCCATAATAAGACTTTAAATGCAACAACTGCTATTCCAGCAAAATGTTGTTCTGGACTGCATGACTTTTGTTTAAGAGTAGAATATTAGAACTCGAGACATTCATTAAAACTCTGTGGTGAGCTGCAGTTGAACACTGGAGACTCGAAAACAGGCAGCTGATGCTGTTTGAAGTACTCTTCATTCTGCATGCTAGACGTTTTTCTGTAGAGTAGGAAGAAGACATTTGAAGATTTAGAGAAAAGGTGTCCTTATTTTCTTTCTGGAGCACTAACCATATGTTCTGTTTAAAAGATAGCCCTTCGTTTTATTCATGTCCATCATGCTTCTGCCTAGAAAGTGACAACTCTGGTTTCCTGCTAAAAATATTTTTTAGCAAACAGGAAAGAGGACTTTACTTCCCATCATCCATCTGCACAGGTAGTGACATCACTGAGTTTCCCATCATCCATCTCCAAAGGGCATGACATCGCTGGTTTCCTGCCAAAAGATCTTCAAAAGAAGAAACCAGGCAAGACGACTTAATTTACCATCATCCATCTATGCAGGAAATTACATCACTAAATTTCCCAACATCCCTCTGCACAAGAAGTGACATCACTTGTTTACTACCAAAACATTTTCAAAAGAAGAAACTAGAAAAGAGGACTTCATTTCCAATCATACATCTGCAGAGGATGTGACATCCCTTCCACAATCGATGATCGATGACTATGGCCTATTCTATTGCACAATCCAAAACTTTCCAGTTCAGCATGCACACTTTACCCACCTCCATGGGCTGGTAAACCCAAAATATAGTAAAAATCAGCATGGAGAAGCAACAGTAAACAGTATAAATGTCATTTCACAACTTTCATGCACAAGAGTCAGAGCATTTCAAGGAAAGCTCCTGAGACTTGAGTTCATCAAACATTGTTCTTTATTTCATATCAGATCTTTACACATACAATTAGATAACAGCCAAATCATTTCACTCTAACAACACAAAGGGCTTCTTCAGGCCTAGGCAGAGTGAAACTTGCCAATGTTCAATAAGTGGGTATAGACTGAGTTGCATCTTAGTATCTAAAGTGATCTTTGTAATACTTGAGTGTTGATTGCAGAATTTTATTGAGTCGGGGTCCAGAACTCCCATCAGAATAGTAACTTTAATCGTCATGTACTCAACGTATACCATTGACACCAAGTCCTATCAAAAATAACGTCACCAGATTGACTGAACTGGCAACAGAGAGAGGCCGCAAGGTGTTTCTTGGTAGGACATCCCTTCCTGCCTTCTCCCTACTGCAAACTACTCTTCAGGAGGTCATGCTCATTAACACTGGCTCTGCAGTGCTTGATGCACCAGAGATTGTAGACCTAATCAAAGATCACAATCTTGATGACCCCTTCATCACAGAAACATGGTTCATGACCACATCCTCCCACAACATAGATCCCATTATTTCCAACAGCTACAGCATGCATCGTGTGTTCTGCATAGTTATGAAGGGACAATTACTTGCTGTCCTCCATAAATCCTTCTTGTCCTGCACCCTGAGCAAGCAAGTACAACTCAAATCCATAGAGCTGCTGACATGCCATTTCCCACTTTTTGCAATTAAGACCTCTGCCTTTCATCTCATCTACATATCTTCTAGGCAGAACAAGGACTTCATTGAAGAATTCTTAGATCTCCTCTCCACCTCGTCCCTCCGACTTACCCACACCACACCCTTGGATGACTTTAACCTCCTAAAGAAATCAGGCTAAATAAAACAAGAAACACCCTCCTCAACCTCATCGACATACTCAATGTGGTACAGCATGTCACATAACCAGCACACTTCAAAGGTCATATCCTCACCCTTGTTTTATCAACATCACCAATAATTCAATGAAAACCACCCATACCCCTAGATTGGACTGACCACTTTGCCATACCTAACTCCCTGCTCAGTGTCCTACCAACAAACCAAGCTCAACCCAAAAGAGAATGCCAAACTTTCAGATCCTTCAAAGACTTCTCCATAGACAGCCTAAAGTTTGAAGTCATCTCTCACTCTATCAACTCCATGCCCTACAACAACACTTTTCTAAACAATTTCAATACTTTTTTGGGAAACTATATGTAAAGCAGCCTGGTATCTTAAGGCCCTGCTGTCAAGAAATTATCTATCTACAGACCGGAAAAAAATAGTAGGAAAGCAGAACTCATAATGCCCTTATGACAACTCTTAAGTCAGTCAGCTTATTACGTCAGTCAGAGCAAAGTGCTACACCAGCACCATCAGTGAAGCCACCAACAGAAGCAGAATGCTTTTCAAGACAATCAAGCACTTTATTAAATCCCCTGATGGACCCAAAAATTGCTCACTACACAGAAAAGTGAAATGCCATCAATCTCTTCTTCAGTAAAAAAAAAATGCAGAGGAATCAACAAAACATCAAGAACACTAAGCATGCTTCATCTCTTATCACCGTCCTTTCCTGTAGAATCCAGCAAAGGTCATCCTTCAAACCGCTTTCTTTTACAGATTTCATTTACATACTCAACTCCTTCGAAGACATGTCTTATGAAGATGATGTTTTACCCTCATCCTGCATCAAAGCTCTCTCTGCAGATGCGATCTCAACCCTACTTACCATTGTCAATATCTCCCTCACTAAAGGCATTTTCCTGAAAGCTCTCATGACTGACCAGATCCCCTCACTACTAGGTGAGGTAGTTGGCAATCTCATCAAGGCCTAGTGTAGGTTTCTAGATCCTGATAACCTTATCTACTGGCCCATCGCTCACTTACCATTCATTGGCTAGATGATTGGAAAAGCAGTCTGTGATATCCTGTTGTTGTGTTTATACTGTTTCTACGTACCTGGTTCCTAGCTGCATAGCCAGTGTGAGTGTTCTGTGTGGAATGTTGGTGTGATTGGCATGATTGGAATGCTTGGGTGCCTAGTGTGAGTGTTGACAGTTGAAGATGGGCTAAGCAGCAGGGAAGCTGCTCCTGGTGGGGCTGCTGCTACTGATGTACATGTCACCTTCCAGCTGTTACATGGACCTAATAAATGATCTACTAATTTACTACTCAGCTACGTCTTGTACTTCATCTCTACCCATGGTACATCATCATTACATTTTGGCGATGATCTGGAGACAAACTCATGCTCTACACGTGCTCCTATGGAAGATACAGATGACATGCCAAAGAAGTCTTTAAGAGTGGAAGGAACCTACAGAAATGACAGTGGCTGACAGCACAAAGTACATTTCCAGGAGGAAGTGTTCACAGGAAAGAATAAGTATTCACAAGAAACAAGAGAAACTGGAGAAACTGGAGCATCACGCCTGCAGCCCCACCAGTGTCCTTCACACCAGACAGCCCCAGCCTAGGCGTGCCGTGATCACCAACATCTTTTGATCTTCCAACTCTCGTGGCAAGCTACACCGGTTTGATGTATGCTTATTTCATCATGGATTGGTTCCTACATCGAGCACAAAAACATACAGATTTCCTCACATACGACATGTCAGTGTGCTTTGGGATTATGTCTGCCAGTACAACACAGTGCGAGGATAATCTTGTGTCTTGGGAAGACACTGAGTATGATGAAAGGAGTGCCTTCACAACTGGAAGAAGCGGCAAATGAAGTTAGGTGTTGATTGCCAGCTTGCGGTCTACTGCGGTGTAACTCTCCCAACTTTGTATCATCTCAGCGTGTGGAGAAATTTGGTGTCACTTGTGAGTACTGTGGTATTTTTTACAAGGTTTCAGGGCCATGTTTTAACGTTCCATTAAAAATTGGCAGTTTGGCACGATGGTAGTTGGTGTTTGAAACACCACATGCATGCCTTCGTCATGCTGTGCTCGAGGCACATGTCCATTGCGCATGCAGCTTACCTCATCCTCGGATCCAAGTGGACCAGCTGGGGGATCTTCCATGATGTCATGCCTTCTGTAATGACGTGCAGCTGCAACTCCAAAGGTATTGCCATACACTTTCCTGCATGGACGTGCCTTGAGCCACCCGGCGAGCATCACCACTGCGTGCCGCCATCCTGGGTTTGGTGGCAGCACTCAGTAACCTTGGCAGCACCCTGTGACATCCGACGCCTTTCACGCATGCATGCCGCTTTTGTTTTTTTAAGTTAAGATGCATTGCAATCTTATTTTATATTTTGCCTGCGTTTTTCCAGTCGCCCATTCCGGTGACCTTCGTTAGCTTTTTCTGTCATGAAGTCTCTCCTGTGGCTCAGTTCTCTTCGACAATAACGCGCACTACTCCTGTTCGTGCTTCACAAATCTTCATGAAGGTAGTGTGTGTCGTTAAATTGTGTCGGCAGCTTTTCAGCTTGGCTTTTCTGCCTCTTTTGAAAACATTAGTGTTGGCAGCATTTAAGATACAGGTCTTTGGAGTCCCGCAGTGTGTAGCCAGATTAACATTTCTCGGCTGAGAGGTCACTCACTGGCGCAGGTTTCATTGTCTATGGTCATTGTGTTTTTCATCTGGCCATGTGCTATAGTGTATTATTGCATTGTTTTTTTTCCAATGTCTGTGTTGACATTGTCCCAACATTCTTTATTTGTTCTACTTCGCATTTTGCTTATCCTACATGGGATTGTTGTTTGGTGTTGGCTGCCTATTCTTCTTACGTTGTGTGTTCGTACTGACACTTACATGAGGGTGGTCTTATGGTTTATGGGTGGTGGTTACTCATTCTTGTGGTTTGTAATATGACACTCTTTGGAGGCATCGTTTTAGGTGGTTTTGGTCTGTTTTTGTTTGTGTGTATCCCTTTCTTGAGGGATGGGAATGGGTCTTAGTCCCATTTCCTCGCAGAAGTCACATGGCCCTTACAGGAGGGGTGACTTAAGGGGTGTGTGGGAGGGCGGGCCGGATAAACAGACGCGGAGGCTGAATGTACTTTCCAAAGGAATGTGTTTTATTGTCAGGACGTAGGGTTTTCGAAATTACTACGGATGTTCCTCCTTCCTTTTCTCCCTGGTCCGTCTTCGCGGTTCTCGGGCGGGGGTTTGACGACGCTCGATCCGGCTCTTCCGTCTCATTGGTGTTACCCCGGAGGCTCATAAAGAAGGGAGAAAAGGAGGCCGTCAGTTATCGTGTGACTGTGGGGTGGGGAATTAGACGCTACTCATCACCACACCAGAAGGGTGTTGTCCGGACGTTCAAAGGGAAAAAAAACCAAAACAAAGTCTCACAAAGTAAACACAATGGAGAGGAACGAAACAGAATAAAGTAGGGGACGTGTGGTCTATCGTAATCAGAGACCAAAGAGGTTCTTTCTGTACAGATGGAAGTGATAAGAATATGGGGGAAATAAAAAGGTGCTTCAAGGATGTAGTGCCAAAACGAAACATGCCGTAAGTGCTGGTCGGAGTTCCCGCTCCTCTAACCGTGCCCGCTGTCTCTGCAATCCTCCCGCCACCCTCGTACCCACCCCCGTCTTCCCCGGAGTTGTAGTCACTCACCGGCTCCGCCGCAACTCTCCTGAGTTACGGCCGCTCTCCAGCCTCCTCCGGTGGACACCACCACTCCTCGCTCCACCGCTCATCTGTCTCTTCGTCAATCGCTCCGCTACGGTCCCTGTCTTCACTCTCCGGTCTCTCCACGCTCTGCTCGTTGTTCGCCTCCACTCCGCTACTGGTCGAAGACCATCCCTCTTGGTGTTGGTCCATTTTCAGTGGCCGTGGGGAACTGCTTCCGGGGTCAGCTCCTCCTGCTTCCGTCCTCTGGCCTCGCTCTTGCTGTAGGGAAACACGACAGGTGGGAGTGTCTAATCTCCTGAACCCAGCATCCCGGAAACCGACCCTCGGAGACCGGTCCCCAATCGAGTAAGTGTTTTTACGTTGTTGATCCACGAGGGCAGGCAAGAACGGTGTCCCCGCGCTTGCTGCCTCACAGGGTGTCACTCCCTGACACAGGTAATGAGTTGTAGTCCCATTTTTACACAGTAAGTCATGTGACCCTTACATAAGGGGTGGCTTTATGGGTGTTAATCCCATCTACACAGTTTGCATTATGGGTCACAGTCCCATGTTTGCAAGTTTTGTCCCTTACATGAGGGGTGGCAAGTTGGGTTTCAGTCCCTTCTTCACAGTTTTCGTTGTTGTTCCTTACATGAGGAGTCTATACATGGGGTGCAGTTCACCCACAGTGATAGAGTTCTGGGGGTGCGTGGCTCCCGTGTTTTTCTCTTCACAGTGCTTTGCCCTGCTTTGCGGTGCATGGTTGGATGCTTCTTTTGCATCTTTCATGAGTTTAGGTTTCTTGTGTCTTTTTATGTGGTGGTATCTCACTAAGTTCTTTTGAGCTTAACGTTCTTGAATGATTTCGATTTGTTTTTAATTTTAAAGGGGGAGGATGGGTGATATTTAGTGTGTATCTATTCATTATTCTTTTCTACTTTGATTAGTCTTCGTTCCCTCTCGTGATGTGGTGTTTTACCTTGCGTCCCTGGGTTCAGGACTATTTCTTTCATTTGTACATTGTTGTGCATAGTTGCTTCCTTTTGGTATTGTTTATTTAATTTTCAATTTTAAGGGGAGAAGATATGTGATATCCTGTTGTTGTGTTTATACTGTTCCTATGTACCTGGTTCCTAGCTGCTCAGCCAGTGTGAGTGTTCTGTGTGGAATGTTGGTGTGATTGACATGTTTGGAATACTTGGGTGCCTGGTATGAATGTTGGCCGTTGAAGATGGGCTGAACAGCAGGGAGGCTACTCCAGGTGGGGCTGCTGCTACTGATGTACTTGTCACCTTCCAGCTGTTACATGGACTGAATAAATAATATACTAATTTACTACTCAGCTACATCTTGTACATCATCTCTACCCATGGTACATAATCATTAAACAGTCTATGCTCCAAAATCACATTATTGCTAACCATCTTCTGCTTGACTGCCAGTCTGGCTTCCAATCACACTGCAGCATGAATACTGCTACCTTACACATTGTAGCCAATGCTCACCTGACCACAGAAGAAGACGACTCCTGCCATCTGATATTCCTGGACCTCCCTGCTACCTTTCGACACAGTCAACCATCCCACCTCATCAGCGCCCTGAAGTCTTGAATTGGATTCACTGGCAATGTACTTCACTGATTCTCCTACTACCTATCCGAACTGCACACATGGGCACCTCTAGATCCTTAATACCTTGTGGAGTCTGCCAGGCTTCCATACTGTCTGCTGTCATCGTCAATCTATACAAGGAGTCACTTGGTGCTCCACTCACAGATAACAACATCACAATTCACCAATATGCTGAAAATGCTTCGAACATCCAGTGCCTCGCAGCCCGCACATCACTCACACCTGGATGTCTACTGCCTACCTGAAACGCAAACCAACCAAGACTGAATTTGTGTTATTTTTAGGAGTGGGTGTAAAATGTGTAATTCTGTGTAGCGCGATCACATGGAATTACCAAAAAATTCTGCAAGATTACAAGAGAAGAGTAATTCTGCATTCAATTCCCCCTCACATCTAAAATGGTCAAAAGGTTTCATTTTTGAGCTAAGAAATGGCACTAAATGCAACAGAATGTGAATAGAGAGTGCACACAGCTGCTCAAGCTTGCTAAATGTGCACTTGGGATAGGATTTCCCCCAATTTTCTCCCAGCATTTAGCACTAGTTTCTTAGTGCGAAATGTAACAGAAAATGAATACCAAGCATGAGCAGTCACTCGCACATGTGCTCTCATAGCTGAATGTTCTCCCCACACATTACTCCTAATTATGCTAGTGGGCGTAATCACATTATTATTGGTAACTACTCCAATTAATTGGGTGTAATTGAAATTCAGTTCAGGCCTATTTATTTGTCAACAACAACAAGAGACTGCACAAATGTGGTTCACTGACATGAACATTGACATGTTTGAACCCCAGCTTTCCCTGAATACCAAGTCATTTAGTATCACCCTGGACACCAACCTCACCCTCAAGGAATGCATTTCCAAAAACACAAAGGCAGACTAGCACTAGCTCTCAACTCTAAAGAAAGTGAAACAGTTTCTTCTAGAGAGAGCCTTGAGAACTGTTATTCCAGCCCTCACACTCATGCATCCGGATGGTGGTAACACCCTGCTCCATTATCTCCCAGACTCCACACTGGCAACCCTTAAGGGCATTCTCCATTCCTCAGCATGCCTCATGCAGGGCATGAAGAAATATGACCATAGCACCCTCTTCCTGATGGAAATCCAAAGGCTCCCCTTTCTTGTTGGAACCCTTTTGAATCAGCTTCATCATTTGCAAAGCCATTATGACTAGCAGCCCTGTTTATCTTGCAGACAAGCTCACCATCTCTGGTATTTCTTGACACAAACGCAGCCAGGCCACCACCATAATGTAGACTATGATATGTAGAAAAAAAAAATAAGACAGCATGCCTTTTCAATCTATGTACTCAGGATCTGGAACCACATCTCCAGATCCATCACTCCTGACCCAACACTCTCCAATTTAGGAAAGTCTTGAAGACGTTCCTCTTTAAAGAACACAACAGCACAAAAAACAGCTACCTCTGCTATCAGTCCTCAATTTTGTGCTTGTCTTTGACCCTGTACAGCGCTCTGCTGCCTTCTTTCTAGGGTTGCACAATAATAGCCTATTATGGGAAGTTTAAGGTGAGTTGAATGTTTGATTTGAAGCTCTAGTACTTGGCAGTGGAAAATTGTGTGAGCGTAGTGTTTGTGCATGTGTGTAGGTGTGGTCTTCTTTGCAAGGGAGTCTGCATTCTTCTTTAGTTTTACAATTCTCCCCCTATTTCCCTCCCAGACCACCGCTACACCATTTTGAGTATTGTATAGCCTTGTCCCCACATTGGATGTTAATACAGATTTCTCAATCTTTGCATACAATTTTGCATATTATTTTATGTGGTTACAAAACATTTAAGGCTTGCATTTGATAGATGTACAATTGAATATGGTAGAACCTATTTTAAATTTCGATTTTCGATCCACCCTATTGTGCAGAGAAACTGATATAAAAAAGTAACACTATGCCTTGGCAAGCCACCTATTTGGTAACTGTGTTTTGCCATTACTGTATTAATAGATACGTGGAGTGCCATTCTATTTTGCTCCGGTTGCCTCCTTCCTTTCTTCATACAATTCTATCCAGTGGCTGGTGTAATGCTACATCACTTATGCTGTATTTATCTGGCTTCAGCTGAACCTGAACCTGACCACTGGTGTAACTCTACTCTCATTCCTGTGTAATCCTAATTGACTTAAATGACACTTTCACTCAAATACAAATATATCTTTTTATCTTACTTCAGGTGCAAATTTACTTTGTTCCTGATGCAACTCTACCCAACTCTGGAATTTTGAGTAGGGAATATTGTGATACCTTAAAATTGTAGTCAAAAAATTGAGGAGCAAATTATCGAATGGTAAGTGTGATTAGAGAAATATAGTTTAAGAAATGTGGATTATTAGTTGGGGTATTTGTGAGACCTCACCAAGTAATAATGTCACTATTCCATTTCTTTAAATCAAACCATAGCTCAGTCTTGGCAACTGTAGCACTAAGCAGTAGGCTTGGGCCGTTAACTCCTCTCCGTTTGCAGAGTTTGCACAGATTTATGCACTCCGAACTCCACAGAACACGCGAAGTTCCAAAAAACTCAGCAACACGGGGCAGAGTTTTTCCCGCGCTCCCCAGCTCGCAAGGAAAATCTAATGCTAGACCACCTCCCAGTGAGATTTCTCAACATGGGCGGTGACAGATGGTTGTGAACACTGCGTTGAGAAACTATCCATTCACGTTGAGGAATCTACCTCTCGAGTAGAAAATCTACTCGAGTGGCAGAAAGAAGCAGTGCCCTTTTACTCTTTGCATGGTGCTGTTTGCGCTGATTTACAGCACGAGACAAACTCACTTGCTGGAAGGGTGCAGAATTCCTTTCACACACAGGGAGCTGCCTTTGCAGCCACTCCCTGTGTGTGAAAGCAATGCTGGCTCAAGCAGGAGGCGGGGGGAGCCGTCAGGGACCGAGGTGGCATCGAGGTTCCCCCTGCAGTCCCACTGGTGACTGGGTGCCCTTGGGGCATCCAGCAGACAAGGCCTGGCCCAGGCATGGTGTCCCCAGAGTCAAAATCGGCTCATGGATGGGGACACATGGCCCCCTCCTCGATTTAAAAAAAGGTGGGTCCCGCTGGATGAGGTCCCTGGGGCCAAAATCAGCTTGGGGAGAAGGCTGCTGGCCCCATCCCCCAAAAGTATAAAAAAAAATTAGGCACAACCCCCCTCCCCTATTATAGGTATGCCAAGCCACGGGAGATGATGTCCCCGGGGCCGAAATTGGCCCAGGGAGGAGGGGCCTCACGCTCCCCTCCTCAAAATACATTTTTTTAAAGGCTGGGCCTCAGGGGATGGGGTCCCTGGGGCTGAAATTGGCCCGGGAAGGATGGCCGTGGGTCCCCCCTCCCCATTTCAAAAAGACCTGGCCTCAGGGGATGGGGTCCCCGGGGCTGAAATCAGCCCAGGCAAATGTACCTCTTAGTGCACTACTGGTTAGGGGATGAAGTCCCCTTGGATGCTGAGGGTCTTTGGGGGGCCAAGAACCACTCCTGCTACCTCCAGTAGGTCCTACAGAGTGTGATTGCTGAGAGCTGGTCAGAGGCCTTCCCCCTTTCTCCACCACACTGCAAAAGCAACTATTAGTTAAAATACAACGTAGAAATTAATTTTGAAAACCAAAGGTTAAAGGGACGTTTTAGTTTGGAAATAGAATTTGAAAAAGCTTAGAAAATCACAGAAAAAGCCAAAGGTTAAGGAAACGTTATAGTGAGGAAATAAAATTTTAAAAAACCTTAGAAATTCACTGAAAAACCAAAGGTTACAGGGATATTATATTTAGGCTCAGATTTCAATCGTACAAAACCATTGAAAATCAGCAGTTATAGTTACCTGAGCTAAATATAACTTGTGTCCCAGCAATGCACTGTTTATGACCTCACATATTACATCACTCATGACATGGTCAGTGACTTCACTCATGACATCACTGATATCATCACTGATGACATCATTCAGTGATTGTGTTTTCTAAATGTTTCTGAATGTTAAACATATGCTAGGGTACCACAAAAGTTATATTAGTATACTTTGTGTACTACTAATGAGTGATATTATTTCTAACAGATATTATGTGAGTGACTGTGTGTATCCATGTGTGAGTGGCTGTATCGGTGAATAAGTGGGTGTGTGAGTAGTGATATAGGTGAATAAGTAATGTGTAAGTAGTCATATTGGTGAGTGAGTGGCTGTGTGAGTTGCTGTATCCATGAGTGAGTGAGGGGGAGTTTGTGGGGCTGTATGGGTGAGTGGGTATATATGTGAGTGGCTGTATGGATGGGGGATAGGGTGTGTGAGTGGCTGTATGGGTGACTGTGATTGTGTGAGTAGCTGTATGGGTGAGTGCCTGGGTGTATAAGTAGCTATATGGGTGAGTGAGTGGCTGTGTGAGTGACTCTATGGGTGAATGAGTGGCTGTGTGAGTAGGGGTATGGGTGAGTGGCTGTTTGGGTGAGTGAGTGGTTGTGTGAGTGGCTCTATGGATAAGTGAATGGGTATATTTATTTATTTATTTATTTATTTGTAGAGCGCATCATTCATCCCAAGGGATATCAAGGCGCTATTCGCAACAGTGCTTGGCTGCTGGTATAGAAGGACTGATGGTTGTTAGTTTTTAGGAACAGATGAGTTTTAAGTTTTTCCGGAATATCAGGTAATCGGTTGTAAGACGTGAGATCCAAGGGGAGTTCATTCCATTTCTGAGCTGCTAGGTATGAGAAAGATCGTCCACCGGTCCTCACTTTCTTGATGCGTTTAGTTCTGGCTAGTGCTTGATGGAGTGACCGAAGGCTCCTTGTAGGGACATAGAACTCAATTCTCCCCTGGAGAATTCTGGGTCCGCTTAGATGTAGTACTTTATGTGCATGACAGAGCAGTTTGAATACCGCTCTTTGTCGTATTGGTAGCCAATGCAGGTGTTTCATGCACGTTGATGCAGAACTTAGTCTGCTTTTATTGCATACTAGTTCGGCTGCGGCGTTTTGGAGCACTTGAAGCCGCGTGAAGAGGAGCTCGGTCATGCCCATGAATAGGGCGTTTCCATAATCAAGCTGACTTATGAGCAGTGCCTGTGTGACTGTTCTTCTGCATTCCAATGGGATCCAGGGAAAAAGTCTGGTTAGTAGTTTCAGGGTCGCAAAGCCTTTTCCACAGAGGGCCCGCACATGGTCCTTCATGGATAGGGTAGTATCAATGATGATGCCCAGGTTTCTTGCGCTCTTTTTGGGGGTTGGGGCAGCACCAAGAGTTTGTGGCCACCAGGTGGCGTCCCAAATTAGATTAGCACCCCCAAAGAGCAGGATTTCTGATTTCCCTGCATTTAATTTCAAATAATGCTCAGACATCCACTGTGCCATCTCTGAGAGGCAATTATGCAGTTTTATTTTGGTGATTTCAGATCTTTCCTCAAGGGCCACCATCAGTTGGGTGTCATCCGCGTAAGAGCAAGTGCCAATTCCCCATTTTCTACCGATTTTCGCCAGAGATGAAACATAGGCGTTAAATAGGGTTGGGCTTAGCGATGCACCCTGCGGGACACCACAGCTGATGGCGCTAGGTTGAGATCGGAAATGCCCAAACTGAATCGTTTGAGTACGATTACTTAAGAACGATCTGAGCCATTCCAGAGCTTTGGAATGGATTCCTTTTTTGTAGAGGGTTTCCAGCAATCTATTGTGTGAGACCGTGTCGAACGCTGCCGCCAGGTCTAATAGTATCAGGGCAACAGCTCCTCCCTGATCAGTGCGCGTTCTGATGTTATCCATTACTGCCAGTAGTGTAGCCTCGGTGCTGTTAGTAGCCCTGAAACCAGTCTGAGAGGGGTCCAATAGATCGTTAGTTTCCAGAAAATGTGATAGTTGTTTATTTATTAGCCTCTCCAGAACTTTGGAGAGGTATGGCAGTTGGGAGATTGGCCGATAGTTTTCAGGATTAAGGACGTTTGTTCCTGCTTTTTCAGTAGAGGAATTACTACTGCCTGTTTCCAAATGTCAGGAAATGCGGCTGAATTAAGAGAGTTGTTGAAGAGCTGCGTGACATAAGGGCAAAGAGTTGAGGCAATTTGAGAAAAAATGAAGTGGGGACAGGGATCTAGGGGTGATCCAGCCTTCACTTCGCCCATTGCTTTTAGAACCTCGGTCTCTGAGAGGGGGGAGAAGTTACTCAATGCTGAAGAGGCTTCTGGGTGAGGGGTCCAGAATTTCAAGTTGGTTGTTTCTGTTTTCATAATTGGGCTAAAAGTGGAGTATATTTTGTTTATTAGTTATATAAGTGGCTGTGTGGGTGTTTGAGTGGTTGAATGGGTGAGTGACTGGCTCTGAGAGGCTGTATGGGTGAGTGAGTGGGTATTTGAGTGGCAGTATTGGTGAATAAGTGGGTATGTGAGTAGCTGTATGTGTTAGTGATTGGCTGTGTGAGTAACTGAGTGAATGAGTGGCTGTGTAAGTAGGTGTATGGGTAAGTGAGTGGCTGTATAGGTGAATGAGTAGATGTGTGAGTGGCTCTATGAATGAGTGAGTGGGTGTGTGAATGGTCATATGGGTGTGTGGGTGTATGAGTGGTTGTATGAGTATGTAAGTGAATGTGTGACTGGTTCTGTGGCAGATTTCATCAGTGATGTCAGTCATGAGTGATGTAATATGTGAGGTGCAATGCAGGGGCGTAAGTTATAATTAGCTCAGATAACTATAACTGCTTGATTTCTATGGTTTTGTGCATGTATAATGTGAGCCTAACTATAGCATCCTTGCAGCCTTTGTTTTTTTTCAGTGAATTTCTAAGGTTTTTTAAATTCTATTTACTAACTATTCCGTCACCTTAACCTGTGTTTTTTCAGTGAATTTCAAAGGTTTTGCAAATTCTATTTTCAAAATATAATGTCCCTGTAATGTTTGGTTTTTTTGAGTTATTTTCTAGGGTTTATTTGTAGGTCTAAGCATGCTACAATATATTTTGCTTTTTAATTTAGTAATATTTATTTAAACTGTAGACATAATCTTCTCAATAAACATAATTTATATACATTTTAAAAGGTAAAAATCAGATATGTACTTAATGTAAAAATATATAAAGTTTATGTAAATGTAATTGAAAAAGTTTTACTTTTTAAAATTATTTTTTGGTACTGTGGTACCTCCACGGGTCCGAAAACATAGAAGTGACTACAAGTACTCTATGGTTATTAATTCCGATCACGTGATCGCAATGAATCCGCGAATTGTGATTAGTGGATTTGATGAAAATGTAAAAAAATTAAATATGAACGTGCCTCTTCTTTAATTAATTACATCAGTGTGAACATATTTATAAGTATGTTACCATAGATTTCTCCTTACTTGAAGGCGCACTCGACTGCTGACATATTTCACACTGAAACCGGTAATTAGTATCCAAATCTTTAAAGCTGCCTAACGCGTTTCCGAGCAGTTAGCTTTTCAAAGTCTTTGCAGAAACGCTGAGAGAACCACCTGTCCTCATGCATATCAATCAATGTATAGCCCCCTGGTGGGCCTCTCCGGTGAGTGTTGCTTCTCATGCATGCTGGGACACGTAGTATCTTACAGGTAATTCTTCCCCTCTTGTGGAGTCTGCATCAACTCAAAATGAATTCAACAAAATTATAACCCTCCAGTGGGCCTCCAGATATCATATTGCACAGATTATTTTCATTTTCCTCAGCAGTCCCGCATTTCGTATTTGAAAAGTTCCAAACCTGCGGTCTCTCCAATGCTTTACAAGTGGTGCAGCCTTCTCCGACAGAAAAAGCTGGAATTTTATGCTACCATAGATTTCTACTTACTTGAAGGCGCACTCCACTGCTGACATATTTCATGCTGAAACTGGCAAATAGTATCCAGATCTTTTATTCTGCCTAACGCGTTTCGGAGCAGTTAGCTCCTTGTTCACAGGCTTTTCAAAGTCTTTGCAGAAACGCTGAAAGAACCACCTATCCTCATGCATATTGATAAATTGATTGATATGCATAAGGACAGGTGGTTCTCTCAGCGTTTCTGCAAAGACTTTGAAAAGCCTGTGAACAAGGAGCTAACTGCTCTGAAACGCGTTAGGCAGAATTAAAGATCTGGATACTAATTGCCGGTTTCAGTGTGAAATATGTCAGCAGTCGAGTGCGCCTTCAAGTAAGGAGAAATCTATAGTAACATATTGATAAGTATGTATATATGGCACTATATATCTGTTTTTCAAGAAAGTTACTAATTTTACGAGTTTAACAAATTTGCGAATCTACAGACTGGAATCGCAAATTTGCGCGATGACACACTCAAAGCTTGCCTTTTGATTGGGCACATTAGGACCCCACCCTTGTACATGTGAAACTACACCCAAAACAGTTAACTCTAGAAAGAGAATTCAAAGGCAACTGTGCTCTGTTTTTTGTTCACTTTCGTGAACAATTTGAGAGAATGGCTGAAGCTTCATCTTCTGTACAGGATGAACATCCAGAATCTCTTGAGGATGAGGAGCAAAATACACCAATTCAAAGCCGACAAATTGATGTCTGACATGCATTTTACAATACCATCAGGGGAAACAAAGGTTACTGCTATATATCTGCAGTGCAGTAATCATGACAACTAGTTGGTCAGCGGCACTGCAAAGAAGTATTCACATGGGACAAGTTCCATGTGAAAACACTTAAAAACAATTCATGAAAGGGTCTACTACCGGATAATGTAGGAGAAAGCAGGAGCAGCAGGACAGTCCACCTTGACAGCACCCTTGGGAAAACCATCATCAGCTGCAGTCATTACCATAACAGCTGCCTGTGAAGAATTAAGTGAGATGGTTTCTTACTGTGAGAAATGCCACATGCTTGTCGCTGTAAAAATGCCTTCTGTGGGTGCATCTTGGATATAGCGAAAAAGCATTACTGTTAGTTTTTTTTTGCTTCCTGTTGCCACTTAATGTTTTTTTGAACACTGAAGCCCATTGCTTCTTTGCATTTCCTTTACCTTACCCTTTGAGTACCCTGTTTACTTTTTGTTAAAAAAAACACAAGAACAAAATAAAAAAATGTTAAAGAATCTTCTACAAAAAAATACAGTTCTTTTTCGAGCCACCATCTGGTCAAACAAAGAGATAACTCTGTGTTTTTGATGTGTAAGTGTCTGTATCAGTGTGAGACTGGGTGTGTGAGTGCCTCTATCGATGTGTGAGTGGGTGTGGTATTGGGTGTATGAGTTTGTGCCTGGGTGTGTCAGTTACTGTATCGGTGTGTACCTGGTTGTTTCAGTGTCTGTAACAATGTGTGCCTGGGTGTGTTAGTGTCTGTATTAGTGTGTGCCTGGAAGTGTCAGTAGCTGTATCAGTATGTGTATGGGTGTTTGAGAGGCTGTATCAGTGTTTGTTTGAAAGCCTAAGTGGCTGTATTGATATGTGACTGGGTGTGTCATTGGCTGTATGAGTATGTGCCTGGCTGTTCAGTTTCTGTATCAGAGTGTGGCTGGGTGTGTCAGTAGCTGTATCAGTGTGTGTCTAGGTATGTCAGAGGCTGTATTGATGTGTCCCTGAGTGTGTCAGAGGCTGCATCGGTGTGAGTTTGGGTGTGTCAGTGCCCTTGTGCGTCAGTAACTGTATTGGTGTGTGCATGGATGTGTCAATCTCTGTATCAGAGTGTGGCTGGGAATGTCACTAGCTGTATCAGCGTGTGACTGGGTGTCTCAGTGGCTGTACCTGTATGTGTACAGGTGTTTGAGAGGCATTATCAGTGTTTAGCTGGGGATTTCAGTCTGTGTACCAGTGTTTGGCTGAGTATGTAAGTCTGTGCATCAGTGTTTGGCTGGGTGAGTCAGTAGCTGTATTAGTGTGTAGCTTGGTGTTTCATTGTCTGTATCGGTGTTTGCCTGGGTGTGTAAGTGGCTCTAACGATGTGTGAGTGGGTGTGTTATTGGGTGTATGAGTGTGTGCCTGAGTGTATCAGTGGCTACAGTGGTGTTTGTCTGGGTTTGTCAGTTTCTGTAACAATATGTGTATGTGTCTCTATTTGTGTGTGGCTGGGTGTGTCAATGGCTATATCAGTATGTGTATGGGTGTTTGAGAGGCTGTATCAGTGTTTGGCTGAATGCCTAAGTGGCTGTATCGATATGTAAGTGGCTGTATGGGTCTTTGAATGAGTTTGTGAGTGGTTTTGTGGGTGTGTGACTGCCAATGTAGGTGTGTGAGTTGTGGTATGGGTATGTGAGTGGGTGTGTGAGAGTGTGTTAGTGGTTTTATGGGTCTGTAATGTGTGTGTTAGTGGTTCTATAGGTGTGCGAGTAGGTGTGTGAGTGGTTGTGCAGGTGTGTGAGTTGGTGTGTGAGTAGCTGTATATGTCAGTGACCAGGTGTGTGAGTAGTCATATAGGTGAGTGAGTATCAGTGTATAGGTGTATAAGTGAGTGCATGAATTTGTAAGCGGGTGTCTATTTTTTTTATTGTAATTTGAAACTCCCTTGCAATGAAATGTTATGGAACAACACTGAAAGAAATAATTAGTAAAGTACATTACTCCAATACATGGTGCCATTGATCTGTATAAAATGAAAAAGAAGTGTAATAGGAATTAGTATTACAACTGTTTAAAATTAAAAAAAAGCTTACAATTTCCACACTATGTCACTGCAATTAAGCAATAGTGTCCATTGCACTCACTACAATTTTTTTAAACTATTGTTTTACCTATACGTGCACTACTAATTTGAGAAATCTTATGCTGAAAATGAGACACTCATTATCAGAAATACTAATACATATATAAGGCACACCAGCAGATGGTAAGCCGTATAAAGACCTCACCCCTGGTAAGCCAAAGTATGCCATAAATACTGATAATAGATCTTGAACAAACACACTATAAAACTTTCACAACTGTAATCCTCCTTAGACCATTGGTTCCAATATCAAAAGTTAAGAATTTAGTAGCTTAAAAGGCATTCTTTGCTTGAATTTGAGGTTGCTATTATTACATTCTGTCCATCCACTTTTACTTTTTACATAGACAATGTAGTGACCAGATTTAACAGTTACTCCTTCATGAAATATGATAGCCATAGTAGTATATGTTCTTCCAGAAACAGATATTTGTCGTACTTTGAAATTTGTAAACTCTGTTCCCATTTTACTTCCCTCTGCTCTGCATCGTTGTAGCATTAAAATAAGATATTTCTCACTTCTTCGTACACATAATGTTGACATGAGATCTGATTGACAATTTGGGCAGGTATTGTTTTGTGTAGTTTGTTTGAACAATCTGTCAAAAGACACAGTTTTGCAATCTGATAGTGTTTAATAAAGAAATCACTTCAAATCTATTTTGGTACTTGATGTGAATGAGCAATCTTCACACTCATGGTTCCATGAGCAAATAAGTTTAAATAACTCATCAATACATATTTCTTCTAGTAATAATCCAAAGATCACCATAATAAACTCATGGGCATCCTGTTGGGTGTTTGAAGGAAACTGTACAATTGCATATACAAGATGAGGTCAATGAAAGAGTACGTTTAGAACAACATTTGCATAGCAGTTGACACTAGAGGGGTTTAACAACTGGTAACCAAGAATATCAACTTCTTTCTTCTCCATAATTTTTTTCTTTCCAATGACATCACTAAACTCTTTTGGAAGCTTTCGTTTTGGACAGGTGATGCATTTTTCATAAATGGGATACTGTCCTAAATGAGGAGCATAAACACTACTTAATCGAATGTACTCTTTAACACAACTTGGATCAGCACTTACTTTGCTGTTATCAAATACAACCAAATACAAACCAGACAATGTTCTAACTCAAGATAATGCTACATATGACATTCCTTACTTAAACACTGTACTCCCAACATTACCCAATGCTGAATTTACACTTAAACCTTGAGATTTATGAAAACTTACAGCATATGCCAGAGAAACTGGACACTTTTTCTGTCGCACATAAGTCTTTCACAAGCAAAAAAAGTACAATGGGCCTTCCAATGTGCTTGATGCTATGAATCTGATCAAATATAACTGCTAGGTACTCTATCTCACTCCTGTTAGGAAAGCTAATGAAGTCAATAAATTTACCAATAGCAGCATTAACTAATCCTTCCTCAACATTTTAATTTTGACGCAAAATTACTCTACAGTTCCAGCAAACACTTAAACATTTCTCTAATCCTACAGTTTTTGAAACTGATTTTTCCAATGAATCAAATTTTGTTTGCAATCTTTTATTTAGGAATACTGTGATGCCCTGGTGTTCAATTTTGTCTGTGACAGTCAGTTCCAAAATTTCTTCTTTCTCCAATTTCAGCAATTATAATTTATTTGTTGAAAGAGGCACACTCAGCTAGTGTAAGCATTTGCCAAACAATTGGTTTTCCTTCTTGAATGAAAGTGAATATTATCTCTGCTGGTGTCTTGTTTGTTGGAAACACTTTTTTAAGAAGACAGCTTTCTAACAGATGCTTTTCCTCTTTAGAAAAAACACCTACTCTAATATCCTTCAACATATTCCAGTGTTCAACGTCAGAAGCTTGCCGCATATTTCTAACTAATTCTTTGTATTGGAAGTTTAACCAAATATTGACATTTCCAATGCTTCCCAAAAATTCCAGGTTTCATTGTGGAACAGTGTTTTGAACACATGCTGTCCTTTCACAGGTGTAAGTTGCAGTAGATTTCTAAAAACAATCAAGTGTTTTCCTCCAAATTGGACATTGTAGTCGGGTTTTTTAGAATCTATTGCATTCTTAAATGTACTAAAACAAGCATTAAATTTGAGACCATGCTCACCTCATTGATGATTAAAAGCTTTAACTTTTTTAGCACTCTTGACACTTCATGGCAAGCTTCAACGGATAACTTTTGATATTCTACTTTGTTTTTATGCTCCACAAGCAGCATCAAACATCAATGAAAAGCAATTCCTTAGATAAAATGTGCAGCATAAAGGGCAACAGCTATGGAGTTGTCTGTCACAAAGTGAATATTTATATTGGCATTCCACATTTTGAGAATGAAAGGATTGTAGCCATTGACATATTCTGAAGCTTCTGTTCTCCTCCGGTTGTAGGTGTTTTTGGGTAATTTTCGAGTAAGTGTATGTCTGACTGCAGACAAACAACTATTGGCTCTTCCTTTGGAAATAACAGGTCTTGGAAATCCAAAATGTCATTTAGTGTAAAATTTTCCTTTCACTCTGTACTTCCGCCGACAGTATTTCCCACATCTATGTGATTGAAAATGCAGAACTTGCTGTTTTAGGCCTTTTACGTCACTGCCTTTTTAATGGTACATGTAACATATTGTTCTATGAAAGAACGTACAGACTCATCTGTGTCTGTTCCAAATTTTGGTCCATATTTAAACAAGAACAACATATGAATATGAGGAGCACCTCTTGCTTGGTACTTTTTTACGCCAACAGAAATCAGTGACTTCTCCAAGAGGTAGATATTATCTCTTGCAGATGAAGATGAGCATGGCTTAAAATCTGTGGTTAAAATACCTACAAACATTTGGAGGATCCAAAGAGCAAAGTTCTCCTGGTGTGTTCAGATGATGTCCTTAATATTATAGTTTTCTTCTCTCAAAAAGTCTGTAAGTCATTCCCATGCAGACTCTGCACAACTGAGGGTCACAAATCAAGTTGGCACACCTAAATTTCGTAAGATACATTTTAGTTCACCATGACGATACCAATATTCATTGGTGCCACCTTGTTATACCATCAAATTTATCAAATCATCTTTTCCATGAATTTTGGCAACAAAGTCTCTTACAGACATATTTTGTGGATTAAGTCCTGTCTTAAGAATAGCGTTAACCACGTTTGATAGTCCAGACAAATCACTTTCAAATAACAGATGGAATATATATGGAATATAATATAATCTGGTTGATCTATACTGCTGCTGGCATTTGCACTGGGTGGTCAACATACCGTCCACCTACTCCAGTTGGAAATAGTTGTGGAAAACAGAGAGTTACTCCCAGACACACATTGGTGC
This sequence comes from Calotriton arnoldi, assembly GCA_963921515.1. Taxonomy (NCBI): domain Eukaryota; kingdom Metazoa; phylum Chordata; class Amphibia; order Caudata; family Salamandridae; genus Calotriton; species Calotriton arnoldi. The sequence goes on along the minus strand of CAWUFW010009097.1, from coordinate 205,925 downwards.
TCCTTTAGCTTATTTTCTCTGGTACAGTTCAGTGGCATCCCCCAAAATGTTTGAATACAGCGGAAGGATGGTGTAGTGCTCATAGATTTCTTCAGTTTTAGTTCCATCCACTTTTTCAAACTGTGCACTTGAAGGTAACATTTCTTCCTCCATGCAACTTCCATTTGTGAAAACATCTACATCTTTGTAATACACATTATTCTATTTCAGATAGAATGTGGCATTCTTCATATAATTCACAACAACTAGTTCTTGCAAGATTGTTTTGTTTTTTTGTGGCACACCATTCACTAGAATAATCAGTGGTTCATCTATATCTCTCTACACACACAGTTTCAATATTATGTTTATAATCTAAAGGTAAGTACACAACTCTGCCTTTAGGGCTTTTCTGTAGCTCAGTCGGTGTTAGTTTCCCTGTCTTTGGTTCCATACGAACTATTGCTTGAAATCGATGTATAGATTGTATCAATATTGTTTCATAAACATTTAGATGTAGACTTTCCTGTGGAATTTGAACCAATTCTAACTTTTTATGTATTGCTCTCACAGGCATATTGTTGTTCTCTAATTTGTCAAAGCAATACTTACACATAAGGTGCCGTGTTGACAAATCAAACTGTTCCTCCTCAAATAAATGTTCCTTCTCACTTTTTGAGAGAACATTAACATTTAGGGCCTGATTACGATATCGGGCAGATGCTGTCTCGGGACTGACCGACCTCCATTTGGTGGTCCCGTCAAGGACAGTAGGGGAAGACTAAGGGCGAAAAAGGAAGAAGAGTGAAGGGATAATAAATAGCTGAGGAGGTATGAGGTGAGAATGGATATGAATAAGAGTGGGTGGTGAGGCTAGGCGAGGAAGAAGGAAGACTTACAGGAAGGAGAAATAAAGGAAAGAATAAGGATGACTAAAGGGGGCGAGGGACTCGAAAGGAGTCTAATTACTTTTTAAACCAATTTTTTTACATTAAAACAAATCATTCAATCTGCATGTTTGCATGTAATAGTTATGTTGTGAGAAGAGCATGGATGTGGACAGTTACAAGCAGTATGCACGCAAGTCAAATAGGAAAACAAATTAAACAAGCATTTTCAAAGCCAGTAGGTCTGGCACTGGGCACCAGCATTTTGGTTTGGCAGTTCTTATTTTGTTCTCTCAAGGTTTTTGCAAAACTTTATTGTTGGGGAAGCTGCAGGTCCTCATCAATCTAAAAAAATTGGCTGAATGCAAAAATATGTTTAGTCTCAAAAAAGCACACATTACCATAGTGGTCCCTGGCATGGATTTGGACCTCTTTGTGTGTGTGCTCCTTATGAAAGGACAGGGTGTCATAATTCACAGTGAAGTCAGTAAATATCTCTATGGGCTGTACTATTGCCCCATGGGACATGCTGGAGTGAATGGAAGAAAAATGTGAATGACATAACAGAAGACTAAAGGGTGACATCTGGCTTAAAACTCTTATAGCTATGTTATACTCATAATCAAAAGGTCTTAGCTAACGACAGACATAAAAAAGCTAATGAGTCTGGTGTTGGCTGCTGGACTCTTATCTTTACTAATTCTTTTTTCAAATGTTTTTGTAAATCTTTATCACAAATAGAGAGCTTTGACATAATAGATAAATAAGGAGGCTTGCAAAGACAGATAGATACAGAGGGTTGGATAGATAGATAGATAGATAGATAGATAGATAGATAGATAGATAGATAGATAATTGTGTGCATACTAAAGAGAGGATAACATTATGAAGAATAGTTTCAAATGTACACAATCTTGTATGCTGTGAAACAGTAGCAGTCACAAAAACAAAGGCCACTCTAAACAAAAATTACAACAGCATTAGCAGGAGACAGGAACTGATGAAAGGAATGTGCAATGTGCTCACATTAAAAGCACCATGAAAAGCAAGTAGGATGTGTCCTGCTATCACATCATGCTCAAACCACAAAGGAAACACTAAAGTGAAAACAAAGATACTGGAACTGAAGGTCACTACCTTACGTGCAGATGTGCTCCTAGTGAAAGATCAAAATGCATTCACTCACAGTGAAGTTAACCAGTTGCTAAAGTAGGCTGACCCATTGCCCTCAGCTGTATACTATTATAGGTGGAAGTAAAATGAGAATGACACAAAAACAGAGAAATAGAAGAAGAGAACTGGCTGAAAGCCCCTTTAGATATGTATATAATACATATAATTTTAGTAAAATTAAAAGGTTTTTGCTAACGGTAGACCTTAAAAGAACACAAATTAAATATAGATGCTGAAACAAAAAGCATGTTTTAAAAGACACAAGCTAGGTCCTCCAAGGGCAAATGGAATTGTGAGACATGTACAGTGTCCTGGAGTAGTAAACCAATTACATAGGATTTCACCTGTATGTTAAGATGCATTCAATCCAACTGCAGTCGATTATACTATGGTATACAGGTTTCCATTGGGTTCCTCATATGACATGGTGGCAGGGGAGGGATATTACATTGTTTGGATATTAGAGATAAATTGCATGCTGTGTGAGTAAGCATTCAACCCTTAGTGAACCTAGGATTTTGGAGGCTCTAAGACTGATTCCTTGCTATTTGGACCTTCAGCAGTGTCCATTACCGCAGATAGCACTGAGCAGGTGGAGGCACTCCACTCCAAAGCAGGGTAGCATTACTAATTCGGGCCCAGAGGACAAAGAAATGAAAAGATAAAGGTGTGGATGTTGAAGCTGTGGATGAATATATGGAGGGTGTCCCTGAGATCAGCCATTGTTGAACAAGCATCCTCATCTCACCAGTTGATGCTCATATAGCAATGCCCAAACAGCCACCAGGAAACACCAGTCTTGCCACTTTCCAGAGTGAACCAGAATCTTCATCAGATGGGGTGTTCTGTAGAGTATCTCTGGATATCTAGAAAAAATGGCGTAACAGTGTGGTGGTGATACAGAGATATCCTAGGGCTGGGCTTGGATACCCCTTGTGTGGCCTGGTCATATGTTTCAGGGGAAGGAACGACTGGAGATGTCAATCAAAATGTACATTGTGGCACCACCATTTGTTACACCTTGATGGTCAGTAACGGAGTCCAAATAGAGATGAAGGTCACTCCGGCCATGTGGATCCGACACCTTACTTTGTCTATGACCATACAGCTCTCAGTTTATTTAGAAGAACAGCTACTGATTCAGCTTGAGTATGGTGCTCCTGACTTAAGGGGACCTCAATGAGGGGGGTCATGCTTGCGCCATCCCAAGCACTGCTTCATTTACTCATGAAGTCTGGCACGATTTAACTTTCTAGCCTTAATCAGAGCAGTAACTCAATATTTATAAAGCTGTGGTGAGAAAAGTCACTAATGCAGTCTTAGGAAGAGGCCAACATTAAATACAAACTTTCTTCAATTTCTTTCAAAGAAGTGTGTGAAGCAGGTATTGTTTCAGAAGAGGTGTTAATGTGGTCCAATGTCTTGCTGACTATCAAGGCTCAAGACATGCTGTCTCCTTCATGTGGACTCCCTGCTCTCCCTGGCCTTTTTGGATCTTGATTTTTGTGTTCGCTAATAACTCCTGTATTGAATATGTAATCATTCTGTAATTAATTGTGAATATTTTTGTAACTTGTCACACGCTGTTTCCTTATGTAAAGCACTCTGATACCTCCGGGTCTAGCCAGCGCTATATAAAACTCAAATAAATAAATAAAAAAATAAAAAGCCATAGAGCAACTTCTTTCTGGGACAACAGTAAAGTCATTTAAAATGTGCATCTAGTAAGTAGTGGCTAAAGGGCACAGATTTCAGGCACAGAAGCATACAATTAACTTTGAGCTGTGTTTAATTGGGGCTCGTAGCTCAGACTCTGTGTGGACCTTATTTTCAGGGATTAGTCATTTAGGACATACTGAGCAGTACTAAGCAACACTTGTAGAGGATGAGCGAGGAGAAACACCAGTCACTTACAGCAGCACCCGCCGTAATGTCCAAATGACATGTCGTGCATTCCCATGCACAACGTGGCAGGCACCGCACGTGCCTGCCACCTTGTGCATGGCAATGTAGGGGGGTACCATAGGTACCCCTCAAGTGCAGCCCCCCACCCCCCGGGGGCCCGCAACGGGCCCCCAGAGCAATTCACCGCCAGCCTTTCCATGGCGGCCTCGCCGCCATGGAAAGGCCTTAACAGCAATACATCCTAATATGGATGGCGGTGCCTACTAGGCACCATCACCATATTAGGCCCCAGCTCCGCCCGGCCGGCAATCGGAACGATTGCCGACCGGCGGAAAAGCGGCGGACGCACTTTGCGTCCGCCGCGGTACCCCCCGCCATTATAATATGGCGGGCGGTAAATCGGGTAGAGATGGCGGGCGGATCGCCACCGCCTGGCTGGCGATGGCGATCCGCCCGCCATCCTAATCACCCCCAAAGTGTCCAACTGAACTCATGGGAAAAGATGGTAAAATATATTTTTCATAATTAAAATGTTTGCACACATAATAATATTAACCTTCAACATGCAAATGTATTTACCATGCATATTTTTATGTTAAATCTGAGCATAGTTAACATGGGCCTAACATTAAAATGCCTAATGTTAAGTTTTCTCTGTGTCTATGCAGTGTATCTTTTTTTCATTCCACGAGAGAAGCTTTCCAACAATTTGAATATTGTTTCTTTTAATGTGCTTTCTCACGTGAATGTTCAGTTTACGCAGTCGTCAATGTATTCACTAAAGAGTGCAGCTGGAGTGAACTCCTTGATACGATGGTATGATCTTATGTTGCCATTATTGAATGCTGAAGGACGCTTAATAGAGATTTAATTGTACAGTAGTTTATGAAATAATGAAACTCCCTTATCTGAAATGTACCCTAACCTTATTGGTTCTCTTCATGGAAATCGTGTAGGTGTAGCGAATTGATGAAATTGTATTCTTCAGCTAATGTAAAGTGCACTTTCACTCAGAAGATGCCTTTTCCACTCCCTTCAGTGATGATGCCTCTTTTCTAGTGTAGGTGTAGAGAATTGATGAAATTGTGTCCTTTAGCTAATGCAATGTACACTTTCACTCAAAACATGCCTTTTCCTCTCTCTTTAGAGATGATTCTTTTTTTGCTCACCCAAAGGAATTTATCTCATGGGCAATTATCTTCCCAATAACTGGAACAATCTTTATTTGATTCATGGATATTGCCCTTTAAAGGATTTTCATGCTGACACCTTCTGACGGACTATTCTCCCAACTCTCCTGACCTTTTTTAGCTTAGCTAAATATGTATTTTCCCTTAATGGAAAACTGAGGCTCCTTCGATTTATTTTATGACAACTTTATAATAGATTGCCTTTGCATTCATGATTTGAATTGCTTTGAATTATATTGATAATGCATTCATGTATTGACTACTGAATAATAGCTAATTGATTATTTGTACCTTTACTAATCTCTTTGATAAACCTTTATGGTTTGCAAATCTAACACTCTCCTTCATCTTTGTGGGTCCGAAAATGATTCCCATTATTGAAATGTATTGATTGTTGTGTCAACCTCGGTTGGATCTGCAGGTCTATCCTTTTGAGCGCAGCCTGTACTTGAGTTTCCAACAAAAACTTGCTTAGTGTGAAGTGCTGTATCAATGACCTTGAGAATGCACTATGACGAGTAGCTGTGTGCAAGACTCAGGTTCTGCAATAAAGGCTGAATTATAAAGATTAGTGTGTGCTGGGCTTTTCAGGATGGGATTCTCTGAGGAGGTTTATTTCTGACTCATTTCATGAGGAGTGTGCTGGCAAGACTATGGTTTTTCTGCCAGAAAAAACAAAACCCAGTTGCAAGTTACTGCTTCGAAACAAATGGGCAATGTTGGAAATTCAATTGGGTCCTAAAAAATCATAAACAGGGGATTTGCTGAAAATCAGGAAGTGCAATGGTTGGAGGATGATCCCTACCTCCTCTAAACCTAGTGGTTGGTATCTCAGGGTGCACTGGGTGCAAACCCTGAGGTTCTGAATGAGCTTAGCTGGAACTAGCCCCTTGTAGTCGTTCAGAATGGCAGAAAGGGACAGGAAGGACTTTAAGCTGAATTAATTTAACTCCATGTATTCAATATTAGTAAACACCTACAGAATGTAATGTCCATGACCACTGAATGAATGCAGGAAGGAAAAGCATATGCTGAAGGTGTGCTAGAACTGTTATGCTAGATAAGTTCCTAAAAGAGGGTTAGGAAATCCTAGTTATCCCAGTGAGGCAGAACAGGGTGGAAGCTTAATGAACAATGTTTCCAATTTGGTCTAAAATGGCTGCACCTCTACCTATGCGGTGGTAGAGAAGGACATGTCAAGAGCACATACTAATTATCATGCCATAGCAATGATGCCTTGCTAGAGGGTTACTGAGGCAACCTTACTGGTCTGTTGCCAGGAAGGTCCTCTGAAGGGGCGTACATTGCTGACTTGTTCAAAAGCTGAAAGACTGATTGAACCTTTAGCTCAGGAAAGCCACAGGAGGATATCTCTAAGATCAAGAGAGCAGAGGTGCAGATAGTGCCATCCATTTGCACAGAAGATTTTTCTAGATACATAGAAGTGGTGTGGTGCCCTTTCACTCCTCTCCACACGGAGCCTCGCCAACAGTCCCAAATGACTGACAGAGAAAGTTACAGAAGACACCCGATTGTACGCAAGCAAACGATTGACAGCAGCCATTTTTACTATTTAAAGAGAGAACGATATCAGGTCTGCCATGCTCATCTGTCAAGTTGAGGTACCAGAATAATTAAGTGCACCTCAATTTTTCAGTTAACATGGAAAAACAATAATGGATGTGGTGAGTTGAAAGTGTATCTATTCCTCTTTTTAGAGAATACTCACAGGGACTCTTGCATGGTGATGCATATAGCTGGTGAACAGAGCTGAAGGTTAATCCCCATGATTAAGTATCGTAAAGATTAAAGAGTCGCATACCCAGGTTACTTTTAAGTTGAGTCTGTTTACCTGTCTAGTGGTGGCTCCTCGAGGGAGTGCTGCGGGGCGGTGGGGCGGGGGGGGGAGGGGGGGGGTAGTAAACTCCGGCATCAGGCCGAATGGAGTTAAGTACATAAATAAATAAAGAAAACGAATTACATTGCGCGCTGCAACGCCAAATCGGCGATGCGGCGCGCGCAATGTAATTCGTTTTCTCTATTTATTTATGTACTTAACTCCGTTCGGCCGTATGCTGGAGTTTACTACCCCCCACCCAGCCCCTCCCCCCCCCCGCCCCGCCCCGCAGCACTCCCTCGAGGAGCCGCCACTGCCTGTTACTATATTAGAGAAGCAGGCAATGTATTTGGTATCTGATTAATGGCAACAAAAATGGGGTTGTTATTATGCCACGTGCAACAAGTGTGCATTGATGATAGCACGACAAACGTTTGAGTACCAAAGGCCACGTGTACTCACTCTCTGGCGTGTAGCGTGGTTAAATAATGGTTAGAATACATTATATTACAAGCAGGGCGCATGAGAGGGGCTTAAGGCACAGTGGGAAGAGAGAGGAATGCGGTTTGGTAGGGATACTTAGTAAGAGAAAACACAGTGGCTTATTTACAAGCCTCTTGCGCAGCCGGTGCGTCACTTTTAACATGGGGAAATAGTGACGCACCGACAGCGCACGTGGCTTGTAAATAAGCCCCACAATATTTTGTAAAATAAACATTTTGACGACTTTCAGAACAGAGCGAGGTACAGTGTGTGTGTGTGTGTGCATTTTAATCTGTGTATATGTAAAAATCCGACGGACACCTCGCCATGCCGGACTGAAATCACCTATACCCAACTATTTCCCAAAAAATACATTTATTAGGGAGGTGTAACATCCCCCACCCCATGAAGCTACGCCTCTGCTCACTCTTTTTCTCTATATATTAGTTTCTTTATATTTTGTTGAAATTCATACAGATGTTGCCACCGGGACTTCCGTTGTATATATAGAAGTGCCGCACTGCAGTGGCAGAAACAGCGCTTTGGTTCAGAAATTAGTATTCAGTCACAAAGAAGTGTGCAGAACTGACACTAAAGTTCTAACTTAGTTGACGTGCAGAGTGGCTTCTATTTGCAGAAACAATTGTAAAGAAGATGGTTGGAACCAAAACCTTTCACATCTCATCATTGCCATGCCTGGGGCGTTCTTAAGGCAGTTGAATGACAAGTGCCTCTGTGGTATCAGACTGGTGTATGATGGCCTAAATATTGACTGACAAAAACATTGTGTTCGAAATATTGTTTATAAAAATATCTCCACATTAGAATTAATAATAGAAATCTACTGGAGCGATTTTTGGAAACAGTTGGGACATAATGTACCTGTCAGAGGATGTTATCAACATCCTGCCATACACCTATGCCTGTATCTAAACAGCGTTTATGAAGTTTACTATGCTTCTTTAGTTCATGGTCCTATGTGCACTGTGTATGGTCCAGGATGCAGTCTATGCCCCACCCCTTTCTTACAAGGCCTTGCACTGTTCTTTGGACAAGGCCGAACTATTAGCCAAAAGCAGCGCTGGAGAAATGTTCAAACCACCCGCACTCCCTTCCTCCTACGTCTCTCCTAACGCCCCCCATTCCTCACCCCTGTGCCTGCTGTAGTTACCCCCGGAAGCTATAGAAAGTGACAGTATCCACCCCCTGCCCTTAAAACCGGACTACAGAGGCCGGCCTCCTTTGTAAATGCCCGGTGGAATACAAGGGCAGTTCGGGTATGAGGCTGCAGCAGGATATCAATCCATGAATATCAGCTGTGCTGATGGCTTTAAGCCACAACACAACAAAGGTTTGTAGTCATATACATCTCTGCGTGTGGGGACCACTAAAATCCTACGATGATTACACCTACAGGATAGCAGCCGGATGCAGAATGACTCAGAACATGTCTGACTTTTTACATTTACATTTACACTTCTTTTGATTTATGGTTGCTGAAGGAGCATTCTGTTGTAATGTTCTCTTGGATCCTTACAACTAAGGTTCTGATGAACGTGCCCGACCTGCTACAGGAAAGAACCTACGTGCAGAAAGATGTTGATGATATTAAAAAAAAATTGAAATGTGTATACCTTGAATCTCTTCTTTTGAATCGTGTGATAGTGTCAGGCGAACAAACGAATTTAGCTTACACTTATATATTTTCAGTGGTCTTAGGAAAAACTTCGACTAGACAAGTGGTCTAGCTCTTCTTTGTCCTACTCTTCCAGCATCTTTGTCTGACATTCCCATGCACAAATCATCACCCTTACAATTTTAGATTTTTTGTTTTATTTGGACATCCGTGAAAGTTAGTAACGTTTAGCTGGGACAAGCGTCACTCCTGCCAGTTTTAGTATTACCATGACGTGGTGTATTTCATGGGTGTCACTGGGTCGATGGTGTATGGTGATGGTGTATTTCATTGGTGTCACTGGGTCTCTTTTTCTGTTGTTTCCTGTGTTACAAGGATCAAACCAACACCTGGAAGGTACATGCGTTATTTGTGTTTCACCACCTATGAAGAGGTCTGTCATTGAGTTCTGCGGCCACTAGTTATGCCTTCTTTTGGTCAGTGTCTTTTGGTCGGTGTGTATGGCAGTGTGTGATGGCAGTGTGTGTGTGGATCACGGTGATTAACAGAAATTATCTGGAATGGAAAGGGTGGGGAAGTTGCCAAAATCTTACGAGATCTGCTACAATACCCACTTTCTAATGTTTACAGACAGAGGCAGCGGCCATTTGTAATTTTAGAGTGGTACCAGCTGATATCAGGTGTTAGGCGAGACAGCAATAACTACATACCATCCCAATCAAGTTACAAGTTTAAATGGGTAGGGTAATGTTTGATTTTCCTGGCTAGCAGGGCTCGGCATACTTTCATCTTCTAATGCTGGTAGTGGCAGATTGCGGGTCATATCTTTGGAATGGGAAGAGTTAGCAAAATGGGACCAATTGCCTAGGATTCAGGGATTCGGCAAGGCTAGCCTGAGACTTTGTGCCTGCGGTGACCGCCGTAATTTACACGTACAGTCCATAATTTCAAATTCCTGTCTATTATCCGTAATGACCTTTAAGGGACACAGTTTGTCTGTAATTTTGATGATGCAGGGTGACAGTCAGTGCTGTGGCTGGATATCACGCTCCAATGGACTTCCAGGACTGTGCCCACAGCTTTAAGATGACCTAGGATTGGATTGTATGTTTCCAGCCAATCCTTGGGCTCATCACCCCACCCTCTGAATGTTTCATTGGCTGTGTTTGGTCCTAGGGTTACGAGCACACCTCTGTTCTTTGTGCTTCCTGGTTCAGTGAGTGGACTTAGGGGTATATTCACAAGAACGTGTGCTAAACATCTCCCAAAAATGTTAACGCAACTCCACACATCGCAGCCTATCGCGGGAAAATAACCCCGTGTCAAAGTGGAATTCACAACACGGCGGCACCATGCGATAGCCTCCCGAAACCGCGGACAATGTCCGCGATACAACAACCGCGACGGTGATAAAAACACAAACCTCAACGCAAAAAAACATGCAATGGGCCAAAGCGCGATGAGGAAATCAGCGATGAGCAGCTCCAGGCCTGCAAAACACACATGGCAGGCGGGAAAAATCACCATAAAAGTAGAAAAAACACACAAACACAAAATAACCAACACCCAAGCACCATGGAGGCAGCCGGAGCAGGCGCAGAGGACGAGCGCAACCCCACAAGCACCCCGGACGACCAGCCCGGGACCTCGGGGACAGGGAAGGGCAAGGACAAGAAGAAGAGGAAGACGAAGTTCAGTCCGCAGGAAAACAGGATCCTGGTCACGGAGGTGATGGAACACCATCAACAACTGTTCGTCTCCTCCAACGTGTCATTGGGCACCAAAAATGGAATATGGCGGGACATCATGGACAAGGTGAATGCCGTCGGAGAGCACAAGAGGTCAATGGACAAGGCCAAGAGGCGATGGATTGACATCAAGCGCAAGACCAAGGAGAAACTCGCAGCCAACCAGAAGGCAGCAATGCAGACTGGAGGTGGGAGCCCAGTGCCACAGCTGGAGCTGGATGACATGGAGGAGCTGGTGTCGACAGTCATCAGTGTGGAGACTGTGGCCGGAGTCGGGGGACCGGACACTGCTCGACAGGACACAACACAACCGCAACAGGGTGAGTAACCACCAGGTACTGGGGGGGCGGGTGGAGATGGCCACAATGGCACACATGCACATTCAAGCAGAGCACAGTGCACACCCACAATGACTCTGGATCATGGCCCTGATCCACAGACTGTCACAATGTACAATGCCATGCGGTCTGAATGTGAACATGTACCATGCGGCTACATACATGTGGACACATTGTAATACACCATCTCCCCTTCACATTGCAGGGGCACCGTCAACACCTCCTGCAGAGCAGTCCCAGCCACTCTTCACTGATGATGAGGAGGACACCCCCAGCATCGACACCCAAGCCCTCCAAGACATCATTGACATCATCCGCAACTCACCTCCAGGATCAGGGCAGCCCAGCTGCATCGAGGAGACCCCACCCACTACCCAAACAACCCAGCAGGAGGCACCCACAACCCCGGCTGTCTCCCAAGACCCCCACGAACAACACATGGCCTTCCAACGCCGTGCGCTGGAGGGCCAGAGGGAGACGGCTGAGCAGGTGCGGGTGGGGTTCAACCTCATGGCTACCAAACTGGACGCCATCCATGGGTGTCTAGGCCCCATCAGGGACCAGCTCCAGTCCCTAACGGACACCCACGGCCCGCTCCATGGTCTCCAACGAGCCCTGGCTGACATCGCTGGAGTCATGACTCGGAGACAAGAACACCTGTCCGCCCAGAGTGGCTCCAGCGAACCCAGCCTTGAGCTGGCACACATGCGGAGGCTCATGGAGGACATGGTGCGGATGGAGGCGGAAAGGATGGCAGCCACCGCTGCACATCAGCAAAATGTAGCTGGGATCTACCATACCCTGCAGATCCTCATCATGGCATTGCTGCCACAAGGCGTGGCAATGATGAATGCTGCTGCCCCCACACCATCCACATCTCCGCCCCCTGGTGTGTCAGTGCCTCCCAGTGCGGCAGGCGTGTCCACTCCGGCACCTGATGTGCCACTGCCACACAGTGCGGCCGACAATCCTCCTCCGGCCCCTGATGTGTCAGTGGCACACAGTGCCGCAGCCGGCACTGCAACACCCACAGGTGGGGCAGAGCACACATCCGAGGACGAGGACGTGGATGGGCTTGAGATCAGAAGGAGACACTCGTGTTCATTTCCGCCACCTTGCCTGTTTCTGCTTGGTGCCGCACATGGCCCCATGACCTTCAACTGACCCCCGATACACTCCGCTGCACTCACATTGGACCGCGACATGGACTGCCATATCCTGTTTGATGACCAATGACACGGCGACCAGACTGCGGACTGTACCCTTCCTCTTCCGCAGTACTTGTCATCCCCGGATGTACTCTGGCTGGCCCTCCACGGGCTCATATTGTGTAGTGGGCTTGGCATGGCCCTGTACTGCTCCAGCTGCAAAACTCCACTGGATGTGCATTAAACATCCAGAAATGCACTGCTGTGTCATGTCTGTCATCATTCATGTATGAATGTGTGGATGATTGTAGGGACAGTGATTTCCATTACGTCAATGATGCTCATCTAGTGGGATGCCAGTTACAGTGTGCTACATTGCCAATTGTGTTCCGGGTGCCATAGACACCACAACAGGGACACACGCATTAGTCACTTCCTTGTCCGGACATGGACTGCACCACGCCCAGAGCCCCCGAGTCATTGTTGCATGCCCTGCACTGGTCCTGCATACGCAAGGCCAGACCACTCCGCTTACGCTCAGAGGGGGGCCCACATAGCTACATGTCGCAGGCGTACACGCTGGTGGTATGCAGGTCACTGGTCTAGTTGTCAGCATGTCACGGCCACTCCCTGAGGGCAGGTTTGCACACACACCACAACCCATCCGGCACAGGCATCACAGGCCATGTGACCCCGCCAATATAAGGGGCCGACGACGTCACATTCCCCACTGCCGGTGTTGACTGGATGACGGACGCTCCACGGTTTTCAATCATAAAGGGCCCATGAGTTGCTACGCACAGGGTTGGTCGCACCCGAAGCCTTGCGCCCGTCACAGGCCTACCACCACGTGGTGCTGACTGGGGTTGCACAGGGTTAGTGGCACCCGGAGCCTGCGCCCGTCACGGACCTACCATCATGTGGCGCTGACTGGGGTTGCACAGGGTTAGTGGCACCCGGAGCCTTGCGCCCGTCACGGGCCTACCACCACGTGGCGCTGACTGGGGTTGCACAGGGTTAGTGGCACCGAAATTGCTGAGCGGGTGTGCAGCCTGCGATGATGACGTGTGCACTGATGTGGTCTCTGCCATTGATGCCTCAGGACTCAGCGTCATGTGTGGGACCTGCAGGGCCGCGGGGCTGGTCCGCATGATGTGGACCATGCCATGGTGGCGGGACCGGGGCCTGGAGCTTGCACGGGCACGTGGTGTGCCCACTGGTGGACACACCATTGGCGGCAGGTGAGCAGTGGGCCCGGGGTGTGCAAGTGCGGACAGCCAGCGCTAGCCGGCGGGAGGGGTAGGGTGCGGCTGCATGCGTGCGCAGGGACGGACAGGCGATGTTGCCGTGTGCAGTGTGATGGACTCTGCCATGATTGACTCTGGCCTCGATTACAGATTGCAGACCTGGTGGCTTGCAGTGTATCCCGGCACGTGGTTGGAGACACACCTGTGGCAGCAGGTGAACAATGGGGCCTGGGTGCGCGGGGTGTCTCTCTCTCTCCCTTACTTTCCTTCCCTCTCTCCCTCTCTCTCTCTCCCTTACTTTCCTTCCCTCTCTCCCTCTATCTCTCTCTCCCTTCCTTCCCTCTCTCCCTCTCTCTCTCTCTCTCTCTCTCCCTTCCTTCCCTCTCTCCCTCTCTCCCTTCCCTCTCTCTCTCTCTCCCTTCCTTTCCTTTCCTTTCCTTTCCTTTCCTTCTCTCTCTTTCTCTCTCTGCCTTTCTTTCATTCTCTGTTTCTCTGTGTTTCGCTCCTTTGATGTGCGCATGACACACGTTCTGATTTTGTGCTTTATTTTCCAGGCTGTGACATCGAGATTGTCCCAGACGGACCCGACAGGAGTCTTCTGCATTGGTGTTTTGTGTTGTATTTCAATAAAGTTTTTTGTTGTCACTTCAGTGATGTGTGACTGTTTCTCGTTCTTCTGGCCACACATGTGTGTTTTATTTTGTCATTGTGCGACATCATGCGCTTTTTGTGGCTCTTGTGTCGTGCACGGTATGTGTTTGTCCGGGGGCGGGGGCTGGGAGTGGTGGGGGTGGGTGTTGTGGCCCTCTTGGGTCTCCGAGCAGCATGTTCATTGTCTCCATGGCATCTGTGGGTCTTCCGATGTGGCTCTGGGCTGGGCTCCCTTTCGTGCTGCAGGGAGTCGTCCTGCTTAACACCAGCATAAGGCAGGTGTTAAATTCCTGCTGCTACCGCGGCTTATCGCCTGTTTTTGGTTCGCTTCGCAGATCTGGCAGTTCGTTGTGAAAGTGGTGTTGTGGTTTTCTCGTGTGTTTTTGCACGGGAACGCTTACTCTGCATCTCATTAGGGTTAGTTGGTGGTGTCCACCGTGGAGATAAATTTTGGGGCAGTTATCACGGGAATACTGGCGTTGTCTGCAGTTTGCACCCGCTTGTGAATGGGGTGTTAAATCTATCTCCACTTTTGATGGGTTAAGGTGGAGATAAATCGGAGGTAGGTCCTTGTGAATATGCCCCATATTCTTTTAGACCTGAAAGAGCAACGTGAGAACTGACTTCTACCCTGCCCATGAACCAGACCCGGGCTGGCCTGCATGGTGAGAGCCAAACTCAATTTCTGCATCTAAATGTATGTTATAGTGGCTGCGGCCGGATAGTAACTTGTCGACTCTTATTGTAACCCACTTTCCATATTTGTAATTATTGTATCATTGTTTCTTTGTTTTCCTACTCACATATTGTCACTATTCTGTCTCCCTAGTGCACTCTTTCTTCTCTCTCTCGGCATGTCTCTTGATCACTCTTACAAGCTTTCTCCTGATTCCCACTCCCACGACCCTTCTCCCCTTAATACTATGCCTGGCTATCCTCGCTTCAGCCTTCATTGTTGTCGAGTTTGATGTAGCAGAAACCGCATTTTATTTGTAGGGGTACATTATAATCACACTTGTAGAGTGAACCTGCATATAATCCTTTATTGTATTACTGTGAAGTGTTAGAATTATTTCTAAATGTAATACCATGAAATGTTATGTGTTTAGGCCATTATGTAGTAACATGGAGAATTAATGTAGGAAGTGAAAGTAACCAGCAGAATATATTAACTCAAAGAGCTGGTGTTGTGGTATTGATTTCTATTCATTTACTAAAATCATCATTATTCGTGTCATTTTACATGTAAGTAATGTCTTAATTGAATGTGCCTTATTTTCTATGCAATTTCGTAAAGCTCACATGCTGTTCTCCTATGTTAGCCGAATTTTGTAGACCTGAAATGCATTTCCCTGGAAACTCCTGCCTTAGAATTAACAATTTGAATTTCATCTGTGCTGTGGAATTTGTTCTTTCTCTCATTTTGTGTTGCAGATAGAAGAATAGCTCGTGTTAGCTAGAATAATGTCTTTGTTTTATTAGTCAGGCAGGGAGAGAAGGAGTTACATCGCAAACCTGAGTCGATAAAGGAAAGTTGTGTTTCACTCCGGAGAAGACCTGGGAACCAAGGTCAGCTTGTTGCAAATCAAGAATACTGTTATCCCATAGAAAACTTCCTTTGACATCGGGTGCAGAGCAGATGGAGTGACCCGCAAAGACTCTTGGGAAAGATACCTACAATAATGCGATGTTGAGAGTAGGGAAAGTGCCCACTTCTCCTTCGGAGAGAGAGCATCTTAGAACGAGCTCTGTCTCGATAGCTTCATGCTATCGACCCATCGATGGTGGAGAGACTTCCTATGAAGACTCCATATGCTGACACCTTTTATTTCTTTTCCTTGAAGATGATTAAGAAGGGATGTTATTTTAGTGTTAGTGTAGGGGTAGATTAATGCTTTATATTCATCAACCCTCTAAGCAGGGAAACTTGGACTCATGCTTTCCGATCCTCTGCATTCTGCTTCTTGAGTTAATTGTTTTTTTTATATTGCTCCATTCAAACTGGATGCGCAGATTTGACTTTATGCTGATTCCAATGTATTTCTACACTTTCGTTTTGAGGTATCTCTTTGTTGAAGTATTTTTGGCTGTGCAATAAATTAACTAACCTCATGTAGTTGCCTGTGATTACTGTGGTGTGCAGACAGAACATCGAGTTGGAAATCTCAACTTACACAAATATCGAGTTGGAAATATCGTGACACAGAAATATCGACAGCAAGAATATAGTGGTCAAGAATATCAACTTTAAGGTAAGAAATATCGTTTTTAAAAATATCGAAGTCATTAATATCGTTTGCAAAAATACAGTTGTTTAAAATATCGATTTTTTAATTAGTGTTATGTATTTTAGTATGTATTTTAAATATATGTGATCTATTTTTTTGTATAAGTATTGTTTTTGTTTTTTTAATATATGTGTTACATTTTTAGTAGTTATTAATTTTTATTTTTGTTAAATTTGGCGTTTTTTAGTTCTGTACTGGGTTGTGGGTTTATAGGGTAATAGGGTGGGAAGTAATTTAATTTTAATAAATTATTCTTTTTTATTTATTAATATTTATTTAATTTAGTTTTTATAGTGGTAATTGTGGGAAGTAATTTATTATTAATTAATTATTAATTGGTTGTTAATTATGATTAATAAAATTAATTGGTAATTAATTGTGCTAATTGTGTCATTTTTTTAGGAGTGGGTGGTGGGGTTTATAGGGGAATAGGGTGGGAAGTAATTCAATTTAATAAATGAATTTTTATTTTTATTTATCAATATTGATTTAATTTAGATTTTATAGTGTTAATTGTGGGAACTAATTTATTATTAATTAATTATTAATTGGTTGTTAATTATTATTAATTAATTAATTGGTAATTAATTATGTAAATTGTGTCATTTGTTTAGGAGCAGGTGGTGGGGTTTATAGGGGTAAAGGGTGGGAAGCAATTTATTTTTAATTAATTAATAATTATTTGTTAATTAATGCTAATTAATTAATTAAAATTTAAATATGGCAATTGTGTAATTAATTTTAGATGTGAGTTGTGGGGTTTATAGTGATAAAGGGTGGGAAGTAATTTGTTTTTAATTTATTAATAAATAGTTGTTAATTGATATTAATTTATTGATTTAAAATTAATTATGGAAATTGTGTAATGATTTTTAGGTGTCGGTTGTGGGGTTTATTGGAGTAGAGGGTGGAAAGTAATTTATGTTTAATTAATTAATAATTGGTTAATCATTAATATTAATTCATCAATTGATAATTAATTAGGGTAATTGTTTTTTTTTTGTGTGTGGGTTTTGGTTTTATAGGGGTAACGTTTGGGGAGTAAATTAATTTTTATTTGTTTTTTAATTAATAATATTTCTTTAATTAATAATTAATTATGTTAAATCTGGAGATACATTTTATTTTTATTTAGATGCGTGTTGTGAATTGTGTGGTGTTATAGGGTAGGAAATAAAAAGATTAAATATATGTCATAATTAATGTTTTTGTTTATAAATAATTTCTAATTAAAAATAGTTATTTGTTTCTAAATTATTTTGGAATTTATTTGATATAATATTTCTAGGTATTTGTTATATCTATTTGACATTATAATATGTTTCTATCTTTTTTAATTTTTAATATTTTTATATATGTTTTATTTTTTGTTTTTTTTAAACATTTTGTGTTAGTGTTGATATTTTGTTTGTTTTTAATTTTGAACTGACTCCAGTGGGAATATTAATTTTTACCCCTCCGCTATCCAATACTTTCCCTATTGTTGCACTAACTGCAGTGGGAATAGTTTTTGTTACCCCTCCGCTATCCAACACTTTCCCTATTGTTGCACTAACTGGAGTGGGAATAGTATTTTTTACCTCTCCGCTATCCAACACTTTCCCTATTGTTGCACTAACTGGAGTGGGAATAGTATTTTTAACCCCTCCGCTATCCAACACTTTCCCTACTGTTGCACTACCTGGAGTGGGAATAGTAATTTTTACCCCTCCGCTATCCAACACTTTCCTTACTGTTGCACTCACTGGAGTGAGAATAGTAATTTTTACCCCTCCGCTATCCAACACTTTCCTTACTGTTGCACTCACTGGAGTGGGAATAGTATTTGTTACCCCTCAACTATCCAACACTTTCCCTACTGTTGCACTCACTGGAGTGGGAATAGTAATTTTTACCCCTCCGCTATCCAACATTTTCCCCACTGTTGTACTAACTGGAGCGGGAATAGTAATTTTTACCCCTCCGCTCTCCAACACTTTCCCTACTGTTGCACTCACTGGAGTGAAAAATGTAAGTTTAAAGACTTTTAAATAGTTTGATGTTTTAATTTATAATTATTTTTTTATTAGATTTTATGTTATTGGTGTATGTCTGTATATATATTTATTTGTAAATTTTTATATATTTATAAAATAAATTAAAATTAAGTTTATTTATTGTTTTAAAGAAAATATATATATATATTACATTTTATATACATATGTTTAATTTTTTTAATTAAATGTATTTGTTATATTTGTTAAAATGTATATTAAATATAATTAATTTTTAAAAGTTAATTCTATTAGTTAATATATTTAATATCATTTTTATATATATATATATTAAAATCGATATTTTGTACAACTATATTTTTTACATCAATATTTTTTTCTCGTTATTTTTGTACTTACCATTATATATATAGGATGTCGATATTTTTGACATCAATATTTATAACTCGATATTTTTGTATTGGGATATTTTGGGGGTCGATATTCTATCAGTAAAACGGTTACTATGGGGCCTCTTAAGATGGCGGTCGGATGACCGCCGCCTGGCCGGCGGTGGCAACCGCCGGACCGGCAGCGGACATCCGCCCGCGATCGCAAGCCAGAAACCGCCGGTCAGATTAGGATGGCGGTGGTGATCGCGGCGGTGGGAAAATCCGACCGCCGCTTTTCCACCGGTTGCCATCCGCACTCCTGCCTGGCGGACGGAGAAGGACCGGGATAATGGTGGCGGTGCAGAGCAGGCTCCGCCGGCAGGATTATGATGCTGGCGGTAGCCAGCCTTTCCTCAGCGGTCAGACCGCCATGGAAAGGCATGCAGTGATTGCCTTCCGGGGGCCCGTTGCGGGCCCCCAATGTTTTGTGGGGGGTGGGTGGACTGGGGGGGTACCCATGGTCCCCCCTACATTTCCCTGTACCAGGTGGCGGGCACTGTGCAGTGCCTGCCACGCAGTGCAGGGAGATGCAGGACATGCTCCTTTTGACATCGCGGCGGTGCTGCGTGCATCAGCAACCGCCGCAATGTTAAAGCCCGCGATCCGACCGCAGCGGTCGGATTTCGAGCAAGGAACATCGTAATACGACCGGCGGTTATGTCGCGGGCCTTGCGGGCGGTCTTTTCCCGTTACCATGGCGGTCAGGGAGGTTTTCCAACCGCCATCGTAATAGGCCCCTATGTGTCCAGAGAAATTCCTGTTGAATTGATTGACGTTAATAACGACTTTCTCCCCTCTACGCTTGCATGCTGCTAAAAATAATCGTCAGATTGTGATTCTAGAATAGATCCAGAACATATGGGACCGGCCCTTTCAAGTTCAGGGGTTTCTCAAACACTGCTGCGCAATCAAAGGTGGGAACGCTATTGAAATGTTGCTTGACAAAACTGTGTGAGCCTATGCAAATATTTTGAAGCAAAGAGCCCCTTTTATTATTGTGGTATTTGAGAGCACTTTCAAATATGCCAGTTTAGCTTAGGATTTTCAGGAGAACATGGTTTTCATCTGTGGGCATCTGAAGAATGGCTGTCATAAGTTAAAATTTCATTGCGACAGATACATTTTCTCTTCATAGGTAAGTTGCCTGTTTCTCTGCAGTGATTGTATATAGCACTGAGCTACCTTTATACCCCTCCTGGAAATACATTTTTATTTTTTATTTTCACAATAACGTTTGTTACATCAAGTACAGTAATTACAGTTCTTTTAAAGGTTCTGTAATTCAGCCCTATATTTATTGGAAATTACATTGACTATTGTGACCTATTGTTCCGATTCTATTAAAATTGTCAGGGATACATCAGGCTGTTAGTGTGTGCAGAAGAGTAGTTTGATTCCTGGAAGTTCGCTTGCAGCATTATTTTAGATGACAGAATGCAAAATAAAGATTGACACATTTCAGAGTACTTCTATTTTAAGGACTATTAAACGTGGATTTCAGTGTTTCTTTTTCCAGACTGTGCCTTACTAGATATAACCTTTTTTAATCCTAATGTTGTGATGATGATGTGGAGTTTCCTGATTAAAAACTTCATTCTTGAGAGACTTAAATAGCATTTTTGCATCTGGCACCCTTGACTGTGGTGATGGTATGACCAGCATATTGTGTACTACACAAAACGGTTCACCAAAGGAAAAAAGCACACAATACAATAACTTCAACAAATTGTGCATTGAAATTGTGATTAGAGCTACCCTTACACTAGGTGACAAACAAGGGTTTAAATGGCTGGAAGTTGCCAATTGGGGCCTACAGTCTCAAACTCCACTATGATGAGGTATAACTTAGCTTTCAGGCACTGCTAAAGGTATTCTTTTGGTCTGGGGATTAATATTTGATGCATGACTAGCTCCAATATTTTGTCTACAAAAGTAATTGTGTAGTCTACAAGAGCATTTGTATTTTTTGTTGGTAATACAATATTGTGGTGAACCTTCTCCCTAACACCATTTCAAAAGGTAATTCTTGCTACAATCATAAAATTACAGGATAGCTCTAGCCCTTCTTGCATGTTCACCTATGAGATCCTGTGCATGCCAGCCCCCCTCAATTTGCCAGGCCTATATTTCGCACAAACTCGAGCTGCTAGTTAAACTGTTGTAGCTCAAACAGAGATGGTAATACATTAAATTGCACATATTAAGACAGCTAAGGTTAAAATTAATTAGTTCTTTTTTTATATACATTTAGGGGCCCATTACGATACCCGGCGTAAATAAATCCGCCAGGCATGGAAGCGGCAAAAATCCGCCCGCACACACCGCCTGAACACCGACCACGCCATTACGATTACACAAACCGAAAACCGCCATCGGCGGAAAAAGCACACAAAATACCGCCCGCCAACGTCCGAGTCGGAGTCAAACCGCCCGCCACGGACGGAAACACGCACGACAACACAAAACCGCCCGCCCTCACGGCCGACACACCGCACGTGAAATTACGATCGCACCGACATGAGCGCGGAAAAACCACAAATATACCGCCCGCCAGCGCAAACAACGCCGATGAGAATCGACACGGCAGAAGCCATGGCGCCAACGTACCTGCACAGAAACCATCCGCACACAAAACCAATAGCACACAACATGGCCAACAAGTCCACACAGCAAGGCACGCACAAATACACAAGCACAGTACACATCCCGAAAACACCCCCCGGACAAACAAAAATACAAAGGCCAGAACCCCAGACACAACACACCTGAAAACAACAGACCATGAGGACACACCCACATAGGTGAGTACAAAAGCAGCACTCCCACAGACCACAACCCGTTGCTACATTGCAAACCAGAGAGGAGAGGAGAGGACACAGTGACACAGCAAGGACAGCAGCACACCACAGAAACGCACACATCACAACCACCACCACCACCACCACCACCACCAAACACCACCACCACCACCACCACCACCACCAAACACCGGCACCACAAACCCCTGCACATTACACAACACACACCGCACCAGCACCACAAACACCATGGCACCACAAAGAATGCCCAAGTTCACGCCCATGGAGCTGACGGTCATGGTCGACGAGATCATCAAGGTGTACCCACAAATCTATGGGAACATGGTCCAGCACACACCACTAGCCACCAGAAACAGAATGTGGAACCGGATCGTAGACCAGGTCAATGCAGTCGGGACCCTGCCCAGGAACAGAGTCGAGATTAACAAACGTTGGAATGACGTAAAGAGCCTGGTCAAGAAGAAGGAGGGCAAAAACAGAGAGCTGGCTGCCGTCACTGGCGGAGGGAATCCCGCGCTCTTTAAGACCTTCAAAGCGTGGGAGGAGAAGGTGCGAGTCGTAATACATCCGGAGATCCTCGCCGGATTAGCAGGGGAGTGGAGGCTGGTAAGTACAAACTAATGTATACCAGCACACCGCTATGTACTCACATGCACTACCACCATGCCACAGCTCCCAGGGACAAACACCCCCATGTCCAGCACACAATACACAACACATCACACACACATGCAACAGACACTACCACACACAGCCCAAACCGAACAACTGTAAGATGCGTGGGGACATGTGTACACTAAGCCAGCCACGTAACCACCAACAGGTCCCCAAATATGCCAGAAGCGCCACAACGAGCACCCACCACACCCATGTGTCCGCCACAGCTGCACTAACCGACAAGTAACAGGTAAGTGGCAGGAACACAAAGTGCAGTGGGTGGGACGGTGGACAGCCCAAGTACAACACACACCAGGCCCCAGTCCCACAGCACAGCAAGGAGGAGCATCCCCCACACCCCACAGCCACGTGTCAGCCACCGCAGTGCACAACGACAGCCGAAAGGCAGACATCACGGTCCACAGCAATCGGTGTCAGTGGGTGTCCAGCCACCCCCACGACCCACAACACCCCCCACCCCCACAGACCTGCAACATGGAGCACCCCCGCTTAGAGCCATGTGGCATCCAGTACAGTGCACGCACGAACAACTTGCAGGTGGGAAACTGGACAGGGCTGGATTACTGGAGGCATGAGGACCATAACACGACCAACACATGGGACATGTCACGTAGCAGACGAACACGCAGCACCGCTCACCGTCACGAACAAGTGAACAATGTGCACACGGACATGAACAACAGACTCACACCCCACATGACCCATCACAGACATAGCAACACCCAAGGAGCCACGTCTGCATGCACAAGCCACACTGAATATAGTCCCACACGGCAGCCACTGTGCAACTCATCACACACAACCGAAACACCATTGAAGTCCTGTCCATGTAGCCCCTACTGCCTGTCAACAACACACCCCACAACTACGCCTATGTAAGACAAACAACACTAGACGCAACAGAGCGGAACAACATAAATGCACACGAACACCACTGAACCCATCAAACTCACAGACACACCATGCACATACAACATACCATCCATCCCATCCGTCAGCCCCAGTCTCATGAAAGGCATGTCATCCGCACAGCTGCCACACATACAGCAGTCACGCTAAGACACATGCCCATGACCAACTATGTGCCAGAAGTCAATTAAGCGCATGACACACTGTGAGCAACAACACACAACATGGGCCACACCCCCCCCCCGAGCACTGCAGTGATGCACATGGCACAGGGCAGCACGCACACCAAGGAGATGGGACAACTGCAATACGTTGGCTGGCACACAACTATCACTCACTCATAACGATGCGTCCAATGCCATGTCCAGTAATCACAACAGACAGCAAATATGCAGGCCATGTCAAGCATGCACACACCTCAAACCATGCACTGTCATGCTGCCACAACACATGTCACGTTCGGCACCCATGGCTCACAGCATGTCCCCCAAAAGCATATCCCCTCCCAAATGCGAATCTGGGGCATGGCCCCCATGTTGCCATATGCGTTCCTAACCGTTCCAGTTGAACCCCAAAAGCATATCCCCTCCCAAATGCGAATCTGGGGCATGGCCCCCATGTTGCCATATGCGTTCCTAACCGTTCCAGTTGAACCCCAAAAGCATATCCCCTCCCAAATGCGAATCTGGGGCATAGCCCCCATGTTGCCATATGCGTTCCTAAGCGTTCCATTTGAACCCCAAAAGCATATCCCCTCCCAAATGCGAATCTGGGGCATAGCCCCCATGTTGCCATATGCGTTCCTAAGCGTTCCATTTGAACCCCAAAAGCATATCCCCTCCCAAATGCGAATCTGGGGCATAGCCCCCATGCTGCCATATGCGTTCCTAAGCATTCCATTTGAACCCCAAAAGCATATCCCCTCCCAAATGCGAATCTGGGGCATAGCCCCCATGTTGCCATATGCGTTCCTAAGCGTTCCATTTGAACCCCAAAAGCATATCCCCTCCCAAATGCGAATCTGGGGCATGGCCCCCATGTTGCCATATGCGTACCTAAGCGTTCCATCTGAACACCAAAAGCAAAGTACAAACCAGACCCAGGATGGGCCAGGAGCCCGCATACACCAGAGTCACAATAAGTAGGGGCACAGCAACACACCCATCGGCATGGCCAATCCGTCCCATGCCACATGTGCACAGCACACAGTCCCATTGCCAAGCACACACAACTACAGATGCTACAGCCACACACACGCCTCCGGGAAACCCATGTACGAGATTGCACGGACTGTCAATGTCAGACGACAAATACATACTTCGCCAGGTGCAACACAATAACAATTCTCATTCTCTCCACAGGTGACGAACTGCTGGATGCTGGGGATGGAGCCAGCAGCCAGCACAGCCAGCCTACAAGCCCCCAACGAGGACACACGGATCTGGAGGATCTTTCCTCCTCTTCGGACACGGACAACCAAGCAGGCCCATCTGGTGTGGCAGGGCCCAGCCGCTCCCCAGGACCCCTCCTACCCACCAACCCATCATCCAGGGCTGCTGAACATTCCCAGCCCCCTGCTGCCACTGTCGTTGCGGCCACACCCACGGTCATTGTGGCCACTACCACTGCCGCAACCGCCACCATCGCCGCACCGACCACCACCGCCGCCACCACCGCCACGTCTTCGCTGGCACCAGCCCCAGCGCAGGTGGTGGCCCGGACGACTGGATCCACCCTGGGAGCCACAGCGAGGACCGTGGTGAGCAATGTGGCTAGTGGGCAGGCCGGTGGCAGCAGGACTGGTAGGAGGAGCAGGGTCAGGGAAACGCCAGCCTCCCCTGGGAGCCATGCCCTGCCTCACATGGCCAGAGTCCTTGGGGCCTATGAAGAGGCCCAAGGACAATGGGTCCGGTCTGCTTCAGACACGCGTGAGGTGCTGGGGGTGCTGAGGTCCATGGACGCCCGTATGGGCCAAATCGTGGACCTCATGGGACAGCTGGTGGTGGCGGTGAGGTCACAGCCAGGGACAGCAGCTCCCCTCCGCCACCACCTGCCGGGGCGCAGGGTGGAGCAGCAGTGTCCAGTTCCCCTGCGTCCACAGCCAGTGATCACACCTCAACCACCAGCATGTCGCAAGCAGGCACCCCCTCGCAAACGTGGAAGGGGCCGTCCGAAGTGGAAACAGATCTCCCGGGAGGACTTCGCACGCTCCAAACGCAAGTGAGGCAGCCAGCCAGCCTTCCGCCAGCCTTCCTTGACCAGCCACTGCATTGACTTGGACTACGATCCCACTCCACACAGCCATCTGGATGGCATGTGTGTGTTGGACTATGGACATAGAACCAGTGGGTACACCCTGATCATCACGCAGCCATGACCGACAGCTCATTGTCACTGCACGCACCACTTTTGTCATCACCTTACACACAATCACATGTCACAGTTTGTAATAAATGCACCTTTTTCACTAACTGCTGTTTGTGCCCTGTGTCTTATTTGTACGGAATACAACGGCCACCCTGGGTGGAAAGGCACCTGATGCGTGGCATGGCATTTGAATCCGGAGGGCCTGTAGGGACCTAGGGGTGGGAGACAGAACAGGAGCACATTCAATGAGTGTGTCACACACCCATCACACAGTACATGTCAACAACTACAAGCAATGTACACACATCGCACAGAGCAATAGGGCACAATGCCACAGCCACCAACAGTGGCATACTACCCTGGCCATGGAGCGTTGACACACAGCACGCAGTGAACAAACGGCCACCCTGACACAGCACACACACACCTGCACAGATACAGCCACATCAGCCGTCGTACATGGACACTCACCGTCAAGTGAAGTAGCGGGCGATGAGCTGCTGCCGCACATTACCAGCTTCCTCCTCTCCGCTGTCCTCCTCACTCGAGCTGTCCTGGTCTGCGGGCTGGGGCCCTGGTTGATCTCCGTCATCCACGATGAGGGGGATCTGCTTCCGAATGGCCAGATTGTGCAGCATGCAGCACGCCACCACTATCCGGCACACCTTCTGTGGGGAGTACGCCAGCGCACCCCCGGTGCGGTCCAGGCACCTGAACCTGGACTTGAGGAGGCCAAAGGTACGCTCGACCACACATCTGGTCCTCCCATGTGCCTCATTGTAGCGATCGTCTGCTGGGGTGCGAGGATTCCTCAATGGACTGAGCAGCCATGCCCCATTCGGATACGCAGAGTCACCTGGGTGTGAGGGACACAGAGAACCGTTGCTAATCCAACTGGACAGGGGACAGCATCGCACAGCCAGCACGCTACACCACTCCACATACTCACCGACAATACAGGCACGATCCTGTTGCATATTGGACATCAGTCGTGGCAAGATGCTGTTGCGCATTATGTGTGCGTCATGGGCCGAGCCTGGGAACTTTGCACACACGTGGGTGATCACCATGTCCGCAAGGCACACCACTTGCACATTCAGGGAGTGCGTGTGCTTCCTGTTGCGGTACAGGTGCTCAGTGGCCTGTGGTGGAACAAGGCCGACATGTGTGCAGTCAATGGCTCCAACGACGTGTGGGATTCTGCCAAGGGCATAGAATGCACCCTTCACTGCCGCCAATTCACGAGCCCTGGGGAAGCGGATGTACCTGTTCCGGTACAGCATCATGGCTGCCAGTACATCCCTCAGCACCTTGCTGAACATGGGCTGGGACATCCCTCCTCCACTGCCCACTGTGTGCTGGAATGACCCAGTGGCGAAGAAATGCATGGTGGCCATCACCTTAGCCGTGGGGGTGACAGCAGTCGGATACACCCTGCGGGGACGGAGATGGGGTTCTAACATGGCACACAGTCGATGCAGGGTTGGCCTGTCCAGCCGAAACTTCCTAATAACCTCTGTATCGTCCATGTCCGCCAGCAATTGGTATGGGCGGTCAATGTTCGGTCTCCGCCTAGGGACAATGGCAGAGGACACATGTCAATGCAACACGACACATAGCAATTTCGCATACACATCACTGACATGACTGAGCAAGCACATGAGCCACAGCCCAGCTGTCAAGCTGGGACGGCACGGCCACAATACACTTACACAGGTCTCCCAACAATGGCAATGGCTAGTGATACAAACCACTGCCATGTGCATGCACATGGGGATCTAGGCCCCAATGACTTGTGGGGCGTGCTGATGGGGACTGACTGCATATCCGTCAAGCGGCAACGCCACGGCAACATGAATGTCTGCTGAGCATGGAACTGCTTCCGCGGCTGGATGAGTATGGCACACGACGACGACGATGTGGGCACAGGCTGAGCGGCCAAAACAAGTGGGACCTGTGGCACGAGGGGATATGAGACAGTAGTAGGTGTCAGCACTGCACCCTATGTACAGCACTGTACGGATCACACCTCCCGAAACATTGACAGGTGTCCACATTGACAGCCCCATGCCAAGACGGCTGTGTGCTTGCAGTCACACGTCACAGGTGAGAGGTTACATTGCACGTGCCAGGTGGCAGTCGTACATAGTGGGAGCTGGCATGTGTGTGCATGTGTCTCCTGTTCAGGATCCACCAGATGGGCGCTGACTCTGTACTGACCATTGGACACAGCATGTTCCGTGGAAGGCTTGTGTGTGTGGGATGGTGGCACTGGATGTGCCTCCGTTGGGTGGGGGGCCATGCACAGGGCGGGTACGTCGATGATTGCGCATTGTTGGTCACGGTGGGTGCACCCACTAAGATGTGTTGCCCTGTGTTCAATTCCTATGTCCGCATGATGATGGACTGTAGATGTGGGCAGACTACACATTGGTCGATGTGCTGTCTATATGCATGTGCCTTCACACCAGGCACAGCTGCCCCTGCACATGTGACCCCTGCTGGACTCGCTGCTGGGTCTGTGGAGCTGATGCACCTTCTGCGCGTGGGGCGGGCAGCTCTCCTCACTTCCCTCATTGTGCATGTCATGACTTTGCCGCAGGTGACATGGATCATGGAGGGCCCACATGTACGCGTGGGTAGGCTACACATGATTGTACACTGGTCGCCACCCCCAGTCAGTGTTTCGAATGGGAAGGTTGTCGTGCTGGTGGTATGTTCGATGTGGTGGATGGGCGGGCCTAGGTGCGGGCTTACATTCCGGACATGGGGGGTAGTTGTATTGGCGACTAGTTGCAGTACACACGGGACACGTCTCTTCCTTTCCACATCTGGGTCATCCCTTGTACTAACTGACAGTGATACAGTCATCTTCGCCCCAGCCCTCATGTCCTCCCCTCGCTCCCCCAATATGCATGCTCACCTGCGAGGCTAGCGCTTGCACAGGCAGCCCCAAGCTCGCACCAGAGAGGGCAAGGAGTGTATGTGTGGGTCCAGTTGCACGAGTGGGCTGTCTCAGGGTATGATGTGTTGCGGGACGCCGTCCACCTGCGTGGTGCCCCAAATGGAGACCCGGCCTGCATGGACTATGCATCACAGTCTTCGCCTTCCGGATCCGCCACCTGCGACACCCAGTGGCTGTGGCTGCCCTTGCGGCCAGGCCACGTCCGTCTGTGGCTGATGGCCCACACATTCACTCTTTGGCCTCTCTGGGGAGGGCTCGGGGGTGGTGGCACACGCGCTTGCACTTAGTCACAATGGCATGTGGCGTGGTTGGTATGATGGGCAATGGATGGGATGGTGCGAGCCACCTCCCGTGACGTCAGTGCTGCTCGTGCTGTGGTGCGTCCCCCTACACTTCCATGTGACTTGTGCCATGCTAGACGTTGAGGTTCTATTGCCTGCGTGATATGACCAGGAGGAGCGCGAGGAGACCTCTCACACACCATGCTCCACTGCCATCCCGTGCCCTGTATCGCCTGTGCGGATTGACTATGTTGGGGTTACACCTGGTCGACTGGGGCTGTGTGTGCCTTGTCAAGGGGCATGGCGGGCGCACAACAGGATCCAGCTTGTCCACAGAGGGTGGGCTGAGGTGCGCCTGGTACCGCTTTGTACGTGTGCCCGGCTGCTGTGCACACACGTGTTCACTCCCCCCGACAGGTGTCCTCTCACAATGCCCAGGGAAGCGGTGGTGTACTGTTCATGACCCCTCCCAACACGGCGTGCTCCAACTTGGCATGTGCGCATCTACCCGTCGCACCCACCCACCTGAGCACTGCGTCCATACGACTTCACACGACACATGTGTGTCTTCCACAGTAGTGCTACTCATTTGCGTTGACATCCAATACCAGTGGACTACATGGTCATGTCACGACTGCCGTGTACTTCACATACTCTCATCCTCTCTCATTCGTACTTGTGAAATGAGTCAGCGGAGACAGTTTTGGTTTCAAACATTATATTGAGTCTTCTGTCCTCTGTGATGCAGTATAGTGAACACTACTGGCAGCGGAATACATGTTGAGGATATACTGAGCATGATTGCAAATGGGATAGGGTGTGGGGTTACATGTGATTGGCTGTTGCATGTGGGATGTGGGCTTCAGAGTGACATCTGCTTGGCCAAGGCTGTGCTAATGTACATTTACGTATAGCTGCGGAGCTGCGGACTTTGACACAGACGGTATACATGTAGCCTACCAGACCGCTTGGCATCATGGGCACAGTCCATCTCAGTTCCATGTGACAGGTTTGCTGCGGTTGTTCCTCATGCACGCGTGCATGTGAGTTGACATCAGGGCATGTGCTTGCGTGCATGCAGCGGCGTGCCACTTGTTGTTGCACTGTGGTGGTTACTGGACATGTCACAGTCACTGGGGTCGTGTTGTTGTTGTATGCACTTGTCGTCCATGCAAAGGTCCTGGTATGGGATTCCCAGGGCGGGGGTGGGAGGGGTGCAGCACCCACAGACTCCAGGCGACCTATTCATGTCCACTGAGCGGTGTGTGTGTCCATGTGCGCTGGATCCATGTCG
Source organism: Calotriton arnoldi (assembly GCA_963921515.1). Classification (NCBI taxonomy): domain Eukaryota; kingdom Metazoa; phylum Chordata; class Amphibia; order Caudata; family Salamandridae; genus Calotriton; species Calotriton arnoldi. The sequence goes on along the minus strand of CAWUFW010009097.1, from coordinate 175,677 downwards.
TGTCCTGGTTGTTCGTGCAGTTCCGTCCATGTGGGTGCGATACACAGAGCCCATGCCACTGCCTCCCACGATGCATGCGGTGTTCCTGGATGTGATGGGGAACAGTGTGCATGTCCCGGTCATATCCGATGTCATGGCGATGTCGTTGATGGTGTGGTTACAGTTGCCGGTCGTTTGGTATGGCTGTTGTGGTGGTGACTGGCCAGTCCGTGCGGAAGCTAAGCATGGGTGCGGGGTTGGACATCATAGGTCACTCGGGGAACCTGCGTTGTGGTCCGACGTATTTACAGGTTGTCAGGTATGCGATGCCGTCCAGCAGGGCTTCCATGTCATTGGTGGTGTACATGTTTGCCAGCCAATGTAGCGGATGGTGGCTGTCAAGGTGTTGTTCGTAAGTTGTCCCTTGGAGGACCATGATGGGGCATGCTGGGTGACATTCGATGTAGCTGTTCTCGATGATCCGTCGTGTGGAGGCACAGTGGTCCCATTTCAGTGCGGGTGCGATGTTGGCCACATACGCCATGCCCCCATAGGCAGAGCAGGCCCTGTCGTGTGCGTCCAGAGGGAGGAGTAGTGGTAGCAGGTCCGCCTTCAGACATGCCGGGTTGGAGAGGCATATCTCGACGGGATGCTGGTAGGGACACCTCCGACAGTAGAAGACGGGCATGACGCAGCTGAACAATGTGATGCGGTAAGTCAGTCGGTAACTTACGTTCAGCAGGGACAGGAGATCGCATCCCAATGTATGGAACAGGTTGGTTTTGTACAGCTTGAGCTGTTCGGCGTAGTTGGGTAGGTGTGTTGCGGTTGCCATTTCGCAGCGGTTCGTTGAGGTGGCGTGCTCCGGCTGTGTGTGCAGTCTGCAATGTGCACGCTCCGGGGTTGCTGTGAGCTCTGTGTAGTCGTAGGGAGACAGGACTTGTGTTCTGTTGGCTTGTTTGGTGGACACGGGCCCTCTTCCCACATGCTTCTCAGACAGTTCAAGGTCAGTGCTGTGTGACTCCTTCCAATTAACTTGCATGTGGCCGACATGGGGGAGTGTTTTCTTCTTTCTTCCCCGTCCGTGTGCTTCTGTGATATGCGCTATCTGCCCTGTGGTCGGTCTCCTCGGCATGCCTGTGTTGGTCTATTCTTGGACAATGGCTGTATTCACCGGCTTCTGTCGTAGGGCTGTGGTTTCGGAGTTGGAATGGAAGGTCATTCAGTGCTGTCTGCTCTCCCTTGTGTGGGCGGCAGGCTGCCTTTCCGCTCTGCGTTGGGCCTTGTGTGTGAATGTTATTCTTGGGCCACCTGTTGTCGGTCCCCGGGCTCTTTGGTGTTCCGTTTTATATGTCTTGTTCATATGTGCAGGGTGGTATGGGTGTTTCTGTGTGGTACTGGCGTTCCTCTTCCCGAAGGAGCCCTGCTTCTCCTAGTTGGTGTTGCCGCCGCTGTGTGCTACGCCATGTTTGTTACACTGGGGTGTGTCCTGCTGTTGCGTGTCTTCACTGACATGTGTGCGTCGGTTGTGTGGCGTTGGGTGTTGTCCGTGAATTGGGCGTTGGGGACATGTCTGTGGCCGGCCTGTCACGTGTCATGTGCGTTCGGGGTGGGGCTGATGTGTGTGCTGCTTGGTTGTGTCCCTGTGTCTGTGTGCGACGCATGCATGGCGCTGCGGTTGGCCTCTGCGTTGTGCGCATGTGTGGCGGCGTCATCGGCGCTTTGGGGCCGTGACAGGGTGGTTGGTTCCTAGTCCCAGGTGGTGTGTACACATGTGTTCTGCGATGTTACGATTTGGCCTGTGTGTCATATGTGGATGCGATGGTGGATGTGTAGTGTACACGCGCTGGTGGGGGTTGTCCGCTTTTTCCGCCCTTGCACTGTGTGCGCTGTTTGCGTGCACTTGTTGTGTGTGTGCCTACCTGCGTCTCCGCGGTACGTTGCGTCCTTGGTGGTGCATCAGCAGAAGCATGGGGAGTACCTGCAGTGCTGGATTCATGCTCGGGGAGCCGCTTCTTCGTTGTCCGTGCTCGGCATCCGTGTTACCGCTTCGGTTTGTCGTACGGTATCTCTTGGCCGTGGGAGCCGTTTGTTTGCGGCATCGTAATTTATGCGCCGGGCGGGACGTGTTTCGTCGGACGGTGTGTGTCAGTTGGGCTGCGCCGCTACATGTACGGGCGCACTTTGATGGCAGACGGTGTTGCTGGCTTGCCGGCGGTGTTTGGCCTACTTTTCGCATCGTAATTGGACGGGCGTGTGGACTGCTGCGTGCCGGCGGTAACTGGTGGTTTTTGCATCCGCCAGCACGGCGGTGGTGCTTCCGCCCGCCATCGTAATGTGCCCCTTAGTTTTTAAATATTAGACTAGTTATATTTCCGACACTACACCAAAATATATACTGATGAGAAAGCCAAGGTTATATTTGTTATTGCTAACCTTGATAAGAGCACATTATAATTTGCCATATTTATCTTCCAATTTGATAATGCTTTTCATTCAATTATTAAAAAAAAAAAAAAGGAATTCAGCATAATGTTTTTCAAGAAATATCTACTCAAGCAAGAGAAGCAAATTTGTAAAAGGGGGCCTGTCCCAAAATGGTGGATCATCTTATTACCAGCCATTGATCAACTGTTGAAGTGCTGGCCAGCCTTGAAACCCTATTTCCTTAGTCTGAAGGACACCCAAAGCTGTATGGGATTTTTCAGGACTTAAACATGGTGAGAGGGGCTTGGGGCTTGATCCCTTGCTCAAATTTGGCTTTCTTCAGTTTATCGAGATTAGGTGAAACCTAGAACCTAGCCCTTTTCAAGTTTATGTAGTTTCTGCTCAGATTGACAAAGTTGATGGCTCTTGCATAGCCTTCCTCCATAAAGGGTGAATTTGTTCAGCAGTATACCAGTTTACGTTCTTGTCCTTTTGGTATCCTTTTACTTATTCAACTGAATTGAATCTCTGCTTTGCAGATGCCACTGCATGGATTACTGGGCCTTCTCCGATTATCCCCTTTTTTTGGTGTATGCACACACAGCATTCCATTGCCCCTTTGGCTAGGCTGGTTAGTCCTTAATATACTTATAATTTACACGTCTACCTCTCACATGGCCTCACTCATCATATCAGCAGACTCTGCATCCCATACCACGATAACCGCAACTAAGTAGTCATCACATATGACATGATAGCACTTCCCATATAGGCTAAAAAAACAACAACACTCTCCCAACCATGTACCCTACATTGTGTAGCTTACTATCAATTTGAGTAACTGCTTCAGCTTCACACACAGAGATAGTAAGCACTATACAAATACAATACATACATTTTTTCAGTGGCTTATTTAAAACTTTTTGATCAAAAATAAAATTCAAAAAATACTTAATGACAAATGTATTCCTCCTAACAATTAGCATACTTGAAAAGAATGAAAGCATTCATCATAATAAGTTATATTTTAATATTTCTGAAATCACAGCGCTCAAAATGGGGGAAGATTTTGACAAAGCCTTTGAAGCTGGTCCTAGTTAGGAAGCTTTGCTTCTGCTAAAAGAATGAAGTTAATTGACTTTACCCTTCCCACCTGCTGCAGCACCAGGTTTCCTGGTGTTCATGAAAGAACAGATATGGAGGCAAAGGGCAGCTGGGTTCTGATGACCCCGCTGTAGTAGTCAGTGAACTGTGATAAGGCAGGACTCAGGACTTTTCACAGGTGGGTTAGGCCTGAGGCTTGGCTTCACTACCACCATGGGACCAGTTTACTGCTATAGACAAAGGTCCTTCATTTTTTTCCAGCTTTGCAAACTAGGTGCATCTATGCCACAGTTAAAAATGATTGTGACTTTGCTGACATCATACATCCCTACATAAGACTAAAAAAGGCCAGTTCTCACAAGTCTTACAGTCAATATTAGTACAAATGTACATAAACTGTAACACTATGAAGACCACCAGATACCAACAAATATACATAAAGCGAAAAGGGATTCACCAGCTAGCAAAAGGAAGTGTGGAAATTTGCTTCAGTATAACCAAGATACACTTGACTCGTCTTGTTCTTTGACATGCAATTCACTCTACAGGTGTAAAGTGTATCTCATAATGCAGGTTCAGAAATTTAGAGAGAATGTGACAGAATTAATAGAAATTGTGGATTCTGAAATTTCTACCAATTTCAAAAAGATCTAAGCAGCACAACAATTGCAGGTGAATGATTAAAGGCCACAACGTGATTTTCAAATACATAATATTTAATGTGAAATCAAGTTTAATACACACCGATATACAAGACATTTGATGCTGAACCCTTAAATATACTGGTTTACTGCATGAAGCAAGTAGAAAGGATGCATAATGTAGTCCAGCTCCAAATGCTTAAAAACCCATGTCAAATGCAGACACTGACCACACTTACATGGATTGTGGATGGTCACAGGACTTGTTCCTCTGAAGACAACCATTGCAGAGTAAATTCCACTACCTGCATGCAACATTAATAACACTCACAGGAACAAGGTGTAAGTTCCCAAGGCCCAATCTCTCTGGATGCAGAACATACGAAAAGGTGCGGATGACTCTATGCCCTCCTGAGATTCCCACAAGTGCTAAAAGGAAAGTAATTGTCAAATGATACTTAGTATAAAAGTGGTAACATTAAATGTATTTATTTATTTATTGTGCTTTGCAAAGCACTTGCCATCTTGTCTTGTCATCAAGCACTCTTAGAGCACTCTTTATACAGAGAATGAGTGCAGTAAGACTGTACACGTTCGGCCAAGTATAGTTATAGTTCATAGTTTGGAGCTATCGATGTCAATACGAGAACCCGCAGCACGTCAAGCAAGACGTGAGATCGATGAATCAAAGTGACCCGAATTGAAACAATAGCTATGTGGGAAAAGAAACCTCAGATAATTGCCCTGATAAAGTGCCTATAAGGGATGAAACGCGTTGGCTGGGTCTGCCAAAGTAAAGTGATGTTTTTGAATTGGATAAAAAGTTCTTAAAAGATCTTAAGATAATGCACAATGCTTGATGCTGCGAATTTCATCATTTTGTGAATTAAATTCATTTAACTATAAAGTGCTTACTTCAATGTAGAATAACATACACACATTTAATGCAAAATCTGAAGTAGATAATCATATTTAGACATTATAAGCAAACACAGAAATGAATTAACATATTGTAATAAATTAAGTTAGCCTAACTGCTGATGACATTTTGAATGTCAACTTTACACATTTGGGCTAAAAGGCCTGTTTTCGAGTTTAAACTGTTTTTCAAAGAGATTTTGTTCCTCTTCCTTCCTACTGCAGATGTTTTTATTTTCCAGAAGCTTACTGTAAGCTAATGAATAGGCAGTTCTTATGTATTAGTCACCTGATAGTGAGGTTTTCACCAGGAGTACAGGAGATGGCAGGTGTGTGTCATGTAAATAAAGAATGACAGAACCCTTTTGGTTCCTGATAGACTCCGTAGACCTGTGACATAGGCATTGGAGGGTAATGAAATGAATGCAGGTTTAGAACGTTAGGTTCTTGCTCAAACGCTGAAGAATACACATGTGTATAACTCCTCTCTATGTGTGGCAGAGTCATTGGCAAATGCTTGGTCTGGTTAAGACGCTACAACTGGCAACAAGTGGGGGATAAGTGACCCGTAGATCAGGAGCGCTCTCCCAGAGAGTTTGCCATGGTCCAGAAAACTTCTCATGTGTGCCTGGTGTGCCACAGTTGAAGTGCAGAATCAATGCTGGCACCTGTGGAGTCTCAGTGCAACACTATCCTGTGTAAAGCATTTGGGGACACAAAAAGAGTAAAGGAAAATCTATACACCGGTGGCAGAGAATCGAATGAAAAGGCTGCAAACTTAAGATGCTGCAACTAACGTAGAGTAGGGGATAAGTACCCCATAGATAGACAGCGCTCTCCCAGAGAGCTTGCCATGGTCAAGCAAACTGCTTGTGCGTGCCACATGTGATACTGTCGAATTGCAGAGTCGATGCTGGCACCTTTGGAGTCTCAATACAATGCCAGCCTGTGTAAAGCTTTTGCGGAGAAAAATGCTTCAAGGGAAATCTATACATCGGTGGTTGAGAATCAAATGAAAAGGCCGCAGAGGTACTGTGCCTCTATTCAAATTAATGCTGTATGTCATACGAAGATATAAAGCTAAAGGCGGATGCAACCAGGTTTTGAAAAGCAGTGTACTGTGATAGTGCAGTGCAAGTTAAGCTATAATCTGATGTGCTATGAAGTAGAGATCAAACAGGTGGTTATGAAGAGAAATGTAAGCACAAATCCAATTGAATATCAGAACATTATCTGTTGACCAAATCATTTGAATATGAAAAGACTTGTCTACTTACTGAAACAACTAAAGAGAGTCATCATACCACCGCCTGCTGTGGAGTGGTCCCAGAGAGAGGGCAGAGGTTCTGCGTGCCAAGCTGTCCATCAACAAAGTGGCCCACCACCAAAAACTGCGGAGTGGGGCTCAGAACAACTCTACAGCTCTCCATCAAAATAACTCCATTGGCGAGGAAGGGCAAGGCCAAAGCACCTCCAACTGTCAAGTTTGACCCTGAAGCCAGCACGTCACAAGGCTCTAGAGATGGTTTGCATGAGCAAGTTCAACAAGAAGTGTTAGAGGGACCACTTCTGTCCACCAATGGTTATACAGCTGCTGCTTTCTTAAAACTGCCATCATCATTTGACACTGCCAAAAAAACACAAGATTGACAATAGATGGACTGCTTGTATAGAGACGTTTGAGGATTTCATAGATGCAAATGATGAAACAGATAACAAAAAGATTGTTGAGTATCTAAAGAATATGGCTGGTGAAGGTGTAAAAGAGGCCATATAAAAGATACCACAGGACAGTGAAGTGACATACAATCACACCAAAGCAGCCTTGAATGTCAAGTTCAATTCAGTGCCAAATGTAGATTATGAACAATACATCTTCAGTCAAGAACACCAGATAGTAGGTGAAACCATCAATAAATTTGTTGAGAGACTGGATCTCCTCATAAACATTGTGAGTTCAATGAATCTAATGATGAGGAAGCTACACGCTTCAGAGTGATAGATGGATGTCTGTCAGATTTCTTTGGAAAACAAATGCTGAAGGAAGCTCTGAGCTTAGAGCAAGTCCACACAGCTGCTTGCGCTGAAGAGTGTGCTAATCGATGAGTGGCTGACAAGGAGGCCGGAGGTGCCCAGAGTGCGTCAGTCATGAACTTGAAAAGTAAGCCAAAGCTTAAAGCTGAGGTATGCAAAATATATTCTCCACAGAAAAGAAAATGTGCTTCAGATGTGGATTGCCATTTACAGACGAAGGTAGATGTTACGACGCCTTGGACAGATTTGCAACAGCTGTGGCATAGCAAACTGTTTTGTGATGGTTTGTGAGGTGAAGGGAAAAGTAAGTGCATTGCAGCGTGAACACAAAATGGCCGACCAAGCGTTGCATCAACGACGTTCTACGTGCTCCCAAAAGGCCAAGCGGCTACACCAACTGAGGCAGATTGACACCAAAAGAAGTCGATCATCATCAAAGTCATCATCAAAGAGTTCTTCATTGTCGGTTTCAAGTGAAAGTGACAATGATAGCTGTGCAATGTCGATGTTTACTTCAGAGAGGCATGCACATGTGGCACTAGTCGGATGTGAGTAAAAACACGGCCAAAAAAAAGATCGACATGAAAAAGCACCAAAGACCTACAAACATTGTTCGAAGATTATCCTGAAGATAAATGCGTGTTCTAAGCCTTTCATTATTGATAGTGGTACGTCGAGCAATATTATGCCTGAGGAGAAATATTGTGACTTGTCTCCATTACTACAACTTACGCAATTGAAACTAAAGTATATACATGGGTTGCGTTGACACCTTTAAAAAGTCAAGGGTCATTTGCAGCTATGATGAAAAACAAGAAAACAGTGGTGCAAGCACCTATTCATGTACTTCAAGGTACGACTTTAAGTGCCTCTCTGCTCTGTTTTAACACTGCTGCTGATATGGGACTAATATCAGTGAATTACAATATGAATGCTCATCATGAAATAGTAAGTCAATTTCCTTCGTTGTTTTGTGGGTTAGGAAAGCTATGCAAGTACAGTTACATTTAAATTAGGGTGTTTGTCCTATTGCACAAAGACACAGACCAATTGCATTTTGACTTGCAAGAAGCTGTTGAAGGAGAACTTAATTCATTTCTCAAGCACGATATCATTGAATGCTCCACGGGTCCAATGCCATGGGTTTCTCCCATAGTAGTAGCGCCTAAAAGAGACAGTGAAGGAGCTGTATGCGTTTGTGTTGACATGCATCAGGTCAATAAGGCAATAGAGACAGAACAACATCCATGACCGCACATTGCTGATGTGGTGACTCAATTGATGGTGCACAGCTTTTTTCATGATTCGACTTAAACAAAGTATATCACCAGTTGGAACTTGAAGGGAATTGCAGGCACATTACAACCTTTTCAACACACATTGGTCTGTTTTGCTATAAGTGACTGAGTTTTGGTGTATCCTCTGCTGCAGAACCTTTACAAGACATCATTCGTCATATCATACAGCCTGTTGTAAACGCCTTCAACTATAGTGACAACATATGTCTTTGGAGCTACTCAGAAAGAGCATGACAAAGCTCTCATGCAAGTATGTCATTTGCTAAATGATTCTGGTTTGACTTTGAATTCCATAAGACAAAATTTAAATTCTTTGGTCATAATGCATACAAGACTTTGCCACGGACAGTGTACTGTTACAAGAACAGCCGAAAAAGAATGTGGTGTTTAACTGGTCACGTGAGTGTGAGGGAAGTTTCAAGAGAATCAAGCAAGCCATAAAAATGCCACTGGAATGGCCTACTTTGATGTGGATGATGCTAGCCCTGTTGGGTTGGGTGCGATTCTTGCAAGGCACAATGGACAGCCAAAAGCCTGAATTAATATTGTGGCTTACCCAAGTAAAAGCTTATCACAGGCTGAACGTGCTTATTCACAACATGAGAAAGAAAGCTTGGCAGTGGTGTGAATATTTCCATTTGTTCTTGTATGGAAAGCCTCTTTACAGTAGTAACCGATCATCAAGCACTAGTGACAAAATTTGGCAATGCTAAAGCTAAGATACCTCTATGTATTGAACATTAGGGTCTGAGATTAAAAGAATAGAACTACACATTTGTTCATCATCCAGGGAAACATAAAAATCCTGCTGATAATTTTTCAAGAGTGCCACTACAATGCACTGGTACCCCATCTAAGATAACTAAAGCCTTCATAAATTTCATTGTAAAATCGAACACACATGCTGCCATGTCATTTGAACAAATTGTCACTGCTGCAAGTCAAGATAGTGACATGCTGAAATTGATAGACATTATTGCTCACCAATCTTGTAACCAACACTCTAGACCGCTCACCAGTGATAGGGAGTATGTTAAATTTAGAAGTATCAGAGATTAATTGTCTGTAACTCAGGAAGGCTCATCTTGTGAAGTACTTGAATTGTCATTCTAAAGATTTTACGACAACAAGTAATGAAAGTATCCCATGAGGGACACCAAGGAATAGTTGGCTAAAAGAGAGCTCTTAAAGACAAAGTCTGGTTTCCTCATCTCAATGAAAGGGTTGGAATAGAGTTAAAGGCTTGACACTTATGCAACTGTCTCTCATCACACATTACTCAGCACCCTTTCAACATGTCAGAATTACCTAACCATGCTTGGGAGAGAATTGCTGTTGATTTCTTTGTTCCTCTTCAAAACGGACATCATTCAATGGTCATTGGTGATAAATACTCCTGTTTTCCTTTGGTAGTAGATCTTTCATCCATCACTCATGAAAAGTTTATTGAAAGATTAGATGTCATCTTTGCAGCATGGGATGTACCTGTGATCTTCAAACCTGACAACGGCCCCACCTTAAAAAGTCACGTCATGTGAAAGATATCCCTTTCAAGAGAGGACATCGAGTACAAGTTCGACAATCCAGAAAATGAAAATCTGATGCTCCCTTTGAGGCTGAGCCCTTTACTGTTACAACCACCAAAGGACACATGGTGGCTGCCCAATGTCCTGCGAAGTCCCTTATGAGAGATTCTTCTCACTTCAGACATGAGGCTCATCACTCAGCAAACATCAATGTCACCGTAGAGCAGAGGTCTTCAAACTTTTTGATGCAGAGACCCCCTTGTCAAAATGTTTTAGGCGTTAGGACCCCCTACTGATAAAAAGTTCTAGAACCTGGTACTCCTCATCATCGGCAACAATAAACGCCCCCAATTCCCACAGCAAATCTTTTTGACGGTGAAGGAATAATATTAAATAGTTTTCAGCAAACTAAAGGTCAGTGAGCGTGGGGGCATGCTCAAAAGCGTAGCTGAAAACAGAGGGCCTCATTTATGAGGAATTGGTGTATGGCAGAGCAGCAAGTCTTCTTGCTTCGCTGCCCTACACCAATGTGAAAGGGCACAAATGCACCATATTTATGAAATACGGTGCATTCCTGTACTTTCCCTTGCGTTGGCTCACAAATTGCTGCCTAGCAGCAACATAGACAGGATTTTGTTGTGCAGGAAGGGGCACCTTCCTTCACAAAAACGATCCCAAGAGGCATTTCCCTCTTTCTATGTGAGCTTCAGAATGCAGCACACATGTAAAGAGGAAAAAACGAGGAGAATTGAAAACATTTCTCCTTGTTACGCCTCCGCTGGGGAGGCGTATGTTTTTGACACTGCCCCAGGTTCACGTGGTTTTGTAAATATGGGCAACATCAAAATCCATGGGTTTGGCATGGGAACCCCCAAACAAAGCCAGTGGACCACCTCCTTGATGCAGAGTAAGGCAACACAGTGACTTTTGGTGCTTTGTATTACTCCATATCTATGAGGCCATGGAAAGCCAAGCAGGGTGTCTTTGCCCCGCCTCTTGGGTATGGTTGAGATGCTTGCACCGACTGAGCGTCAAAAAAAGTGATGCTCTGGTGGCGCAAGCCTCTCATAATTAAGCCCCAAAATATTCTGTACGTTTTTTAGATCTTTCACCATCAGGTACCTACATTTAAAATAATGGGCAGTGTAAATGAAAAATAAATTTAAAAAATTGTTACTCAGTGGGAAATGCACTGTAGTACATTATGAAACCTCTATTAGTTAATGGACTGCAGATGTCTGTGTGTAACCAGAGAGCCACAGAATTAAATATTGGTTGGTGCAGTGGAAAATAGTGACTTGTGTATTTTTAGTGCTACGAGGTCACAGCCTGTAACAGAAAGATCTGTGAATATGTAAGTCCGTTTTTTATACTTGCATTGCATTACACACAGTATAAGATTGACTGATACAAAATGTCTATATAGTTTTAGGATAAAATGGTGCTTCCAAAATGTAGATTTTAGTACAAGTAGGGCATATGTAATGCAATTTAATTTATTTACATAACTGTCCCTTCAATACCTCCTTATGGGTACTATGGGCTGTGTAAATACAGTTACGATTAAAAGCAAGCACTTCAGAGCCCAGTTGTTACTCTTTCCACTACCACTCAAAAAAAACAAATCTTTGTCATCACAAAGCTTGGAGTGATTCACTGGGTTCCAAGCACCCTTTACACTTGCAGATTAAGTAATAGGGCACATTTGCATTTTTTACAGGTGACCAGGTACCCTGGCAAGAAAGCTTTTCACAGCACAGGAGATTTAGCTGAAGCATTTTAACAATTGAAATTAGCCGTCCCAGGACGGCTGTCTTTTTCCAAAAACGAAAGCAAACATTTTGGATTCCAGGCACAAGTGAGGCTGGGTAATGTGCAACACTCTTCCCAGGACTCCACTGCCCCCCTAGGGGTCGCACCCCACAGATCGCAGGTCTCTTCTGTAGAGACTGGGTTCAGACAATCCGTCAATGATCCAATGACTGTTGTTGTTTCCACCTCACCTGTCCAGATCACTGACACTTTGACTGCCAGCTCCGGGTTTCCGATGACCCAATCAGGATGTGTGATCCAAGCACCATGAAGGCTCATCGAAGAGTTATAAGTGCATATGTATTTATTTATTTATTGTAAATAGTTGTAACTTTTTTAGTTAACAAAGGGGGAGATGTAGTGTCATGTAAATAAAGAATGACGGAACCCTTTTGATTCCTGATGGACTCTGTAAACCTATGTCGTAGGCTTTGGAGGGCAATGAAGTAAATGCAGGTTTAGAACATTGGGTTCTTGCTTACATGCTGAAGAATAAAGATGTGTATAACTACTCTCCATGTGTGGCGTCGTCATTGATAAATGCTTGGGCTGGTTACAATGCTATAGCAGGAAGCACAACTTGTGGGAAGAACTGTCTGAAGCACAATATTCTGTTCAGAGTAGCAAACCAAGGTCCATTGTGAAGACGTGAGTAACTGGGGGATTACCTGCTCCTAAAGTTTGCTGAAGACTGATTGGTTTGCTGCAGTAGGAAATGGGAGAAATGTTGCAATCAATATTCTGATGAATTAAATGAACATGTGTTCATTACACTATGGGGCAGGCCTTGCTGTAGGGCTTAGGAGGCAGATCATAGAGATGCCTGTTGACTTTGAGCTGAGAAAACTCTATTCAGCCTCTGCTAATCTTCACCACCTGAGGGCTAAGGCTTCATGCCTGTGTATTCCCATTCTCTCATCCAAACCCTTCATTTGGGTTTCTGTAACTGGCACCTTTCCTTACTATGCTTAAAATAAATGCCATTTACATCCAACGTTCATTAATTTAGATTAGGGATTTTTCCTTTATGGAACACACTTGCTGCATATTCAGTATTTTATTTTTGATTTTTACCAATGTACTATTTTACCTTAGTTTGAGATAAAGACTTTAAGATTTCTATACTCTGTAATAATGATGACTTTAATTTAATTACTTACTGAACTAATGATTGATTTGAATTCATTTGTTAAATAAACCCTTTAAAATCACACTAAATCTCCTTGTCAATTCCTTTGATGCTTTAATTGGACTTCACTGTTCATGGTAATTTATGTAAATGATATCTCCTTATCCCCTTTTCTTGTCGACTAACAAAGGTCAATAAGACCAATGGTGGGGGTTATTTGACGATTATATGCAACATTTGAGGTACAAAAAACCCAGTTGTAGCACTTGTTTTTCAGAACTCAACCAGTCTTGGTGGCTAGCTGTTTATAAGTCAACAGATGCATGCACTTGTTTTAACCACTTCTAGTCATCAAATTCTCTGTGTCTCCCCATTTCTTCCATCATTGTTCTCCTTGAAGTAAGATAAGGCTCCACAAGGATGTAATCCATATGGCCTCTCCAAACCACAGTTCTGACCATGATAGCTAATCATTCACAAATATATTTTTGTAGATCTTATGATGTGTGTTCAGGAGTTAGGGTCCATAAGAGTCACATCTTCTCACGTTCTTTAGATGTTTTAAGCACACATTAACAGTGCCTTCTTGGGATGATGGAGGACATTCTACCACTGTGAGCATGTGGTTAAAAGCAAATACAGCAGGGTGCCTCACTTTTTTAAATACATTGATACACACGTATCATTTCCAAACCTGTTGCAGCCAGTGCCTTCATTTCTGATACATTTTTTATGGCATAATCCATATTTCACATATAATCATTTATTTAAGTGGTTTCTGCCTAGCTTACTTTGGCAAAAGTAAAGCATTAAAAAAATATTTAGTAATCAGGATATAATGTTTTCTTATATGATCTATGATATAACTTCCAAAATGACTTTGCTCTCTGATCCTGTCCTGTAATTACAAGCCCAGTCTAAGCATCAACTATAGATTGGATCTCTTCTTGAACCTCTCTGATTTTCCCAGTCTTACTGCTCACCTTATATAGGTTTTTCTTATGCAGGTGTGATCAAGGCAGTGCTTAATTTGAGCTGGTGCGTTCCGGTGCTTGGCACCAGCACTTAATTGCCAGCACCGGCTCTAGTGTCAGTCCAACACATGGTGGCGTTGTCTGTCTAATTTTGAGATGAGTGCAATAACCATGTTTAATAATTCAATATATATTAAAAATTAATAATAGCTGCTGCTACCACCATTATTATAGCTTTAGGTGGTCTGCAATAGTCTGAATTCTCACACTTGTAGAGAGTGATGGTTAGTAGTTGTGTTTCTACTGTCATTGGCAGCGCTGGCAGGGGCAATGGGTGGTGCATGCTGCACTGGTCTTCTGAGAAGTGTCCTGACACTAACGTTTTTTTAGAAATTAAGCACTGGATCAAAGACTTGTCCTTTTTCATAAATATGCCTAAACTCAGTCAGCATTTCCTCCCCTACATTTCCTTTGCCTAACCATACTTGCAGTTTTCTCCTCTGAGTTTTAGTTAGCACATGTAACTTGCAAGTATTTTTTATATAATTCCATGTCTTGCTTAGCTTTTTTTCCTTTAAAGTACTCTCAGCAAAAGCCTGGCTACCAGTGTGATGAAATTCAATATTTCTATTGCATCTTACATTTTATTTGGAAAATGTTTTCCTCACTTTTTGCAAAGCTTGGCTCCCACCCCGATGGATCTAATTCATTAATTTATTTGTGTTCTGGATCAAAGGCTGCAGGCTGAGGTGAGCACCAGTGACCCCAATCTGCTTCGAACATTAGTTGGCAGAGATTCAAATGAGGATTAATGGACTTTCACAGTGTCTGCATGAATGACCACAATCAGCACATACATCAGTGGCCACAGGCATTAATAAGCAACAATAGCCATTTCAGTTACAAGAAAGTAACAATGAATGCAAGCAGCACTATGTGCCAATGTCCCAAGGCATTACCTAGCATCAATGGTCCCAGACAGCATGAGCGAGTGGAGAAGAACAGCACAACGACAGACTCCCAAAATCCCACCAGTGCTTTGCAATGCTGAAGCTTGTTAGGTTCCTGTCCCTGCAAAGGCATGGCAATGCAGCAAGTTTCAGCACCACAAAGCATTTACAGGACACTAGGCTGGGAGCACACCAAACTCTGGTGGCAGGGGGTCAAAGTAAAATGTGCATCTACTCTTCCTCAGAAAAGGTGGAGGAAACATGGAAAGATCTGGTACTGTGTCCATATTGGCAGGATTGAACCAAGCTTGGCACCTGTATAAAGGTGTAACTGCTGCAGTGAAACAAGCATTGGCAAAGCCAATTGGTCTGGAATTTTGTTTCCAGGTCTGGAATTCTTGTTTGTTTTGTTATGGGTTTTGCAAAACTTTATTGTTTGATAATCTGTTGGGCCCTCATCAATTCAAATATGAGCATTGGCTAAAGGCAAAAATATTATTTTGGCTGTAAAAAGCATTCATTAATTTAGTGCTCCTTGGCACTGAAGGGAACTACTTTGTGTTCAGGTGTGCTCTTTGTAAAAGGGCACCATGATTTAACTAGTAGTGAAGTCAGCTAATGGGTTAAGTGGGCCGACACCCTCTTGATACATGCTCGAGTGGGTAGAATAAAACACAACCAAACACACTTATGGGTGATGTCTGGCTAAAAACCCTTATAAGTAACAATGTTATACAAATAATTTTAGTAACATCAAAAGGTCTTGGCTAACACAGACCTAAAAAGGGCAATTGGTGTGACATTGGCTGCTAGCTTCTTGCCTTTGAGAAAGAAGGAATGAAAGAAAAAAAGGCAAGAAAGAAACAAAGACACAAAGAAGAAACAAAGGCAAGAAAGAAAGGAAGAAACAAAGTAAGGTTGCATTACAGATCGGGATAGCTTACTCAAAATCATCTCACTGAACCCACTGAGATATCTCAGCAGCATCCAAATTTATCACTGTAATGAGCTGCCTGCCTGGCTCATGAATGTATACATTATTGAATTCCTAATAAGTTATCTCACCTGCTTTAAAAGTATTCTTGATTATATTTCAAAAGAACTGTCGTACCGCTGCATGACTATAACTGTAATTCCATTTTCAGGAACTGAAGCACCCGTTGAGTTTCTAACTTTGTTTTTTATAAAGGTAGCAGTATAAAATATTAGATACTAAAACCCAAATTACACCCCATCTATGCTCAAATAGAAGTGTTACAACTGTGCTGCAAATTAAACAGGATAAGGCCCTGCTTTCCTGGTGGTCAATTTCTATTAAAGAACCATTGGTGAAACCGAGTCCAGGATAAATGTGTTCTGCAGAATTGTCCGCTTATGAATTTACATCCTAGGGTGTATTATATTGGAATTGGTAGATATAATTACACTTCATTGTGTGCATAATAAAAAAGTAAAAAGAGGATAACTTAATACACAGCAATTTCAAATTGACACAATCTGGTACGGTCTAAAGATAGCAGCAGTGAGAAACAAAAGCCACTACAAAAGGAATTTACAACAACAGGAGAGAATAACTGGTAACGCTTGAGTGTGCCCTGTGCACACATCAAGAGCTTCCTGCTATTACATTAGGCCCTAAACATGAAGGCAGCACTAAATGAATCATAAAGTAAAAAAAAACACTGGCACTTATCGGAACCTTTTGTGTAGATGTGCTGTTTGTGAAAGAGCAAATGTCATCACTCAAAGTGAAGTTAACTGTTAATTTAAGTAGGCTGACCCTTTGCCCCATGCTGTATGCTTTAGTGAACGGAAGCAAAATGTGAATGACACAACAACAGACAAATGGCTGAGAAGAGGTTGCCAAAAGCCTCTTTATGTAAGTTTATAATACCAAAAAGTTGAGTAAGATCAAATGGTCTTGGCACCGCCAGTCCTACAAATTGCAGCATTCCGGATGCAGGCACATGCAATTCCTACAGCAATGAAATAGCTAGGCCATCAGCAATCCTCCATAGGTCAAGAAGTTAGTTACAAAAACAGCTGTTCATTGGGTGGATTACAATTGTGAATGATATCTGCAGCAACCAATAAATGAGGGGACCACCCTATTCCTTTTTCTATGTTTATTTTGTATTAATGGTGTAAGCTCTAAAAAACTGCTAATTCAGCTTCTACCCCGCCCTAATAGTAGACAAAAAGGTATAGTAAATATTTATTTAAAATTATGTCGGAGAGATATGAATATTACCAGAATGATTTTGAGTTAACCCTTCCCATAGCCACAGAGCAGATGTCCTCAAGAGACTCACTGGTCAAACGTCTACGAAAATAAGAATTACTGGAGCTGCCCTGCATTTTGCTAGTTGTATTCGTTTAAGAAAGTGTTAAAACTGATTTTAGTTGCTATGTTTTTCTGGCAAGATGGCAGGTGCTGTTTAATCTATGCACCCAGGAATGCATTATTATTTGTCCCACTGGCAAAGCATACATACATGTCCAGCTTATGCAACTAACCATGATAGAGGACAATTGTCTGTGTCGCTGTAACATGTCATTCTAGCTATGGGTGACGAATAGATTAAAAAAGGTGAAGTACTGGCATCTGCATTTTGAAGGTCTAATATAAGTAGCCATTGCACATTTAGAACCTTACACATTTCTTTTCAGGGTGTAACTATTCCATCTTCCTCCGTGGAATTCTGAGGTGATATTGCACATATAGAATTAAACAAACAAAACAAAAAAAATAGTAAACAGCTGTCACAACCATACTTTCCTTAATCTGAGAAATAGTTGCCTGTTTCTTGATTTTGAAATAATTGCTTTGGCTAATACTCTTTGCAGCTGCTGCAGAGAATTAAATGTTTTGCCATGAATAGATGAAACAAAAAAGTATTTATATCTATAAATGAATTCTAACAGCGTCTAAACAATACCTCTGGAATACTGCAGTATCTCAATAGCGACTTTATTTCAAGATTAAGTTCCTGATTTTGTTTAAAAATCAGTAGTTTAGGGTCCAACCCTCCTTGTGCGTTATTCATCCTGTAACGTTCCAGAAACTTTAGGAATTTGCAGTACCAAAAGGTTTCGACCTTTGCTTCTTCCAACATCTGTGCAGGAAGAGCTTAATTGATGAAAAACTATGATGATCTTCTGCATTAATTAGTTTATGATTCTCCCACAGCAAATCCTGCGGACGTGTAGAGCTCCTATTATACATGCTGTGACCATAACAATTTATACATCACAATTAATTATCCCTTTTGTGGTTCAACAGAAAACAATTATGCAAATGTGTAGTGTGCCAAACATAATAACTAGCCTCCACAGGCATGCTGATTTATTGCTTTCTTGCTGTGCTAATAGCAAGAGCAACTTATTATGTTCAACAAAAATGTTCAGTCAAGTTATTATTGCCATATGGCTACGCAAGAAGTCTTTCAACATAATAAAATAGCAATACCAATTTGTAGCTAACGCTCTAAAGTCACACACACTAAATTGTAGCGTGGAGATATATTTATACCTGCTATTATTTCTATGGTACTCCTTCTTTCGAGAGTGGAAAGATGAATGTCTGTGCTGGTATGCCAGTTTTCTGCTAAATGGTCTAGCTTTCCAAAATGTAAGCAGGTTGCACTATAGAACATATCATCATCACCATAAAATCTTTATTTGGTTGACCAAAGCAACCATAAAAGAGTACAATAAACATAAATACAAAAAACATCTCAGTAAAACATTTTCACATAAAAATACCAGTCATGGAAAAACCCAAAGACAGCATAATCAGAGCAGAAATTGATCAGGTCTCATCTCCTAGACGTCAATGCAGCTTGTAAAAAACATAAAACGTCAAACATTACAAATTCATTGGGCAGCATCTGCAGGTAAACCAGGGCTGAACGTACTTGAAAAATATTCAGGAACTTCAACAGGGGAACTAAAAATAACTTCCTGTGCCTACTAAAATAGCAGCAAAACATTACAAGTGTAGGGTTTCATGCGGAGACCTATTGTCGCAGCCGCAGGGCAGCCTACACTCCTGCAAAGACCAACCACTTGGAGAGACCAAGAGATGGTGAAGCGAGTTGAACCTGAAGCTGGCCAAAAGAAACCTATCTCGCTGGTGGCATACCTGGGCTAAATAGGGCTCCATGCCTTGAACAGTCTTCAGGAGCATGTGTACCCACACAAAGGGTTTCTGTAGATCATGCTGTTCTCTTTCCAATAGGGCTTGTTCCAAGAACAGCTTGTTTATACAGGTTAGATCTCAAGAGGATAGAGAAATGGGATTGGAAAAAATATCCAATCTCCCAAGGGAGACAATAACTGCCTTTACGTGTGCTATCAAGGATATATATGCACCCTATCAAGAGCCAAACAATCCGAGAGGATCAGCCGGTTAAGCTTCAGATCCTCCTGGTCAAGACCTTGATCCAGCAGAGCAGAGGGATGAGGGCCACTATGTATGCCACATGACTAAGACCAAGCTCCACGTGCACTGAGAATGCAGGAGTACAACATGCTACCTGCGCTACTTGTTGTAGAAATTGGATATCTGCAGTTTGAGTCTTATCCGAGTTTGCATACCATCAGACCTCACTTCGATACCGTAATTGGGACACACATTTGGGCTGACAAATATTGAGAAGAACCCTTAGTGATCAAGAACCTAGCCTACGTGCAAAACTAAAAACGGCCTCTGTAGTTCTAAGAAACTTGGATCTCTTGCCCTCAATTAGCGGACTCCAGTTGTTCTTGGCATCAAATAGGACCCCCAAATAGGGAAAGGCTGAGGCTTTTCCCAGGGTATGATTTGCCACTTTGAAGGTCTTGGTACTAGTGGACTTCAGGCTGATGACCATAATGTAGGACTTAGAAAAATATTGGGACAAATCCAAACCCCTCATAAAGGAGACAAACTTGTCCAAGAGTAAGTCCATCCTCATGGCTGTGCGGGCCATAAGGCGTATAACAAAACTGGAGGGGATCTAGCTCCTACCCTAGGGCAGTCTGCCTGAGCTGAAAGGAGGGCAAGCTCCAACCCGTTCATGTATAAGGGAAAACAAAAATAGCGCATGGATGCACCTCTAGCGAACACCGCAAATAGTGGGGAATGAACGGGTGCGAGCAGAGCCCTGTGAAATACGCACTGAGGTCGAGATTTCGGAATGTAAATTAGCTAAGAGGGCTACAATGTTCAGGTCAACCCCCATCTTAGAGAGCAATGCCCAAAGTTTAGCACGATTGGCCCTGTTGAACACGGATGTCAAGTCCATAAAAGCTAAGTGTAAAGATTCAGACCAGGCAACCGTGTATTTATTAATGATAAGATGAAGAGTCAAGCATTAGTCAGAGGTGGACCTGCCAGACCTAAAGCCATATTAGACATCACTCATGATATTATTTGTGTCTGCCCATTCCTGCAGCCTATTGAGGATTACCCTCCGCAAGACCTTGACCACAGCGTCTAGTAATGATATGGGGCAGTAACATTGGGGATTGTCCTTGTTCCCCTTCTTGAACACCAGTAAAATCATGGCCATGAACCATGAGGGCATCACCTCCGCCCGTGCGGCTGCATTCAAGACCTGGGTCAACAGAGGCCCCCAGACCTCCAAATCAGCCCGAGATAGGTCCGGGGGAATCCCATTCGGGCCCGGGGCATTGTTGCAGGACTCCACCATAATGCCCTTGGTAACTTCATCCAGAGCAAAAACCACTGTGGCGCTACCTGGGACTGCTACTGCCCCAACATTACCTCCGGGACCGGGGCATTGTTGCAGGATTACACCATAATGCCCTTGGTAACTTCATCCAGAGCAAAAACCACTGTGGCGCTACCTGGGACTGCTACTGCCCCAACATTACTTTTCAGATAAACTGATGTGCTAAGTTGAAGCGGTTCTGTGTGTTAAAAATATACACTATCTTGACGGCAACTTATCATAGTCTCACATGATGTTTGTTGTAAGATTTAGATGTTAAATATTTTCAGAGCTCGGCTTGTGAACGGGATGCTGGAGCCAGAGCCAGCACTTAGCTCAGCTCTCGCTGTTAATTTGTTTGCTTGCCCACCTCTACTCACTCCCCACTTTGCTGTGGGCTGAAGACAGTAGTTAATTTGTGTCCCCCCCAACTTCCATGACACACAGTGTCAGCTCATCGGTCTATTTTATGATGACACAAGTGTGCTGCCAGCAAAAGGAGAAATCAATACTTACCTCCATGGCTTTGAGTGGGATGGAAAAAAATAGAGAGTCGCTAAAAGGGGCATGGCAAACAGAAGTGTACCTGTTGCTGGGGTTTGTTGAAGGTTTAGTGCAATCACCCCCTTACCTGTAAGAAATGCATTTTCATTTACTTTTGCCCAATTCGCTGTTTAAGGTGTTTTGTATCTGCAATACAAACATTTGCATATAATCACAGTTACAATGGTGCCATTGCTCTGTGTGCTCTGCAGAAGGACCAACAGTTGGATGCACAGTGTTCTGAACAACTTTTGGACCCATTGACAGGCATTGTGCGAATCTCACCCCCCATCAGCCTCAACTCCAGAGGTCTCCATTGTGGCCCATTATAAACAACCAACTAAAGCCTGAGCTTGCTTGGGTGCAGAAATCTGAGCATAGAAAAAAAATCAGAGCATATAAAATGCTGGCTCACTGTGCCACAATTGACATGCAATGAATAGGGCGGTTTGTATTAATGACATTTTCTTACATCCTCATCTTTCCATCAGGGAGCAATACATGTGTGTGTGTGTGACAAGTACAACACTAAACTATGTTATGTGATACAGCATAATGAGTAAAACGTGACATAATTAACACTGTCTTTTTGTAGTTGGGTGCTAGCATCCCAATTTCCTTCTATTCATATTTACCAACCAACCTCAATAAGAGGGTGAGTACTGGAGCACAACAAATCCATCCAATGTAATGTGAGGTTATAAAATGACACACTTCTCATAAATATCTACACACTGCATTCCCCATTTTACCCCCATCCGCCTTCTTGCAGATTTCCACCTTACAATCAAGTCACAAGTAGACGCTGTGTCTTATGCATATTGTGAATTGGGAACACCCAGTTTTTAGCTTCAATGATTCCCTGCAAACAAACTCGATAATGGCACAGTCTGATGCCAGTACCTGTTTAAACTCTACATTGACAGCCCAAGTAAAGCAAATTCAAATTGTTCAACAATTAGACACATTTGCCCTATTTGAGACTCACCAGTGACATGAAAAAAATACTTTCCGCCACGGTCCCAGATTCCTGGTGGATCAGCAGATAGCAACGCCACTGAGGAGAGTGGTTTAGCATGTCTTTTCAGGAGTGTGGGGACACTGATGGTGTTGATGGACACATTTAATAAGAAAGTAGATAATATGGAGTTCAAGATCAACCAACCTAGCACCCGTTGAGGTCCTCGATTCCATGAAGGAGGAGATACTGGGAAGAGGGGGCTTAGGTGTGAAAGGGGGAGGAGTCTTGTGGGGAGCAAGGCCAGAAGCAGAAAGTTGAGTGGAAGAAAAAACAGATGCCATGCCAAGACCTGAACTCCTACCTGGCCATGATGACACTGATGATCCACAACTCCACAGAAAAGAGGCTCACACTCTTCCAGGTAAGATGCCCTCCCCCATTGTTAGTGCCTTAAGACTTGTTTGCCATTAGGATCACTTTGAGGTATGTTTTCTTATTGCATACTATAGAAGCTAATACAACCACCCAAGCCCCCTCTTTCGAAGCCATACAGGCTGCATTAACCAGCTCTAACCCTTCCAGGTTATTATCACCAGGACACTACTTTAACTTCAGTAAAATCCTATGATGGTACAACCTTCTGAGTCCTGTCCTTTTTCAAACGTGGGGTATAGGTGACACTAGATTAAACAATTCATATCATATTGGAGTGTATCTACATTACAGAATTGTCACAAGTCCCTATTAAAGGTAGCTGTATACGTGAAATGCACTTGTTTTTGCTGTTTTTGTAAATGAAAGTTTGGAGTGGTGATTGCCACAGATTTATATAACTGAGCGCAACGCTCGCATGCATGATCATTTCCTTTGTGCCCATAGACCTGCCTGCAGGGCACAGAGATATTATACTTCCACACACAGAGGGAAAAAATTAGAGGGAACATTGCCTACAACAGTGATTAGAAAGTTACCTCAATTACTTCAAGTGGGCAGATTTATTGTATTCCGTTTTATTATTTTTGAAATGCGCCGGTACAAAAAGAACAATTGATGGACAGAATGCAGAACAATGTCATACATTCACCCCAGTACAGAGATCTGGGCCTAAATCCATTGTTTTTTTGCTCCCCATGCCATTCCAGTTTGAACCCAGCCATATGCAAACCAGTCTTGACCCTGCGTCCAATGGGAACAGTACAGCCCGAACTGCCAGACCAGGTCCTCCCTGGACTGGAAACAAGCATCCTAGGACCGGTTCCGGGGTTTCACCCCTCATCAGCCAGGATAGCTTGACTCCAGTGGCATGGAGAGCACGGGACCCATGTCTGGACATACCCCTCCCACTCAGGGTGACACATGCAAAAAATACAATTGATGGACAGAATGCAAAACAATGTCATACATTCACCCCAGTACAGAGATCTGGGCCTAAATCCGTTGTTTTTTTTAATCCCTGGGCGTAATTCGCGTAGTCGCGCTACGCGGAGTTCCGCAAAGTCGCAAAAAAACTCAGCGAGCTACGCGGAGTTCTGCAAGCACGCGGAGTTGCTTGTTTCACCCGTTCGCGATGCGTTTTTCCTGTTCAGGGACGCGTATTGGGTGTTCGGGGGGAAATATCGTGCAAACTTCACCACGCGGTCGCCAATCGGCGCGGCCATCTTGTTTTTTCACTTTTTGCTATGGTTCTGGGCCTGTTTTTCTATCCTCCCTATATCTTTTCAATCCTTTGTTTATAGAAACTTTTTTGATCTTTTTATTTATTATCTATCCCTCTCTATTGCTGATTGTATATTTTGCGTTTTTTCCTACTTTTTGTGTGTTTTTTAGTGCGTTTTTCACTCTTTTTCTACTACTTGCTTTTTTCATTTCTTTTACTTACTTTCTTACTTCCTACCTTTTCTTTCCGCCCCCCGCCTACCCAGAACCATGGCAAAGAGCCTTAAGAAAAAGGGCCAGGGAAAGAGGAGTGAGAGGCGCGACCGCCTTCCTTGCGGAAGGCGGCGCCCACAAGGGGTGCAGTCACGGGCCTTATTCAGTGAGGCGGAGGTGGCTACACTGTTTTTTTTTGTCCAGCTCCACCTCCCCTTAACCCTGGCAGCAGGCGGCAGGCCTGGGTCTGGGTACGGGCTCCGGGGGCGTCACCGGCGGTGGGAGTGGGTGCGCCGGGCAGTGTTTCGCTGCTCTGGGGTCCGGTGCACCCATAACCAATTGACGCACCGGTGGTCCGACATCCTGGACCGGGAGCAGGACCTGCTGGGCCTGCTAGGTGTTGAGGTCCCGGGGCTTGGTGAGTAGCTAATTATATTACTATTGTGTTCTTCGGTTCTGTGTTATTGCGAATATTATTTTTTTTGCAAGTAGCTAACATGCTGCTGCTGCTTACATGCAAGTAACTTATGTTTAAAATTTTTATTATTATGTGATTGTTACTTCCAGACAGGTGCTCATGCTCTGCGCTAATAACTAATCGTACTTGTTTGCAACTTTGCGCTCTCTTGGGCTGGTTTTGCAAAAGAGGTTAGAGAAATTAAGTTAGGTAATGCATATAGGAACAACTCCAGTCCTTTCCTTTGTCCTGTCAGGCTGTCCTGTCTCCTGCCACTAAGATACTGGTAGTAGTTAGTATTAGTTGGTAATTTAGCAGCCTGCATGACACGTCCTCTCACATGACTTCAGTCCTAGTAGAACCTTTTGTAGTTCGTTCGTATAGTGAGTGAATAGAATAGCAAACAACCAATGGTATGCAATATGCATGCGTCGATCTATGCATTAAGAAGAATAAAAATGCAGACTTAGTAATTGGCCCGTCAAATGGGGTTTGAGTTGGAGACAGAGATGATTGGGAATGAGATCGGATCATAGTAGAAGCAAATATAATTTTTTTTGCAATTCATTCCAAAGTCTGGAATAGGAAGGCTAGGTATGTTTAGGTTTCAGGAATCGGAATTGAACTGTGGAATAATAATGATCGGATGGTACTCGACTGCGATACATACTAGTCGACTACTACTAGTCGAATAAGTCGATCTTTAGGATAGGTCAATGTTATTGCAATTCCTGTTTCCTCTCTAAAAGTATTTTTAGAGCAATTATATTTATTTATTTAACACAAATCATTTTTTGTCTCTTTAATTATGTCTTACATAATCAGCATCCAGGGGCAAGAAGAAGACTGGGTCAGCTGGCAGTGCGGCGGGTGCGGGAGCTGGAGGGGCCTCCCAGGAGCAGCAGGAAGCGGCCTCAGGCGTAGATGGCTCTGCTGCTGGCCCCAGTAAGTCCTCCTCCTGGTGTTGTTATATATTAATATTTCCCTAACTTTTACCGTTCTATTACTTACATTTCTTAATTGTAATTTTTCCAAAATCCTCTTCAATCTATCTGTTTCTAAATTCTTGTTTTTTTGCTACATTACCTACTACTAAGTACTAGTACTAACATTGTTTCTAGTGTCTGTTTTTTTTTTTAACATCAAATCAAACTGCGCCTGACTAATCTCTGCTCTGACTCTGTATTAGTCTGTCTGTAGCTTGCTTTCTTCTGGGTTTCACTCAGCTTTCCCTCTCCCCTTATATGTGGATTGGATAATAGTTGTACTGTAAGACTCAGAGAACCCATTGGTCCTAGGCTACTACTAGTACTAGTACTAGTAAGGACTCCTTACTACTACTAGTACTAGTAGCACTAATCTGCTGTGCAGATTGCATGCCCAAGTAAGGTATTCTCCGCAGGTTTGTGAGATGAGAAGGCTTTAGTTTCTTTTACTGTGTCATCATGCTCAATCAGTAATGGTGGTCACTCACGTTGGACAGGACACCCCAAAGTGGTGTATTTTACTTTTTCGAATGCAGGCCTAGTACTTTTTTTAGTAGCAGCAGTTGATGGTGAACACTGAACAACTGATTACCGTGCACCATGGCTGGAAGGAAGTATGAGGAGTAAGAGGACGGCACCATTATTATCCAACTAAGAGAGACCTCATGTCCGCCCAGTTGGCCACTCTTTCTTCTTTTCAAAAAATGAGATGTACCAATAGCTCTAGTCACTGAGTCCAGTCCTTTGGGTTGTCCTCTTCTTGAGAGGCTTTTCAAAAATTGCCAGCAAAGAAATGCCCAACCAGATATTATTATTTGATAGGACATACTGTCTACTCTAGTATCCGAATTGTAGATAGTGATGTGTGTGGTGTATGTATTATTAATTATGTATTTTCAATCTTGCTAATGAAAAACATAAATAGGGGAGGCGTATATGGCATCTCAAAAAAATTTGAAATGTTTTTGCCAGGCGTACTAACCACCAGTGCCGGGGCCAGCGG
This sequence comes from Calotriton arnoldi, assembly GCA_963921515.1. Taxonomy (NCBI): domain Eukaryota; kingdom Metazoa; phylum Chordata; class Amphibia; order Caudata; family Salamandridae; genus Calotriton; species Calotriton arnoldi. The sequence goes on along the minus strand of CAWUFW010009097.1, from coordinate 149,349 downwards.
TGAGGGTCATGCCACTCCGGAGGGAGCGGAGGATGCGGCAGCTGCAGGGGGTGAGCCAGCAGCAGTGGCGGGCGGTGGTAAGTCATATTCCTTACTTATTGAGAATTATGAATACACTCACTGCAAGAGTGTACACTCAGTACTAGTACATTGTACTTCTGCTGAGACTAAGTTGTTGTGAACACTGAACAGTTGAAGAAGACACCCTTTACTTAACATTAGCATTAGCGGCGGGGTTGAGTAACTAATGGCCTATTCTATTCTATCTTTAACTCAGCAGAGACAGTTTTATGATGAAGACAAAGAGTCAGACGAGTCAATGACATGTATGACTGGCAGAGAAGGATGCGTAGGTGAAGGAAGAGGCCCTGGGATGCATATAGGTGGCTGATGAAGATTAGATGATAGGATGCATGGGTAGTTGAAGGATGGGTGTAACGTGAAAAAGAAAGCAGAAAGGATGCCTGTCTGGGTGGGTGAAACTGTATGGGTGAAAGGAATCCTCTGGGGGGTTTGAGGGGTCAAACTCTAAGGCAAGCAAGGACGCATGGGTGGTGGTTGGTTATATCTATGACAAATGTATGTTGTCGGTGAAAGCCGGTTTATGATAGCCATGTTTGGATGGATGGATGCCTGGATGGTATAATAGATAGTAGGTGAAAACAGAGTCAGACTGGATGAAGAGAATGTAAAAGAAAATTAAATCGTGCCAGAGTACCAAAGCCAAGGGTGAAGATTAAGAATAAAATAATAATAATGCTAGAAGAGCAATGCACTGATAAATGAAAAAAGCCCCGGGAAGAACAAGGACTGTTTTTTTGCAAGGTTTTTGATTCAAAGGTTTGAGGTTGTACTTGTATTTCAGAATGGAATACTCCCTTGACTCACAGTAGTTTGCAAGCACAACATATATATTGTGCATGACTATTATTTATCCTAACCACCCATCATTAATCACCTTCCTCTCCGACTCCGAGGCCCACTTCCGCTCCAGTCCCTACCCATGTCATTTTTGAGTGTGTCAGCCATGGGTGGCCTATTGGCTGCATGGTAACTAGTACTTACAAATCACTCAGTATGTCATCATCATCATCAATCATCGTGTGAGTGACATGATGTTGTGCCGCCGTATATCATCACTCATAAGTATGTCATCATTAACCATCATCATGTGCCTTATTGCAGTAGTTAGGGTGAAAGTGAAATTGTCTGAGCATTTGCCATTAATTTAACAAAGTATGGCCGTAATGGAAAAATATATAATTGTATAGTACAGCTGCCCCACATGCAGACAGTAGTAAAGTAAGATGAGTCTACGACACAAGTATGTCTGTCTAGGGCACAAGCTGACTGAGTTGGCATGCCTACAAGATTAATTGTGCTAAACAAGAGAGAGAAGAAGAATACTTTTACTCTACTCCATAGTGCCTGAAAGTCTAATCATCACATCCAAATCTTAGGGGCAGAGGAAGTGAGCAGGATAATAGTAGTACCACAACTGCTCATGCTACTGTGCCACTATAATTTTTATATGTGTAATTTTGTGTTACTGTTTTGCTAAGAGTATTGGTTACAATTGTCTTTTTTTTCTTTCTTGATATAGCTACTCCTTCCCAACCCACCAGGCAGGAGTTAGCAGCCAGGGCACGGCAAGGAAGCTGGATGAATATCGCAAGCTGGTTGTCCTGGCAGAGGAGGCGGAGGAGGCAGCAGCTGCAGCTTCCTCCAATGCCCCAGGCCCCAGCCAGGCCCCCCACATGCCTCTGGTGGTACAGCGCCGTGCTCTGGCAGCCACCCACTGCCCATCAACATCTACTGCTGCCCCCCACCCCTGTTGTTCCTGCAGGAACTTTCAGCACCACATGCTCCTCCGGATGGCGCACCTGGTGGCCAAGCTGGAGGAGGTCCTGGAGCGAAGTAGCCGCCACCGGCACCCCCGCCGCTAGACGTCATCTCAGTCTTTGACCCTTGCCCCTTTTTTAATCGTTTTTTTGGGTGGGTGGGATGTTGGGAGTTGGGGAAACGAAACTTGGGGTTTACTTTTTTTTCTTCAACTTCAACGTGGACGGACATTTATTTAATTTACTGGACATTGGTTGGGTTTAGGGATTGGGGTGGGTCAGGTGTTGTGGGTTTTTCTTCTAGTTTATATTTGTTAGGGTAATACATTATTTATAGTTTTCCAATACATATGATGCAAATCTTTTCTGGGGGTTACTCTTTACGTCACCTTGTTTGTTTCCTCCTTTTGCTGCAGGGCCGCAGCCAGTTTTTGAAATCTGCCAATAGTGTAACACACCGACAGATAGATGCAGTACCCTCACTTGTCCTACTACTGTCAGTCTCTCCTCCTAGTCTATGCATTCTGCAACTAAAACCCCTTTGTACTTGTAGTATGTACTCGGAAGGATGTGGGTGTGTGAAGTAATTAATTAATTTCCATAGTATATACATTATTGACTCCCCCACACTTCTTCTCTTACCTGTGATTGATGTTTAGGCGAAGCGATGGCTGCATGGTGATGGTTTGGTTTCCTAAGGTGCCATGGTGGGTGGTGGTCAAAGCGATACCAAAGGGGATGATGGACGGAGCGTTAGAGCAAATCAAACACTCACCCCCAGTCAGCTGATCTGGGTTTAATCCATCATCATTCTTTAGCTCACTCCCACCACCCCAGTTCAGACATGGCCATATGCAAATCAGTCTGACCCTGTGCCTCATGGGAACAGTCCAGCCCGAACTGCCAAGCCATGTCTTCCCTGGACCGGAAACAAGCATCCTGGGACCGGTTTCGGGTTCAAAACCCTCATCAGCCAGGCTATCTTGAATCCAGTGGCAAAGTGAGCAAGGGACCCACGTCTGGGCATACCCTGCCAACTTAGGGCGAACAAAGCGATACCAAAGGGGATGATGGACGGAGCGTTAGAGCAAATCAAACACTCACCCCCAGTCAACTGATCTGGGTTTAATCCATCATCATTCTTTAGCTCACTCCACCACCCCAGTTCAGACATGGCCATATGCAAATCAGTCTGACCCTGTGCCTCATGGGAACAGTCCAGCCCGAACTGCCAAGCCATGTCTTCCCTGGACCGGAAACAAGCATCCTGGGACCGGTTTCGGGTTCAAAACCCTCATCAGCCAGGCTATCTTGAAACCAGTGGCAAAGTGAGCAAGGGACCCACGTCTGGTGGGTGGTGGTAGCAGTAGTAGTTGCATTTGCAAAAAAAGAAAATGAGACAGTCAGTCACCTGAGGGAGACTAGGGAACGAGTACTTAGTAAAAGTACAGTAAGTAGTAAGTACACAAGAAGAAGACTGCCAAACAAGAAGAAAGTGATGATGAATGATATTGATAAGCAAAGCTAAAGTAAAATAAACAGGGATAGCCTAGTACAAGTTACAACAAACTGAAGTTGACTCGACCTATGAAGTGGACAAGAGTAACCTTTAGTGCTGGAAGGATGATAAATCGATGCCGGCAATTAATAATTAATAATGGGTTAATAATTATGTTCCTCTGGAAAAAAAAGAGAATAGCGAATACTACTGAGCATGGGTGGGCAATGGGCAATCTAATCTGTTGCCAGTGTGGCCGATATATATATATACTTAGAGCAGAAGAAGATCCTCGCCCTGCCTTGAGTTAGTGTTGCTTTCACCACAACCGCCCCAGCAAGTGTGTGATCAATTATTGGTGTACATTTAATTTAGTCACACCTCAATATAAATCACACAGCCCGGGGGAAGAGGGTTAGGGTTTGATGAATGGTTGGGAAGTGGTATTTAAGGGAAAGGTTTGACAAAGACAAACACTACACATGGACAACACACAATCTTGGCAGCCGACCATCATAAATCTGTTAAGGGAGAAAAAGGAAATGCATGCATGATGATGACTTGATGGTTAATGATAAGTAGTACTAGACTAGTAGTACAGGGCAGCAGTATATTATTAATTATTATTATTATGCAATTGCCTTGCCTGTCTGCCCTCAGAGAGACCCACACACACACACACACGCTGCACAGGTCTGCGAGCTCCTCCCTCTCATTTCGCCTCGTATTCCAGCTTCACCACAACATAAATATTCACACACTTCCCCTTGCTGCGTGCAAGGAATTGCTCCCTGATCTGCGCGGCTCTGTTCCCGACCAGCCGATGATGACGACAGTCACCCCAAATTACATACATTTTATGTTCTGTTGTAACGGGCTTCCTTTTAAAGATAGCTAAGAAAATTAAAAAATTGTTGTAGGGGTCAAATTAAGCAAAGAGCAAACATAATAAACAACAACACACACAGTGGTAATGATTGAAGAGAAAAAATGAATCAAATTAATTAAAAGATGATAAATGATACTAAGTTACTATGTTATGGTCAAATTGGGGTGTTGCATCTTGGCATTCCTCTTGGTCCTTCCTTCCATGGACGCTCCGTCCATCAATCTTGGGTGCCACTGCCTACCTGGCGGATGCGGATCAGTAAGGTAAGTGTGAGTTGTTTTTCCCAGTATAGCACAGGGTAAAATCCGGCCTGTAAGTGTAGATGGAAAAACAAAAGGGATATTGAAAAATCAAGGCGAAAAGTAAAGATAAAATGCATAAATTACAGAGGAGTGCAACAAGAGCACTTTCAGAGGCGGCATTGCTAAATCATGTCTACTCTGTTTCCAGCATTAACCTACAAAAACAGCAGGACAGAGCAGACCCGCAGCGCCCACCCAACCGCCACTTAGCTTAGATTTTGAGCCAGACAGAGCACACATATACAGCAACATAGCATTTTCCAAATTAAGTAACTAAATTAATGCACCACTGTCAGTCATACCACTACCCTCGCCTCCACCACTTCACAGACATGTAGGTCTGCTGTGGTTCTTGTTGACTTGTTTACCTTTTAGGCCACTTCATGCAATGCCCCGAGTTATTCCATCAATCATCTCCGATCCTACTGACTGACTGCGACGAATATAGTATGGTCATCATGGTGTCCAACTCTGTAGTGTACCAAGTGAGTCCAGATTCCATATTCAAAAATGCAATGGATCGGCCTGCAGTAGAAGTACAATTTTGTTATTAAACAATAAGAAGGGAAACATTTACTTGAGTCACTTTTTTGTGTGTAGAATAGATTAAATACTAGTACACTTCATGCACAACAACAACAACAACAACAACACAAACACCAATCACTAAGAGTCAGCGTCCAATGCATGCCATCATCATTACCTGTTCTTAAGGGGCAGTCCCTCTCGGCTCAGAAAGGAGGATAGCTATAGTCAATTAGTCATGTTCTTTGGAGGGACTCAACGAGGCAGGCACACATATCTTGTACTATTCTCCATCCAATGTCTGGCTTGAGGGAAATTGATTTAGGGCGAGTCAGGACTGGAGAAGTGGACTGGAGCAGGACTCGGAGGAGTGGATTTACTTCTTTAATGACTGCACAGAGTTGCATTTCCAATCCGGCAATAAAAGAGTAAGATGGTGGTGATGGATTTGTTGTGATTCGATCCAGAAAGACAGAGACACACACAAATAATAAAAGTAAATAAGGAGGAAAGAAAAAGTAACAAGTTGAAAGCCTAGTTGTCAGGGAAGTAGAGCTTGTCCTCAAACTCTGGTGGTTCACCCAGAAGTAGGTCATCTAACACACTACTTCCATGACCTAAGTCGCTGTCATCATCTTCCTGCTGTGCTACTTCAGGTATAGTGTAATCCGGTGGTATAAAGTGCTGATTCATTTTGATCATGGTTAACCTCTCCACGTTTTGGGGCGAGAGACTGGTCCTTTCCACTGTTACAACGGCACCAGCAGCACTGAAAACACGCTCAGAAGAGACACTTGCGACAGGGGAAGCCAGATAGTTTATCGCCAGCCTGCAGAGCACTGGCCATTGGCCTCTTTTCCCAAACCAATACACCAATGGATTTTGATCAATGTAGACCTCTGTTGGGTCATCCAGATAGGCCTGCACCATCCGCTCAATGCTCAGGGGTGCTCCGCTTTGCTCTGCCTCTTTTGCCTTTGCCTCAGCACTGGACCTAACAAGCCCTTGCCGTACATACCATTCCTGTGCCAATTTTACTGGGGCTGATGATCCTGTTCTTGCTGTTGTTGATGTTGTTCTTGGTGTTGTTGGTGGTTTTGACTGCTGTGAGCCAACCGCACTGCCCTCAGGCTCTGAAGTTGAACTTGACGCCGGCTGCCCTGCAGTACTTGTTGTGGGCTGGAGTTGCGGGCCTCTAATTCCCAGCCGTTCTTTTTCTAAGCGACTGGCTTCCGCAGCTATCCAAGTTTTGTACTTGGCAACATCCACTTCTGAAAAAGGAATCAATGTGTTAGTGTTCAGTACTGCTTTGTACCGTGGATCCAGAATTGTGGCAGAAATGTAATGGCTGGATGACACAATGTCTCTTTGCACCCTTGTATTTTCAGATAAGCGAAGGGTTAAGCTCTCCACCAACTCATATGCTTCTTTTTTTTCTCCACACCTGCGTACATTGAAGACACTCCCTTCAGCTGTTCCTGTAGCATGTGCAACAATGGGATAGCTTGGCCCATAGTACAGTCCTCCTTGCTGACTTCACGTGTGAAGAGCTCAAAAGGAAGTAGCATCTCTGTCAGGCATTTAACTAAGCTCCATTGGTCCATCTCAACGGTCATGCCTTTCACAGTAGCATCCCCTCTTTGCATGACATATTCATTGATTGGTCTGTACTGCTCAAACAGATGTTCAAGCATGTAATAGGTTGAGTTCCAACGTGTTGGCACCTCCTGGATGAGTGCTTTAACTGGCACTCTATGCTCATGTTGAATGATCCTCAGCTGTTTCTGGGCTTTAAAATAATGGCTGAAATGTGTGCAGATTCTTCTGCAGGTGGTCAGTAAGTTGCTGACTCAGTCTTCTTTTTTCAGAATGTCTTGAACAATAATGTTAATGCAGTGCGCCAAACACAGGACCCTGAAATAGCCACCATCGTACATGGCCCTAACTATATTACTGCCATTGTCCATGCCAACAAAACCAATGTTAAGCCCTCTTGGGTGCAACCATTCAAAGACCTTGCTGTTAAACTCTTCCAAAATGTTTGCAGCAGTATAAGATTTCTCCACGGCGAACATGGCTACAGTTGAATGTTTCCGAGTGGCATTAAAAATCTCAGCAGTGTCAAGCACCTGCAGATATCTTTTCTCAAACCCCCACAAAAGAGATCCAGTGTGCAGTGATTCACATGTAATCAGTGGTTTGGCAACTGGTCCACATGTCTGTTGTCAGGTGGATAGTGTGAACAGCACTCTGCTGCAAAGCTTGTCCAAGCAATTCCAGCACGTCATGATGTAGTGCTGGGACAGCAACTCTGGCAAAATAGGACCGGCTGGGAACCTTCCATTTTGGACAGATGGTTGTCACAAATTCAAGCAAACCCACCCCTTCCACAAAAGAAAAAGGGAGAAGGTCCAGCGCTAACATTTTAGCCAGCTTCGCACTGTACAAACGTGCCGTTGGGTGGTTGCGTTCGTACTGCCCCTCCGACCTAAAAATGCTATCAATGGTAGCCTGGATTTTTTTCTTTTCTGGTGCCACTGATGCAGGTGACATCTTCTTGACGCCTGATGTTGTTAGGCTCAACACACGTTTCGTTGCGGTACTATCTTGCCTGGGACCCCTTGGTGTCTCAGGCTGACTCTTACTCTTGTGCCACTGCGATGTTGCTGATGTGGCTCTGGACGGTACCACTGGACTGCTGAGGACAGGGCTACTTTGTGTATCAGAGAAAATGTCTTCCTCTTGTTCACCTCCCACCGTGATCGGATCTTCTACTCTTTCATCCCCACCAACAACAATGGGTGCTGTTTTTTGGCCGCTAAGGTGCGCCTCACACTGGATCATGTGGTGTTTTTTCAGATGGGCTGTTTGGCCTCCGGTACCATAGTTTGTACCAAGCTTACCCCGACTAACACCTTGTCCACAAATGGAGCATATTGCAATGTTCACCTCCTTCCTGCTAACCAAAAAGAAGTCCCAAACTGGGGAGCTGAAATTTCTGGAGCTGTTGGTGCCACTTCCAATGCTGGATGAACTGGTAGGTGGGCGTGGAGTTTGACTCTCTGCAGTACCTACTTCTACTGCGGTGGTTGTGCTGGATGTAGGTCGCTGCGGGGCCTTTGAAAATGCAAATATGGAAGCTGGAGGTGGTGTTGATGTTATCTGTGTTGGTGGTATCCGTGAGACATCCCTCACAGCAATTTGACATTGGGTAATGTTGTCGGTCTCCACTGGGGCGGGACTAATGTCCATGATGACTGGCTCATCATCATCATTATCCTCCTCTTCTACATCTACCGCCATGACTCTAAGGCTTTCTGGAACCTTTCTTTTCCCTAGCCTTGTCTCGTGGCATGTCTCACTCTCAGACTGAGGTGGTGAGATCCAAGTGGCGTCTTGATCATCAGAAGGGGGGCTTGCAGAAGAACTCGATGGACTAACCCTCCTTTTCCTTGCTGGGGATCTGGAAGAAAATGGATCTTCTGAAAGAGTGGCTTGCTCTTCTTCTTCCTCTGCAGGAAGCTCGATTTCCTGAAATGCCCCTACTTCAGGAGGAACAACTACTATTGTGGGCGGTGGTTGCGGCTGTTGTTGTCCACTTATCTGAGTTTCCTGCGTTGATAGGGTACGACTTTGCGATAACGATAAGTCAATTTCAACATCACTGCTCGTTGGCGTTGTCATGATTAGACTGGCTGCCTCTGTGACAGACATGGGCTTGGGCCTAGGTTGGTGGGGTGGGGTTGGTGGGGTGGGTCCACTGATGCGGGGGTGCTGCTCCCAGCTTGCTCCCCAGACACCGCTGCTGCAGGCACAATTTTTTGTTTCCCAAAACAGATCTTGGGCGGCACACCAGTCTTGGTAAGAGGCAGTTCCTTCTTCTCACTGGCAACTTTCTTGGTACTGGAGGACCTGGTACCTGTCTTTGGGGCCATCTTCTTCAGATGTCAGCAGCACGCAGGGGCACAAATCAAAGATATGTCTGTGGTCACACGTCACGTGATGTCGTGCGCAGCAGGACTTCTGTCTAGCAGTACAATGGGTGATGACGCCTCCTCCTCTTTTGTGCACCTAAAAGCATAGAACATCAGTGAAATCTGGCATTTATTGTTGTGGTTCAATTACTACTAGTACAAACAAATATAATATATAACTTAGTGTGTGGTCACACTTGTTAATGTTATTATTCATATTATAAAATTTTATTAACTCAGTTATTAAACAAACATAACAGTGTAGCCATTTGTGAGACTTTGACAACAAGGGCTTTCATGGTGTACTGTGTACTCATGAAGGATAGGAAAGAAGAAGGACAAAAACAAAAATACAAATGTAATGGATGGAACCTGTTTGGCATTGTGCATCACGTGGGATGCAGCATTCAGGGAGCTGCAGCTGGCAATGGGGATGGAAGCAGTAAGCCAAGAGGAACAAAGGAAAGACATGCAGGGCTATGGGCTGGCAAAAGTAGCACACTAACTACCACCACAAAATGGCCACCAGCCACATGGTCGCTCACAACAAGCAGGAGGCCTGGAAAACAATGAACTCAAGCAGGCCACATGGCCAGACAAAGGAGGCATGCTAAACAACACAGCTTTAATGCAACAATGCAAGTTACACAACAACCACACCCCACACATCCAACAAAGGCATTTATTTAACACACACTGAAAAAGTGAAATACCGAAAAAAAAACATTTTGCAATTCAATCCAATGGCAGCCATGCCCTATATGATGTTTGAATTCAACAGACACCACAGAAACAGTTGTTTCATGCACCCATGAGTAGCTCTGGGCCTACTGGCTGAAAGGCCTATAGTATTCGCATTTGGCAGACTACTGGGCTAGTGAATTAAACAAATATTGCAAATTAATTAATTTCAAAAGTTGGAGAAAATGCAGTGAACTGTGCAACATGTTTCCTTTATAAAAGATGAAAAATTACTTACAAAGAAACAACTAGGCTCCTACTGAACTACAGGCCACCCACCACAATAAATTTGAAAAAAAAGAGGAAAAGTACAAAAAAAATGTAGGTGCAATGCCCCAATCAAACAAACAACACCAATTTTCCAACTTACTTGTGAAACCTCAGGTTCAAAAGTCCTCAAATCCAATGATATATTATGCAGCAGCCACAAACAGTGATCCTTCCAGCTGCAAATCCAAATGAAAAGTGAACAGGAGATAGACAAAGCACTGGGAGGAGCCAGCTGGACAGGAACAGGAAGTTGGAGACTCTGGGGCACTTCCTTCCTCTTCAAAAAAAAGTTAAAAAAGATAAAGGACTCCTTGCATAAAAAAGTACAGCCAAATGTCAATCTGAGGAGTTTTTTTAATCCAAATCACCATTCAGAGAAGGTTTTGATGCTGCTCGAGAGAGATTTTTCTCCAGATCGCAAATTCTGCATGTTCGGGATCGCGAGGTTCGCAAAACTTCTGCCGGAAGTCTGATGGTGCGCCCGAATGACATGTTCGCGATTGCACACTCTCGTGGGAACGTGCGGCCGGCTACCAATTCTCGTGGCGCTCGCGAACAGATGGGAAATTTCGTCGGCGATCGCAGGCATCCCGGTAAGTCGCTCCCGCGCGCGCGAAAACACATTTTGAGAGCGCGAACACAAAAAAAACTCCGCTCCGCTGCGGAGCGCGAAGTTTTCGGTAACTCCGCGTTCTACGCGGAACGCAGAGTTGCCAAAAATCTGCAAACACCGCAAGCGGAGCGGATTTTATGCCCAGGCCATTCCAGTTTGCCTTTAGGTCACTTCAGGGCACTTCTTGGGGGAATGAGGGTTGCAGAGCATCTGGTGGGTTTGTATCAGATAACAGATTAAAGACTGCTTGTAAAGCACAAGGTATAAGAAATTGATTTACTATTCTAACTCAGGTTCTATCAAAATGGATGCTAGAGCCTTTGTCAGGTAATATCAAGTTCAGGTAATGGACATGATTGACGGGATGCAGTTGTCAGTGAATTTAATGCTGTTGAACCAATGGTGCACCGGACATAGACCATTCTGTGCCTGGTCACGTTCAACTCCAAATAAGACAACAACACACTCACCTCTAGAGAAAGTGACTATAAACATGCCTCAAGATGTGACCTGACTACAAAATAATGTATAAAGCTAGGCTTACTACCATCAATACATGATTTTACCCGCAAAGAGAAGCACAAAGTAAAGATGCTGAATTATTTGAAAACCAGGTTTTTACATGTTCTACATAGAAACTTAAAAATAAGACATTACTGTGACTTGATTCTCTACTCGCTGTTGTTCGACACTGTGTTTTTCACTTTACATCCCACCTTTGATTGAGCAATGCTTGAAGTGATCGCAAAATAGTCTACTTGTCTCACTATTTAAGTAGCAATGTTGCATTGTTTTCAGCAACATGAGAAAAAACATGCCTAGATGTACAAAGCATTTTGCTTTCACAGAATCGGGCCATTTGTGACACAAAAATGCTTTTTGAAATGTACAAACATTAAATTGCAAATCACAGTTTGGGTTTGTGACCCAAAACAGAATCACTATTTGGAAGAGGCTTGTTTAGGGTGTCTCTTCCAAATAGGGTATCTCAATGGTATGTACTAATATTTTGCGACCGAAATACGGTCATAAAATATTTGCACTTTACAACCGATTCAAAGTTGGTAGTAACTGTTGGAAATGGCTCTTTCTGCAGGGTCAACTCCAATCTTTTTACCTTCTTCCTCCCTTTTTTGCTGAATTCGTTTTTGTTGGCTCTAGGACTCTGGGCACTTTACCTCTGTTAACCAGTGTTTAACTGCAAATGCTCTGTCCTCAAAATATGGTAACATTGCCTTATCCACAATTGGCATATTTAATTTACTGATAATTCCCAAGTAATGTGCACTATATGTGCCCAGGGCCTGTAAATTAAATGCTACTTGTTGGGCCTGCAGCACTGATTGTGCCACCCACTTCAGTAGCCCTTTAAACATGGCTCAGGCTTGCCATGGCAGAGCCTGTGTGAGCAGTTTAAACTGCCTTTTTGCATTGGCAAGTTAACCTACTTGCCAGGCCCAAACCATACCTTTTATTGCACATAGGTCAGCCCTAAGGTAGGCCCTAGGCAACTCTTTGGGCAGGGGGCAGTGTATTTAAAAGGTATGACATGTACTCTTGGGTTTTACAAGTCCTGGTAGTGAAAAACTGATACATTTGTTTTTCACTACTGTAGGGTTGATCTCTCCCATAGGGTAACATTGGAATTGCCTTAAAACATCTTTCAAGTGCAATTTCCAATTGGGAAAAGATGGAGATTTGGAGTTTGGTGTCATTGGACTCACATTTTAAAATCATAGCTTATGGTGAAGTTTGCTTTTAAATTGTAAGTCTAGGGGGCGTGGCCAAGATGGCGGCGTGAGCAGACGTGTTCGCCTGTCGCTTTGTCCTCGCCACAATTATAGCTTATTCACAGAGGCCCATCCACCTCACCTATCTTCCCCGGAGCGGCTTGGGGCAGCGCAGCCTGGTCCGGTGCACAGGAAGAGCTGAGAGTCTGGACCTGGGCCGAGCGAAGGAGCAGAGCTCCCATACACATGGCTCCTCCAGCAAGCTCCGGCCCGTGCGTCACTCGCTACCCCACCCTGCACCCTACCTCGAGCTGCGCGCTAGCTAGCCGGACCCTGTATTGCAGCACGGCCAAAGGACAGTGGGGCCATCAGTGGAGATCCTGGGGACTGGCTGGCCGTGCTGGACACCTGAGTGCGGCCCTAGATGCACTGGTGGGGGCTGCGCCTGCCGATGGTGTGAGGCAGCGATGGGTGAGGCCGAGGTAGTCAGAGGCCCCAGACTTTGACATCCTCGGCAAGCGGAGCCCTGCTGGGATGACTGCAGCTGGATGGGACTCTGCAGCGCAGGCAGAGCATGCTCCTTCTGACCGTGGGAGAAGAGTTCACCCTGAAAGAAATGGAGAGTGCCCAGGTAGACGTGGGTTGCGGCTTGGCCCCCCTGACTCCTGAAAGTGATCCTGGGCCCCCTTGGATTGGAGAGCTGTTCTAGCGGGGGATTACTAAGCGCTCACCATTGGACACCCACTTGGCTGTGGAACACTCGAGGCTTGGCTGTGGGAGGCGGCCAGCGAATGCGGCAGGTCCCTGGAGGTGCTCGGGCGAGTGGACGGCACCCTCAATCGTGGGGTTGGTCCTAGAGGATTGGACTTTCTGTCTGCGTGGCCCTGCGGGGTGGGGGCTCTCTCCTTGGGAGCTGGCTTGGAGGCGGCCAGGACCCGTAGACCACGATGCAATGACACTAGCCTTGCACCCCTGCTGAAGGAGAACTGGGGCCTGCTGTCTAGAGGGTCAATGTAGGAGCATGCTGGGTCATTGAGGCTGACTGGATACCTTCACGACTGCTCAGAGATATAGAGGCCTGGAAATACCTCTTACTGGTCCCTCCATTTGGCATGCTGGGTGGTGCTGACACGGTGGAGACGCTGCCGTTGGCTGGGAGATGGCTCCTGGGCATGGAGGAGACACCACTGTCTTCTGCGGCCGTCCCGGCGCTGGTGATCCTTGGTGGGTGCTGGCTGCAATTGGGGGCTCTTGCTTTGACACTTTCTCTGGGCTTGCGGCTGGAGCCCCTTGGTGTTTTTTCAGGTCAAGGGGTCGCCCATGCCAGACGTAGAACCCCCTCTGGGAACGGAATGCGACAACATGGCCTCTGCTAAGTCCAAGAGGTACTGTACCTTATGAGACATGCTCCTCAGGACCACTGGGGAGACCCCCGGCAAGAAATCTAGACCGGCAGATCCGAGACCTGGGGCAGTGGGAAAGCCCCTGAGAGCTCCGTAATTCATGAATTTCTGGAATCCCTAATTGCCTCCCTGCGACAGGATCTACAAATGGTGAAGAAGGACCTCTCCTCGGATCTTAAAGAGGTGTGTAGGCATGTAGATGAGGTAGGGGAATGGATGGCAGTCTTGGAGAACAGCACCACAGCCAGAGATGAAGAAATCGAGAGCCTTCAGCAAGAAGTATCTGTCTCCAAGAACAGCAGATCGACCTGCAGGCACACGCTGAAGACCTTGAAAACAGGTCCAGGAGAAATAACATTTGTATAAGGGGCCCGACTGCTGCAGAAGGCTTGTATCTGGATGAGAATGTCCGTGCTTTGTTCCACTTGACCTTGGGCTCCACAGTGGAGGAGGGAATCAAACTCGACAGATGCCATTGAGAGGGTCCGCCGCAAGTGGCGAAGCAACCTCCAGCTGACATTCTGGTCTGTGTCCACGATTTCAAAACCAAAGAATCAATCCTCCAAAAAGCTGGTGATGCCCAACCACTACAATTCCAGGGACATACACCCCAGCTGTACCAGGACCTAGCAGAGGTCACCCTACAGAAAAGAAGGGATTTCCACCCAGTCACAGCTCACCTAAGAAACGCTGGCATTCCGTACTCTTGGGGGCACCCCTTTCGCCTCATATTTCGACTAGAGGGCGAGACTTATCAGCTACGATCTTTGGCAGAGGGTTGCAAAGTCCTAAACATTGACCTTGCATTGCACGAATCGCAACCCACCTCAACAAACGACCGCCCTACCGGAAGGAACCGATGCAGGACGCACCACAAATCCACCCTGGAGGGTCATCGCGCCGACTCGCATACCATTGCACGAGAGGGAGCGGCTGTTCTTTGCTACTTGTCGGGAGATGGGATGGACAACTCTGGATCTTCCCTCTAAGGAGATAACATGCTGTCCTAATGCGGTGGGTGGCCTATAGTGTGTGGGTGACAGGGCCCAAGAGGATATCGTTGATGGATACACCTAATGCTGTCACCCCCACTATTATGTTTCCACATTTGATGGACTATTTACCTATATGCTCTGTTTGGTTTTTACTGTTGGAGCTCTGGGATTTCTTGAGGCGTCTTCCTTCCAACAAGCATTCTCACACATATGAGGGACACCTGGGGTGTCGGGCATCACTTCACATGGCAAGCTGGCTCACAGATCCCCCTCTTCAAGTTCTGACCTGGCTGATGCGATGGCCTGATCCTAGCGATTGTCCTCCATCTTCTGACAATAGAGATTAAACTGTTAAGCCTCAATGTTTGAGGCCTCAACAATCCAACAGAGATCAGCCATTCTGTTATTGCTTGAATAATATGCGAGTGGGGACATCTGCCTCTTGCAGGAGACCCACTTGATGTTCACAGGATGCAAACCAGGCAATTCCCACAGCAATAAAAGAATGGCACTTGAAAACAGAGTCTCTGAACGAGAGACCATTCATAAACGATTGGGCGCCCCTAGTAGAGAGAACGTTTACACCTAAGGTGGCTAGATCTGGACAAGGCTCAATATGCTATGCTGTGCCTTAAACACACATTCTACCTGGGTGGTAACCGGGTGGAGGTTGTATGGCAGCACACCGATTACGCAGAAAACAATACATGGGACCGGTACAGATAATTACAACGGATTCTGGGAGTGAGGTAAGGAACGCTGAGGATATCGCTGCAGCTTTTCAGGCATTTTATGATGCACTGTGCTCCTTAGCAGATGGCCCCTCCGTCGACTGCCAGGATTATCTCAATGGTGCTATCCTCACTCCTCTTCCTCCTGTTTAAACCATTGCCTTAGATAGAGCCATTCGCATGGAGGAGGTGATTGCGGGCATTGCCTGATTGAAACCCTTGAAATCCCCTGGCCCAGATGGGTTTAGTGCACCATTTTACAAAACTTTCTGCCCTGATCTGGCGCCTTTGCTCACACGACTTTCCAACTCCTTCTCTGACTCGCGTACTCTCTCGGAGTCTATGCTTGAGGCATCCATTTCAGCGATTCCTAAACCCAGCAAGGACCAAACCCAATGTGGATCTTACAGACCCATCTCGCTGCTAACATAGAAGCGAAACTCTTCATGAGCATCTTGGCTCATCGCATCAACCCCTTTCTACCAGAGCTTATTGACCCAGACCAATCGGGCATCATCCCCTTTCCCCAATGTGGAGATAACACCAAACTTATTTGTCATCTTATAGACAAAGCATACCAGTCATGCAAAGAGGCACTCATGCTTTCTATCGATGCGGAGAAAGCATTTGATCGGGTCCATTGGCCCTATCTTTTTGAGACCCTGAGCCAGTTTGGCATTGGTGAGAGATTTGGGAAATGGGTTTGATGTATCTACAGTACTCTGGTAAACGAAATCCGATCCCGCTGCTTTTCCATCCACCGGGGCACCCGTCAGCGTTGCCCACTCTCCCCACTCCTTTTTGAGTGATGGGAGGCCGAGGTGGACAGACCCTTCATGGACAAAGAGTGGGAGGATATTTTTTAAACAGTCCATCACCATGCACACATGGTGATAAACACTGAAACAGCATATAAGATAATCTCCTAATGGTACTATACGCCGAGCTGCATCCTGAGATGGAATGCGGACCAAACGGGAGACTGTTGGTGGGGCTGTCGGTATTCCGGAACCCTGCTCCACCTCCAATGGCACTGTCCCAAATTGACCAGGTACTGGGTACAAGTCCTGGATGATATCAACATCGCTTTTAACACTGTCATCCCATGATTCCCAGCTTGCACTATCTTGGGTCTCCCGAATGCATTGACATTCCCTCTGAGCTCCCTTCGAGGGAGACAGAAGGCCCTCACACTGAACGCAGCTCATCATGGTATACTTTCATCCTGGAGTACAGACAAAACACCGGATCATAGAGCATGGTTGCACCAACTGTGACTCCGCCTGGGGATGGAAAGGTTGTTCATGGCGGTACCGCCGAGGGCTCCTCCTACTCAGAGTTAATTCCAAGAGCTGTCCTGCTCATCCTCTCTTCTCATCCTGCGCTTGATCCCAAAACCTTCTCCCTCTGAGCGATGATGGGTATTGATTGAGGTGTGGGTATTGATTGAGGTGGCCTTGGTGGGGTCTCGGATGAGGGACACATAGATTATCCGCTCATCTCCCCGTCAAGTAGCAGTTTGGAAGGAAGGAGGATGGGGGTGGGGGAGGGGTTACTTGTCTTTTTTTCTTCTCTGCATTTTTGTTTCCCACTTCATTCAAAACTGAGCCATTCTTATGCTATTCATTTTACTGTTGCTGGCAGTCCATAATGTTGAATGAACGCGGCCGGCCCTGTTGGGTTATAGATGGCTTGTTGTGTTATCTGTGGCTACGATCTAAATCATTGTGAGTGTGTGGCCGGACCGGATTGGGTTGTAGGCGGCATTCAGTGTTCAATATGTGCAGACTGGTAATAAACAGAATTTATCCTAAATTTTAAGTCTGAAATTGCTATGTAAGTCTGAAATTGCCAAAAGTTGGCATTTTCTTACTTTAACTATTCTGTGCTTTTCTACCACTGCCATTTGCTCTGAAACTATTATTCTGTGCCTCTGCCTGTCTCTGAATACATGTCTGAGTTGGGTGATAGCTGGACCTTGTGCATTCTCTCTAGACAGACACACAAAGAGAGAAGGGGTGTGACATTTGCATCCTGAAGTCCCATCACCAGGCCGATAGGCCATTCTGAGGGAGATCGGGAGGGAGGAGCTGACACTTGCACTTGATTAGGGCTATGACTGATCCCATGCAAAGAGCTGCATACCCCCCTGTAGTGAGTCTGGAGCCAGGGCAGGAAAGGCAGGTGCCTTGTGATCTTCAAAGGCCTATTTGAAGTCTCCCCATTTCAAAGGTACATTTTGGGTATAAGTACTGGACCCCTGACTCCACCAAATCAGAACTTTTGCTGGAAACAAGGACATTCTGCCTGGAAGAAGAGTTGCTGTGCTGTAGAAGTGACTGCCACTTTGCTAACTACATTGCTGTTTTGGCATGCTGCCTGCTGATTGCTGTGCTGTAGGAGGGGCTGCACTGTGCTACCAGCTCTGCTGTGTTGGTCTGATGCTTGCTGCTTCTTGCCTGGGAGTGAGAGGGACTGGACCTGCTCTCTACATCCTTGAACCCAAGTTTCTCCAAGGGCTTGTTGGCTTGCCTTCTATTCTCTCAAATCTCAGGGGCACAAAAGACGAATTGCAACTCTGCTGGTGCTGCTGGACTCTGCCATCTCTGAGTCCTACCCTTGCCTGAGGTGTCCTCTCCAGTTAGGGGCCTCAGAAGTGGGTTCTGCAGCAATTTCTGCAAACATCGACTCATCTTCCTCACTGCTCCATTTGGAACCAACGCATTGAACTCCGACACAGCGCCAATCCGAGGACATCCCTGTGTGGCTCGACGACAATGCAACGACCTGACTTCGAGTTTCGATGATGTCGCAGCGCCAATCTGAGAACCCAACTGTGAGGCTCGACGATGACTCATCGACCCGACTGCACCAATCGGAACTGATGCATCTAGTCTTTTGATGCCAACGCTTGCTGCATTCAAGGTAAATTTTCAGCAGGCCCTGCGTGGGTCCTGTAGCCGGCCTGCCTTCCATCGTGGTCAGCCTGAACTTTGGATGAGCACAACCTCAAGTAAACTTTTAGCACTATTGACATAGAAGCACTGTTTTGCGATTTTATCTTAAAAAATTCACATCTCTGAGTTCTACTTATTGGATTTTTGTCGTTTTGGTCTTGTTTCACTCAGATAAATGTTCTCTATTTTCCTAAACTGGCTGAGAGTCTTTTTTGGTGTTTACATTGTGTTACTGTAATTTAAGTGTTGCACGAATACTTTACACCTTGCCTCTTAAGTTAATCCTGAGTGCACTTGCACATTATTGACATGTGTGCTGCAGTAACTCAGGAATAACTTGAAGCTTTCATTTAATAACTAATTAACATGGTAACAATTCTGGCTAAGGGCAATTTTAGCTCGTCTTTTTATAGCTGATCATCTGTAAAAACGTAACTCAGCAAACCTGTTGCTTTCACTTATAATTGAACAATGTGCTAAACTAGGCTTCCGCCTCACTACACTTGCACTTGATCTATACTGCGCTTTCAAGGGTAATTCTAGCTCGTCTCTTTCTTGCAGCTGGCATTAGCAAAATCAGTTGTTTATTGGACTTCATTTTATTGAAACTCGGGCTGCCGAACCTTAGGAATAACATGCTACTTCTATCTAACAATTAACTAATGTGGTAACAATTCTGATCAAGTGCAATCTTAGCTCGTTTTCTTCATAGCTGATCTGTGTAAAATTAGCTGTTTTAAAGCACCTGCACCTTATTGAAACTTTGTGCGGCTGCTCTTATCTATAATTGAACAATGAGCTAAACTAGGCCTGCAGCATCACTGTACTTGCACTTTCTCTATTGTTGAGCCATCTTCAAAAGTCATAAACAAGTAAATGTATATGTATATATGTAGCTGACCAAAGCGGTAACCGCAGTATGTGTTTTTATCATCCAAAATGTGCCATTGTTTTAAATGCTTGACTTTTACTCTGTGTTACTTGCAAGAATTTGGCCATGCCTATTTGCACTTGCTGTTTTATATTATAAGGTTTTAAATAACCATAAACAATAAAATATTATTATTATTATTATTATTATTATTATTATTATTATTAAGCCTGACTTCTCTGCGCCAAGCTACCATAAGGTGAGCACAGGTTAATTTAGTTTGTGTGTCTGACTTACCCTGACTGGGATTGTGGTCCCTACTTGGACAGGGTGCAAACCTTTGCCAACTAGAAACCTCAATTTCTAACATTAACCCTTTGCAAATGGGAAGGGGTACCCTTGGGATGCCTTCCCCTTTGAGAATGTTTGAAAAAATGTGTTTTACTCTTTATAATTATTTATAAATGCATCCTGATTTCCTTTAATTAAAACAGGCTGAGCTTAAAAAAATGAGATTGCTTTATTTAATCAATCACAGACATGATGATTTGTTGAACACAGTAGGTCACCACCCCTGTGATGACAAGGAATCCTTGTGAGTCATAAATTGCGGCCTACTACATTAATTTTCGTGAGGTAGGTCTATTGCTAATGTTCGTACATTTAGCCCATGGTGTTTTTAGTTGATTACTCTACATTTAGTTTCACCTCTCTCTTCCAGTGGGTGCTGTGAGATGTTTTCTCAAGTGGATTCTTTGGTCTACAACTATTGACACCCACACATCCCCAGAGGCTGTAATAGAACATGTGGTTGAAAGAATTGATTTGCATTTAAGAATTTTCCACATGCATTGGTCCACATTGAAAATATGTACCATTTTTTCAAGTAATATGTCAAACCTTTTATGCAAATCTAAAGTCTACTGTAAAAAAACATGCATGCACCAAGAATCTCACCAGAAAATAACATTAAAGCACACAGTTTCAAAAGGAACAAATGAATGTCCTTATTACTACCCTCCTCTATTGCTGTGCACTAAATATCCCTGCTCTATTTATACCATCTCCCCTGTACATTGTACTCCCTCTGTCAGCCCATTAGCTTGTGACACATTGTCCCCTACAACTACTAATCTTCCATCTATCAATAGCAAGCTTCCTCCTCCCATCAAATTTTACCCCACACTTCCCAATTGTGCTCTTTTCCTATCCAGAACAATGTCCAAGCAGATTTCTTTTGCTAGTTTCCACTATGGACATAGCAGAGCACATAAGACAGATGCATTGAAATCCATTGAAAATCAGTTCTGCTCCATCAAGCAATTCCAGACCTGAAATTCTGTTATCTCACAGAGAAGCTAGACATTGTCCTGACAGGCTTGAAGCTGTTCTCCTCGGGTCAGGGGACTCCACAACTAAAGAACTGCAAATCTTCAAATCCAAGCACCTCATCTTATTCCAACTAGGTCATGTGCCACTCCACACTCCGCATGTGCCAGCACTGCTGCCCACCCAAAGCATGTCCTTCTGATTCCATGATTATACCTTCAACCATCCACTCACACTTCTCCCCTTCCATACTTATTGTACCTTTGCCTAACTCTCTGGCACTTTAATCTTTAAATCAATTGTGACTCCCAATGTTTTCACTGACCTGCTTTTCCTTCACTAGCTAGGCTAGGTTATGATTCCAAGGTACAGTACAATTCAGTCTGAATGTGCTTACATTGGACAGAATTTGTCTGGATTACAGCTGGCACATCACCCTGCCAAAGTCTAGATTGATGATGAAGTAATCATACTGAAAGGTGAGGGCCATAAAACTTTGCAAAGTTTCACTCAGCCAAGTTTCTGTTAGGATGAATGGAATGAAGGAGTAATGGAGATAACTGGACCAGTCTTGCAGACAAGCATCTGCCTTGAGGATGCCACCACTGATATGTGAGGTAAGTCCCTCAGAGGCTGTATTACATAAAAGTGTCCCGGGGGCACAACAGGCATGTGTGACCGCTTTGTGCCCCCCGGGGCACTTTGGAATTACAGAAGGGGCCGCAGGCGCTTTTTTGTCCTCCATGATTTTTCGCCTTCTTACTTGAAAGTGAAATTTCAACGCAATGCCCCTGGTCATCATCTTAGGTCATCTTCCAGTTTCATTTTGTCTGTTCTTGGGATCAGGTGGCCAGAGCCTGTGAGATGGAACACGCCCCATGTGCCTGCAGATGGTGCTGGGGGTGCACTGGGAGTACTGGTGACTGCTTGCAGTATGTCTGCTGCCTGAGGCCAGAGCCTGTCAGATGGAGCACGCTGTGTGTCTGCAGATAGTGCTGGGAGTGCACTGCGAGATCTGTGAATGCTTGCAGTATGTCTGAGGCCAGAGCATGTGTTCCCATACCTGGCGTGTCACGCAGTTTGGTGCTTACTTTCCCTCCATGTTAAAGAACAGTAGATGTTTCAGCACCCAGGCTTATGTGCTGCATAGCTAAATACATATAAGGTCCCAAAGGCGAGACCGATTGCATTGCAAATGCTTGTTTTTCAATAGAAGTTACTAGTAATACCCATGAAGACTAGGATGACTTTTTGAAATACATACACGAGATACATTCAGGGATACCCTGTGACATATACAACAATTAAAAATCCTCAGATTTGTGAAAGTTATTAAACTTGTGAAAGTGAAAATATATGTTGAATCAACACCCTCTTTATAATCTCCCACACTAAAAATAAAAGCACAGCCAAGTTTTTTTGTCATTTGTTTTCTCCACTGTCAATGAAGGGAGGCAGTCCAAGCCGTCTGGTCTGTTCTTAATTCTCTGTATCCTGAGGTTGGAGGAAGCGTTTGAGACCTCTAATAGTGGCCTAAGGTACTGCAGGTAGCTGCAGCAATCATTAGTGTTTGACTCAAGAAAGAGATCTCTAGCAACTGACTAAGGTAAAACAGCCTGCTACTTCAAGGACTTTTGTCTGAATGAAAAGACCTATAGTAACAGGCTAAGGTACTGCAGCCTGCATCTGTAACCACCAGAAATCTACACACACACCTGCACTCATACCCACAAACACATACAAAACATGAGCACTGAAAAACATAGGGTTAAACAAACATACACACATGTCCAAGTATGCCACCACACAAACACACGATCACAAACATACCGGTTAATTCAGCCCTCACCTTGGTCAGCGAGGTGCGAGTTTGAATCCTGGCAAAGTTGACTAAACCCTTTCCTCCTTCAGTAAGAGCATAAAGTTAGAACCATTAATGGGTGATACTAAATTCTGTTATTTCAACGCTTAGGAACGACAGTAGTATTGTATAAATATAAAACAAGTTATTATTATACACGTACACACACTTGTCGCCCCAAAAAACTATTTTATTACATGTTGTCCTGTGAATTAGGGGCCTGTGTAGTTTACAGTGTCATCGAAAAAGCTACTCTTTATTTACTCTGATAGGCATCAGTTTTTGAAAATGTCTACTCTAAATTCCCCTCAGAATGAGTGGAATGAGTCGAGACAGGGGATATTCATGACCTGTCAACTATTGTAACTGTCCATCAGCAGCTCTGACAGGCCCCAGAGACTCCTGCCAGATGGGCTTTATGGCAGGTATGCATTGTGTGTTTAATTGTGCAGTTACTGCACGTTGTGAAATGAGTTGCGGAGTATTTGAACACAATATATATTGCTGTTTTCCCAACTTTTACAGAAGGCAGATGACTTGTATGTCATCACACTACCTCTCATAAGTTAGCAACAGTCAATGGGAACAGGAGATCTCTGTGTCTGCCTTGACCTTTCGCCAACACCGGACTTTTATGAGGGCCCACAGAATATGTGCAAGCATTTTAGCAGCGCTGCCATGTGTCATTTAAAAAAAGCTGGGATGTGCTGTATTCACAAGAATATGTCGCACCCCTGTGTTTTCCCTAGCGCAGGCACTAAAAAAGCTGCCTAGCGCCAATGCAGACACCCTTGCGCCATGGTGAAGGGAGGGAGACCTTCCTGCACATAAACGATTATTAAAGGCGATTTTCTCGAAAGAACAAAAAACAAGAAGAAATAAAAGTGTTTCTCCTCGTTGCATCACTCTAACACCTGCTTTTCAATGATATTAGGTTTTGGCGCTGCCTCAGATTTACACATCTTTTAAATCTGGGGCAGTGTCAAAAAGCAATGGGTGCTGTGGTGGAATGCCCACAACAACACCCATTACATGACTGTTAGACCCTATGACAGGTAGCCAGGAAGAGTTTTGTAGACTTCTTTATTGGTTCCATGTAAATATATACATCAGTCTTTATTCCAGTTGACAGCCTTCACTCCAGCCCCACCAAGAGCAGCCTCCCTGCTGCTCAGCCCATCTCCAACTGTCGTCACTCATCCACACAGGCAACCAGGCATTCCATTCATCCAGTCACACCAACATTCCAATACCATCTCTCACTCTGGCTGAGCAGCTAGGAGAAAGCTAGGCTGGGTAACATGCATAAACGTTATGAGGATATAACAATGACCCTTTCACGCATGCATGAAAAGGGGCCCTGAAAAGCCACTCAGGGCGGCTTTGTGTGGCCTTGTAAATATGGGCTTTCATAGAGCGCCACCGTAGCGTCAATAAAAGTGACGCTTCAGTGGCGCTAGGGGCTTGTAAATATGCCTCTTTGTGTCTGATTTACAAAGCAATTGCATGTCACATAGCATTCACAAAATCATTTGGGAATGATAAAGTTACCTAGCGTGATGTATCAAGGGTATCAAAAGCAGGTGTGGTACAATTGCATAGATTGTCGAATATTTACCAATTTCTTAATTTGTGATTTGTATTTGTGTTTCCAAAATAGGCATTTCCAGATAACGATTGTCATTTTGTATGTACTGAACATTTGCAAATTGCAAATAGTTGTGAAAATATCATGTGTAATTTTGCAGGTGGTAACCAATTGCAAAGTATAAAAGCAGACTCAAAAATCCCTGCAAAGTTTCACAATGGCGAAACTCTGCGTTGTAGTGAGGAAGATGCACATCCTGGAGTCAAAGCAGTGGAGAAGGAGAAAAGAGACAAAAGTTTAATACAGTTGGTTACCATATTTGATCAAAGAGATGAGGAGGTTTGTAGTAGGTACAGATTTAGTAAGCGGGTGATTTATAACTTGATTGCAGTCTGTTTTAGAGAGGTACCATCCCAGCATAGTGAGGAAATCCCTGCACATATTCAAGTATGGTGCAGCCTTCACCTCCTTTCTTCTGCTAGTTACAAGTGCACAGTAGCAGTTGCTGTGGAGAAATCTCGAGTTCTTTCTCTTTTCTGGATGCTAATGCTTGAAAGATTAAATGTTCTTATTTTTCCTCTATCACCTCTGCAGATTTTTATTCTACAACGGTAGATTTATATTTTATAGTATATTTTCCATACGGTATTGGATGTGTGGATTGAACAGAGAGGTTTCATTGCCTGTATGCGCTGGGTGCATTGGACTATGGTCCTACAGTGTGTGCTATGTTGCACAATGATGCAAACAGAAATGGCTTGCCAGTTAAATCCACTTCTGATGACTCATACAGTGACAAGGTACATCTATCCTGACCTCCAGCCAAGGAACAGGATTAAGCCTGGGCTGTGAACTGTGAGAAGTTGGCCTGGCATATGCTGTCCACTAATTATAGTGGGCACCTTGCACCAGTCCAAACAACCCCTTATTGGAGATAGGTTAAAGACAACCTTTATTGAAAGCTATCCTAGTGGTAGCTATGGAGAGCAGCCTTCAGGCTAAGTCTTGAAGGAATGTAAAGCAGCTTGTTTTACCAGTCTATAATCTCTTGAGTGACAAAATGAAAGAGCACCACACCAGGTATATATTCAAAATATATGTATTTATTGCTAAACACACCCCTCTAGTCTCTTTATGAGGCTAGAGTTCGAAGTACACAAGTTATAAGTTATTTAAACACAGTAATAGCACAAATACACGTTTGGGCCCTAGGGGCGTACTCAAACCATATACCAATAAAGTGGTATAAGAACCACGACTGAACTAGACACTAGGCCTAGAGCCTCTAGAAGTGCTTGGACCACAAGGAACCACCCAAGGTAGTGACACAGGGGACCCACGGGGACGCGTGCAGTGTAAATACACAACCGCGATACGCCGTTAACTTCTATGGAGAAAGTCGCGATCAGGAAATTAAAGAAAAGGGACACTTAAAGGAGGACTTGGAGCAAACCCTTTCAGAACTAGTACTTTGAAGAGTCTCTACCCACGGGAGCACCGGAGTACTCGTGTTACCTCACCCAGGGAAGCTGGGTGCATAGGTGCCTTTCGGGGTCGGGTTTCGTCGTCGATTTGAATGGCGATCTGCTGCAAAGTGCTGCTGGCGACCAAGTGGAAAGTGTCCGGTTGGATCCAAGAGTGGATCGGAGATCTGAAGAACCTGAAAGCAGAGGGGACAGAGTCTGGGTCACTATCCAGTGACCAGGATGGCGATGAGCGGATGCCCACCGATGTCGAGTGCTTCAGGTGCATTGACGGTCGTGGTGACTCTTCAGCCACGAGGTCCAGGAGGTGTTGTCGGCGACCAGGAGCAGGATTCGGGCTGGTACACGATGTCTGTCGAGTGCTGAGGTGTTGGCGACCGGATTGGACCCAACAAGCCTTGGCAGCGGCAAGTCTCGATGAAGATGAAGATCGTCGATGGTGCAGACCAGAAAGGTCTGGGGAACTCACCCAGCGAAGGTAAGTGAGGGCAGGCCTGGAGCAACCAGGATGCCCAAGAAGAAAAAGATTGGCCTTCGTGAAGGGCTACTAGCCAACAGGATAGCGACCGCGAAGGAGCCTCAAGACGTCGCACGTGGATCTGGCTCACAGGACACTCGTGGAGTGGAGGCCAGTGATCTTCGGTGCAGTTGGTGCTGGAGGCTAGGGCTACTAGGAGCCCAAAGCACGACTTCGTGGGAGACCCAGAAGAGGATGCACTTGCAAGTGTGCTCGGTGTCCAGGGGTCACAGTCTCACGTTACCCACGATAGCTACGGGCCTCAGCTTTGCTGGGGACTCAGGGTAGCCTCGGGGAAGTCTGAGAATCCACCTCTGGTGATGCGAAGACTTCGGCGTCCGACGGGAGCTTCAGAAATGCAGACCGGACAGATGCGTCTTTGGTGCCTGCCAAGCAGGGGAGTCACTCCTTGACCCCAAGGGAGATTCTTCTGTCCTCTAGTCTTGAGTAGAGCGTCGAAGGTCCAGGATTCTGTTTCAGAGTTTCGTCCAGGGATAATCTAAAGTCCTAAGGACTGGGTTCCTATACTTATACTAAGTTTAGGGGTTGGACTACTCTGTGGCCCCACCTATGGGTGGGTCAGGGCAGAGGGGTGGCTACACCCCTTTCCCTTTGTCCAGTTCGCGCCAAAGCAGGGGCTGCAAGCCCCTGATCCGGTTTGAACTGGGGTATGCACAGGGACACCAAATGTGCCCCCAGTGCAGGACTTCAAAGCACCCGAAAGTGCTCCCGCCCAGCCCCAATACACATTATTCTGTCTCGGGAGGTGGTCACACCTCCCTGGGACAGGAAACCTATTGTCCAGGCCTCCCCTGCCGGAGTTTCGTCCAGCAGCAGGAGGCCAGACTTGTGTCTGTGGCAGCAGCATCCATTTTGTGATGCCAGGGCTTTAGAAAGAAGTTACCGGGCTAGCCAGAGTTAACATGTCTTTCCCTCTAGAAGGGTGGAATGCTACCCCCGCCGCCAGAATTGGCGGGGGGGTAGTATTCCAAGATGTTTGACACCAAACACGACATGTTTAGGTGCAGCCATTCCAAAGTTAGCATTTAACGCGAGGTTATAATGCGCTTAAGAGTATATGGTCAGGCTGCACTACAAACAGCATCAGAGAAGGGTCTCCGAACGCTGCAGAGGGGCCCTGCTCAGGCAGGGGCACCCTCTCACATAGGGACCACGCACTCTGCCTTTAGGATTGATAAGGCCTGCCTTAGGAGTGACCTATAGATTTATGTGTGTGTATGTATTTAGTGATATAGGTAACCTATATCACAGTAAGGGGTGCATGCACCACCTTACCCAGGCTGCAGTAGCAGACCTGTGGTGTCAGTTTGGATGGCCTTCCAGGGGTGGCATAATACATGCTGCAGCCCCTGGTAGGCCTCTGAGGTACCTATGCCCTTGGTACATAGTATACCATATACTAGGGATTTATAAGGGCACTCCAGATTCCAATCAGTGATGTGCCTAAGGCACATGGAAACCATTTTAGAGAGGAAGCAGCTAGGCTGGGGTTCTGATTAGTAGGGCCCCAGCCAGACTAATGTCGAAAAACAGTGAAGCATCAGCAAAAGTGGGGGTACCCATGTGAAGCAGATCCTACTCTCCTACACAACCCCCCAAACGTAGGGACATTAAACTAACCTTGCCCAGTTAAGTCTTCATGTTCTAAGTGGAAGTACCTAGAGAGTCCATCTGCATTGGCATGGTTACTCCCAGGTCTATGTTCCACTGTAAAGTCCATCCCCTGTAGGGAAATGGACCACCTAAGCAGTTTGGGGTTTTCACCCTTCATTTGTTTTAGCCATAAGAGGGGCTTATGGTCTGTCTGAACCAGGAAGTGGGTACCAAACAAGTATGGCCTCAACTTCTTCAGAGCCCAGACCACAGCAAAGGCCTCCTCTCTATGGCTGACCAACGTTTCTCTCTAGGGGTCAGCCTTCTGCTAATAAAAGCTACTGGCTGATCCTGACCTTCTTCATTCAATTGTGACAGTACAGCCCCTACCCCCAATTCAGATGCATCAGTTTGAACAATGAACTTCTTGGAGTAATCAGGACTCTGTAGAATGGGAGCAGTGCACATGGCCTGCTTCAGGTCATCAAATGCCTTTTGACAGCTAACTGTCCACTGAACCTTTTGGGCATTTTCTTAGAAGTTAAGTCATTCAGGGGTGTCACGATTGATCCATACCCCTTGACAAATCTCCTATAGTACCCAGTCAGGCCTAAGAAGGCTCTCACCTGAGTCTGGGTAGTGGGAGCAGTCCAGTCCATGATAGTCTGGATCTTGCTCTGCAAAGGTTGAACCTGGCCTCCACCCACAAGGTGGCCCAGGTACACAACCTGACTCTGCCCTATCTGGCACTTAGTGGCCTTGATAGTCAGGCCTGCCTTTGCAGGGCCTGTAAAACATTCCTGAGGTGGACCAGGTGATCCTCCCAGGTGGAGCTAAAGACAGCAATATCATCTAGATATGCTGCACTATAGGCTTCCAGACCTGTGAGAACTGTGTTCACCAACCTCTGGAAAGTGGCAGGTGCATTCTTCAGGACCAAAGGGCATCACCACAAATTGATAATGCCCACTAGGGGTTGAGAATGCTGTTTTGGGCTTTGCAGTATCAGCTAGTCTGATCTGCCAGTAGCCAGCTGTCAAGTCAAATGTGCTGAGATATTTGGCTGAGGCCAAAGTATCTATGAGCTCATCTGCCCTTGGTATTGGATGGGCATCAGTCCTAGTGACTGCATTGAGACCCCTGTAGTCCACACAAAACCTCATCTCTCTTTTTCCACCACTGGTGTGAGGTTTTGGCACAAGGACCACTGGACTAGCCCAAGGGCTATCTGAGGGTTCAATAACTCCCAATTCCAACATTTTCTGGACTTCAGTCCTGATACAGTCCCTGACATGGTCAGGTTGCCTATAAATCTTATTTTTAATAGGCAGACTGTCCCCAGTGTCCACTTCATGAGTGCACCAGGTGGTCTGACTGGGTGTCAGTGAAAACATGTGTCTAAACTGATTGAGCACCTGTCTACAATCAGTTTGTTGCTGGGTAGTGAGGCTGCCTGCCAAGGCTACACCATCTACTGACCCATCGTCAGGGTTCTGTGAGAGCAGGTCAGGGAGTGGGTCACTCTCTTCCTCCTGCCCTTCATCAGTAGCCATGAGCAAGCCCATGTCTGCCCTGTCCACATATGGTTTTAACCTGTTGACATGGAGAACCCTGTGGGGACTCCTGGGTGTTCCTAGGTCTACTAAGTAGGTAACCTCACCCTTCTGCTCAACAATAGTGTGGGGTCCACTCCATTTGTCTTGGAGAGCTGCTGGGGCCACTGGCTCCAACACCCACACCTTCTGTCCTGGCTGGTAAACAGTCAGAACAGCTCTTTGGTCATGCCAGGCCTTTTGAAGTTCCTGGCTAGCCTCAAGGTTTTTGGTTGCCTTTTTCATATACTCAGCCATCCGGGAGCGGAGACCAAGTACATAGTCCACTATGTCTTGCTTTGGGGGCTTGAGAGGTAACTCCCATCCTTCCTTCACCAAGCACAGTGGACCCCTCACAGGGTGGCCAAACAGAAGTTCAAAAGGGCTGTAACCAACCCCTTCTGAGGCACCTCCCTATATGCAAATACAAGGCAGGGCAAGAGTATGTCCCATCTTCGCCTAAGCTTTTCTGGGAGCCCTTTAATCATGCCCTTCAAGGTTTTGTTGAATCTCTCAACTAAACCATTGCATTGTGGGTGATAGGGTGTGGTGAACTTATAAGTCACTCCACACTCCTTCCACATTGCTTTTAATTACCCAGACATGAAGTTAGCACCCCTGTCTGATACTACCTCCTTAGGAAAGCCCACTCTTGAGAAAATTCCCAGGAGGGCCCTTGCCACCACAGGTGCTGTAGTGGTCCTGAGGGGAATAGCTTCTGGGTACCTGGTGGCATGATCCACTACCACCAGGATAAACCTGTGCCCAGATGCTGTTTGGGGATCCATGGGACCAACAATGTCAATCCCTACCCTTTCAAAGGGCACCCCCACCACAGGTAGTGGTATCAGGGGGCCTTTGTAGTGCCACCTGCTTTGCCACTGGCCTGGCAGGTTACACAGGAGCGACAAAACTCCTTGGTGTCTTCAGACATGTGGGGCCAGTGAAAGTGAGGGACAATTCTGTCCCAAGTCTTGTTCTGGCCCAGGTGACCTGCCAAGGGAATATCATGGGCTAGGGTCAATAGGAAGCCCCTGAACTTTAGAGGTATAACCAACCTCCTGGTGGCACCAGGTTTGGGGTCTCTACACTCTGAGTACAGGAGTCCATCATCCCAATACACTGTATGGGGACCACTAGCTTTCCCAGCAGCCTCAGCAGCAGCTTGCCTTCTGAGGGGTTCAAGGGAGGGGCAGCTCTGCTGCTCCTGGCTCAGATCTGCCCTGGAAGGTCCCCCTGTCCTCAAGAACTCAACCTGGTCAGGTTCAAGCTCCTCTGGGACAGTTCCTTCTTCAGGACTGAGATCATCCCCCTCAAGGGACTGATCTTCTTCCTGATCCAAGGGGGAAGGCACTGCCTTAACCCTACTACTCCTCCTCTTGGAAGGCACTTGGTCCATTATTCCAGAATCCAAGGCCTGTTCAGTGCTAGACATTTTGGCTTGTGACCTGGTCACAGCAAACACATCTGCAGGGATCCCCAGCATTTCTGCATGGGTCCTGAGCTCCACTTCTGCCCAAGCAGAAGTCTCTAAGTCATTGCCAAGCAAGCATTCAACTGGAAGGTTTGCACTCACCACAACCTTCTTAAGGCCAGTTACCCCTCCCCAGGAGAAGTTAACAACTGCCAGAGTATGGTCTGTTCTGACATTGCTAGCATTGGTCACTTGGTACATCTCACCAAGTATAACTTGCCCAGGATTCACAAGGCCTTGTGTCACCATTGTGACACTTGCCCCTGTGTCCCTAAATGCCAAAGCCTCTCGTCCATTGATTAAAGGCTGTTGTCTGTACTTGCCCAGATTACTGGGACTCATAGAGGAGGGCACATCCATGCCTCCATCACAGACTAACACAGCCTGAGTCAGTTCTCTGACTAGGTCAGAGCCCAACTCAGTACCCAGGGTGAACCCTACTAAACCCTTGGCTGGAGCACTCCCACCAACTGTAACTGTACTAGGGGGAACAGGTGCCTTAGGGGCATTGGTGGGTGCTGGACTTGAGTCTTTGGACTTGGTGCAATCACAGGTCCAGTGGGTCTTTTGCTTACAGACCTTGCACCATGGTTTTCTTTGGCCTTTCCCTTTTATAGACTGTGAATCCCCACCTGAAGAAGATTTTTGGGGGCCTGATGAAGACTTTTGATCTTTACCCTTCTCCCCACCCTTTTCAGAGTTCTTAGAATCTTGCTTCTTAGTGTCCCCACCTTGGTTCTGTACCTTCTGCTTCACCCTGGTTCTGACCCATTTGTCTGCCTTCTTTCCCAATTCTTGGGGAGAGGTCAGATCAGAGTCTACCAGGTATTGATGCAACAGCTGATTTTGACAGATATTAAGAATCTGCTCCCTCATTATCAGATTGTACAATCCTGAGAAGTCACACACCTTACTGCCCATCAACCAGCCTTCCAGAGCCTTGGCAGAACAATCCACATAGTCTACCCAGTCTTGAGTCTGTGCTTTTGGGTATCTCTGAACTTCAACCTGTACTGTTCAGTGGTTAGGCCAAACCCATCAATAAGAGCACTCTTCAAGACCTTGTAATTATCAGCATCCTCCTCTCTAACAGTGAGGAGCTTATCTCTACCTTTGTCAGCAAAGGAGAGCCACAAGATTGCTGCCCACTGCTCCTGAGGGACCTTCTGTACTTTACAGGCCCTCTCTAGAGCAGTCATCCATTTGTGGATGTCATCCCCACTCTGGTAGGGAGGGACAATCTTGCTCAGGTTCCTATGGTCATAGGACCTTTCCCTATCTCTAGGGACATGGCTGCCACCATGGGACTCTAGTCCCAACTTTCTTTTCTCTCTAAAGAGATCTAGGGACTCCCTGTCTAAGGCTACTTGCTTTCTTCTGAGTTCAAGCTGAGCTTCCTCATACTGAATCAGCCTTGTTCTCCTCTCATGAGAGGATTCCCTCCTATGAGATGAGACAGAGCTCCCTATTGAGGTGCCAGAGTGGTTAGATTCCTGAGAAGGAGATCTAGACTTTCAGGGCACACTCATAATCCTTCCTGGGGGGACAAAGAGGGCATCATCCTGTTCATCCTCTTCATCTTCCACAGGAGGGATTGGGTTATCCAGGTCAGGGTCATTGTCACCCTCCTGGCCAGTTTCAGAGGGGGGGCTGGGGGTATTGCTACCCCTGGCACCACCCTCATCTTCTGCCCCACCCTCAGCTCCTACCCCTTCAGTCCCCAAGGGCTTACTAAGGTCATAAGCTACCAACAACTCCTTAAGGTGTTGGGTGGTGGGACTTTGGCCTGTCCTTAATTTACTCAAGTTACATAATGCTCTCAATTCCAAGAATGGGAGTGTATCATACTTGGAGGGGAGAAGCTCAGTGGCTTCTGGTAAGGATTCTCTATATCCTACCTTTAAAGACATTACTAGTGTGGTGTGGTGTATGCACTACCTACTCTAGTGTGGCCTACTAAACTCTCTTGAGTTGTAGAAAGGGTGTGCTATCCCTTAACACACAACTCTAAGTTCAGTAGAACTTACTGTATTCTAAGCTTAAATTATATGTACCTTAGGTACCTTTAGTGGTTTTCAGTTGATCAATTCAATTGAGATTATCTGGTAAAACAATAGCAAGCTGGAATCCCACACGCTGCACACCAATGTGAGAAGTTGGCCTGGCATATGCTGTCCACTAATTATAGTGGGCACCTTGCACCAGTCCAAACAACCCCTTATTGGAGATAGGTTAAAGACAACCTTTATTGAAAGCTATACTAGTGGTAGCTATGGAGAGCAGCCTTCAGGCTAAGTCTTGAAGGAATGTAAAGCAGCTTGTTTTACCAGTCTATAATCTCTTGAGTGACCAAATGAAAGAGCACCACACCAGGTATATATTCAAAATATATGTATTTATTGCTAAACACACCCCTCTAGTCTCTTTATGAGGCTAGAGTTCGAAGTACACAAGTTATAAGTTATTTAAACACAGTAATAGCACAAATACACGTTTGGGCCCTAGGGGCGTACCAAACCATATACCAATAAAGTGGTATAAGAACCACTACTGATCTAGACATTAGGCCTAGAGCCTCTAGAAGTGCTTGGACCACAAGGAACCACCCAAGGTAGTGACACAGGGGACCCACGGGGGACGCGTGCAGTGTAAATACACAACCGCGATACGCCGTTTACTTGTATGGAGAAAGTCGCGATCAGGAAATTAAAGAAAAGGGACACTTAAAGGAGGACTTGGAGCAAACCCTTTGAGAACTAGTACTTTGAAGAGTCTCTACCCACGGGAGCACTGGAGTACTCGTGTTACCTCACCCAGGGAAGCCGGGTGCATAGGTGCCTTTCGGGGTTGGGTTTCGTCGTCGATTTGAATGGCAATCTGCTGCAAAGTGCTGCTGGCGACCAAGTGGAAAGTGTCCGGTTGGATCCAAGAGTGGATCGGAGATCTGAAGAACCTGAAAGCAGAGGGGACAGAGTCTGGGTCACTAGCCAGTGACCAGGATGGCGATGAGCGGATGCCCACCGATGTCGAGTGCTTCAGGTGCGTTGATGGTCGTGGTGACTCTTCAGCCACGAGGTCCAGGAGGCGTTGTCGGCAACCAGGAGCAGGATTCCGGCTGGTACACGATGTCTGTCAAGTGCTGAGGTGTCGGCGACCGGATTGGACCCAACAAGCCTTGGCAACGGCAAGTCTCGATGAAGAAGAAGATCGTCGATGGTGCAGAACAGCAAGGTCTGGGGAACTCACCCAGCAAGGGTAAGTGAGGGCAGGCCTGGAGCAACAAGGATGCCCAAGAAGAAAAAGATTGGCCTTCGTGAAGGGCTACTAGCCAACGGGCTAGCGACTGCAAAGGAGCCTCAAGACGTCGCACGTGGATCTGGCTCACAGGACACTCGTGGAGTGGAGGCCAGTGATCTTCGGTGCAGTTGGTGCTGGAGGCTAGGGCTACTCTGAGCCTAAAGCACAACTTCGTGGAAGACCCAGAAGAGGATGCACTTGCAAGTGTGCTCGGTGTCCAGGGGTCACGGTCTCACGTTACCCACGATAGCTACGGGCCTCAGCTTTGCTGGGGACTCAGGGTAGCCTCGGGGAAGTCTGAGAATCCACCTCTGGTGATGCGAAGACTTCGGTGTCCGACGGGAGCTTCAGAAATGCAGACCGGACAGATGCGTCTTTGGTGCCTGCCAAGCAGGGGAGTCACTCCTTGACCCCAAGGGAGATTCTTCTGTCCTCTAGTCTTGAGTAGAGCGGCGAAGGTCCAGGATTCTGTTTCAGAGTTTCGTCCAGGGAGAATCTAAAGTCCTAAGGACTGGGTTCCTATACTTATACTAAGTTTAGGGGTTGGACTACTCTGTGGCCCCACCTATGGGTGGGTCAGGGCAGAGGGGTGGCTACACCCCTTTCCTTTGTCCAGTTCGCGCCAAAGCAGGGGCTGCAAGCCCCTGATCCGGTTTGAACTGGGGTATGCACAGGGACACCAAATGTGCCCCCAGTGCAGGACTTCAAAGCACCCGAAAGTGCTCCCGCCCAGCCCCAATACACATTATCCTGTCTGGGGAGGTGGTCACACCTCCCTGGGACAGGAAACCTATTGTCCAGGCCTCCCCTGCCGGAGTTTCGTCCAGCAGCAGGAGGCCAGACTCGTGTCTGTGGCAGCAGCATCCATTTTGTGATGCCAGGGCTTTAGAAAGAAGTTACCGGGCTAGCCAGAGTTAACATGTCTTTCCCTCTAGAAGGGTGGAATGCTACCCCCGCCACCAGAATTGGTGGGGGGGTAGTATTCCAAGATGTTTGACACCAAACACGACATGTTTAGGTGCAGCCATTCCAAAGTTAGCATTTAACGCAAGGTTATAATGCGCTTAAGAGTATATGGTCAGGCTGCACTACAAACAGCATCAGAGAAGGGTCTCCGAATGCTGCAGAGGGGCCCTGCTCAGGCAGGGGCACCCTCTCACATAGGGACCACGCACTCTGCCTTTAGGATTGATAAGGCCTGCCTTAGGAGTGACTTATAGGTTTATATGTGTGTATGTATTTAGTGATATAGGTAACCTATATCACAGTAAGGGGTGCATGCACCACCTTACCCAGGCTGCAGTAGCAGACCTGTGGTGTCAGTTTGGATGGCCTTCCAGGGGTGGCATAATACATGCTGCAGCCCCTGGTAGGCCTCTGAGGTACCTATGCCCTTGGTACATAGTATACCATATACTAGGGACTTATAAGGGCACTCCAGATTCCAATCAGTGATGTGCCTAAGGCACATGGAAACCATTTTAGAGAGGAAGCAGCTAGGCTGGGGTTCTGATTAGCAGGGCCCCAGCCAGACTAATGTCGAAAAACAGTGAAGCATCAGCAAAAAGTGGGGGTACCCATGTGAAGCAGATCCTACTCTCCTACATGAACTCCGCTCCATTTGCAGAGTTTTTCACACTCTGCGCTCCACGCAGCTAGCGGAGTTGCGAAAAACTCCGTCCCGCGGAGCAATTTGTTCCTCGCTCACGCTCGCCAATGGTAAGTTGGTGAGCGCGAGTAAGGAAAATCCAATGCTAGACCACTTCCCAGCAAGATTTCTCATCGCGGGCGGTCGCGGATGGTCACTACCACTCCCGTTGAGAAACCTTCCGTTCGTGTTGAGGAAGCTGCCATTCGAGTAGAACTTCTACTCGAGCGGCAGAAAGAGCAGCACCCTCTTGCACTATGCGAGATGCCATTCACGCTGATTTTACAGCGCCGGACAAGCACCCGACACAAAAAATCAGTGGGAACGGCATGAGGTAACCCACTCTGCTGTTCGCGGAACTCCGCATAGCTTGGTGGAGTTTTTTTGTCACTTCGCGGAGTTCCATGTAGCAGAACTCCACAAACTCCAGGCTTAGACAGGATGCTTTTACGTCCACTGAAGAATCTGCATGAGCAACATTTTCTCTATCAGACACATTATCTATCTGGAATTCCAGAAGTGTGTATGTTATTTGTTCTAGCGTTTTGCCTACATCACCACGTTGACACATAATTGTTACCTGTATTATAGCTGTGCATCTTCATATTGTTTTAGTAGACTGAAGTCTGTAAGCTGATATCTGCCTGTCTTTGAATATCCCTGTTTGGCTGCGAGACTGCAGGCAAACAGACTGCAGCAACAGTTTTACATTGATCCATAGTTTCCCAAACCTTCTCAACCCTTCTACTGTGCTCACAAGTGACCCTGTCCTGTTTTCATTCTATCAATATCATCGCTATTTCTAAAGTATTAAATTGTGATGCCTTAGGAGTAACTTTCTATTACCACAGCTTCTGTCATAGGAAAGTTTTCTACCTCTTCGATTATCTCTTTTTGGGTTCTCTTGGTTGGGTGGCTCTGTTTGGGGAAACCTGACTTGTATAAGTAGGCTGTTTCATAATGAATGTATCAGAATTTCATGTATAAATTTATGATACATAATTATTTCTCAATTTACTATAGTTATACTATGTCATTTGCATCATTTGATTTATTTTTAATTTTGCAGTGTTGTCTATATCACTGATTTCAAAATGAATAAAAAAACAAAGAACATGGATTGCATTACCCATAGTCCATTGTTTGAACGCCAAGTAAAATCCCAAATGGAACGTTATTGCAGTTCCTTTGGATAAAATACTTCATTTGCATAACATTTTTGTATTATAGTATGCATTGTTATTTTAAAGATTAAAATGCACACACTTGTTGTTTTGTTCCTTTGAACTAAAGAGTGAATGGATGATACTCGTACCATGGCCTCAGTTTACAAAGCTGATCTTATCAATTGTACTAAAGCAAATGACTGGTGCACCGCCTATTGCAATAACCTTTTGTGGGTTAGTTATTCTTTTGCTCTGGACCTTAGGTCGTACCTCTTTTTATATATCATCCACACTCCTTTTGGTGACCCGACAGCGTTAATTGTGACCTCTTTTCTGCTCCATACTTGTATTTTTGGTTGCCACTGCAGCTGTCAGTGAGGCATTCCCAAAGAACGTATCACTTTCCAAAACATATTCCTCTACTACTGTTTCTTTATTAGTAAATATTCTTATTCTCTTCCTGGCAACCTTCTCCTGTGGCTCCTGGCTTTCCATCCTGTAGCCTTCTCGGATGCAGAGAACACATCCAAAGGCGGGCTCCTTTCACAGACCAAATGAACACTCTGAAACACTGGTGATGTCGTCATTACCTGCCACCACATTTGTGTCTGAAGAATCGCAATTAAAGATATAAACTGAACCAGAAATTTGAATTCGTTATTTACCCATAGTTAACATAAAAGAAATCGCTATTTGGTATTGTGTATGCTTCGTGTATACTAGTTTTCGATTCGGATGTAGTGATTTTTTAAATATTGCAATTTTTGATTCGTAAAGAAGTTTTCTTACATCAGGCTCATAGGGGCAGATTTACAAGGCCCTTGCTCCACTTTTGCGTCACTTTTCCCATGTTAAAAATGACGCAAAAGTGGCGCAAGAGCCTTGTAAATAAGCCCCATAATGTTTTACACGCATGCCTGCGCACACAGGAGGTACAACAGTCATTAACAGTCAGAATGCATGCACATAAAGAAAGGTGCATTTGAAATACAAGTGCACCAAATAAATGCACATTATTTTCAGACCATTGCTTTCATGATTGTTCAGATTATATTTTAAATAACGCTAATCTGGGTTCTTGCTAAGGTTTTGTTGGGGGGTTGTGATTTTTTTTAAATTAAAGATATGCCACCTTGCTTGCAGTCTTGTGAGAGAAGCACAGGCATCCTCAGGCATTGAATACACAATGTAAACTAAAACTGGCAAATCCAAAAATGATATGTGTGGCAGTGACGTTGCTTTGGAGATTTACATTTAGAGACCAGAAAAACGTCGGCAAAGTTTTATTAAGTGCGCATGTTAGACATAACAATGAGAAGACACAGACCATTTAAGTGGGAATTGTGCCAGGTCTCAAAGGTTCATACATATTGATACCTTTACTTATTTAGATTATAACAAGCCTGATGTGTATATCGCACATACTCGACTCGCCAACATAATGCATTTGTGACTAGGCAAGAATTGTTTCCATTAACGCACGCATTGTACTTGAATACTTCTGTTGAAATAGATAAACAGGTTGGGATATTTATGTGAAAAGGAACATTAGAGCTCCCCAGGTACATGATGTTATCTATCAGTATCTTGTTGAAAATGAAAAACATGAAAGGCAATACAGTGCTGTATTATTTTGGATCAATATTGAAATTTGGAACAGAATATCAAACTGTAATGTAAGGTGTGTGTGCTTTTACATGGTGATAACCTTGTGTAAAACGTCCTCTAAAAGGCTATGTCATACGGGTGAATTCCAGCATTTTGGCTGTGCATTTAAATAGGTGCAATCCAATTTTCCTACATGTGCCAGAGTGATATTATAAACCGTTATTTGCTTACTTGTTGAAGTTTAAGCCATTTTGGGATATCAGGAGTACAGGCACCCACAGACATTCAGCATGGAATTTATATTGGTCTATAACATTTGTGTTGGACCTGCCCCTTTTTGCAGGATTATCCCCAAACGTTTTGCCTTCCGCCTCCTATTCTTCTGACCCTCTTTTCCTTGGCTCTAGGACTCTGGGCACTTTGCCACTGCTAATCAGTGCTAATATTCATGTGCTCCCTCCACTAAAACATGGTATGATTGGTGTTCACCAGTTCACCTGTTTGGCACATTTGATTTATATGTAAGTCCCTTGTATAGTGGTATACCATATACCCAGGGCCTGTCAATTAAATGCTACTAGGGGGGCTGCAACACTGCTTGTACCACCCACAGACACAGCCTTTCAAACCTGTCTCAGGCCTGCCACGACAGAGCCTGCATGCACAGTTTACTGCCAATTAACTTGGCATTTAAAACTACTTGCAATGTCCCCGATGGAGTACCCATTGATATTCTCCCGATGGGGTACCCATTGATCTTCCCCCGATGGGGTACCCATTGAACGTCTTAAATATAACCTAGGTTTCTGGGCCCCATTGTTATTGAATGTTTTTAACAGTTTAGAATACTCCCCCGTACCAAGCACATGGTCAACTTCAATAATAGTACAGTTTTTAAGAAGGGAAATCGATTGGAGCCAAGATGTTACAGACCAATCTTATTAATTGACACAAAACTAAAAGTTCTGGGAAGAGCTCCTATAATCGGATTAAAGAATGGGCAACTGAGAAAGACATTTTTTATCCATGCCAACAGGGCTTTTAATCAAAGATTCGTATGGTAGAGCAATGTCTCAATCTTAATCTTTTGATAGACAAATACACAATAGCACAAAATTCCCCAATATATCTGGCATTCATGGAACTTACCACAGCATTCGACAGGATAAACCTTTTGTAGCTTTGGTCTATTCTTTTAGCACTTGGCTTGGATGCAGCATTGATGCACTTTATAGCCTATTTGCACAGAGACATAAAAGCTAAAATAAGAATAAATACCGAAGGGGCGGTGTCGGAGGCAATCGGAATCTACCCCAAGGGCTCTACGACATTCTGGGGTCAATTCCGATCTCGGCCGGAAGCGCACCTAACAGTATTCGTCCAGAAAAAATACAAGCCGAACGCGTGTTTCCTGACCGATTCGAACACTCGTCCGAACGAACAAGTACGATGCGCATTACAGCCCAGATTCCGAGCGAGCCGTACTTACCCATTTCAGCTCCTGTTCCCCGCCCGAGCCGGATCCGTAAACGCCGATTCGAGTCGCACGGAAGCAAATACACAGCTCCTTCCGGCCAGACTAGTACGATGCGCCTTCCGTACGCGCCGAAACCCGTCGCTACGTCCGGCACGTTTGAGCGTCCGGGAGAGCCGTACATAAGCTCCGATTTGCGCCACAAGACGATCCACGGCTACGAGACGAACAAGCCAGCGACGAGTACGAGTCGAAGACACGAGAAACCCGAATGAGACGACCCAACCATGAATCCCATTGCGCAGGTCCTACCAAAACTCTACATCTATTACCCGGACCGGCACGGACGCGTACGGCGCAGACGGTAAGTCAAACACCAACAACACAGACAAACGACACGTACCCGAAATATGTCACACACACATAGGTATGCACAAATGACGTACACTAGCAACAGCAGAACCATAGGGGCGGGATGGCCATCACCAATGCCATACACACCCATAGGGGGATAGATGCCTACCACTACCACCACCCCTACTCAGGGGGGCCTGGATGCCTGTCACTCCTACCATCCCCACTCATAGGGGGATGGATGCCTACCACTACCACCACCCCTACTCATGGGGGCCTGGATGCCTGTCACTACTACCATCCCCACTCATAGGGGGATGGATGCCTACCACTAACACCACCCCTACTCATGGGGGCCTGGGTGCCTACCACTACCACCACCCCTACTCATGGGGGGCTGGATGCCTGCCACTACCACCACCCCTACTCATGGGGGGCTGGATGCCTGTCACTACCACCACCCCTACTCATGGGGGGCTGGATGCCTGTTACTACCACC
The DNA here is from genome assembly GCA_963921515.1 of Calotriton arnoldi. Classification (NCBI taxonomy): domain Eukaryota; kingdom Metazoa; phylum Chordata; class Amphibia; order Caudata; family Salamandridae; genus Calotriton; species Calotriton arnoldi. Next base: position 108,504 of record CAWUFW010009097.1, on the reverse strand, counting down.
ACCCCTACTCATGGGGGGCTGGATGCCCGCCACTACCACCACCCCTACTCAGGGAGGGCTGGATGCCTGTCACTACTACCATCCCCACACATAGGGGGATGGATGCCTACCACTACCACCACCCCTACTCATGGGGGCCTGGATGCCTGTCACTACTACCATCCCCACTCATAGGGGGATGGATGCCTACCACTAACACCACCCCTACACATGTGGGCCTGGATGCCTACCACTACCACCACCCCTACTCATGGGGGCCTGGGTGCCTACCACTACCACCACCCCTACTCATGGGGGCCTGGATGCCCACCACCACCCCTACTCATGGGGGCCTGGATGCCTACCACTACCACCACCCCTACTCAGGGGGGGCTGGATGCCTACCACTACCACCACCCCTACTCATGTGGGCCTGGATGCCTGTCACTACCACCACCCTTGCTCATCTGGGCCTGGATGCCTACCACTACTACCATCCCCAACCATAGGATGGGTAATGCATGACACAACCAGCATACTCCAACATAAGGAATGTCAGCAAAAGATATCCCCCCAACATCATGACAAGAGTGTGTAGTCTGTGTCAAATGCCTACAACACTGAACATGACATTGAACATACAATGTGACCCCCTATCACATAAATGTGTGTGGCCTCCACAATGCAAGCCGACCATGACCACTGTGGCAATGGGGTCGAACACCCCATCATCACAGTGACCAAAATGTAAGTGTGGGGTCCATAGCTGAAGCACATTTTGAACAGTGTGGCAATGGGGCCTAAACCCCCATCATCACAGTGACCAAAATGTAAGTGTGGGGTCCATAGCTGAAGCACATTTTGAACAGTGTGGCAATTGTGTCCAAAGACCCATCACCACAGTGAGCAAAATGTAAGTGTGGGGTCCATAGCTGAAGCACATTTTGAACTGTGTGGCAATGGGGCCTAAACCCCCATCATCACAGTGACCAAAATGTAAGTGTGGGGTCCATAGCTGAAGCACATTTTGAACAGTGTGGCAATGGGGTCCAAAGACCCATCACCACAGTGACCAAAATGTAAGTGTGGGGTCCATAGCTGAAGCACATTTTGAACAGTGTGGCAATGGGGCCTAAACCCCCATCATCACAGTGACCAAAAGGTAAGTGTGGGGTCCATAGCTGAAGCACATTTTGAACATTGTGGCAATGGGGTCCAAAGACCCATCACCACAGTGACCAAAATGTAAGTGTAGTCATGGTAAAAGCTGCAAATGCCAAACTGCATGGATTATTCCTGGTCACACAACAACAAACACATCAGTGGCATAGTAGTGCTTGTGTCCCATAGCAACATAGATTGGGTGAGGCAAACAGTGCAGTGCCAATGAAACATCGCTTTGGCCATGTGCAGACAAATATCACCCATGGGGGCTCACATTGTCAATATTCACAAATAACACAATGACAGAAGTGACCATCATAATGCAGATCCACATATATGCACCAATGGACACACAAATGTAGATATCCTGTGGAGACTGTAGATGTCAGGTGAACAAATACCATACCATGGCAGCAATGGGACATACAAACCACGATCATTGTGCTGACTGATGACCTAGGAGTCCCAGGGACAGCAGGGGAAACCCACCAAACAACATACAGCCAATGTCACACTAAAGATATGCCAATGCAGTGGTGCAAATGCACAAACACAAACAGGCAGACTCACACTGCATATCAAACACAACAGGTGAGGGGGGTGGTGTGCCAGTGTCCACAGGCAAACACACAACACACGAGGAGGCCTGAATCCCTTTTACACAGATGTCAACACAGTGCCACACAAAAGTAACTCATGGATCGGATTCCCCTATGTGGGCAATCAGGCATTGTTAGATGAGGGAGCCCAAATTACAAATGTCACACAAGCTTGTAGGAACAGCAACTAACACAGCAAGAGACAGACCCACCACAGCACTACCCCCAGGGACCCCACATTGTGGTGACACTGGCCTGCATGATAATCCCACTGTGATGACAAAGGTAGATGTCGTACACACTGTGAACCACAGTCATGTGTCCTGAGCAACTAACTACCATCACACCTACACAAGCACAAATAAAACAGCACGGCCCGTCAGCCAAGGCCAACATGGAGGTAGGGGTCTAGCCGTGCAACAACTCCCATTTGCACACACTCAACACCACACACCTTGATCTCCACCAATATGCAGCAGTGAAGCTCACATGGACTGGTGACATTGCACATGCACCCATGACAATCCCAGGGGTGGTGGGGGGAACTAAGGCGGAGATACCCATCACACATGGCCAGTCAACAAGACTTGTGAATGTCTCACACACTACACAGTACGCTGTACATGGGCATGACGTCAAATCCACACCAACCAATGGGATCCCGGACACAGTCACACACCAATGAAGAAGGCAAGCTCACCCACAAACAACACACATAGACAACCTCCAACATTGCAGCTCTGACCCTGAGGAGTGGCAGCAGTCACACACACAACGTGTCACAATCACTGGAAGCTAACACAAACTGTAAATTACATGACTTGTGTAACCAACAAGTGCCAAGGGGAATCCTGACAGTGTCTCATCTGCGTTTGCCCACAAACTCAGCCCTGACAGCAAACACACCTATGGATGACACCCTGATCACCAGTAATGTGCCATGCACCCACATCACAGAGCACCCAGGGAGAAGATTTGGGGGGAACATTGCTCAACTCAGCAAGCATCACAAACAGGAACATCACTAGGGCCCCCAGCCTGCGTAGCAAAATGGAAGTGAACACACACAGACATGCTCACACAACACACACCTTGGGCTCAGGCAATGTCACGGAATTACACACTGCCATGAGGGGACTCCACTCCTGTGTAAGAAAAGCTGTGCCATACGTTGTCTCTGGAGGGCGCTCTCATGTCACCAGAACACTTGGTCACTCAGTCAACAATTAGCACAATATGAAGGCTCACGTCACATCAGCCTGGTCATGGCATTGTCACCCAAATCATCTGCACCGATCAAATACACATGTATAGCAAGTTGCACTGATACCACAGATGAGTCCTTCCCCATTGATGCCCAAACATGCATGTCCAGTGGAGATGGTCACACGGTCAGGGAAATAGACCAATTGAACAATGGCAAGCACATCTGATGTGAAGGGGTGTAAGCCACAGATGTGATATTAAAAAACAGGTAGGGAATCCCATTTGCAAATATGGAAAACATGACACCCTCATATTGCTGCAAAGGATGACATGGCTACACACCAGGATAGGACACATTCCCCCTGGACCACATGGGGTCCTGCACAGTAACACTTCATTTACCTGACATCAAAAATCAACATCACTGCAGCAAGGGCATGGTTAGCATCATCAACATCATGTACATCTGAAGCAAAACCACTAGAGAACTGAAAGTAGCTTTATTCAGCAAATGTTATGTTGAAATTAAAGTCCAGAAAAAACACAAAGGCCAATGGCCAGTCCATGAATAAAGTCCAAACAGGGTGACAGTGGCAGATGTCACCCTTTGCTTGCCTGCACTGCTAGGGACCAGGGACATTCCCCTCGGAGGGGCATACGGGGGGGCAGGCCAGGCACCGCAGGGACAGGATCAGGGCTCACCAGAAGGAGGCAGGGAAGGGGTGGCTGGTGCTGGAGAGTCACTGACAGCTGCAATGGAGGTGTCTGACATGGTGTGTGCCGGCACAACTGGGGGGGGCATGAGTCAGATGGTGTGGGTGCCGGCACAACTCCAGTGGGCTGGCCAGATGGAGAGGACAGGTTCCCTACTGCAGTGCCCAAGTCAGACGGGGTGGTAGTGGACTCCACTGCAGTGCCCATCTCCAGGGGAGTAGAATGGGGTTCAGGTAAGGTGGGCAGGACAGAGGGGGAGGACACGGTCTCCAAACCAGTGGCACTAACATGTGCAGCGGGGGGTGTGGTGCTGGAAGAGCAAGTGGTAGGTGGAGAAGGCCGGATCATTTTGGGGATGGTGTATCTGTGGGTGGGGGAACCTGGGGCAGGGTGTGGTGGGGGAACCTGTGGAGGGGGGCCTGAGGGATGGAGGAAGGAGACTGTGTGCTTGACTTGCAGGGCGGTGGTGGGGTCTTGCTCTTCCGGGACCGGGGGACTTGTGGGTGGGGGCCCCCATCTGTCTGCGCCTGGGGGAGGGTGTCTGGGGGCGAGGGGCACTCCCTCTGTGTGGGTGGACTTCCTCTTCCCCTGTATGCTGGATCAGCGGGATCGGAGGGGAAGAGGCCGAGGTCACAGAGGAAGAGCTGCTGTGTAGGTGGTGTTGCAGGTGAGGCAAGGGAAGGGGTCTTGGAGGGAGAGGATTTGGAGGACTGCGGAGTGACTGTGGATGCCTGTGTGTGTGTCAGTTCCCCATCCCCTGTGGGTGTGGTATCAGTCCCCTGAGGATGCTTGTGTGCACGTCTTGCCTTTGTTTTGGGTGTTTCTGTGCTGCTCGTGTCTGTGTGTTTGGGTGATCGTGCAGGTATGCATGTGCTTGGGACAGGTAGGGTGCCAGGAAGTGTGGATGGGGCAGAGGTAGGAGGGGTGAGGGACTGTTGGAGGAGGGACACTGCTGCCGTCAGGGAGGAGTCCATGGACTTATTGCTCCTCTGTAGGGCAGGCATACCCATCGAGATGCCCTCCATGAACGACACCAGCTGTGTCAACAGAGTGGTGTGTGCATGGAGGACACTCAGCATTGCTGTCTGCCCTACATGGAGCTGGCGAAGGAGGTACACAGACTCCTCACTCAGGGCAGCAGGGGACACAGGGGCAGGGGGTGCGGTGCCTGGCACGAAGGAGACACGCTCCCGAACACGGGAGCCTCCATGGACCTCTGGAATGGGAGCCAATGGGAGGGCGGTGGTGGTGGTGGTGGCATGGCCAGACAGACTAGCTGGGGTGTGGTGGCTGCTGACACCCGCCTCCACAAGGGAGTCATCCTCCGAGCTGCTGTGGTCCTCCGCTGAGGTGGATGGTGCTGAGGACTCCTCGGTGTGGCTCCCCTCGCCCTCCGTGCCACTGGGTCCCTCCGACCACTCGTCGGCTGCTGACCCAGTCTGGCTCTGCAGCTCATCCTGGTCCGTGGAGCTGTCCCCTCCTGTGGTCGTGGATGTATCTGCAAACAATTAGGGAAACAGACAAACATCAGTCACCTGCACTGACCGCACACACCACAGTAAGTACAGCACATTACAGAGCAAGCCCTGGCATCCTTAGTTGAACATTGCCAAAAGTCCTCACACAGATTAGGAGAAGCCAATTGTCAGTCTGATGGTCAACCATGGAACTCACATCCCTCCTGCCCTTGCACCCATCTGTCTGGTGCCTGTCTGATGGTAATACCCCAGTATGAACACATGCACCACCTACCCAGTTGTTGGACATTGCAGAGAACACGGTGAAGTATGTGAACATGAACACATCACATCTCTTGCCACTGAGTCAGTACAGGTGTCCGGATAAAAGGATGGCCAGAGTCTAATTAGAATGCATGTGATGCATACCAGCACCAGACACCATGATGCACCCATGTCCGGATAGTCAATGCAACAATGGGGTGCATGTTGCCCATGTCACTGCCCTACAGGATCACTCTTAGGAAGTTTAATGCCATGGCACAGGCATGCCTGCAAAGTCATACATCACTGTCTCCAATCACATGGGCATGGCAGCCAGCCAACAACAGTCTGCACTGTGTCACAATCCTAGGACATGGGGAATGCAAGTTATGTAGCTGACAAGTGCACATGTCCATCCCCCACAAACCACATCATCTGAACTCTTATTAGTCCACGTCATACCAATTGGACATATGGGAGACATGAAACACAACTCTCTGAACCTGAGCACCTCACAGTCTGCTGTGAATGAAAAACAGCTGCCTGAAATTCACAGTTGCATACACCTGTGTGCACAGTCAAGTGATCAAACACCTATAAGTCACAGAAGTATCGGCTCTCATGGTCACATCTCAGATGGCATGCTGAGCCCTAACCGATAAACATCCCAGTAGTCCTGACAACAAAGCCACAGCACAATGACACAGAGGCAGACACCTGAGGGAACATTTCACTGATCACAACATGTCAGCTGATACACGGGAGTGGGAGTACAGAGTGTATTGTATGCCCTGGAGTAGGCATGACTGTCCTGCTCCACCTGAAAGAGGGATGAGCCCTGGACAGTAGGCAGGTGGCTAAGCATGTGTGACACACTTGATATACATACTCCTGAGGCCCAAACATTGTTCCCACCCGCAGCATGGGGGTGTGTCAAATACCCCAGGGACATGTGGTGATTCAGATCAGCAAGTGGACCACATATCAAAGTTACACCCAGATTACATGTCAGGACTTAGGCATTGTGTGAGCAATTGACCCACCCATGAAGCACACCACAAAATCACGGGAACAAATGCTGTCCCCCACCTTGAGTGAAGCAAAATGCAAGGACACAGTACCCAAGTGACACAATTTCCTGACTGTAAGGACCACACCTGCGTATCAGATGAGGAGTGGGCATGTCACAATTGAGGGACATGGGTCCTGGACCACAAGACTGATGTACTGTGGAAGTTTAACCAGGCCAGAGGAGGGCACATAGCATGTCAGACAAAGTTCACAGTGTAGTCATGGACTCACCCCTCCTTGCTGCTGTCTGGCCTTCAGCTGCCCATCCAGGTCAGGGAAGACCACCGCCAGGATCTGGAGCATGTGGGGGGTCAGGGTCCGGTGTCCGCCCCTCCTGCGAGGAGGCGACAGCTTCAGCTGGACCCTTGCGATCCTCCGGGTCCAGCCCCGAAGGTCCTGCCACCTCTTCTGGCAGTTGCGGATCCGGCGCTTGTAGACCCCCACGGATCTCACTGCCCGGGCGATGGTCAGCCAGATTTCCTGCTTCTGGTGGGCATCAACCTGTGAGGATGACAAAGTGAAAATGCCATTACTACACATGCAACATATACGTGCATCACACAGTTGGCTATACATGTCTCAATCACAGGGGCATATGATGTACACAGGCAGTGCAACGATGGCTATGAACAGTTTGCCAGCAGTTACTACATGGTATCATTGTCTGGGAAGTAAAAGCTTGTTGGAATGCACTGTTACTGCACTGTACCTGTTCAGTGCATGTAACTACACACTTTGGGGGGTGAGAACTACTCAGTGAGCATGCTAGCCAGTGGTGTGCACACTGTAAGTCTTGCTAGTCAGACAACATGCACAATTAGTAAGGCAGTGGACAGCACACTCACCTGCTCCCCTGGTTTCCCATACAGCTTGCTGTACTGTGGAAGGAGACTGTCCAGCAGGGCCTGGTTCTCCTCAAGGCTGAAGGCTGGGGCTCTCTCCACAGTACGTGCCATTGCAGTAGCCAGAGGATGCAGAGACAGCAGCAGTGTTGGTGGCAGATGTCGTCCTGGAGCATGTAGTGCAGGCAAGTGAGATCTCAGGGGAACAGCCAGCATTATATGTGTGCTGCAGAGGCAGATACTGTCCCATGTGTCCAAAGTGATAGGTCCAACTCATTTGCATCTTCTGAATCTGGCCAATCCATGGAATTGCACCACTAATACACGCCCACAGCATCCTTCAAAAGTTAAACTTCATGACACCCATGAATTTGCAACATTGTTGTGGCTGGCCGACTGAATTCACTGCATCAGACTCGTTGAAGCTTCGAAAACGCGTCCGTTGCCATGCCAGGCCCCAGCCAATGCGTGCGCACCGATCGGTCCATTGCTGTACAACGCGTATTCCGGGATACAACCCGTACCCGCTCACTACAGATGCAATGGCCCGTTCGGGCACACCGATCGGTCCATTGATGTTCAACGCGTACCCGCTCACTACAGATGCAATGGGCCGTGTGGGCACACCGATCGGTCCATTGCTGTACAACGTGTATTCCGGGATACAACGCGTACCCGCTCACAACAGATGCAATGGGCCGTGCGGGCACACCGATCGGTCCATTGCTGTACAACGCGTATTTCGGGATACAACGCGTACCCGCTCACTACAGATGCAATGGGCCGTGCGGGCACACAGATCGGTCCATTGCTGTACAATGCGTACCCGCTCACTACAGATGCAATGGGCCGTGCGGGCACACCGATCGGTCCATTGCTGTACAACGCGTATTCCGGGATAGAACGCGTACCCACTCACTACAGATGCAATGGGCCGTGCGGGCACACCGATCGGTCCATTGATGTACAACGTGTACCCGCTCACTACAGATGCAATGGGCCGTGCGGGCACACCGATTGGTCCATTGCTGTACAACGCGTACCCGCTCACTACAGATGCAATGGGCCGTGAGGGCACACTGATCGGTCCATTGCTGTACAACGCGTATTCCGGGATACAACGCGTACCCACTCACAACAGATGCAATGGGCCGTGCGGGCACACCGATCGGTCCATTGCTGTACAACGCGTACCCGCTCACTACAGATGCAATGGGACGTGTGGGCACACCGATCGGTCCATTGCTGTACAACGCGTATTTTGGGATACAACGCGTCCCCGCTCACAACAGATGCAATGGGCCGTGCGGGCACACCGATCGGTCCATTGCTGTACAACGCGTACCCGCTCACCACAGATGCAATGGGCCGTGCGGGCACACCAATCGGTCCATTGCTGTACAACGCGTATTCCGGGATACAACGCGTACCCGCTCACTACGGATGCAATGGGCCGTGCGGGCACACCGATCGGTCCATTGATGTACAACGCGTACCCGCTCACTACAGATGCAATGGGCCGTGCGGGCACACCGATCGGTCCATTGCTGTACAACGCGTATTCCGGGATACAACGCGTACCCGCTCACAACAGATGCAATGGGCCGTGCGGGCACACCGATTGGTCCATTGCTGTACAACGCGTACCCGCTCACTACAGATGCAATGGGCCGTGCGGGCACACCGTTCGGTCCATTGCTGTACAACGCGTATTCCGGGATACAACGCGTACCCGCTCACTACAGATGCAATGGGCCGTGCGGGCACACCGATCGGTCCATTGCTGTACAACGCGTACCCGCTCACTACAGATGCAATGGGCCGTGCGGGCACACCGATCGGTCCATTGCTGTACAACGCGTATTCCGGGATACAACGCATACCCGCTCACTACAGATGCAATGGGCCGTGCGGACACACCGATCGGGCAATTGATGTACAACGCGTACCCGCTCACTACAGATGCAATGGGCCGTGCGGGCACACCGATCGGTCTATTGCTGTACAATGCGTACCCGCTCACTACAGATGCAATGGGCCGTGCGGGCAGTCCGATCGGTCCATTGCTGTACAACGCGTATTCCGGGATACAACGCGTACCCGCTCACAACAGATGCAATGGGCCGTGCGGGCACACCGATCGGTCCATTGCTGTACAACGCGTACCCGCTCACTACAGATGCAATGGGCCGTGCGGGCTCACCGATCGGTCCATTGCTGTACAACGCGTACCCGCTCACTACAGATGCAATGGGCCGTGCGGGCACACCGATCGGTCCGTTGCTGTACAACGCGTATTCCAGGATACAATGCGTACCCGCTCACTACAGATGCAATGGGCCGTGCGGGCACACCGATCGGTCCATTGCTGTACAACGCGTCTCTGTACAGGTCACTCGCATATGTCACCATGCTTGTCACTGGTGAACGTATGCCAGCCAAATATACTTGCCAGGGACTCAGGGGCACACCTACAACACCACACCCAGTCCACACTGTATCCTAAGGCATGTAAGGCTGCATTACCTTTTCTATGAATGGGGGTAAACATGTGGTTTTTGGGGTGGCACTTGGGGGCAGCCACTCCCAGGCTGTGCACGTGTTCATGGGGACAGGATCCTTTGTGTGTTGTGCACATGACCACTGTGATGTGCAAGTGTTCATTTCGGAGCATGTGGCATGGTCACATTTCCAGGTTGTGTATGTGTATGACATGTCACATACCCCCAGAGTCCCATGTGGGAAGGCATGTACGTCACAGGGTGACCCATTGCCACAATAGTGATGGACCTCCACAGTCTGTGTGCATGTTGTGTTTCCGATGTCTCTGATTCCATGTGCACAATGGGAGACAGTCTCCACATCAACGTTGTTTGTGCATGGACTTTGATGTTGTGCGTGTGTGTGTCACAGACGTCCATGTCTGTCCTGCAGAGGCAACAGGGGCCACTACCTGTGGGAGTCATGTTTGTTTTTCTGACGTGTACATGATACGCCATGTCATGCCAGTGTCCATGTGGCAAGACAGGGTCACTGGGAATCTACCTGTCAATGAGCTGTGATGCCTGTGGCGCATCTGTCCAGACATGTCACTGTGGTGTGTGTGTGGAACATGACAGCAGTAAATGGGTACTGTGACACAGCCTAATGGTTTACCATAGCACAACCTGGAACCTGTTGTCAACACATGTTGAACTGACATGTTAGCTGATGTCCATGTAGGTGCCATATATGTCCATACAGAACGGCACACACATCAAGTACTTGTGTCTCGTAATGATGTATCATGTGACATTGAGTATGGTGAATGGCACATATGTGGGGTGACTGACAATCTTTCTTTCTTCACCTATGCACTGCTGGGCACCAGCTGTCCATAGGCCATTCCCTGACCTGGCAACGATGGTGGAACGTGACAGCATCCGACGGTACCGCTTCACCAGGCAGCTGAGTGAGGATTTGGCAGTGCGCTTGGCCCCACATTTGCAACCTGGCCGGCCGTACCCTACAGCGCTGACCCCCAAGGTGAAGGTGATGGCAGCCCTACACTTCTTTGCCACCGGTACCTTTCAACACACTGTTGCGACTGCTGGTGGGATGTCACAGACTATGTTCAGCCGTGTGCTACGCGATGTTTTGGAGGCAATGTTGAGATGCCTGAACCAGTACATCTATTTCCCTACACGTCAGCAAATCACTGACGTCAAGAGTGACTTCTATGCCCTGGGGAGGATGCCACATGTCATTGGCTCCATTGATGGGACACATGTGGCTTTGGTACCACCACAGGCACATGAGCAGGCATACAGGAACAGGAAACATTATCATTCGATCAATGCTCTGGTGTATGTCTTGCAGATATGAGCATCTCACATGTGTGTGCCCGTTTCCCTGGTTCGGCACACGATGCCTACGTGATGAGGAGTAGTCGCATTCCGAGGATGATGTCACAGATGCAGAACCAGCGTGCCTGGCTTGTCGGTGTGTACTGACTTTGTACCATTGTGTGTGTTCTGCTATGTTGTATTCCGCCCTCTTTTCCAACTCAGCTAATGTGCAATTGTCTGTCTGTAGGTGACACCGGATACCCCAACATGCCGTGGTTGCTGACACCCCTCAGGAACCCTGTGACACCAGCCCAGATGCGCTACAATGAGGCACATGGTCAGACCAGGAGAGTGATCGAGCGGACATTTGGTCTCCTGAAGAGCTGCTTTCGCTGCCTGGACAAGACAGGAGGGGCCCTCCCATATGCCCCAACAAAGGTGTGCAAGATTGTCATCGTCTGCTGCATGCTACACAACCTGGCAGTGCGGAAGGAGTTGCCTCTCATCCTGGATGACGATGACCAACATCCGCCACCTGTGGAGGATCCTGGCCTGGGCCACGATGCCAGTGATGATGATGATGATGATGGTGATGTCCACACACAGCTCATCACCAACTTCTTCAGCTGAATGTGAGTATCCAGAGATGTCATGTCAATGATGTGTGTTTGCGTGATATGTGTTTGTGGTGCTCTGGTGCTGTTTGAGTGTGGCCATGTGCTACTTGACTGGAAGCGTGCAGCGATGTGTCCTTACAGGTAGTCTGTACTCCCCAACAGTGTTGAAATGCTAACTTGGTTTTCTGTGAGTATCTTGTGACATGTATTGGCCATGAGTATTGCAGTTCTATCCTGTTCTTCCGTGCTTTTGACTGTGTGTCATGTCTGTCCTTCACAGGGTGCTTTCGGAGTTGTTTGGTCAACTGTGATCCCCCGACACCATGATTCAACTTCCAGGGTGGAAGCAGTCGTTTCCCTACAGGTGATGTGCCACACACCCCTGGACTTTATTTCTTCTACACTTGTTGACTGTGTGGCCACTGCCACGTAGGATTACCTTGCATCTGTAGTGGAAACAACATGTTGCAAATGTGTAATAAACCTGTGCTTCAGTTTGGGTTGTGCGTTGTCTGTGGTCACACATCTGTCTGACATGTGCTTACTGCACCTGTGGGCTAGTTAACACAGACTGTGAATAGGTGTGGTGTCTGTGCATTCCACTGTATTTCCTGGCAACATCAGTGTAGGCGATGAGTCTGATGGCCCTGGTGTGTATGTGTTGTGTAGCCCTAGTGGTGTGTCTCCCTCATATGTGTCACGTCGCCATGACTCACATGACGGTGTTGAACTTGCTGTAGCAGTTAGCATGCACAGTGTCATTTAGCAGATCACCATCTACATGACAAAAACCACGTTGGAATCACAACAGAGGCAAGTACGGTGTATTAGTGAGTTTATTTACAAACATGTGTGAGGATAGTGCACAGGATGGTGGGTGCTGTACATTGGGATTGGAATCCAAAGTTCCCAGATGAGTTGGAAGGCTTGGTAGCAGAAATGTCCTGAGTAAAGTCCACAGTCATCTGATACATTGGGCCAACTTAAGCTCCCCATGTCATGTGGGAGAGTTGTGTTGCATTCGACAGGGTAAACACTTTGCACACAAAGGAGAATTTCCAGAACAGGTGTTGGGTTCCTGGGGGATGTACATGGCCATCGGCCTCTCAGTTTTCCTTCCTCAGACGACCCCTCTTCTTCCGGGGGAGACCCTCACATGCAGGCTGCTGCGGTGCAGAGGACTCTCTGCCAGAGTCCTCCTCCCTCCCTGTGGCAGTTGCAGTTGTTGCAGCACCAGATGTTGTGGGCACACAGGGAGGTGTGGCCATGTTGGTGCTAATCTGGCGGAGGCATGTCAATATGTCCCTATGCACCGCTGTCAGTTCTTCCAATGTGTCCCACTTGGACTCCATGCCAGACATGTGTGTCTCCACACGGGACATGTGGGAGTCCAAGCGGGCATGATGGGCAGCCTGTTGCTGTTGAATGTCCTTGAGGATCCCCACTACCTGGCTGACCTCTCCGGTGCTATTCTGGTACGCCTCAGCAATGCGTGCCAGTTGTGGGTCATCATGCAGTCCAGGCCCCTCTGCAAACAGCGACCTATGTCTACCACCCTCCCACCACCCCTGGCGACACGTGCGGGACCTGTGGTGGCACGCACAGGTGTCCGTAGGCCCACTTGGGGGTTGTTACTGGGCTCGTTGTCCGTTGCTCCACGTTGGGCCGGGGTCCCTGTGCTGTTGTCATCGGTGGTCCTTGGTCTGTCCGTGTTGGCAGGGGTGGTCTGTGTGTTGGCAGTTGTTGGAGGGGTGGGTGCAGGGGGTGCAGATGTTGGTCCTGCTGGTGCTGCATGATGACTCGCACCGGAGGGGCCAGGTAGGTCTTCGCCATCCGAGGAGTGCAGAGTCTGTTCCACACCAGTGAGCTCAGTGTCCCCCGGAGCCTGGGACAGGGACTCCTCCTCATCTGCTGCTGTGTCCCCATCATCACCTGTTTTTGGAAGAGACACACGATGCATGTTATGTTTCTACGGGCATCAATGGTTCACACACCTGACAGCTGTGACTGTACCTCTGGATGCGGGCCTGTACATTGCATTGTCCTAAGTTGTCACAGTCAGAGGTTGATATTGGTGTAGCACATTGTCCTGCCAACCTGAAGCTTTTCTATGTGAATGTTGAGGTGTGTGCATGGCCAGCATTGGTGGTATTTGGTGGACATCCGGCCCTCCTTCTCCACCCAGCCCAGTTATCCCACCATGGAACGTGCTTCCATTGCAGGGAGTGCAAGTTGGCTTTCAGGATGTCAGTCAGTGGTGTCCTGCTGTTGGTTGGTGCAAAGTTCCCAGCAGGGCCTTGTGCTCCCCACAGCAGTACCCAGTGTCAGCCATCTTGTCAGTTGTTTTCACCTCCCTGTAATGTGAGCATGGTTCAGAGTGGTGTTGATGGGCCAATTGTGAGGGTGAGCAATATCTGTGACTACAACTCCCATCATGCTATTGCCTACACCCCCCTTCCCAGCATGCCCATACTTCCTTCCTTTTGAGTGGACTTCACTGTGTGTGAGTGTGACAGCAATGGCAAGATGGCTGACAGTGGTGTCCTGCTGTTTGTTGGTGCCCAGTTCCCAGCAGGGGCTTGTGCTCCCCACAGCAGTACCAAGTGTCAGCCATCTTGTCAGTTCTTTTCCACTCCCTGTGATGTGAGCATGGTTCAGATTGGTGTTGATGGGCCAATTGTGAAGGTGAGCAATATCTGTGACTACAACTCCCATCATGCTATGGCCTACACCCCCCTTCCCAGCATGCCCAAACTTCCTTGCTTTTGACTCTGCTTCCCTGTGGGGTAGTGTGCCTGTGCTGACAGGATGGCTGACAGTGTTGTCCTGGCGTTTGTTTGGCTACGAGTCCCCGAAGTGTCCCTGTGCTTCACACAGCATAACCCAGTGTGTTTGTTCTTTGTGGGATATTTAATTAGAGTGTGAGGCAATGCATTCTTCCAGGTGAGTTGTGTGGAGCTTGTGTTAAGGGGGTGTGGGGGTGTGGGGGTGTGTGAGAAAAGCTGCTGGTGACTATGGTCAGAGCTGTCAGTCCTCCTTCCCACCCAGCCAAATATCCCACCATGGAACGTGCTTCCATTGCAGGGAGTGCAAGTTGGCTTTCAGGATGTCAGTCAGTGGTGTCCTGCTGTTGGTTGGTGCACAGTTCCCAGCAGGGCCTTGTGCTCCCCACAGCAGTACCCAGTGTCAGCTATATTGTCAGTTGTTTTCCACTCCCTGTGATGTGAGCATGGTTCAGAGTGGTGTTGATGGGCCAATTGTGAGGGTGAGCAATATCTGTGACTACAACTCCCATCATGCTATTGGCTACACTGACTTCACCAGCATACACAGAATTCCTTCCTTTGAGTGAGCTTCCCTGTGAGGTGGTGTTCTAGTGGTGGCAAAATATCTGACTGTGTTTGTTGGTTAGATTTGTGCCACTGCCCTGCTGTATTTGTAGTTATGTTTGTACATGTCATGACACAGTTACATATCACTATGAAATTGCATGTATTGTGTTTATCTAACTAACATACACATCTTGGGATGATTATCTTTTGGTTGCTGTGTATTTGCTAAGGGTGCATGGTTTGACTATCCCCTTGACAGTGATGTGTGTGTATTGTCACACAATATTGTGTATATTTGTTGTGTACTCACCAGGCTCTGGGATGTTTGATAATCCATATACGCTCACTGGTGGTAGGATGGCCCGCACCTTCTCCTCCCAGGGCCTGAGGTATAGTGGTTTGGCAGGAGGGCCACTGCAGGTGTGCTGACTCAGGATGTAATCCTTCTTTAGTAGGTCCCTGACCGTCCTGCGCACGTCATACCACCTGTTCTGGATGTCTTCCTTTGTGCGCAAACATGGTGATTGTGCGTTGACCCTGTCGACGATCCTCTGCCACATCTTGGTTTTCTGTGACATGGGGTTCTGTTGTACCAATGTACCAAACAACTGTGGCTCTACCCTGAGGATCTCATCTACCAGGACTTCCAATTCACTGTCTAGGAATATTGGATTCTTCTTTAGGGGCATGGTGATGGGTGGTGGTGGGGATTGATGTGTGTGTGTGTGCAGGTGAGGGTGTGTGAGTGTAGGTTTTGCTGGGTGTATGTGAGGGTGCTATTTGTTGAGGTGCTAATGGTGTGTGGCTTGTGTGATGGATGAGCTGTGAGTGTGTCTGTGGTTGCTGTGTGATGGTGTTCTGTGCTGGCAGGTCAGTTGAATTTGCAAAGGATCATGGTAGGGATTTGTGGCCTTTATATAGGTGGAGTTGGGGGTGTGTCCTTGTTCCATGTTTTTTTCACTGTATTTATTGCCTTTGTCATTGCTTGTTTGGCCCTTTTTTTTGGTTTTTTTCCTTAGTATTTTTTGTGCATGTAGGAGACTTTCTTCGGACCGAGTAGGACGCTGCAGTTGTCTCATGCGAGCTTCTCCGAGTCGTCCACGCTGTGTTTCTGCAGGGTTTCTTGTGCGGCGTACGCGTCGGTCGCCGAGTATTGGCTTCCTTCAGTTGGCTTTTGTATGCGTGTCGGTCGTTCGGCTTGCGCTCCGTGCGACTCGGTCTGTTTTTCCACGCATTGCATCGTACTGTGCGGGTCGGAGTTCGCGGGTACGTTTCGTTCGGGTTTATTCCTGGTGTGTGTCGGTCGGTTCGATTCGCGTGATTTCCCGGCTGGATAGCTTGTTTCCGTGCAGTTCGGTTGTTCGGCTTGTGTTCCGTACGAGTCGGTCGTGATTCACATGCATTTCATCGTACTTCCCAGGTCGGGCAGCGCCGGTACGTGTCGGTCGGACTATATTCCCGTACCGAGTCGGTCGGTATTTTTTCCAGCCCGAATCGGAATCGGCCCCTTAGAGTTTGGATTTGTCAACTTTATGAAATCCCTAGACCTACACACCAATTTTAATAAATCTTATATAATGTCCTGTGGCCTGAAAAAACTGAGCCTGGAAACACTTACGGTGGGGGAGGCCTCTCTCAAAAGCACTCACACGTTTTCATATCTAGGAATAACGTTCACACATAATGGTTCATGGACCAAACATGAGAGGGGTTGGCCTAACGGCTAGGGCGGTCGACCTCAAATCTGGGGAACTGGGTTCGAGTCTCGGCAATGACGCTGAACATCCTGTGATTCTGGGCAAATCACTTAATCTCCCCGTGCCTAACAAAAATGAATGTGTCCTCATGTAATGCAACTGGTGCTATGTAAAGCGCTCTAATACCCGATTCGGGTCAAGTTCACACTATATCAAACTCTGTAAAAAAACATGTCGCACAAAGCAGCAATAAAATATCAAGAGCAGTTAATTCGCTGTTAGTTTGCCATAGCCGAGGAAGGGAGGAGCTGTCCTTCTCTCCTGCAGATTTTTAAAATACAGTGCAGACCAACAGCCACATACGGGCAGAGGTATGGGGCATTAACAAGTTTAATTCAATTCAAGTGGAAGAAAACAGGTTGTGCAGAAGAGTTTTAGGGGTGTCCATCTCTACATCTAATTTTATTTCCCATAGTGAATTGAATATCCCATTTATTGAGGATTACATATACGCCTGACCCCCACTATTATGGTGCTCCCTATTGCGGGACACAGAGACAAGTCTCACCAAAGATATCATTCAAGACTGTCTCGTCTGTGAAAAGGGCAAGAGTATCCCATAGCTAGCAACCGTGGAACTCACCTACGGAAAGTAGGATACCATCACCTATTTGAAAACCCGGAAGGACCACCAAATGTTAGTAAAAAGGAGCTTCAAATGGCTCTGTACAATTCTCGCACTGCTGATAGATTGGCAACTGAGGTTTTAAAGTCCAGTGTAGCAGCATCTATGAATTTAGGAGCAGACAGAATAATGGCGATTTAGTTAACAAAACCTTTGGGGCGATGCGAGAGATGTCTATTGTTTCATTTTAGGGCGGATACAGTGAAATATATGTTATGCTTCCCCTTAGGATTTCAGGCAAATTTGAACTCCACCCCCTGGTGATGTAATGGAAGCTCAGGCCAATCTATGCTACACTTTTCATTCTTCTGTGGTTTTAACACTATTTACACTAAACAAATTTTACTTCCCCTAATTAAAATGCTCACCACCAGAGACTATGGAGAAGCACGCAGGAAGCTGCTCCTACTCGCTGATGATGAAAGCATCTTTTATGTGGGTGTGTTTCTGAAAACTGGAGTTCGGGCACGTATGTCAATGAACACAGACTAGAAATGGCCTATTGTTGGTTTAAAGTATATGGTCATGAATTTTAACCATCCTAATGTTAGTTTTAGTGATTTTCGGATTTAAAAGGTATCTCTAAGGACATTGTGGCATCTGCTTATTGTTGTCCTGATGCCCTGGTTTCTTTAGAATGTATTTATGTCATATGTTCCACTCTTGCTGCCTAGCTACGTTGGTTTGGAATGTGTTCTTTTGAAAACAAGAAGAGGTTGTTGATGTTATGACATGCTCTGCCTGGATGGGATCTTTCCTATAAGAATAAATCTTATATTCAACTCTGAATCCAGCTTCAAGTCATCCTTTCTTCAGGACCTTCGATCCTTCACTGGCGTAATCGGCAGGATGCCAAGCCTGAACAGGTTATAGTGAAAAGATCCCAACGGCAACAATTCTAATTTATCCAACTCTTAACCAACAGGTCGTGAGTACTGTTTTTTTTGTTGATTTTAACTCTCACCTCCTGTAACGTCTACTCTGCGTGGATTTCATTCTCTCTTCTATAATTTGCTAATCCTCGGCAAATCGACGGACTTTGTTTTAAAACTCTGAAGCACTGGTGTTCGTTGGTGTTCGGCTGAAGGTTTCTTAAGCTATTACAACCTTCTCTTCCCGCATCAGTACTACACGTCTGCGGTTCTACGGACTTAGGGGCATATTCTGAAGGAGCTATCGTCGAGTTAACGGCACTTTATCGCAGCCAAAGTCGAGATAAATGTATCGCAACATTCACAAGCTGGTGCTAACAGCCGATAACACTAGTTTACCTGCGAAAGCATCCTCAAAAAACATTGCCACAGATGACCCCTGCAACAATCGCTAATGAGATGCAGAGTAGGCGTTCCCGAGCAAAAATCCGCGACAACACCACATCTCAAAATTCTCAACGACCAGCCCGATCAGCGATAAGACCACAAAACAGGCGATAAGGCGTGTTAGCAGCAGGAATCTAACACCTGCTCTGACCTGGTGCAAAGTCGGACCACAGCCTGCACCACAAAATGGAGCCCAGCCCAGAGCCACACCTGAAGGGCAACAGATGCCATGGAGCCACTGATCATGCAGCTCAGAGCCCCAACAGGGCCACAACACCCACCGCCACCTCCCCGGACACCCACCGCCCCCCCCGGACCAACACTGAGGCAGCTCAGACAAAGACAATGACCCTCCCAAAATGCACCAACCCCACAGACCCAAAACCAGAGAATGTCATTGCCCACTACATGCCCAAAGGGACAACCCTCCTCCGCATCCTGACCACCATAGCCCACAGGCTGACGGTACCAAGACAGCGGACAACCGACATCCCACAGCAGACAAAGCTGCTGGCCGTGCTGCACGTGTTGGCCTCTGGTACCCTCCAACCAACCTCCGCCTGAGACGGAGGAGTCACACAGCCTGGCCAATCCAAGTCCCCCACAACGGTCATGGATGACACCATCAGCTTGGTACCCCACTATCCATACCTCACACACATTGTGCAGGAACAGCCGGAGACCAAGCAAGGCGTGTATGCCACACCTGGCTTTCCGCATGTGTCAGGGGGCAAGTGACTGCACACATGTCCTACTAGTGGGCCCTGGCGACACTGCACACAATAAGCGCAACAGAACGCGCACGGATCCCACCAATGTGCAGGCAATAGTGGACCACCGTGGAATCTCCGCCAACGACGTCGCCAACCACCCAGTGTGCATGATACCTGCACCTCCCGACAGTCCATCATCAACCTGTGCCACCAGGAAGGCACCCACGGAAATGCACTGCTCGTTGGCCAATACCAAATGCACACACCACACACCTCAACTCCACAATCATGCAACATACAACACAGGAAATGCACACGTCACAAGCTCACATACAACATGCACACCCACCAGACACGACAGCACAACTCACTGTGGGAACCTGGCCCAGCCATGTACATGAGCCATCTACGGCATGGCACCTCGGACACACAATAGCAGAATGTCGGAAGAGGTGGGGACCAGGCATGTGCGAAGGAGGCAAGGGACTGATGAATGAGAATGTACACAATACCAAGTGTGGCGTGGATGTGCTGGCCAGACTGCAGTATGCAGACCACACACATATCCATATCGACCCACACCGCTGGTGTTTGGAGTGTAGTGGACAGTGGACGCAACCATGTCACCCCAGTCAGTGGGGAAGTCGCGGAAATGTAGCTTGTGACGTCCCCCCCGTAAGCGTGAGCGGAGTGGGCTGGCCCGGCGTACGCCAGGCCAGCGTAGGGGTGTGAATAAAAGGCACGTAACCCTGGGCGTGGTCCTCTTCTGGAATGCCCAACGTCTCTGCCAGGGCGGCGCCCCTCACCCCGCCACGAGGCCGATGCCGTGAGCGGTGTTGCCAGCGATCCTGTGCGCCTGCTGCACCCCCGATCGCTGGTCCCCGAATCAGTCCTGCCAGCCCCTGCGCACCCAGGCCTCAATGCCCACCTTCCGACACCGGCGTTTGTCGATGAGGGCCCACCATGTGCCGGTGCAATCTCCAAGCCCGAGGCCTGCGACCTTGGCAGCCTCCTCAGACCATCACGGCCTCCGCAACACAGGCCCGCAGTATTCCTTTCACATTGACGTACTGCACCGGCATGCACAGCAGACAAGTAGGTCACACATTTGGAACTGAGTCTTGATTACACCATGGGAGAGCACATAAATCATGGCTGAGTGTATGTCACTATACACCCTTCGATGTGGTGCCAACAGGTCTTAGTGTTTCATCACAGCTGCAAGATTCTCTGGGCCCACGCGGACTACTGCTCTCAGCCTACGCTGCGCTCGAGTAGGTCACAGAATTGGAACTGAATATCGATTATTCAAAGGCAGAGTACGAATCATTGCACGCAAGGAGAGGCATAAGAGGATGACGCGTTGCATTTGGGAGGAAAAAAGGATCATCATTACGGAGGTGATCGAACACTACCGACAACTGCCCTGATGTCACTAACTCTGTGCATCGCGAGCCTACGACACGTGGCTGTGGCCCACTGCTGACCGCTGCCTCCGGCCTACACTGCAGTCCAGTAGGTCACAGAGTCTTGAATCGTCAATGCCAGAGTTCATATCAGTGTACCGGCATCATCGCAGACTGCATCCCCCTCAGCCCTAGTGCCACTAAGTCTGTTCCCCGACATTCATGGACACTCTCTGGTCATACATTGGTGGCGTTTGAGCCTATGGACTAGGGGGTAGTTTTCATCCTCATGCAGCTGATACCGAATTGGTGGTGGCAACGAGGCAGTCGCTTTCCACTCCTCCATTTGCTGCTTCCGGATAGCTTCTGCCCTCTGCATCGTGCCCTGGAAGAACACCTTCCACTGTCCCCCGAAACACTCCACGACATTCACCTCCGACATCGACGAGGACCCACTCAGTCTGCGTGGCCCTACCTCATTGGACCGTAAGTCGCCGTCCCTTGTCGGTGTGCCTGTGCCTGCCGATGTGCACCCGGGGCCACTAACTCTGTGCAGCTCAAGTCCGGGACCCTGTCTGAATGAATATTGGATGACCTCTGTGACGGTGGTCTTGGGGTCATCGACGCCATGTGCATGTGGCCCTGCGCTGTCCGGTGCCTCCGGCCTCATCTGCGGACCACCAGGGCTCACCCATCAAATCGAGTCCTGACTGGCCCGGACATCGCATCACCGCAGGAGGCACATGCCACCATCGCCAGGGCCAACTCCAACCACCATCTGCCAGAGTCGAGACAGTGGTACTGGCAGACTGACGAAGTTGCTCAGACCTGTCGTGGATGCCATCATTTGCCTGATCCCCTGCTCAGCACTCCAGGTGCCACTGACTCAGTGCACCGCATCCAATGGACCGTTACTGACTGAGTTTTGTGATGTGGAGATGTTGCGCAGCAATGTCACCTCAGGCAGTGTGGGAGACCTGGGACGTTGATGAGGAAGTTGCTGCAGGTCTAACACACCCCACTGCATCTGCATCAGGAATATCCCGAATGGACACAATCCAAGTTATTTTCATCACGTGAGCGCGCACAGCTCTAGTGTCCCAACCTCAGTGCACTGCAACTCACAGTCACTTCTGTTTGTATGTTGGGTGACCTCTGTACTTGCTCCGGCTCCCTCCATGTTGCTCAGCAGTTGACTCTGTTATGCATGTGTCTTCTGTTTCCATTGCACTGGTGTCCACTGTTCAAGTTGTTGCCAGCACCAAGCACTCTGTGCGGGCTAGCTTATGCTCACCCCAAACACATCCAGCACAGGCGTCACTGTACATGTGGCCCTACCAATAAAGGGACCGGGCGCACGTGCCTATAGCCAGTTCAACATAATATCTGCGTGTGTCTCTATGGCAGTGTGGGTCTCCTTTGTGGGGTGTAGGGGGTCCCTGAAGGGTAATGGACACCCACGTATGTGATCTAGTTCGCCTTCCATGGGTTCGGACCACACCCGCACAAGTTCGCCCACCTCCTTTTGGCGTTCTGACAACTGGCATTGGGGTGCCATGTGTAGGTCAGTGAAGTGTTGTGGGCCAGCCGTGCTTGCGTGTGCTTCATGCTGTGTGGTCTGTTGCAGGGGCTGGGTTCTCCTCTATGTGGCTTGTCTGCCCTGGTCCTGGTGGTGGGTTGCGTGGAATGTCCATGGGCTGTTGTAGTGCGTCGGTGTCGAAGGTGTGTTGGTCGTGTCCTGCATCACTGATGGGTTGCCTGGTTTGACCTGCTGGAGGTGTTGTTTGTCCCTCTGCAATGTGTAGGGGAGATGCATGTTGACATTGTGTTGACATTTATTTTGGCGCATTGTTCTTGTAGACATGCAGACTGTGTGACAATGTACATTGTGACTGTTTGGGCGTGCTGGCAATTTGAGGGGGGACAGTGGACATTTGGACTACATGACTGTTGTGAGGTTGTACCTGTACATATGCATCTCACAGTTCCCTGCTCTGTCAGATGTGATTGGCCTGTTTCTGCGCATGGGCGGTCCCAGTTGTGTCCCCTGTTCTGCAGTGTCGGTGTTGCACTTTGTGCCACATTGTCATGGGATGTGCTGTGATTGCCATGTGTGTGTGCTGCAGTGTGCCATGGGGATGGAGGACATGACCCTGGGTTATTGTGGGTGTGCAGTGTGCTACACGTCGTTGTGCATGTGTGCCATTGAGCACATCTTCCCCCGTCCCCCCAGGACCTGTTCGTTACTCACCCTGTTGTTGTTGTGTCAGGTCCTCTCGAGCTGTGTCCGTACTCCCACCTCCTTGCACCATCTCCACACTGATGGCTGCCCTCCATTTCCTCCAGCTCCTCCTGTGGCGCAGGACTCCCACCTCCTGCCGCCGGAGCTGGTTTCCTGTTGGCAGCGGCTTTGGGCCTGGTTTAGGTTTTCACGTCATGCCAGCGCCTCTTGGCCTCCTCCATTGGCCTCCTCGGCACTCTGGCTGCATTCAAGGTGGTCTGAATGTGGGTCAGTTGCTGGTAGTGTTCTGTCACATCCGTGACGCTGGTCTTGTTTTCCTACGGAATGCACCCCATCTTCCTCTCCCTCTTCTCCTTGGCCTTCTCCGACCCCGTTGGTCCTTGCTGGTGGTCTGTGGGGCTTGTGGGGTTCGCGTTGGCCTCTGTGCTGGGACAGGGTGCATCCATGTTGCTACACACTTTGGATTGTTTCTGTTGTGTTATTTTTGTTGCTTCTATGGTGCATTTTCCCACCAGACGCATGGGATTTACAGGCCTGCCGCTGGTTTTGCTTGCTTTTTGTATCGCGCTTGGCCTCATCACAGCTTTTTTTGCGTTCGTGTTTCGCATTTTTGAGGCGTGGCGTTGATTTTAACGCGGACAGTTGTCTGGTTATCTGGGGACTATTGCATGATACCGCCGTGTTGTGAATACTTGGTTAACACGGCGTAAATTTCCCGCGATGGACTGCGATGTTGAAGGTTGCGTTAAGTAACTTTTGCGATGGTTATTGCACGTTCTTGAGAATATGCCCCTTAGTGTTACATCTCAGGGACTCTGCTGTCCATTATTGAGGATAATTGGTGCTTTGATGATTGCGAGTTTAAAAGAAAAACTAACTTTAAAACTTGTTTTGGGCCGGCAGCGCGTGTGAGTTCAGCGCGGGAGACCCTGGCAACGCGTATCCCTTCAGCGTGTTTACGGGTCTAATTGGCCTGACAGTATTTCATTTTCACAGTGCGCATGTCGATAGCGCGTCTATTTACAATTTGAAGGACCTGGGTGCTCTCTTTGCATGACTGAGAGGAAGTTCGCCACAATAACAGACAGCGCATGGTAGCACCGCGCGTGTGTCAATATCACAGCGCGGTGTCAGTTGCGGCACGTGTGAGTTCAGCGCGTGGGACCCTGGCAACGCGTGTGTCAATATCACAGCGCGCGTGTCAGTAGCACGTCTGTTTATACTTTTATGGTCCACGCTGTGCACTATTAAACAAGGAACAGTTGATTTTACCTTAGCGTCCACCCAGGAGCGTGTGTTTCCTCAGCGCCTCCATTCCTCTCATCTGAAAACACTGGTTAACGGGGATGTCAACGCCACTCAACCTGCTTATGCTGCCTACGTTTTTTGGGGCATTTCCTGGTGGCCATCTTGAGAGTGCTTTCAACCTTGCAGTGACAGGCACACTTAAACTCCGCCTGTTCTGTTAAGTTTGGCTAACTTCATGTTTATTGGAGAATTATCGCAGTGACAGGCACACTTGTTCAACGCCTGCACTGTGTGCATCATTCTGTGAAACATCCAGTGACAGGCACACTTCTAAGAAAGTTCTTTATCGTTTACATATCTTTGCAGTGACAGGCACACTTGAAAAGCGCCTGCATTGTGTGGATCATTTTGAGAATCATCACAGTGACAGGCACACTTCTAAGAAAATTGGTAGTGGTCAGTGTTGTGCTTTACACTTACTTATACTGTCTAGCAGGTTTCATTTTTTTTATTATTTTTTTTTACTATCTTAAACAATGCAAAATGTCACAGCTCCTCCGTTCTTCTTGGTATCGCCTGGAGATCCTCCTATGAAATGGCAAAAATGGAAGAAGGTCTTTGAGCGTTATGCAAAAGTTTGTGGAACATCACTAAGTGCTGAACAAAGATCTTCACTTCTACTACATTGTTTAGGTTCTGAGGGCCAAGAAGTTTATGACCATCTTCCTGAGTTGAACGATGCTGAGGCTCAAGGGCTTTATGAATATGACATATGCATTAAAAAATTGGACAAGCATTTTCTCCCAAAAGTCAGCACAATTTTGGAAAGGTACCATTTCGCTAAGAGGCTGCAAGGTGAAGGAGAGTCAGTTGAGACTTATGTTACTTACCTTAGAAAACTGGCTTCATCTTGTAAATTTGCTAATCTTGTGGATGAAAGGATTAGAGATCAATTTATGGTAGGGTGTAATATTGAGAAAGTAAGGGAAGAGTAATGGATGCGAGATGAACCTTCTCTTGATGAGGTTTTACAGGTTGCAAAAAGAGTTGAACACTCATTGAAGTGTGTTGAAATAATTAAGAGAGATAAACAAGCTGTGGTACAGGTAATCAAGACTGATACTAAGAAACCTGTGGGCAAAGTTGAAGGAAGTGAAATGAGAAATAAGCCTACCATAAGAAGGTGTTACAGGTGTGATAAACTTGGACACTTGGCAAACGATAAAAATTGCCCTGCTCTGAAAAATGCATGTTCAAAGTGCAAAAGAAGGGACATCTTGCGATTGTGTGTAACACAAGAGTATTGTCATCCTCCTCTAAAGTTAAATGTATTGACACGGAGGATGTCGGGGAGGAAGATTTTGTTTGTGGACAGATTGTAGTCCAAGTTGAAAGTACAGAAGTTAAGTCTAAAACGTGTCCTGTGGATTCCATTGTTGTTGAGGGCGAATCTACCAAAGTTTTGTTTGATTCTGGTGCAAAAATTACAATAATTTCTGAATCCTTCTTTCAAATTAAACTGGCACACAAAGTTTCCCTGAAGAAGCCAGATATAAAACCTTTAGCTTATGGTGGTGAACCTATACCTTTGCGGGGTTACTTTTTAGGGCTTATTGAATATGAGAAACGTTATGCATCAGGAAAGATTTACGTATCCGAAAAGGGAGACAGCATAAGAAGCTAGTTCCACCAAGGGGATTTGGGTGTTATGCTTGATCCTAGTAGCAGTACTCCAATTTTATTAAAAAATAAGTCTAACACTGTTCATAATAGTAATATTTCTATTTTACTTGAAAGAAAATCAAATGTGGTTCATTCTTGCTCTCTTTCTAACAGTATCACTATTGATCTCATAAAAGAGAAATTTCCCAATGTTTTCATGGAAGGTCTAGGATGTCTTAAAAATTTTGAGCATCAGATACGTCTGCGTGCTGGTGCCCAGCCTTCATGCTGCAAAGTCAGGAATGTACCTTTTGCAATTAGAGATGAGATGCAGGGAGAATTAAAAAAACTCATGGAAGGAGGTATAATTGAAGAAGTAGAGGGTACAGAGTGGCTGGCTCCAGTCGTTGCTGCTCGCAAGTCTAATGGAAGTCTTCGGCTATGTGTTGACTTGAGGCAACTCAACAAAAATGTGATTGTGGATCATTATCCACTCCCTAATATTTCTGAGTTATTGGATTTGCTGGATGGTGCTAAGGTATTCAGCACTATCGATCTCACATCGGCTTATCATCAGATCCAATTAAAAGAGTCATCTAGAGACCTCACCGCCTTTGTGACAGCTTTTGGGACCTTCAGATTTGTTAGGATGCCGTTTGGCCTAGTGTCAGCGGCATCTGTTTTCCAACGGGTAATGGAGAAAGTCCTCAAGGGTTGCAAAGGAGTATGTGTATATCAGGATGATATATTGGTGTTTGCTAAGAATGAGGAAGAACATAGGCATCATCTGGACGTGGTGCTTGGAAAGTTAGATATGGCAAATTTGACAATCAAAGCTGAGAAGTGCCAGTTTGCCATATCTAGCATCAATTACTTAGGTCATACCATTTCTCCTGATGGTGTATTCCCTAAATCTGAGTTGGTAGACACTATTACTCATATGTGTTCTCCTGTTTCAGGAGAAGAGTTAATGAAATTCTTTGGCATGATAGAATATTACAAAAAATTCATTGAGAATTTTGCGGAGCTTAGTGCCAACATGAGAGCTTTTCTAAAGAAGGGTGTTGAATTTGTATGGGATGATGCTTGTGAGCAGGAATTTAAAGTTTTGAAAAGATAAACTTAATTGTGCTCCATGTCTCAAGAGTTTTGATCCTCTAAAAGTGTCAATTATTACTACAGATGCTAGCCTCAAAGGGTTAGGGGCTGTTCTTCAACAGCAGAGTGATGAAGGCATGGTAACTATTATGTTTGCGCCTCGTGCCTTAAAAGATCCTGAGTCTCGCTACTCTGTAATTGAACGTGAGGCTTTGGCCGTATTCTGGGCCATTAAGAAATTGAAGAAGTTTTTGTGGGGTAATAAATTCATTATCCGGACAGACCACAAACCTCTTTGTGAAATATTTTCTAAGAAAGGGATAGATTCGGTTTCTAGCAGGATTACCAAGTGGGTTGTAGGATTACAGGAATTTAATTTTGAAATAAAATACATACCGGGTGTAGAAAATAGGGTGGCTGACACCTTGTCCAGGTTGGTGGATATTGAGAGTGAGTGAAGTGTGTGTTGATGAATATGATGATGACACTCATGTATGCTTGATTGATGAGGAGATTGTTTCTGAGGTTGAGTGGCGTACTGAATTGTCCTCTGATTCAGTGCTAACTGAAATTGGATCTCAGATTAATAAAGGATGGCACTCCAAGAGACAAGCCTCGGAGGAAGCAAGAACATTTTGGGGTGTGAAAGATGAGTTAAGTATGTCTGGTGAACTTTTGTTTCGAGGGACTAGACTAATACCTCCCATTAATCTGCGCACTAAGCTTATTGAATTGTCTCATCTTTCACATTTAGGAATGTCCAAGACGAAAGAGAGACTGCGTGCTTCTTATTGGTGGCCCGGCATGGATTTGCAAGTAGAGAGACTTGTAAGAGATTGCGTGGAATGTTCCATGTGTGAAAAGTCCAAGACGGCGAGACTACAACCTATGGTAGTAAGAGAACTCCCGAGTGGTCCATGGAAAGAAATAGCATTGGATATATTGGGTCCGGTTCATCACAATGGGCAACAATTGTTTGTTATTGTTGCCATAGGCATGTTCTCGAGATGGCCTGAAGTGCATTTTACCAGTGGAATAGAGACAAAGAATGTCATTGATTTTTTTAGAGAACCTCATCGCTAGGGAAGGTTATCCCAACACTATTTTAACTGATAATGGGGTGCAGTTGGTTTCGCGAGAGATGGAAGCATTTTTAAAGAGGTGTGGTACTAAACACAAAAAATGCTCTCTATATCACCCAGAAACCAATGGTATGGTTGAGCGTTTTAACCGGGTTTTAAAGGAGGTGATTTCTTTGGCAAAAGGTTGTGTGCTTGATTGGAAAAAGGAGATCCTTAAAAAAGTCCATATGTACAGTTTGACTCCTCATAGTACCACAGGCAAATCTCCTTTTGTTTTGTTCAGGGGCAGAACTCCATGTACCTTAGTTGAACCATCCTGGGTGCGTGAGTTGGAGGGTATGTCTGGTAACGATGAGAGCACAGATTTATGGCGGAAGAGAGAAGTTGAAAAGGCGGTAGCCAGGAAGTCTCTCTTTGATTCAAGGAAAGCTGTTAATAGTACTAAGGTTGCGGTTGGAGATTTAGGGGTCAATTCCGATTCGGGCCGGAAATCTCTCCGACCGAGCCGGACCCGGAGAGATTTCCGACCGAATCGGACCCGTGCAGCCCGACCGAACGAGTACGATGCGTCCGTATGCTATCGTACTCGAGTCGGTCGGACTCCCATTGAAGTCAATGGGAGCCGGTCGTACAACGCGTACGCGGGCTCCCATTGCCTCAATGGGTGCGAGGCGAACAGGGGCGCCCCCTACAGCGTGTACGCGGCGAAGCGACTCGTGCCGTACATGCACAGGTAGGGGGGACCCATGGGTCCCCCCTGTGTGCTACTCGCGTGGCTACGCGTACAGGGGGGTCCGACACGGACCCCCAAGTACGGCTCCGACTGCTCTTTCGAGCCGGACGGCGCGTGTCGGTCGGACTGCTCGCGGCGCGCATCGTACTTACCCGGCCGGGGAACGTCTCCATTGCGCGGTGCGAGTCGTGTCCGAGCGAGTCGGTCGGTGAGGTCCGACCCGGGAACGAGTCGGTCGGAGTGGTTGAGACGCCCGGCCGAGATCGGAATCGGCCCCTTAGTAGTCATTAAACACCCTGGTTTGAGTTCAAAATTCTCAAAACCCATCAGGGTAATTAAATTATTTAAAAATGCAATCAAAACGCAGGAGCATCGTATATGGAATCTTGGGAGAGTTGTTCCTTACAGAGGTCATCAAAGCCCAGCAACTACTAGTTTTCATGTAAGAAGTGGAGATGCAAATGTTTCTGTAAGTAATCCTAGGCTATCTCATAGAATAAGAGTTAAACCTTCATATTTGAGAGATTTTGTTCAACAGATTTCACGTTGTTAATGTATCTATTCACCTGCATTTCATGCATGTTTCGATAATTTTATTTTGGGTTGTTCATGTACTTACCTGTTTTATATGTATTTTAACTGTATTTTATTTTGGTTTTTTTTTGATGGAGGGTAGATGTGTGGCATCTGCTTATTGTTGTCCTGATGCCATGGTTTCTTTAGAATGTATTTATGTCATATGTTGCACTCTTGCTGCCTAGCTACGTTGGTTTGGATTGTGTTCTTTTGAAAACAAGAAGAGGCTGTTGATGTTATGGCATGCTCTGCCTGGATGGGATCTTTCCTATAAGAATAAATCTTATATTCAACTCTGAATCGAGCTTCAAGTCATCCTTTCTTCAGGACCTTCAATCCTTCAGACATCCCCATAGTAGAAAAGAGTAAACTGTATGGTACATGTGATAGTGGCGCTAGGTCATTTTAATCACTAACACGGCGGACCATTAAGTAGGTTCTTGTCTTTAGGTTTAAAGAGCCTGTGCTGCTCCTCAAAACTCTCACGCTTTGTTATTGGGATTGGGTATTGTGAATTGAGATACTGTTTTTAAAATTCTATTTTTGCTGTGTACTTTTATGTTTTTTTTTATATGAACCGAATAAAGATAATAATAGAAAACAAATACTTGCAGAGTCCTAAACTCCTCTTTTATTACACATAGGTCACCCCTAAAGTAGGCCTTGGGTAGCCCTATGGGCATGGTGCTGTGTAAGTAAAAGATAGGACATGTGCTTTTATTGTGTAGTATGTCCTGGTAGCGACAAACAGCCTATTTTGTTTCTCACTGCTGTGAGGCCTACTCCTCGCATATGCTAGCATTGAGAATTCCCTTATATATACTTAAGTGGTAATTGAGTGAAACTATTTTAGGAAGTGGGCATTTCTCTGTGCTTACGATTCTTTGTGCTTTACAGCCTGGCTCCAATCTGCGTCTGAGCAGGGTGACAGCTACACTTGGTGCATACTTTCCAGACAGCCACAACACAGGAAGGGCTGTGTGCGACAGGGATTACATCTGCATTCATCTGCATGCTGATGGTCTTCCTGAGCTAGGAGAGGGAGAGGGAGAGCATTCACAATTACCACATTGTGACCTGTTTGGATATCCTGGCCTGCTGCGTTTTGACTGTGCCTAAATTGTGATCTCCAAGGGCTTAGTGGCTTGCCCCCTGTTTAAGAACTCTCAGAGCCATCAAATATTTCATGTTGGCACCACTGCCATGGGGCTCAGTCTTTCATGAGTCCAGCATTAGTGCATCTCAATTAGGAGTTTGTTCTACAGCTCAGTGTATTTCCCTGGCTTCAACTGGCCAGCGTGTGGTGAGTGATTGGTTCTGCGGCAGCCCAAGAGAATGCCAAACACTGACCAAGATTCTGCCCATTAGTGCATGTTGAGGAGCTCTATTTTTGACCCAGAATCAGTGTGTGTTTCTGCACTTCAAGTGTCTGTCAGCAGCAAGGGAAATCCTGGCTTAGGATACCCAGCATCGCCTAGCAACCGCTAGACCTCTGCCGAGCTGTGTGAGTAGTGATCGACAGAGGCTTTGCTCCGTACTGCCCCAGATCCTGAAGGGGAAGACCACCCCACACTGCAGCTCTGCTCTGCCTGGGTGTGTAGATTCTGCAGCCGTCCCAACCCAGAGGAGAACACGTAAGTGAGGGAGCAGACTGCTCAACCTTAATGTTGGTGTTCCCACGGCAAGGCCCCGCACTGCAGCTCTGAGCTGTCTGTTGTGTCTGGAGTTGTCGCATTTGCCGTCCTTGTCTCGAGGGACCATAACGGACAAACCTTTTGCTCTGCATTTGCCGCACTGCTTCCCTGGTCCAGAGGGGCCACTATTCACTTGTACTCGAGTGCACGTTGGCACACGAGGCAATTGACCACCAGCTCTAAAAAGGGGCTGGGCTTCACAGAGTTGGCAGCTGCTCCCACCCCAGCTACAGCAACAGCCCCTGTGTTTGGGCCTTACCTGGGGAACTGCATTTGTTGACTGGGACCTCGATGGTTTCCCCCTGCTCCACAGAATATGGAATTCACAGATTTACTGTACCTTACAAAGTAGATACACAGGTGTTCCTGCGATCTACAGTTCACATCTGCAATGATCCGAAAAGGGGCTCACTGCCTTACTGCATTGCTTCTAATAGACGCACAGGTGAGCTGTATCTATGAGTTCACTGCATTTATGGTGATATTTGGTGATTCATATGTTTTCTTGCTCTAACCTAACTGCTGCATTCCATTCCCTGATGTTATGATGTATGTCATTTTGGTTCTTGCATTGTCAGGATAATGAGTACTGACTCAGGATTTGCATGGTATGCACAGATTTTATAATTCATGTAAATTTGGTCTATGTTTTATGTACAATATACAATATATTTTTTATATAATCCTGTGTGGAGTCTCTTTTGTGGTGTACTCATTGTGTTTCTGTGTGAGTGTGTTGCACAAATGCTTTACACATTGTCTCTGATGATAAGCCTGTATGTTCTGCGCCACGCTACTTAGAGGGTGAGCACACGTTATCTTTGGTGTGTAACTGACTTGCCCTGACTAGAGTGTTGGATTCTGCTTTGCTTAGGTGCATACCCAAATCAACCAGAAACCCCATTTTTAACAATTGGTGACTATTATTTTTGCATTTTGACAAATTTTTAAACTGGTCAAACAGATAGCAAGTCCCTGAGTCCGCAACTCTAACATCTGATGTACTTCAAGTGTGTGGACCTCAACTAATGCATGTTGGGGAACAGCTTCATGAAGCTTATATAGTGTGGAGTCCTGTTCCCTGAATTCCCATAAAATGGATCTTGGGAATGGAAACCCACTACATCCTGGAATTGTGGAATAGGGACAATAGCCCAATATCCCTTACCACAAAACAAATACTGTGCATCGTACCTACAAACATAACGGAATACTGTGTTGGTTCATGGAGAAGGAAGGAGAGCCCTTCGGGCTGCTGTCCCACAACATCAAAGGCAAAGCGAGTGTGTTGCGCAAGTGCTTTACACATTGCCTCTGATGATAAGCCTGTCTGTTCTGTACCAAGCTGCCAGAGGGTGAGAAGAGGTTATCTTTGGTGTGTAACTGACTTGCCCTGACTAGAGTGGTTGGTTCTGCCTGGCTTAGGTGCATACCCTCATGAACCAGAAACCCCATTTCTAACAATTGGTGACTATTATTTTTGCATTTTGGCAATTTTCTAAACTGGTCAAACAGATAGCAAGTCCCTGAATGTGCAACTCTAACATCTGATGTTCTTCAAGTGTGTGGACCTCAACTAATGTACGTTGGGGAACAGCTTCATGAAACTTATATAGTGTGGAGTCCTGTTCCCTGAATTCCCATAAAATGGATCTTGGGAAGGGAAACCCACTACATCCTGGAATTTTGGAATAGGGACAATAGCCTAAATGTCCCTTGCCACAATACAAATATTGTGCATCAGACCTACAAACATAATGGAATACTGTGTTGGTTCATGGAGAAGGAAGGAGAGCCCTTCGGGCTGCTGTTCCACAACATCAAAGGCTAAGCGGGAAGTAATGAAAGTTCTTCAGGCTCTCAACTAACCGCTGATGCAGGGGCAAAGCTTCTATTGATGCAGCAGGTGCAGTGGCACAGGCGCCAAGAGGCCTGAGAGACGACACATTTCTGATTATTGCCACATTTCACAGTTCAAACAATGGTCATGGAGCCCATTTCCTTCCTTGCACTAGGGCCCATGGCACATTAGTTACGCCTCTGCACTGATGTCGCATGAATCCCCAAAACTATCAAATTCCTAACTACCTGACTGCCAAAAAATACAAACACCACATTTTGGACCTGGAAAAGGTTGCATTCACTCCACAAAATGATAGCCTTGCGCGAGGTTTGAGATCCCCAAAATCATATCAACCTAGAGGTGGGGTTATATTCCAGGAGTGTGGACCACTGAAGGGACAGAGTACAGAAAATACATGCAGTGAGGGAGGTCCATTATGCTGACTAGGCAGACACAAGGAAGCTTTGTACTCATGGACGAACAGCATTAAGACAAGAAGGGGAATATCCAAGGGTGCGTGTGCCTGTATTTCTTAGGACAAGGAAGTTGCTATATGTGTTGGGTAGTTCTCTTCCTGAATATGACAGGCATTGACTAGAATAGTCCATGGGTTTGACATGTTTTCCTTATCTGTGGTAAAACATTACTGTCTGCCCTTTAAAACTGCCTTTGACTTGCAGCAGGCATGGTGGTTAGATGTTCAATTTTCACAATAGGTATCTGGTAGCCCAGAGGGCTGAAGGCTTGTTCTCAGACTGACATTAATGAAACAGCCCAAATGAACTGTGATTTCTGAGATGCACTTTCAGGTCTTATTCTCTCGTATTATCGATGAACTTCAGTATACGTTCCTTTTGTTCTTCCGGTATCTTGCACCAGACAATGGACTGCCAAGGTACTTCAAGACTTCTAGATCATGTGCTTTACCAAAATATTTTTTCATGACTTCCTGAAAACTTTTAGTGCTCATAAGAGGCCTTGGGACAAATGCTTGAAGTCATTAATAACCACTGGCAGCTGAGTACTACATTTTCCTAGTTTTCATAACCAAAGGTATTGGGTATCATTTGCAGCTGAGATTCAACACAAAGGGCCTAATTCATCCATAAGACCGACAAATATCCATCTGCCTTATTTTGGATTTGTCCTGGTGAACTGCTGTCTGTAATGCTAGAGGATGGTCAGGCAGCTGAATCTCTGTTCTCCATCGTCAGTGACCCTGTCCACCATCGACAGACACCACTCGCTAACTTTGATATGTCCACCATTGTTAGAGTTGTCTGCTATCAGATTGGTACAAAGGGACCCTCATGACAGAGGATAGCAATGGCGGGTAAAGTTTATGACAGCAGATGCATCCCTTAATGCATCCGTCTGCATACACGTGATCAAAATCTATTCACAAACAACACCTGCAGCTCCTATTACAAAACAAACTCTTCTAACCACACAAAGCATTTACCACTCACAGCATGAACCACCAGCTGAAGACCTATGTCTTCTTTTTTTTTAATGTCTGGAAGAAAACAACACAGGTTCTATAAAAATGAGGTAACTGTCCTAGTGCATGAGATAATTTGGGTGGAGCCCCAGTTGCTTGGGACACAACCCATGACCACATCCATGAGTCAGGGAAGGGAAATGTGCACCAGAATATTGAATATCATGAATGCTATCTCCAATACCAGATGCTCACAGGACATCCCCAAGTGGTGGAACGGCGTGGGTGGTTGGTGAATATGTTCCCTCACTTCTATGGCACACAAAGACACCCTGACAACTTGTGGTGGATCTCCCAGGACCCTCCACCTCATGCCCTGGGAGGAGTTGTCCATAGTCCACACGGAAGGGATCGTGGGCAGAGTGCAGACTAATAAATCCAAACACTAGCTCTAGCACAATAACTAACTCATTCTCTCCACACTCTCACATCCCTAATTCCTAACACATATCTCTACACTAATGACAACTTATTCATACAAATAGGCTACTTGATGTGTCTCAGAACTCACCACATTAACTATGTATTCATGATGTAACATTTACTCACTCTGGTACAACATTCTCTTTAACACAACTCATATAGGAAACACGATCCAACAGTGTGAACTTACATTTGGACAACAAATGGCACACCATATATGTATAGCAAACATCTATCAAGCTACTCCTAACTAAGTAATCTCTTCCTGCTATTTCAGATACACATAGTACTATCTCTTTTGATCTGATAAAATGTAATATAGATAATTTGTGGTAGTATAAATTAGACCAGATTAATTTGTCTTACCAGGATTACAATATTTCAGTTCTGGTTTTGCAAATCAGATATCTCTGCATTATGAGATTTTATTTCTATTCTTTTTTATTATTGTACAAACAAACATAATTTTAATGATGTCTAAAAGCTAAGGAATGAAAAAATTGAGTTATAATGAAGGTCAGCCATTGTATCTAATAAGTAACACACTACTTTGACACACTTTAACCCACATACCATTCAGCCAGTTGCTCCTTGAATAATGTAAGGACAATTTTTTTTATAACAAACACACATCCATGGGCTCATCTGTGTAAAGTGGAAATAGAGTGATGCATAGAAAAGTATCTCAAAAGCAATGCCAAGTGACCTATGTCTGCTGAATGGAAAGGGTCAGCTGTCTCACTCAACTGTGACACAAAATACGTCTGCTAATATCTAGAGATTGTCTGGCGGTATGTATCAAAAATACTGTCATAGTATGTAAGAAATAATGGCAAGTGTTACACCTCTACTCTGTGTGTACCTTAAAGACTCATATCTTCAAAAGGGGGTTGGTGGAATGACAGGGAAACAGCTAACCTAGATGTATTTGAATCACACATGCACTTTGCCTACCAGAAATGTTTTTCTACTTTAAATATTATTAATATGGCACTGTTATTTGTCCTACAAATCAAAAGGAATCATTGAGAATGAAGAATGGACTTTACCTTCAATGTTGAAATCATTTTGTGCTGTATTTCCTCACTAACCACCATAAGAAATCTAGGATTGTTTAATATTACAAATATGAAATCCAAGTCCTTGAGGAATTCTACTTCACTCAGTGTTTCTAAGGCATAGTATGATGTATGTTTGGATAGGGAAGCTAAAGAAACAGGTTTCACAGCTAATGCACGCTAGCCCAGTCCTGACCTGTGTAACTACGAATAACCTTACTTCGCTCTGTATCAATGTTTCTCAGCATTTTGTTGTTTACTATGAATGAAAAATTATTGACCTTCAAGTTGTGTCAAAAACATAAACACGTAAACCAGTAACAACTACCATTGTTTAGAATTGTTAATTGGTTTTACAAGGTTAAGCAACAAGAGCTCAGTCATCAACCTCAAATGAGCTGGCGTTCTTCCTGTGGAAAGAAGATCACAAGCTTTTGGTGGAAGCAGCAGTTCTGCCGATGAGAATGATCTTCAATTCCAGCTTTCCCATAGGTATGTGTGGCCAGTGCCCTATGCCTCTCCATCAGGACACAAGAGCTGATACACTAAGCAGAGTCCTAACCCCATTATGCACATCAGTGGCCCACAAGCCTCTTGTGGCCCCAAAAGCTCTGACCACCCCTGTCCTAGCTCCTGTGACAATCACAGTCCTGTCATATCTGCTGTGCAGAAGTGACTCAGTGTACCTGTAGCCATCAACTCAAGGGAATAAAGCAGTTTGGAAATGGCTGGGGCTGGACCTACTGTGGGTAAAGAGCCTCAAGGTGTCGTCACAAATGTCAGCACCATAATAGGGTGCAGCTGTGTGGCAGGAGGATGTTATTAGCCAAATTACTGAACTTTTAAAGGCACAGAACAATTTCATGAAGGCTGAGAATGAGATCCAGAGGGCCCAAAATGATCTCCTTGAGCATGACCTGAGTGTCCGCACTTTACATTCTGGAGTGGTGCAGGATGGCTTCAGAGCAGTGTCTGCAGAAGTGTCTCATTTAGCTGTTGATTGCATGGTCAAGCACAATCTGTAGCCAGCTTAGTCCCAGAAACATGCACATCTGGCAGCTTCATGGAAAGTGGGACACTATCGCACCCCCCCTCTCCCCCAAACTCAGGCTGCTTCAGTGGCCCTATGGAGAGGTCACCCAAGAAGCCACCACTAAGAGACACAAAAAGTGATGCCCTAATGTGAGCATCTGTATTGACATCCACTTTACGCCCACATAATTCTAATCCATTCATGGACTGTTGTCTTGTATTTGCTCAGCTTTACTTGCATTTTTGAACTAATTTACACTATAATAAAATAATTAATAAAAAATAATGTGAGGTATGACCTTCTCATAAAATGTATTGCATTTTACTTTGATGCATTAAAAAAAACATACAAACTTCTCTATGTACTTTGCATATTTGCCAGCCATTTTTTTTAAAGTACACATTTTACATATTTCGTCATAACACACATTTTTAATTACTGTCTCAGTATGCACATTTACATCTATGGTGGTTTGGAGTCCAATATAAAAGTGATATACATCCAAAAATACTGCGAGGGAGAAGGTTACATCAACAATTTGTCAAACACTTGACTACATGGATAACATGCAGAGAAAATACAACATTAGGAAGAACAGCATCAAATAAAAAGGCATAATGACAAAGAACATATGACTTTTACAATTCAAACTGTATAATGGTTCCACTTAATGTGAAAATATAAAGACAGTGTAATAGTTTGTTAGCAACTGCTTCTCCAAATACATTAGCAACACCAGTGATTGTCTTCATGCACACATAGGGTTGACCTCATGTTTTATACAACCATTATATTCAGAAGCAGTCATACATTACACCAAATTACAGCAGATATGCTAGAGATGACATTATCGAATCCAAGTCCTACACTTTGACACACATACAACATGTGTCAGGTACCTTAGATGAGACTCATTTACATTGGCATCACTCCATGACTGAAATGAAGTGTAACCCTATGTACTTCATAAGCATTCACAAGTCATCTTTCACTGCACATCTCTTGATAGCCAGTATATGTGAAACACTCTAAATTATCCACCTCCAGCAGATGATAGCATGACATGACGTAGGAAGATTAAGCAAAAATATTAATATGTTTGTGAATAACATTATATTTATATTTCTAATTGTTAACCATTTTTAGGGAATCAAACATCAACAACTGTAAAACATAGATTCTTGTCTAGCATGCTCATCATTATATGTAAGATATTGGCAATATATTATTGTACTTTCAAAACACATTTAATAAGCAAACACACTTTTAATATTATGAAAAATGAAAAAATATGACCTGTAATAAGTGGATTAGTAGCTTGAATTATAAAAGAGGATATACCCATAAAGAATACAAAAAAAAGCATTTTCATTAAAGTCACTTTACATCAGGCTAAGATGCTTTCAATGATGTAATGCCTGAGGCCAGTACCTTCATCCTCATCACTTCATAATCGCTGTTATAAATGGGGGATCTCTAGTTGGCAGAGGTATGCACCTTGTCCAAGTAGGGACCCTTCCTTCTAGTCAGGATAAGGGGATTACACTTCTAAAATAACCCCTGCTCACCCCCATGGTAGCTTGGCATGAGCAGTCAGGCTTATCTCAGAGGCAATATGTAAAGCATTTGCACATAACACAGTAATACAGTGAAAATACTACAAAAGGACTCCACACCAGTTTTAGAAAATAGCCAACAGTGATCTGTGTAAAACACGATCAAAATGACAAAAATCCAACATACAGTTAACAATAAAGCAAAAATAGACTTTAAATACAGTTCATTGAAGTTGAGAGCTCCATCTGGGGCATTCACGGCATCGTGAACAAACAAATCCAACGGTTCATGCCTGCCGCAGCGTTGCGGACCAGCTATGGTGTTGGAAAGACACGCAAACAGTACCTTTACAAATGTAGGGCATTGGGGACCTCGTGGTGAGCTCAATAGAGCCAGCGTTGGCAGGCGTCAGTTCCGGAGGCTGGTGCAGGAGTCATTGGGCCCTGAAGTCACACACGTTGCAGGTCGAACTCCATGAGGTTGAAGTCAGTAGCGCCGGTCTTGACAGGCATCGAGGCTGCGGTGTGAAATGGAGCAGTGTGGTGTGCAGTGTCCTCAGGCCGCGGTGCAGGCAGCGGCTTGGTGATGGTCGTCCAACAAGGTCAGTGAGACCAGGGCTGCAGTAGGAAATGGGGTGTGCTCGTCGCAGTGCTGGCAGGTCACAGTGCAAGCAGCAGCGTCGCTGTTGCTGGAGCGCTGTCGCCGGTAGACCCAAGGCTGCGGTGCAAGATGGGACAATGCATTGTGCAGGGCCCACAGGTCGCAATGCAAGCAGCAGTTTTGGTTGACCATCTGGAGTCGATGGTGCTGGCATCGGCGGGCCAAGATTGCAGTGTGAGATGGGTCGGTGCATTGTGTAACTTACGAGCGATAACCCCAAACCACAGTGCAGGCAGCGGCGTCCATGTCAGCTTGCAGCAGGGTCATCGGTGAGACTAGGGTGGTGGATAGAAAAGAGGTGTTGCGGACTGTGGTGTCAAAAGGCCACAGTGCAACAGCTCGTGGTGGCGTCGGACAGTGTCATCTGTGGGACCAGGGTTGCAGTGTGAAGTGCGGCAGTGCCCTCTGCCGGGCCTTCAGATCAAGGAGCTGGCAGCAGTGTAGATGACGGATTTGGGTTGTTTTCCCTCTGTGGCAGCTGAAAGGCACAGTTCCAGATGCAGGTACCCAGAGGAACTTGAAGTCTTTGCTGTTCCTGAGACTTCTTGAACAGGGTGCAAGCTCTACCTCAAGTCCTTGGAGACACTCAGGAAAATAAGTTGTAGAAAGTCCAGTCCTTTCACTGCTCAACACAGAAGCAGGCACTGCAGGCCAACACAGCACAGCACAAAGCAAAGTGGTAGTTCCTACTCACAGCTTCTCCAGCTCTTCTTCTTGGTAGGCTCATTCGTCCAAACAAGTTCTAAAGTTCAGGGGTCAGGGCCTCAATATTTATACTGCTTTTTCCTTTAACGTATTAGGCAGAAAGTCTCTGAGTTCAGTGTAAACCAGTTCTGTCCTCCCTGGTCCAGCTTCACTACAGGAGGTGGAGACAGCATTGTGCAGAACAGACACAGTCTATTCAGGTGCTGGTGAAAACCCTTCCCACTACTCTAAATGCAGAAAGATCTATTCAGACTGGCTATGAGTCACCCAGTAAAGGCAGGACACACCTCAACCCCCCCTTGTGACTTTCTAGTGTGAATGCACATCCCCAGCTCTTGTCACTCCAAAACCAGACACTGAATACACAAACAGGCAGAGGCACACAGGATGGTTAAGTAAGAAAATGCCCACTTTCTAAAAAGTGGAATTTTCAAGCACACAATTTAAAAACCACCTTTACTCAAAGGTGTGTTATTAAATTCTGAGTTCAGAGAGCCTAAACTCCATCTCTATATCTTGTCCCAATTGAAAGTTACACATGTAAAATGTTACAGTGCAGCTCCAATAATAGCCTATGGGACAGACAGCCTTTCAACAGTGAAAAATGAAATACACTGTATATCACTATCAGGACATGCAAAACACACCAGTACATGTCTTACCTTCACATAATCTGCACCCCGCCCATGGGGGTACCTTGGGCCTACCTGAGGGGTGCCTTACATGTTAGAAAGGGGAAGAATAGGGCCTGGCATGTGGGTGCACTAGCCCGGTCAACATGGCAGTAAAAACTGCACGCAGACACTGCAGTGGCAGGTCTAAGACACCTACTTGTGTGGGTGGCACAACCAGTGCTGCAAGCCCACTGGTAGCATTAGATTTAAAGGCCATGGGCGCATACAGTGCACTGTACTAGGGACTTACTAGTAAATCCAATATCCTAATCTTGGAAAACCAATCATAACACAATTTACAGTAGGAGCACTTACACTTTAGCACTGAATAGCAGTGAAAAAGTGCACAGAGACACTAAACCAGCAAAAACGAAGTCCAGTATACCATCATAAACAGGAGGTCAGAAGGCGAAAAGACAGGGGAAACACTCCAAAAGATGCCAGGTCTAATATATGTCCCCTCCAGCTGAAAGTAGGGAGAACTACCCACCCACCTAGGAATTCTCTTCACTAAGGCGGAAGAACCTGGACAGACCATCAGCATTGGTGTGTTCCGTGCCAGGGCAGTGTTCCATTGTAAAGTTCATTCTCTGTAGGGAGATGGACCACCTCAACAGTTTTGGGCTCTCACACCTCATCTGCATTAACCATCTGAGGGGCATGTGGTCTGTCTGAACTCAGAAGTGAGTCCCAAACAGGCACGATCTTAGCTTCTTCAGCACCCAGCCCACAGCAAAAGCCTCTCGCTCTATGGCACTCCACCTCTATTCCGTGAGGAGACTCCTGCTAAAGAAGACTACAGGCTGGTCTAGGCCCTCTTCATTCAGTTGTGAGAGCACCACTCCCACACCAGGCTCTGAAGCATCTGTCTGCACAACAAATTCTTTGGAGAAGTTGGGTGCCTTGAGCATGGGCGCCATGCACATGGCTGCCTTCAGGGCATCAAAAGCTGTCTGGCAGGCATCAGTCCAGATCACTGTCCTTGGATGCTTCCTGGAAGTCAGCTCAGTCAAGGGGGAAACAATGGTGCCATAGCCCTTGACAAACCTCCTATAGTAACTAATGAGACCTAAAAAGGCTCTCAACTCTGTCTGGGTCTTGGGGGGTTCCCACACCAGAATGGTGTCAATCTTAGGTTGTAGGGATGCCGCCTAGCCTCTTCCTACATGGTGCCCTAAGTACAGCAGAGAACCCTGCCCGATCTGGCACTTACCGGC
This sequence comes from Calotriton arnoldi, assembly GCA_963921515.1. Lineage (NCBI taxonomy): Eukaryota > Metazoa > Chordata > Amphibia > Caudata > Salamandridae > Calotriton > Calotriton arnoldi. The sequence goes on along the minus strand of CAWUFW010009097.1, from coordinate 66,606 downwards.
CTTGACCGTGAGGCTAGAACTGGTAGTGCCTCTCTGGTGTTGAGAATGCAGACCTATCCATGGCCCCATCAGTCAAGGCAATCTGCTAGTACTCATACGTTAAACGTACTGAGGAACTTGGTAACTCCCAACCAATCTATGAGCTCATCAGCTCTGGTGAGGGGGTGCACGTCAGTCCTGGTGACGGCATTGAGCCCACGGTAGTCCAAGCAGAACCAAACCTCAGGAGTGGCACTGGGTGCAGCAGCCTTTAGGACCAAGACCACTGGGCTGGCCCATGTGCTGCTGGAGGGCTCTATCACCCCTAACACCAACATTTTAGAAATCTCTTCTTTGATGCTGGCTCTGAACTTGTCAGTCTGTAAAATTTGTGCTTCACAATAGGACTGTCCTCAGTGTCCATATCATGGGCACGCCAGTGGGTGACACCTGGGGTCACGAAGAACAGTGTGGCAAACTGCCCCAACAGATGACGACAGTTACTCTGCTGTTTTGGGGTCAGTGTAGGGAAGAGGTTCACACCTTCCACTGACCCATCGTGCTCCTTGGCAGACAGGAGGATAGGGAGAGGTTCACTCTCCTCTTCCACCCCATTAACTGTCGCCAAGAGCATGCTTTCTTCAGACCTCTCAAAGTGAGGTTTGAGGTGGTTCAAATGTAGGACCCTCAAAGGGTTCCTGGGAATCTGCAAGTTCACCAGGTAGGTGACATCGCTCTTGCGCTCCACCACCTCAAAAGGCCCCATCTACTTGTCCTGAAGAGCACAAGTCTCTAGTGGGGCCATTACCCAAACTTTCAGTCTAGGCTGAAACTCTACCAGAGTGGAATTCCGGTCATACCAACATTTCATCTCTTCTTGGCTGGCTTCTAGGTTCGCCTGAGCGAGTGTCCTGAAGCACGCAGTCTGCTTTATAAAGGCCAGCATGTAACAAAATACATCCTGGGGAGATTTTCAAGGAGCTGTCTCCTAGCTTTCTTTCACCAGGCTGAGAGGTCCTCTCACAGGTTGCTCATACAGTAACTCAAAGGGACTGAACCCTAATGACTTCTGCGGTACCGCCCTGTAAGCAAAGAGAAGGCATGGTAAGACAACATCCCACTTACACCTCATGGTTTTGTTCCCTTCAGGGATAGGTTGAATCTCTCCACCAACCCATTACCTTGGGGTTGGTAAGGCTTGGTGAACCACATACTTCCTACAGGGATGTTATATACTTGGATATGAAATTGGTACCCCGGTCAGATACCATCTCTCTGTGGAACCCCACGCGGGAAAAGATCCCCATTAACGCTCGGCCCACCACGGGCTCCGTTGTTGTCCTGAAAGGGATAGCTTGCGGGCACCGGGTGGCATGGTCCACCACCACCAGGATGTACCTTTTGCCCAGGGCTGTCTTGAGGTCCAGCGACCCCACAATCTCCATCTCCACCCTCTTGAAAGAGGTGCCTACAACCGTTAAATGTTGGAGAGGAGCCTTACACTTCCTCCCACTCTTACCACTTGCCTGGCAAGTTTGGCAAGACCTACAATGTGCATCAGACTGCGTTCGCATTCACAGGCAAAAGAAGTGGGTGACAATCCTGTCAAAGTTTTTGTCCTGCCTCAAAAATCCTGCCAAAGGCATGTCATGGGCCAAATACAGTAGGAAGGTCCTGAAGCACTGAGGTACCACCAGCACACAGGCTGACACAGGCTCAACAACCTTAGTCTCGCTATATAGGGGACCATTCTCCCAGTAGATCCAGTGTAATCCAGACTGATCACCAGCTGCCTGGTTTGCAGCCTGCTGCCACAAACCCTCCAGAGTACAGCATTCTCTCTGGTCCCTCCAGAACTCTTCCCTGGTGGGACCCCCTTCTTGCTGCCAATAGGTCAGCTCAGATAAGTCACCCAGTTCAGCCACTTGTTCCCCTGTAGGCTTGCTTTGTTTCCTCCTGCTAATAATTGCAACTCGAGTTCAATAAGTGTTTGAAATGCCAATTCATATATTTCTTGTGTCTCCCTTTGGGCATGCCTAAGTAATACCAAAAAAGTAGATCTATTTCCACGAATTCCTTGGGGCAATTAGAGTGGTCATGTTCTGAGGTTGCAGACACCATCCAGTACCCTGTAATATTAGGGGTCCAGAAGGCACACTGTGAGTTAGCTAGGAATTGGGCCAACATACTGTGATGATATGAGTGGACTCAGTCCCCATATTCTGACACTTATATTGTCCAGATACACAGTCCTATTTAATTAGTAGGAACCGTAAGACAATCCCAAAGATGTTGAACCTTTGCCTATAAACCCTGCCTTTCCTGCACCTCAAATAATTATTTTTCAAAACGAGAGGCAAGCCTACAAAGACATTCACCTACATAGAGAATGTAGCAAATGTTGCATGGTGTGGAAGTTCCTTTCGTATGTGGGCATGTCTGGCTGTGACTTGTTATTGAAATGTGTTTTACCTGGGCGTGGATGGTGGAGTTGAGAACAATTACTTTACCAATACAAGGTAAGTTGCAAGTGTTCTAAATATTATTAGATACATTTCAGCATCAGCTTCTGGGGAAAATTCTTTTTTTTTTTTTAAGTATTTATACTCATTCAAACATTAAACAGCATATTATTTTATTTAACAATAAATAAATGCAATCAAAGCAGTATAAAATCATTCAGGGAATTTACACAAAAAAAAAGCTAGATATTGGACAATATAACATTTTAAAAATATTACTTTAAACTGAATTTATAAAAACATTTGACTAATTATGATATTAATCAAAGAAATAAATGTGGCCTTATTTGCCTTTTTATTTCTATAGTTATTTTATATCTACATTGAAGTGAATGGAAGGGTGTTGCAGTACCAGAGTTTCGCAGTGTGTGGTGCTGGCTTTATTTAAAGGATGAGCTGCAATGCATGTACCAATGTTTTGGGTCCTTTTTGTCCTTAGCAAATTTCAAAGTGCAGTTTGTAAATAGGATTGAGCTTACAGCTTTGTGGGTGGGTGGGTCTTTAACCATTCTATACTACCCCCTTAACCCCTCCCATTTTGTAGTAAGTATTCCCCATTTTCCAGCCATACCCTGTGTCCCTCACACATATAATACTTAAACTTTTATGTTAGACCTGGCACTGTTGGCGTGGGTCTCCCTTCCATTTTTTGCTGTTGCCTCATGTGTTTTTGCTGGTTATAGATGCTTTGGGCACTGTGCCACTGCTATTCAGTGCCACAGTGCAAGTGCTCCCTATGGTAAATTGGTGTATGGATTAGTGATTCCATGATTGGTTGGTATGGTTTACTTGTCAGACCCTAGTACAGTGCACTGAGTGTGCCCAGGGCTTGTAAACCAAATGCTGCTGGTGGGCTTGCAGCACCGGTTGTGCCATCCACAGAAGCAGCCTGCAAAAGTGTGTCTCAGGTCTGCCATTGCAGAGCCTGTGTGCAGTCTGGTACTGCCATGTTGACTGGGCAAGTACACCCACTTGCCAGTCCCTAAACCTTCCCTTTTCTGCATGTTAGTCACCCCTATGGTAGGCCCAAGGGCAGGGTGCATTGTAGGTAAAAGGTAGGACATGCCCTGATGTGTGTGGCATGTCCTGATAGTGAATTACAGCCATTTTCGTTTTTCACTATTGCAAGGCGCCCTGTTCCCCATAGGCCAGAATGGGCAGTTTGATTATTACATCTTATAATCCTAACTGACCCAGGGAACTAGGTAGACATTCGAGTTTAGTATGCCTGAACTCAGAATGATAAAATACATCTTTTAGTGAAGTTGGTTTTAACATTCGGTGTTTGAAAATACCACTTTTTGAAAGTAGGTATTTTCTTGCCTAACTATCCAAGCCTGCCTCTGCTAGATTGTGTATTCCTTGTCTGGAGTTTGAGTGACAGGGGCTGAGGGATTCCAGGAGACAGGGTGAGTCAGCACAGGGCTGAATAGAGAGATCTGCATGTAGATGGGAGGGAGGAGTTGCACCTGGGACCTGAATAGGGCTGTGCCTTCCCTCCACAATGCTGGCTCCACCTCCTGTGGTGCGTCTGATGTCCCTGGCCTACACTGTGAAAGGAAAGAAGGAGTCTTGTCAACAAAGTGCTCCAGGACTGACCAGAACTGGTTTGTACTAGGCAAAGGCCTCTCTGCCTTCAGAGAACAAAGGGAAAATGAGTATAAAAGAGGGGACCCAAACCCCAGACTTTTAGATCACTTTTGGGAAACAAGAAGAACCTTTGCTGAGGAGGGGAACCAGAGAAACTGAGGAGGAGACTATCCCTAAGCTGAGTGCTGTTTGGGGGATTGGCCTGTAGTGGTTGCCTGACTGCCAAAGAAAGGAGAAAGGAACTTTGTGTGTACTTTCATCAACTTGTCAAGGATCTCCAAGGGCTTGAGATAGAGCTTGCCTCCTGCTGAAGTCTCAGGGACAACAGACTTCACCCACCAGCTCCCCAAGAGTTCTTTTGAAGTGCCTGCTGTTGTGTTGGGCCTTCTGAGGGACTGCGTGTCGCAAGGAGCTGGAAGCGCGACTCACGAAGAAGAAGCGTGACGCCGCCGCAGCAGTCGTCGTCGCATCACCGGAGAAGAGAGTCGCCGTCGCAGCAGACGCCGTCGCATCACCGGAGAAGCGTGCCGCCGCTGTCGCCCTCGCATCACCCGAAGCGCCTCGCATCCCCGGAGAAGAGTGTCGCCGTCGCAGCAGACCCCGTCGCATCACCAGAGAAGAGTGTCGCCGCCGCAGCCGCTGTTGTCGCATCGCCAAGAAAGCGTGCCGCCGCTGTCGCATCGCATTACCGAGGCGCCCCGCATCCCTGGAGAAGAGTGTCGCCATCGCAGCAGATGCCGTCGCATCACCAGAGAAGCGTGTCGCAGGGCCTGTCGCGGCTCAGAAGAATCGTTGAGTCGCCGCACGGCCGTCGGGCGTGCACGCATCGTGTTGCATCAAGAAGAAGACACCATTTTTGTTTCATTGCACCGGATCTTCATCGCATCACGGCGCTGCTGTTCACATCGCCACGGAAGCGAAGTAAGAAATTGACGCATCACCTCCCCACGCGGAGAAGAACCGACACATCCCCTACGCAGCAGTAGGGACCCAACGCATCACCGTTCTTGCTTGTAAGGAACCGACGCATCACCTTCCCTGCAACACTTTAGTTGTATAGCATTTCGCATCCAAAGGTACATTGAACTCAAAGTGTCGCATTGACCATCTAAAAGAGAACTAAGCTAATTCAACCATTTTTAAGTACAGTATTGTGGATTTTTGTCGTTTATGGTCTTGTGTTAAGTCTATATAAAAATACTTATTTTTATACTACAACTTGTGTGGTGTCCATCTGTAGTGTTGTCACTGGGTTACTGTATGTGTTCACAAATGCTTCACACACTGCCTCTGAGATAAGCCTGTCTGCTCGTGCCAAGCTACCAAGGGGGTGAGCAGGGGTTATTTTAGTAGTGTATCCCCCTTACCCTGACTAGACGCAAGTGTCCCTATTTGGTCAAAGGTACCTACCTCTGCCAACTAGAGACCCCCAAGGATATTGTTAGAACTTCAGATTCTAAAATGTTTGATGGCTAAAAGGTATTGATTCTTGCATTTTTCATGAACTCAGACAAGCTCAATTGTTTTCTATTTTTCTTGTGATTTCCAAGATTGGTTTATGTTAGACCTGGCATCTTTTGGCGTGGTTTCTCCTGACCTTTTGCTTTCTGACCTCCAGAGTGCTGAACTTTGTTTTTGCTGGCTTTAGGACTCTGTGCCCCTTTTCACTGCTGACCAGTGCTAAAGTGTATGTGCTCTGTGTCTAAAATATAATGGCATTTGGTTTCTCCATGATTGGCCTATTTGATTTACTGATAAGTCCCTAGTACAGTGCACCATATGTGCCCCAGGCCTGTAAATTAAATGTTACTAGTGGGACTGCAGCACTGATTTTGCCACACCCATGAGTAGCCCTTTAAAACATTTCTCAGGCCTGCCACTCTAGCACCCGTGTGTGCAGTTTTAAACCACCATTGTGATCTGGTGAGTTCCCCTACCTCTGTTTTTCATGTGATTTTTTTCTTTTCAGTTACCCCTGAGGAAGGTCAGTTTACCCGAAATGCATTGGACTTTTATTATCCATGGTGAATTATGAGAAACTTGAATAACTATGTGTTTTAAAAAAAAAGCTTGGACAGGCATCTCTGTGAACCTGTCTGTTGAAATTTGGAAGGATGAAACTGTTTGTATTGACAAGGACTATTTATTGATAAAAATTAATTAAAAAGGAAGAAATCATTGGAACTTCTTGACTATATCAGTGAACTTTTTGCTGGTGGTGCATCTTAGTTCTGGGGGACCTGACGAGGCTCCTATTTTTGTTGTTGAAATTTCACAAGCATGTACGGCGTACTCTCCAGGCTTGCATGTCTAAATATGGCCTTAGAGCATCAACATTTTTTTTTTTTAGATTTTCGATGTTTGGTGTACATTCTACCAATTATGATGTACAATTATACCACTTTCCGACCACAGGATAGTTTGCACCCTTTTGCACTTTATTAAAACTATCATCAAGATTAACTGTTGTCAAGATTAGAATTGATACAGAGTACTTAACACTGGAGGCTCATCTGTTGACCATGTTTCGATCGATTGAGAACATGAGCAGACCTCATTATTGTTTTTATTCTACTTCTGTTTATTTTAATTTATTAGGACATGTGTATACATTTAAGGAAGTGTCAATGTTTCAATAATTACATGTAGTTATATATATTTAGTTTTTTTTAAATGCATCGATGTATCATCCATGTTATACTAACTTTTGTGCTACTGCAACAATGCTTTGTCATGTGTAAGCCTTGCCTTTTCTCTTTCTTTTTCAGCAAAAAGGTGTTTTGCTCATTTGAACTTGATTCACGTTATTGATGGAGCAAGGACTCATAAATGAGACTTGCTCGTACGCAATCTCCTCATAGTATTAATTTATTAAACTTGTATTGTCTATACTAACCTTTGCATACACTACACGAACAGTGAGGATGCTTGCCTATGTGTTTTACTAATGAATAACGCTTGTCCGTAATCCAAAATGGCCGCTAAAGCGCGGGAAACTATCTGCGCATGTCCCAACAATATCACGTGTTGTGACGTCTCTCTTTGCTTGGTGGGAAACTTCTGCTTCTGCGCAGTGTGCATTAAAATGGCTGCTTGATGTTTTCACATGCTTCAGCTTGCTCTCATGTCATTATTAAATTGTCATTTTCTTAACGCTACTAATGCGGGATAGCATTATAATTAAATGGGAATAGAGTAGAAAGAGTGGACATACAGTGAAACATTTTATTCTGTGATTTAATGTTTGCTTCTTTGACTTTTATTAGTTCGTAAACTTGGGCCTGGGTTGGTGATCTGAAACTCGAGAGACAGATGAGTCTGCGCATGTGTCCTGTTTGGCTGGCAAAGCAACACGAATGAAGTCAACCTGGACGTCGTCCAAGGCCGTGACCCGCTAGCCGAAGCTGCTGTACTCTTACCTTTCCTGTTAAATTTTGAAACTTTGTATATGAAGAATGTATAACATTTGTCGTGAGACGGGTGGGAAATAAAGCAAATGTATTAAATTGAATGGGAGGTAGTTTAAAGACAATGGGCTTCACAATTTAGGCCAAATCGATATGGTGTGAGAATCCACCCCCTGTCCCTGTCCAATCAGAAATAGTGGTCCCATACTTTGGCAACATTAAGGGGAGGTACATGGGTGTAGAAGGGTATAATAGATATAGAATTAGCTAATTAGTTTAGTCGGAAGTCTTGAAGTCTGAGGAAGGAGATGCTGCAAGAAGAATAGGCGTCCATCTTGACAGGCAGAAGAGCTCCAGACCACTAAGCTGATCGATTGCAGACTGAATCCCTATCCAGAAGTGGTCCTGAGGAGGGGGCGGCGGAGTCCATTAGAAGGGAGACACGGGAGAATCGAGGAGAAGTCGAGTATCAGAGAGGGGAACGAAGCAGGCGTCGTTGTAGAGAGGTCACCGGTCCTGCCCTGAACCTGGAGGAGGTCTTTGCTCTTCATCCTTCTTTGGTCCTATTCTTTCCAACTCCTTGGCCAAGGGGTTTGGTTCTCCCACTAGGTAAATATAATGCAACCTTTAGTTGCGCTGCTATCTCTATCCTCTCCTTTCCTTAAGGACCGTCATTGATTAGCAATAATTATTCTATGCTTTCTCGGTGGTGTGCGATTAAGTACCATGTGGCTCTGTATTTTACTCTGCTAAATTTTAGATAAACATTTTAAAACTTCCTGACTCAGTGATTATTTTCAGGATTATGTACTGTAATGAATTTCACTCATTTTAAACTTCCCAATTAGCAAAGGATCCATTGGTAAGTCATTACTCTTCAATCAGAAGGTAATTGGTAGCAGGGAATTTTGATAAAGAGTACAACTGACACCCCAGCGTAAGTATTAGCGTAGTATGAATGTATGGGCCCAAGTGAGTGTTTTGTGTATGAATGCTGTTTGCTAATATCGCGCTGGATCAGTTTTCTGGTAATCAGAGGATGGTTACTCTTTGTTAATTGGGTAATGAGAATTTTATGAACTAACATCCGTGTATTCAAAGTTTTGTTTTATGTTGTCCAGAATACCCCGGGGTAAAAAGAATAGCGGATGGAAAGTGGAAGCCATACTGCAGTGAGGTTATCTGTCAGGCAGAAATAGTACTGAAAAGTTAAGCAAGGCTATCAGTACTTGTTAGGGACTCTATGCGTGTAAGTAATAGCAAAGGAATACGCTGGTGAAAATTTGATGTTATATCACCTAGAAAGGGTAACATTGAAGAAGTAACAGGTATTTCGGAAGCTTGTTGAAGAGTAAACGGAAGGGTTTTACTCGTAGTGTATGTTTTAGTAAACGGAAAGGTTTTACTAAGTGTGAGAGAAACTATCTTTTCGAATTTAGAGAAACTGGCACGATAGTGAATGTTTTATGTTGTTACTGAATTTTAACTAAAGTTATAGAAAAAATAAAGTTTTGCGTAAGATTTTTGTAAAGGGAGGGTCAGTTGCCAGAGAGGGAGCTGATGTCACAAAACGCCGTGCTGGGATTGGTTGAATCAGTGGGTGAGGAGAGACTCTTGTAAAGGAGGGGTCAGTAGTCAGGAGCAGTACTGACGTCACAGGTGCCGCGCTGGGATTGGTTAAATCAGTGAGGGACAGAAAAGAGCACACTGTAAAGGAGGGGTTGACAGACAAACGTCACCAAAAGGCCGCGCAAGGATTGGTTCAGACATAAAAATTACCAGACATTTGATTGGTTGATAAAATAGAAGCTAAAATCTTAGTGGATAAAAGATTGCATGTTAAAACGCGATCCAACTTTAACAGGAACTCGTCCGGATAGAAGATATTTGGGCTTTGCAGAATATAATTTTTTCCATCGATATTTACCCAAAATGTACGGAGAAAAGAGAAAGATGTCATTTTTACAAAAGATTAAGAATTATTTTAAAAAGGACAAACCAATCAAAACTAGAGAAGGAATTATCATTCCACCAGCTAAAACGCCCGCATCATTCATGATGATGGAGAGAGGTTATCATACTTGTGTATGGATGGAGAATTGGTTAGAATATACAAAAAATTATGGAATATTAGCATTTCCCGAAAATGGCACGTTCAATGGGCGAATTTTGCGGAACTTGAGATTAAGGATGAATGACTTAGAACCCAGACCTAGATTAACTCAATATGAAGCTTTAGAGGAATGGGAAACCGAAGCATTTGAGCGTGATCAATTTAGGAGTAACAGGGGTTATCGAGGATTCTTTTTCAGGAACCAACATGAATCTAGGGACAGTCAGATGAAACAATGGAGAAGGGCAATGGTTACAGAGGGACTGTATCCTTTGGTAACAGCGGAAGAGAATTTAGGAAGTAAATGCACAGAAAAGACAAAACATTTAATGAGAAGTGACGATTCTGAAGACGAATTTATGGAAGAAATGTTAAGGAACCCCCCACCATATGAGGAAGGGACAAGTGGATGCACCCCAAGTGCACCACCGTTAAAAACCCCATTAGTACCGCAGGTAATGCATGAATTCACCCCTAGTAGAATACTTCATGACAAAGAAAAAGAAGCCCTAGAAAAGACCAGAGCAGAATTATTACAGAAAATAACACAGATAAAAGTACATCCTGATTCATTGACCATACTTGTAACAATTGGTCCAGTAGTTCCATTATATAATCAGGGAAACTGTCCTCCACCGCTAGTTACCCCTACTCCTGTGAATATTCCTAAACCTGAAGCTGCAGTAATAGTTGAGGATCAATTTAGTGACTGTGAATCCACAATATCACTCATGGACTTGCCTATTCGAGGTTCTGTAAATAGCACTCCCAGAAAAGATGTACCTGGATGTTCAAAAGATATAAGTTTAATAACTTCATCGGGAGCAAAAAGTGCCACCATAGTAACACCTGAAGATTTAGAAAAGTGGGTACAAGGGTCAGATAAACAGTGCACACCTCCAAAAATAATAGACATTCATAAATTGAAAGTCGAATTAGAAGAAATAATAGCAGGAAATGTAGGACTTGATCGCTTAAAAACCTATGATGATGAAGAATTATTGTTCATGTGCAGGAGTATCACAAGAAATGTAAAGTTATTCCATGAAAAATTATCTAATTTAGCACTACAGATGGGAATAGAAATAGGGAGATCAAAAGTATTACAGAAACACTATAGAGCAGAATTTTCAGACAAAGATTTAGAAAATATGAATGCCTCTGGAAGAAAATTACAAGTAAAGGAATTAATGACAGTATTACAAAAATGGGGAGACCTAGATAAATGGAGAACTAGGTGGGCCAAGAAAAAGGAGGAGGCACGAACAAGTAGAACAGCATCTGAATATGTGATGAAAGAGACAGGGAAAGCAGACCAAATGTACCCAATGCGAGAAATTGCGGGAGGAGGATATGTCCATGTTCCATGGAGCAGACAGGATATTTTGTCATTTACGAATGATTTTCCAAAATTGAGAGAAAAACCAATTGAATGGTACAAGCAGGTTGAGAGGTTTGTGAAGGTGTCAAAGGTATTGTTGAAGGATTTGGATGGTTTGTTTGACATAGTGGTACCTGCCGATTTATGGACAGATTGTAAAATTACAGTTGATTGGCCAAGCAAAGATTATCCTAGAGATCCAAAGACAGGTGCCCCGTCAAATGATGTGATGAAAAAGTATCAGCAGGTAATAACTTACCTGAAAGGGAAAATACCACCGAAAGAAACAGATTGGGTGAAAATAGATCGAACTACCCAAGAAGCTAATGAATCGGTACACTCCTATTATGAGCGTTTATTGCAGGTCTTTAAGCAGTATAGTGGATTTGAGGACATTGGAGATAAGAACATGAGTCAGTTTGTTTATCGATTTGTTTATGGTCTGAAGCCTGAAATCTGTCAGATGATTAAACAGCATATGCTTTGTTGGCAAGGGAAAAGTATCGATGAGATTTTGAAATATGCGAAATATTGTGGAGATGATATTGAGGACAGACACAAGAAATTGCAGGAGAAAGTAATGTGGGCACAGGTGAAGATGGCCGAGAAACAGGGGATTAATTTGGACAATCCGAATGGAAATCAAGGAAAGGATTCTGGAACGAATGGTGATACTGGGAATGGTGGAAAAGTGAGAGGACGAATGAGTAGAGAAGAAGCTAAAAAGAAATTTCCTTGTCATGGATGCGAAAAATTGGGGCATTGGAAGGATGAATGTAAAAAGATTCGAAATAATAATGGCCCAAATCAAAATTTAAATCCACAGACGCAGAATGACTCACAGCAGGGTGTAAATCCTCAGAGTCAGTTTCCACCTGCACCTATTCAGGGTAATGTAAGCAGAGCAAAGCACGGTACAGACATCGGATATCAAGGAGGAAGTGGTAAGAATGATTATATAACATCACAGTTTCTTTTCCAGGACGATTTCTGTCATTACAGTTCATGACGGTGCCTAGGAGAGGGGGAGAAGGAATGCGTACTTGGCGCATCCTTACTGGTAGATCAGTCAGGTCCATATGTTGAAGGAAATGTAAAGGGTAATGATATTACTTTTCTTTTGGACACTGGTGCTACCCGGTCTACTGTAAGAACAGCAGACATTCCAGACCTTCCTCTCTCTGGTGAAAATATCCAAGTAGTGGGGGTAGCTAATCAAAGGATTAGAACACCTCTTACCGAACCAATGGAAGTTAAAATTGGAAACTTCAGAGAAATGCACCAATTTGTAGTGTGTGATTCTAGTCCAGTACATTTATTAGGTAGGGATTTGTTGTGCAAGATGAATTGTACAATTTTCTGCACACCAGATGGTGTGGCAGTTCAGACACCAGATGAAGACCATGTATATAAAATTATGATTGCAAAACAAGGTACAGAAGTAGATGAGATGTTTTCAGTATTAACAAAAGATGAGTTGCCAGAAGAATTAAAAGGTACAGTAAACCCCATAGTATGGGATTTCACAGGAAAAGAAGTAGGACTTATGGCTAAAATAGATCCAGTTAAAATTACTGTAAAAGAAGGTGCGATTTTCCCAAATACCAGACAGTACAAAATGAGTGCAGAAGTAAAAGCAGGAGTTATTGAAGAAATAAATCGAATGGTAGAACAAAACATACTAAAGGAAGTAATGAGTAGTCCCTGTAATTCACCAATAATGGGATTAAAGAAACCTAGTGGAAAATATAGGATTGTTCAGGACCTGAGGAAAATAAATAAGATTGTGGAACCATGTTGTCCTATAGTACCAAATCCTGCAGTAATCCTATACCAGATTCCTTGGAGTGCAGGATGGTTCACAGTGATTGATTTGTGTCAAGCGTTCTTTTCAATACCATTGCACCCAGACAGTCAATATCTTTTTTCATTTAAATTTGAGATCAAAGTCTATGTATGGAATCGTGTTCCTCAGGGGTACACGGAAAGTCCTTCTATTTTCAATCAGATATTGAAAAAGTGCCTTGAGAAACTAGTGATGCCAGGAAGCTCAGTCCTAGTGCAATATATTGACGACTTATTGGTGGCATCGAACACCAGAGAGGACTGTGTCGTTGATTCCATAGCAGTATTAAATCTTTTGGCCGAAGAAGGGCATAAAGTCTCACCTGAAAAGTTGCAGTTTTGTACAACAGCTGTTAAATATCTGGGACACCAAATTGAGAGGAGAAAAAGAAGAGTAACCTCTGAAAGAGTAAAATTAATAAAGAAAATGCAAATGCCTGTAACCCAAAGACAAGTGAGAATGTTCCTAGGAATAGTAGGTTACTGTCGACAATGGATACCAGGATTTTCCCTGTTAGCTAAGTCCTTAATTAACATGACAAAAAAGAAAGCAAAGGATCCTGTTGAGTGGGAAGATGAAAGTGTAGAAGCCTTTGTAAAATTGAGGAATGCCTTATGTTCAGCACCTGCCTTAGGCATGCCTGATTATAAAAGAGAATTTGCATTGTTCTGTCATGAGAGAGAAAATTGTGCACTTTCTGTCCTAACTCAGAGACACGGATTAGACAGACGTCCTATAGCATATTTTTCTGCTACATTGGACCCAGTAGCAGCCGCGTTGCCAGGATGCCTAAAAGCAGTGGCAGCTACTTGTTTGAGCATTGAACAAAGTGAATCAATTGTGATGGGACATCCTGTAAAGGTGTATGTTCCACATGCGGTTGTGATTCTGTTGACAAGAACCTGAACTCAGCATCTTACTCCTAGTCGGCTGACTAAATACGAAAGAATAATAATGGGTGCTGAAAATGTGACCATGGTAAGGTGTACTATAATAAATCCAGGAACCTTACTACCAGACCCATATCATGAAAGAATTAAAGATGACGAAGAAGATGAACATGATTGTTTACAAATTACAGAATTATGCACAAAACCACGCCCAGATATTGAGGAACAGCCTCTTAAAAAGCCAGATAGGGAGCTATTTGTTGATGGTTCATGTCAAAGACATGAAGACGGAAAACTAACTGCTGCCTATGCTGTGTGTGAATTAACTGGAATAGTCGAAGCATCCTATTTACCAGGAGTCAAATCTGCACAAGTAGCTGAATTGATTGCATTAATAAAGGCATGCAAAATTGGGAGGAATCAAAGCATAACTATATTTACAGATAGTCAATATGGTTATGGGGTTGTGCATGATTTTGGCCAACTATGGATGCAGAGGGATTTCATGACTTCTTCAGGATCCCCCATTAAAAATGGACAGTTTGTAAGGGAATTGCTGGAAGCAATACAATCACCAAAAGAATTGGCTGTGGTGAAATGTGCCGCACACCAGTCAGGAGATGACTGGGTGGTAGTCGGCAACAGATATGTAGATCTGGTGGCTCAACATTGTGCCAAAAACAGACTGTCAGTCAATAAGAGGGTGGAAAGAATGGGAATCAGCTGCCAACTTATGCTGTATATGCAGCCTGAAACATGGAATGATGTTAAAAGACTGCAAGATGAAGTTGATGAAAGTGAAAAGAATTTGTGGATCAAAGTGGGTTGTTCACAAAGAAAAGATGACGAAGTGTGGATCAGTGCTAATGGCAGACCAGTCATGCCAGATTCTTTGCTCTCACAGATGGCCAGAATGTATCATGGAGACACACACATAGGGAGAGATGCAATGATCAGGCTTTTCAGACAAAATTGGTACAATCCCAAATTCAGGGCTGTTGCAGAGAGTCTTTGCCAGAGATGTCTAACTTGCCAGATGCACAACCCAGGGAGGAAGACAATAATTGGATTTGGAAAAATTGGAAAGGCAGAGGGTCCATTTATGAGACTTCAGTTCAATTTCATACAGTTACCACCATGCAGAGGGCTGAAATATGTACTAGTCATAGTGTGTCTGTTTTCAAAGTGGGTGGAGGCTTACCCTACTAGGAGAAATGACAGCATTACAGTTGCAAAACTGTTACTACGAGAGCTCATTCCTAGGTTTGGTTTCCCAGTAACTTTGGAATCAGATAGAGGAAAACATTTTAACAGTGAAGTGATCCAAATAATCTGTGAAGCATTTCAAATCAAACAGAAACTGCACTGTGCATATCGTCCAGAAGCTTCTGGAGTGGTTGAACAACTGAATACGGATTTACTGAATGGCACTATAAAGTCAAGATTGGGAAAAATGTGTGCATCAACATCATTAGAGTGGCCAGATGCATTGCCACTTGTTTTAATGGGACTCAGAAGCATACCTGACAGAAACACAGGATTAAGCCCACACGAAATAATGATGGGAAGAGCAATGAGACAAACACATGTTCCCACAAACAAACTGGTGAATATATCTGATGATATGGTATTGGACTATTGCAAAGGATTGGCTGACCTAGTGCTTTCTGTCTCTCACCAGGTTGGAGAAGACGCAGTTTCCAGGCAGCCTGAGCAAGAACATGATCTGAATCCTGGTGACTGGGTGGTAGTAAAGAATCACACCAGAGAAACGTGTCTATCACCTAGATGGGGCAGACCGTGTCAAGTCATACTGACTACAAATACAGCAGTGAAGTGTGCAGGATTTCCTAATTGGATTCATGTAAGCCACACCAAGAGAGTACCAGATCATGAGGAAGAGAATCCTCAGACAACACCAATCACTGAAGAAGCTGAAGGTTGCCCAGCTGAAGAATCTCAGGTTCGAGATTCAAGAGAAGCTGAAGAAGAACAACCGAGCACAAGTGAGGATTGGATACCGGTGGTAGAAGTTCTTGAAGTTTACCACAGAACAAGAAGTCAAACAAGATTGGAAGAAATTGAAGAAGATCAGATAGGTGAAGAAGAAGCAGCTCAGGCACAAGAAGAAGAGACAATAAGAGAACCTGAGCAAGATCAGATAGGGAAAGGAAACTGGGCTCAAATCAACGAAGATCTGATAAACTTTGAGCAGGGACAGACAGGTTTAGAAGAATCCGGTCAGGCTGCAGAAGTACAAAGTGCAATAAGCCCTGATCAGAACAAGTTAGATCCAGAAAAAAGCACAGAAGAGGAAGATCATGAGAATCATGAACATGAAGAAATAAATCAAGAACAAGGTCACCTATTGGAAACTCACAGTGGAGCTGCTGAAGAGAAACCAATCAGACATGAAAAAGAGCAAACAAGAAAAACCATAATTGCAGAAAGCGAGACAGTACTAAGCAGTGAAAATAAAAAGATTTCTGAAGACGAAAATAAAGAAAAAGAGCAAACAAAGAAAACAAGAAAAGGAGATCATTGGCCGAGTGTCATTAAAAGAGTAAAATACCACATAACAACCAGAAGTGAAGATCCAGATCAAGTAAATGAAGTGACAAGTCAAACTGAACAAGAAAATAAAACTGAGAAAAGAAGAAGTAAAAGACTGAAACTTGTGAGTAATAAATTCAAGGGTCCTGACTGGACTTACATCATTCTTGAAGATTTCGAAAGCTCAGAGTCAAGTGACAGTGGTGACGAAGGAACAAGGGCAGAACTGACGTAAGAAAAAGAAACAAGACCACCTTGACTAAGCAAAAGAATCATATAAAGAAGAAGAGGAAATAGATAAGAAGAGCAATCTTCCTTGTCAAAAATGCCTGACGATAGAGTTGCTGGGAGACCAAAACAGAGATGTTGTAGAAGATGCTGTGCAATATGCATATGTAGTCTAGCAATGGTGCTTATAGTATGGTTAGTCCTTATTGTAGCAGTTCCTTACCTTATGGTAATGGATAAAAAGATTAATAATGAAACCAAGGAGAGGACAGCAAACATGAAGGGCAATAGAGTAGAACTAATGGCAGAGAATGAACAAGAAATTCATCATGAAATAGCTGATAACGACACTAGTTCAAACGTTTTCACAAAGTTATTGTTTCAATATGTAGACACAATGGAAGTTAGTAATTGTTATGTCTGTATGAAGTTACCTGAATCAGTAGCAGAAGGATTAACATACCATCACTTACCACTGACATATGGCATATCATGTAGTGTTTTGTCTAGTTTATTTTATAGAACAGGGAGACTTCAGTATTATTATTCAAACCTAGATGTGATATTTTCTGAGGTTCCGATTCGCAAGAATATGAACCCAGTGCTTAGTAGTCAAGACGCACAGTTTATGGGAGAATTTTTCTTAACAATGAAATCAATAGACATAACACATGCACATAGTCACAATCTAACATGTTCTTTACATGAAGAAGAAAAGATATTTTTGAATTTAGTGGAAGATAGAAGACAAGATTTTCAAAGGAAAGCTTCTGAGCATAAAGCTCATTTGCCACCTTGGGCTGAGAAAGAAGGGAGTTACACACCTGGCAAGGCTCAAGCTGCTATGGCTCTGGATTTCGTAAAGACAGGGAAAATTTGTCTTCATAGGTTAAAGACTGATTATAACAATGTTTTCATCGGTACCAGTGAATGTGAACACAATTTCTTAATTCTTGGAGGTTGGGGATTTAAAGGAGGAACAGATTCAGTTTTTCCTGGGATCTATTATGTGTGTGGGAATAAGGCTTACTTTAGGCTTCCTGCATGGTGGTATGGAAGTTGTTATTTTTGTTATAGTATTTCCAAAGATATACCACGTAAAAAGAAACACTGGGAGCAATGAAAACAATAGCGAATTAACACGTAGCAAAAGAGCTAGTTTTTCTGAAATTGTAGGTGATATATTTGGTGCATTGATACCTTCAGTGGGAATAATTCTGAACTCGAGGAAGATATGTAAATTGTCTACAGTGGTTGATCGTTTATCAACGGATACTGCTGGAGGGTTTCTAATGATTAATGCTGAAATGGTTGCGATTAGATCTATGGTGATGCAAAATCGACTTGCTCTTGACATTATATTGGCAAAAGAGGGCGGAGTCTGTAAATTGTTGAAGACGAAACACTGTTGCACTTATATTCCTGATAAGAGTGCAGAAATTGAAACGTATATACAGAATATAACTAAACTTGAGAAGGAACTTAAACCACTGGAAGTTGATAGTGTATGGGAAAGGTTGACAAGTAGTATTACGTCAATTGGTACCTGGTTTGCTAATGTAGGGAAAGGACTTATAGGTCAAAAATTAGTACCCTTAGCAGGAATAGCAATAATAGTACTGACAATAACAATATGGTGCAAATGCTGTAGAAAGAATGGTTCATATAATGTGACAGGAAAAGGAAAGAAGAGAAAATTAGATGAAATAGAACTTGAAGAGTGGAGAAGTGAATTTTACAAAAAGTTGAAAGGGGATGTGAAAGATAGAAAGTGTAAAAATGAGAGTGAAGCGATTTGCTAGAAGGTGGCATCTGATTGTGGGTAGTATTTTGATGGCTCAGAAACGCCATCAGAGAGGGGATTGATGGAGCAAGGACTCATAAATGAGACTTGCTCGTACGCAATCTCCTCATAGTATTAATTTATTAAACTTGTATTGTCTATACTAACCTTTGCATACACTACACGAACAGTGAGGATGCTTGCCTATGTGTTTTACTAATGAATAACGCTTGTCCGTAATCCAAAATGGCCGCTAAAGCGCGGGAAACTATCTGCGCATGTCCCAACCATATCACGTGTTGTGACGTCTCTCTTTGCTTGGTGGGAAACTTCTGCTTCTGCGCAGTGTGCATTAAAATGGCTGCTTGATGTTTTCACATGCTTCAGCTTGCTCTCATGTCATTATTAAATTGTCGTTTTCTTAACGCTACTAATGCGGGATAGCATTATAATTAAATGGGAATAGAGTAGAAAGAGTGGGCATACAGTGAAACATTTTATTCTGTGATTTAATGTTTGCTTCTTTGACTTTTATTTGTTCGTAAACTTGGGCCTGGGTTGGTGATCTGAAACTCGAGAGACAGATGAGTCTGCGCATGTGTCCTGTTTGGCTGGCAAAGCAACACGAAGTAAGTCAACCTGGACGTCGTCCAAGGCCGTGACCCGCTAGCCGAAGCTGCTGTACTCTTGCCTTTCCTGTTAAATTTTGAAACTTTGTATATGAAGAATGTATAACATTTGTCGTGAGACGGGTGGGAAATAAAGCAAATGTATTAAATTGAATGGGAGGTAGTTTAAAGACAATGGGCTTCACAATTTAGGCCAAATCGATATGGTGTGAGAATCCACCCCCTGTCCATTCAGAAATAGTGGTCCCATACTTTGGCAACATTAAGGGGAGGAACATGGGTGTAGAAGGGTATAATAGATATAGAATTAGCTAATTATTTTAGTCGGAAGTCTTGAAGTCTGAGGAAGGAGATGTTGCAAGAAGAATAGGCGTCCATCTTGACAGGCAGAAGAGCTCCAGACCGCTAAGCTGATCGATTGCAGACTGAATCCCTATCCAGAAGTGGTCCTGAGGAAGGGGGCGGCGGAGTCCATTAGAAGGGAGACACGGGAGAATCGAGGAGAAGTCGAGTATCAGAGAGGGGAACGACGCAGGCGTCGTTGTAGAGAGGTCACCGGTCCTGTCCTGAACCTGGAGGAGGTCTTTGCTCTTCATCCTTCCTGGGTCCTATTCTTTCCAACTCCTTGGCCAAGGGGTTTGGTTCTCGCACTCGGTAAATATAATGCAACCTTTAGTTGCGCTGCTGTCTCTATCCTCTCCTTTCCTTAAGGACCGTCATTGATTAGCAATAATTATTCTATGCTTTCTCGTTGGTGTGCGATTAAGTACCATGTGGCTCTGTATTTTACTCTGCTAAATTTTAGATAAACATTTTAAAACTTCCTGACTCAGTGATTATTTTCAGGATTATGTACTGTAATGAATGTCACTCATTTTAAACTTCCCAATTAGCAAAGGATCCATTGGTAAGTCATTACTCTTCAATCAGAAGGTAATTGGTAGCAGGGAATTTTGATAAAGAGTACAACTGACACCCCAGCGTAAGTATTAGCGTAGTATGAATGTATGGGCCCAAGTGAGTGTTTTGTGTATGAATGCTGTTTGCTAATATCGCGCTGGATCATTATGTTAAGGAGTGCATGACAGGACCTTACTATTTTGTTTATGTTTAGTGTCTTTGGCGATTTTGGCACTAAGCACGCTGTTTAGTTTAGGGGATAAACACGAGGGCACATTTTTAATTACATGATATAATTGCATGTTGGAGTACAACCGATTTGCAGTATTTACACAGTTTGTTTTGTAGTCAGAAATCTTTCTTCTTTTATATGTGTTGGATCCGGCCCTTTTTGCAGGGTTATCCCCAGACTTTTTGCCTTTCACCTGTATTTTATGACTTCGCTTTTGCTGTTTTTATAACTCTGGGCACTTTACCACTGCTGATCAGTGCTAAGGTGCAAGTGCTCCCTGTGTACATTCTGATTATGATTGGTTATCCATGATTGGCATATTTAATTTACTGGTAAGTCCGTAATAGAGTGCACTGAGGGTGCCCAGGTCCAGTAAATCAAATGCTTCAAGTGGGCCTGCAGCACTAATTGTGCCACCCAAATGAGTAGCCCTGGAAACACGTCTCAGGCCTGCCACTGCAGTGTCTATGAGTGCAGCCTTAAAATGCCATGTTGGCTTGGCAAGCGCACCCACTTGCCAGGCCGAAACCTTCCCTTATACTGCATGTAAGGCAACCCTAAGGAAGGCCTAAGATAGCCCCATAGGCAGGTATGTGAAAGGTAGGACATGTACTGCTGTGATTTACATGTCCTGATAGTGAAATACGGCCAATTTCGTTTTTTCACTATTGCAAGGATTATCTCTCCTATAGGTTATCAGTGGAGGTGCCTTCCAATATCTTACTGTGTAACCTCCAATTGGGAATAGAAAGAGATTTTGAGTTTGGGCTCCCTCGACTCACAATTTTAAAATACATCTTTTAGTGAAGGTGGTTTTTATATGGCATGTTTGAAAATGGCACTTTTAGAAAGTGAAAAAAAACAATAACAGCTGTGATGCACTCTAATTTAACAATTAATCACTGTAACCATTGATTCAAAATTATTCAGTGTTGGTGTGCACCCTCTGAGGTGGTTCCACCCTACCACCGATTCAACAAAGAAGATAAACACTGGGCCAAAACTGACCCAGACAGTGTGTGCACTACCTTTTATGCACTCAAGATGAGTGTATTTATCAAACTCCTATTCAATTATAAAACTCTTCAAAAACAACTTTATACCATATCTCAATATTTATCAGAAATTACATTCAAAGTTTCAACAAGACAAACAAAACGCTGTATTCATCCATCTTTTTCAGAATACTTCTTTTATTCATGAAGCAAAAAGTTCAAAATTCTGTGCTGTTTCCAAATATGCACATATCGCAGATAAACAAAGATGAGCTCATTCCCAACTAAATCAGAATAAATCACGAGTAATCAGACTGTGTCGTGGTAATACAAAAATTATAATAAATAGTAAACTAACTTAGTTTACTATTTATTATAATTTTTGTAGAGTGAGTGTATAAGGTGAGGGGGAATCGTTGTTTACAAGTCTTCCTACGTTTTTGCAGGAAACGGACACTGTTGTGCAGTATTTAATGCTTTGGAGATAGATCCCCCGCACTGTTTGGTACATTGTAAGGCAGTATTACCACGACACAGTCTGATTACTCGTGATTTATTCTGATTTAGTGGGGATTGACATTCTTGGATAGTTGAAGCACGAGAGGTATAAACGCGCATTTCTAGAGACCTATGGGTCTGGAGCACATAAGTGGAGATTTCCCCTGACGAAGGGTGTGAGATACACCCGAAATGCATTGGGAATGAGCTCATCTTTGTTTATCTGCAATATGTGCATATTTGGAAACAGCACAGAATTTTGAACTTTTTGCTTCATGAATAAAAGAAGTATTCTGAAAAAGATGGATGAATACAGCGTTTTGTTTGTCTTGTTGAAACTTTGAATGTAATTTCTGATAAATATTGAGATATGGTATAAAGTTGTTTTTGAAGAGTTTTATAATTGAATAGGAGTTTGATAAATACACTCATCTTGAGTGCATAAAAGGTAGTGCACACACTGTCTGGGTCAGTTTTGGCCCAGTGTTTATCTACTTTTAGAAAGTGAGCATTTTCTTGCTTTACCATTCTGTGTATCTGCCTGTCTGTGGAATCCATGTCTGGTTTAGACTGACGGTTGGACTGTTTTTGCATACACTCCACACAGTCACACAAAGGGAGCTGAGGTGTGCCCTGCATACTCTGATGGCCCATCACTAGGCTGATGGGTCTTCCTGTGCTAGAGTGGTGGAAGAAGTTGTAACTGACGTCTGAATAGGGCTCTGCCTGTCCTCACACAAAGCTGTCTCCACCTCCCTGTGGTATCTCTGGAGCCAGGTCAAGGTAAGGCAGGGCCTTATGCACTACAAAGACTACCCTTTCAAGTTAGTCTACTTCAAAGGCAGAAACCCGTATAAGTACTGGAGCTGGGACACCATAATTTCAGAACACTTCTAGACTAAGAAGAGATTCTGCCAAGAAGAAGAGCTGGAGAAGCTGCAGGAGGGAAACTGACACTCTGCTTGTTGCTGTGTTTTGCTGGCATGCTGCTTGCTGTTTCTTTCTTTGACAGTGAAAGGGATGGACTTTGATTTTGATTTTGTATCCTGCTTGCAGAGGTTCTCCAAGGGCTTGTGTGTGCTTGCCTCCTGATAAGAAGTCTCATGGCGATTAAAGGCTTCACCTGCAGTCCCTGAACTCTTCTGCTGGGAGTTCTGAGCTGACAAGTAGTGCCAATTCCATTTCTGGGCCCTTGGAGGTGGCTTTGCTGCAAAGAAGAGAAGAGAATCCATGCATCACCCTCCAGCGTCTGTTTTCTGATGCAGAAACGCCATGTGAAAGAAAATCCTTGCATAGCCGCGGTGCGGCCGAAGAATCGACGCAGTGCCTGCCAAGCTACCAAGGGGGTGAGCAGGGGTTATCTTAGCTGTGTAATCCCCTTACCCTGACTAGAAGGAAGGGTCCTTACTTGCACAGTGTGCAAGCCACTGACAACTAGAGACCCCCATTTCTAAAAATAAATAAAGGTTCTCCAAGGACGTGTTGGGCTTGTCTCCTGTTTCTGAAGTCTCAGGGATTTCAAAGACTTCACCTGCGTATTGCTACCAGAACCTGGGCTCCTCTGCTGTGAGTCCTACTCTGCCAAGTGGTACCAAATCCAGTCCTGGACACTTGGATGTGAGTGTGTGGTGCTGCGACACAAGAAATCAACGCATCAACACCGAAGCATCGATCTGTACTGCTGCATTTCTCTGTGATATCAATGCATCACTGCTGCCTGCACTCAAGCCATGGACACTGCTCACTGACTCCGTGACTCAACAACCTCGACTTACAATGCAGCCTGACTTTGCTGATGCAGTGCTTCCAAATCATAGCTGCTGCGTGAGTTTCGGACACTGCATTGCCGATGTCTGCTACGCACTGTCCTCAACTCCAACGCATTCCCAGCCCTGCGCGACTTCACGCCAATGCATTGCTTACAGCCTAGCGGTTCCACATTGGCCCGACACACATCGCTCTTGACATCGATGCATCAACTACATTGCCTGACTTTGGAAATGACACATCGTCTTCAACAGTGACACATCCCCATCTCTGCTCAACCCATCGTTCCTGAGCTTCGACGCATCCAATGTACTGTCAGTGGGTCTGCCTGACTCTTGTATCTGGCCCGCACTCAATCACAGTCAGACTGAACTTTTGGATTTGCCCAAGTAAAGCGCGACCAGATAGCCCCAGTTGGAACTATTGATTTCTAAGCACTGCATTTTGATGTAATCTTGCTAAATGTATAACTTGACTTGTGTATGTCGGATTTTTATCTTTTTGGTCTTGCCTTTCTCAGATAAATATTGGCTATTGTTTCTAAACTGGTGTGGAGTACTTTTTGGTATTTTCACTGTGATACAGTGTGCGTGCACAAATACTTTATACATTGCTTATTTAGTTTAGCCTGACTGCTCTGTGCCAAGCTACTAGAGGGTGAGAATAGGTAAACGTTTAGGGGCTTATTTGCAAGCACATTGTGCCGCTGGTGCATCACTTTTTTGACATGCTGGCAGTGCAGAGTGCTGTCCCATATCTACAGAGGCCACACAAAGCCCCTTTTCATGGCTTGTGGATATGGAGTAAGGCAAAGCACCGCAAGTCGCTTTCCATGCGTCAAAGAGGCTTTCCATGGGCGTTGCGATGAGTGTCTCCACGCAAAACCCATGGATTTTGATGCATTCCCAGATTTACTAGGACTTGTTAACCTGGGAATGTGTCAAAAGCCTAAGCCTCCCCACGGGAGGCGTAACAAGGATAAATATCTTTATTTCTCCTTGTTACTTCCTCTATGTGTTCTGCATTCTGTAGTCATTCATTAAAGAGTGGCGTGGTGCACACCAATCTTTACAAACTTTTAGTGCCATTTACTTTCATAAACTGTTTCAAACGTCTCTAGGCGTGCTCACTTGAAACGCGCTCCGTCCGATTGCGCTTGCAATTTAGAAAAAACGGGTCGGGACCACTTTTGATCCCAATCAAGCAGCACAGCCATCCGATATGAATTAATCCAATCAATCGATTCAACTATGAACCTTTAGCTTTAAACCACTTTTGACTTCATATTTAAACTTCTTTTTCTTTTGCATTTTATCAATCCATTTTACTCATTCCTTCGGTTGTTCATGATTGTTCATCAAGCACAGGAAAATTAAGTGTTGCCACATGTCGCAATTTTTATTTAAAAGCCCAATGCATTTCGGGATAAACCCTTCGTCAGGGGTATCTACAATAAAAACAAAATGCATGAAAAACCATCAACTCGATTATCTTACTTCTACAGAGAATACAAAACAGCAAAACTGCATTCTTTTCCTGCTCTATTAGTGAAACACTGACATCGCAAAAAAATGTATTTAAAAGTGTTATTAGCCTGCGAACAAACCATCCCCATTTACCACAACCCATGCTTAACATGTCTTCTCTCCAGACTCTAAAATATCCTGGGTCAGGTGCTCTCACAAACCCCAAAATGCTCAAGGCATCGCATTCACCCTTTAGCCCGTATTCACAGCATGCTTACCGTGACATGTGTTCATCTATTTTTAACACAAGAAACATTGCTGGATTTCAGCTCGTGTTCTGGACCGCTGTGGCATACCACTCATGTTTCCCAATGTGTGCATCCGCACCTCAAGCTTTTTAAATAATGACTGCCAACCCTCTCTCGGGCCCCTTTCCAGCGTTTTCTCCCCTTCGTTTCCTCCAGTGAATTAGTCACGTGAATTCTGTGTTTAAACTAAACTACGAACTGGAATTCGAATCTAATTCCCCAGCTGTTGGTCCCGCTAACTACATTTCCCAGAATACCTTGCAAATTCGTTTCAAGAACTCCCCCACCGTATAACTCTACATCAACTAGAAAGACTTCGAATAAAGCGATAAAGGTGAAAAACAAGTAAAAAACAGGCGCCACTTTTTTACAAAACGAGCATTTTCGCATTAATGTTTGCACTGATCTATTTGTCAAATTGCAT
The DNA here is from genome assembly GCA_963921515.1 of Calotriton arnoldi. NCBI lineage: Eukaryota > Metazoa > Chordata > Amphibia > Caudata > Salamandridae > Calotriton > Calotriton arnoldi. The sequence continues at coordinate 41,095 of CAWUFW010009097.1, read as the reverse complement.
TCAATACTAAAGATAGCTTTACATGCTGAGGCAACACAACTCCTGTGTTATTCAATTCTGTAGTACACATAGAAGGAGGAAAATGCCTCCATTTGTTGTTTTTGAGTGGGAAGGTGTCCCTTCCTGCACAAAAACAATAATTCCTACAATGCAGAAACCCTTGCAACATGGTGCAAGGGTGCCTGCATTGACACAAAGCAGTCCATTGTGCGCCAGCGCAGTGGAAAAGAACAGGAATGTGCCATATCTCATAGATAAAGCGCAATTCCTGCCCTTTTCTTTTGATTCAGAGCAGCGCAGCAAATTGACTTACTGCCCTGTTTAAAAAACTAGTAACTAATCCCCTTAGTGTATACTACATTTACCCTGATTAGGATTGCGGGTCCTGCTTGGATAGGGTGCATACTTCTGGCAACCAGAAACACAATTGCTAACAGTTTACATATTCAAGCAGGAAACTATGGATCAAGATCTCATTCAGAGTGTATTCGGTAGTGTGAGGACAAAAGAGTGTTAATAGTGTCTGTTTTACCCTTTACTAGATTTATTTATTTTAATCCTCGTCAAATGGAAATCCTGGTACCCTCTTGTCACTATCTGAGTACCTGGCAACAGGGAAATAAAATAGAAATTAGTCTGGATGCCAGTGAACGTCTGAACACAGTTTAATAGCAAAATCATCACAGTAGCAAAATTATTCGAAGTCAGATATTGTTACCCAAACAAACCCTTTTTAGTAACATAAGGATAGTAAAAGACTGTGAAAAAAACATAACGTTCCAACTTATATCATGCCGTTTGCATACAGGTCTTTGATGGCAGTTAATATGTCACTGTGCTATATTAGGATTGCAACTTATGAATTGCGAGTAACAAGATGATCTCTGTGACAAAAGCAGTAACCCACCAAGCTATCCACATAGATACAGTTCTATGATCTGCATGGTACACGTTCTTTGAACCAGGCATAATAACCCTCTGTGCTACTTTATGATAAGTCACATTTACCAATAGCCAAAATGCCAATCTCTCTCCAGCAGGAATATTAATCACGAGAATGATCTTGAGATTTTTATTGTTGCCTGAAAACTGCTGGATGCAAGGAACTCTGCAACAGGTGTTTTTAAACCCATAAGTTATTTTTAAACACAGCACCCCTCCACACCTTGTCTCTGAGCTCAGCGCCAGGTGAGGCTGCACTGGTCGAACCGGCCTGAAGCCGTTTCTGATGTTTTCAGAAAATGCTGCTCTTGAAATCTAAACACATTTACCAGTTTCATCTCCTGAGAATGAATGACTTGCAGGGTCTTGCCCTCCAGTAGGACTGAAACACTTCAGTGTAATCTACTTGCACACTTCCTGCCTGTCCATTTTCCAAGATATGTCAGACCGTAAGCATTTCGTGACTGTAGCATATTGATGTTATGCGCACTAGGACCTTTGTAGTTCTGGGCTGACTCTACAGTGGAAGTACATAATATGCGGGGAGGTGTTAGGGTGTGGTCAATGGGAAGTATGATGTAATGTGCATGTGTGTCTGCTCAGTACTGAAAAATAAAGTAATGCTTGCCCGCAGTTCCCTTGTGGTGTAGTTCATCTGCATGCTCCTAGGCCGGGGAAGATGCTGCAACATGCCTGAGACGACAAGACTCCTCTCCCTAAGAGTTTGCAAAGATACGGCAAACTGCTTGTGCCACGTGTGCCCAGAATTGATGAAGAGCGGTCTGCAACCAGCACATGTGGAGTCAAAGCTTTGCTCTAGCACATACACGGCACCAGAAGAAATCAAAGGCCCTACAGAGAAGCATATTTATAACACCCACCAAACCCATTGATGAATTGGTCGCCAGAGACACTGTGCCATGCCCCAAATACAGTGCAATGAATCAGATGAAGAAAGAAATAACAATCTCGTCAGCAGGGTATGAGAAACTTACTACCACAGGCGATTGAAGCATTCTGGAACACATGTTTCAAAGGAAAATTCTAATTGCAGGAGTTGTTGGAGTCAGTCTGCATTGCAATCGCCTGAACGGCACATGCCAAAACAATGGCGGCAAAAGGGAGCGTGAAATAGAATGCTGCTGTGTTCCTGATTCTACCGCCTTTTTAACACTTCTAAGAAGCAGAACATTGATGCCAGGTGGGTTCTGTGGATCGAAGCATTTGATGACTTCATAGATGCCCTAGAGGAAGAAGATGACAAGAAGATCATCAAATATTTGGGAAACCTTGGAGGTGATGGAGTGAAAGAAGTGCTAAAGTAAAAACGTACCTTTATTCGATCTCACAAGCACAGATCATAAAAGATGCAATATATATATATATATATATATTGTTTGTTTTTAATAAAGGTTTGTTGACCTACCTGCAGCAGTGTGCGGCCTCAAGCTTCTAGGCAAATTGGTGTAAGATGTGATGCGGCAGTTCCAGGCCGCAGAGGGAACGCACCACCCAAAAAACATCGGAAGGGTCCAACTGAGGGGAAGCTTCCCTTCGTGGTTGGCGCTGCAGGGGACACCTTCTAAAGCAGGCAGAGTCTCATCCGAGGCTCAATGGAGGGCTGCCTAATTTGTCCCGGATTTGTTTGCAAGACCAGAACCCACTGGAGGGCTTAAAGGTACAGAATTACTGCATATCCCAGCATGCACCTTAATGACTGAAAACATCGCGGCACACCGGAGGCCATTTAAAGTAATTATGTGAAATGAGCATGCAGGGGAGAGGCAGTGTACGTGATTTGCTGGTCTTTGTCAAACGGCCTCTGAGGAAAGAGACTGATTCTCTGAAACGCGTCAGGCCAGGGACTAGACACGGGATGTGAAGTTGTCTGTTTGTTTTTAATAAAGGTTTGTTGACCTACCTGCAGCGGTGTGCGGCCTCAAGCTTCTGGGCAAATTGGTGTAATATATATATATATATATATATATATATATATATATATATGTATATATATGTATATATATGTATGTATATATATGTAGAACAGTGGAAAAAGGCACGAAGCCGAAACGCGTCCTGTGTCTCATCTCAGTGAAATAAAATAACCGAGTTTCACCTTCGATTGAGTGCGGTCCCTTCATTTTCCTGCTGGTTTCCTGCTGGGGGTGAAGTCTTTGAGCTGGATATATATATATATATATATATAGGCGTGGGCGGCGAACTCCGCTCCGTTCGTGGAGTTTGCAGGGTTTTCTGCACTCTGAGCTCCGCAGAACTCGCGGAGTGCCAAAAAACTCTGCTTCGCGTAGTGCTGCAGAGTTTTTCTCCCTGTTCGTGCTCGCGAACGGTAAGTTCGCGAGTGCGAGCTGCCGCTCGGGTAGAATTTCTAACCGAGCGGCAGGAAGGCCAGCGTGAATGGCTGTTCGCGCTGCATTCCGCCACTTGCGGAACTCCGCAGAGTTTTTTGTCACTTCGCGGAGTTCCGCGTAGCAAAACTACGAGAACTACGCCAAGGCATGATATGTATATAGAAGCAATACGTACAAGATAAAACAAGAATATATGCAGATGATGCTGTGCTACTTGCTAAGATGGCCAACGGTTTAAAGACTTTAATCTCCACTTTTGTTGTGTTCATGAAAAAGCTTGACCTGGAGTCCAACTCCTCCAAAATCTTCACTATGGTGTGTGGGCCAAAAAGCACCAAAACACATTCAATATATATTGGGGGAAGGTCAATGGAGAAAGTGAGCCATTTCCCTTACCTTGGGTTAATGTTTGATGATGCATGTAGTTGGTCCCCCATTGTAAGGAACAGGTTAAACCATTTTCAAAATGCACTTGGATCTGTTTTTTCACTAGTGATTTCAATAGGAAAAAACCCCATAGCCCCTATATTAGAGATTATAAGAGAAAGTGCCCCGCCCACCTTGATTACGGAGCGGAGGTTTGGAGGTTATAGGGATGTGGGAAGAATACAAATTGAGGAAAATAGAGTCTGTAGGCTTGTGTTGGGAGTTCCTCCGTCGACCTCTCATTTTGCATCCCTTCAGTAATTAGGCCTTGAACATGTGGAAGACTCAATTAAACTTGCCTCTCTACTGCTATGGTATTCAATCTGGCTGAACGAAGAGACTAGTTTGAATTTTAAAATCATTCTAGATTGTCTCTCCTGTCCACAGGGGCATAAAATTCCTTGGCTCAAATATCATCATAAATAACTTTATTTCAGCTGTTAGAAATGGGGGTCTCTAGTTGGCAATGGCTGGTGTCACTGTCCAAATAGGGACCCTTCTTCCTAAGTCAGGGCAAGTGGGCTATCCCCTTTGATAACCCCTGCTCAACCCTGTGGTAACGTACCACGAGCAGTTAGGCCTATCTCAGAGGCAGTGTGTGAAGCATTTATGACCATGCACAATAAGGCAGTAACGACACCACAAAAGGACACAACTCAAGTAGGTATAGAAAAAATAGTATCTTTATCTAAGGTTTAGTACTAGACTCTCAAAAGCGTTTTAACCACTCACAATGCACGTACATCAGTAGGGACTTAAAAAGGCAATACGTATTCACCAGAACGTGGCACGGACTGAGTTCAAGGCCTGGGTCTACGTGACCCGTTGCGCACCAGATACCTGCCGTTGGACGGGGACACAGCACGTAGATTCTCGAAGAAGCGGAGACGGTGACAGGCGGACTCCCAGCGACCACAGTTCTCGATGGCAGTGGTCCGCAAAGTGCACTCACAATGATTCGGGCACTCGGGGACAGGTGGGCTCCCAGCGGCAGCAGCACGCGGCTGCGGCAGCCCGGGCTGATGGTGGCGATGACTCTCGTCGTGCAGCTCCGTGGTGGGCTCGCGGCGGCAGCAGCGCTCTCCTAGCTGCGGCGGCCCACGGGACGATTCACGATGGTGCAAGGTTGACAAAGACGCGGGCCCTCAGCGGCAGAAGCTCTCTCTTAGCTGCGGCGGCCCACAGGACAAATCCCAATGATGCAAAGTTAGAAAGGTGCGAGCACTCCGCGGCAGCAGCTCTCTCTTAGCTGCGGCGGCTCACAGGACAAATCACGATGATGCAAAGTTAGCAAGGGTGCGAGCACTCAGCGGCGGCAGCTCTCTCCTAGCTGCGGCGGCTCAAAGGACAATCCACGATGTTGCACAACTGACACAAGTGCGGGCATCCAGTGGCGGCAGCTCTCTTAGCTGCGGCGGCACACAGGGTTTCAGCGAAGGTTCTGAGGATTCAAAATAAGGCTGGCGCTCAGCGGCGGCAGCTCTCTCTTAGCTGCGGCGGCCCACACAGTTTCAGCGAAGGTTCTGAGGATTCAAATTAAGGCGGGCACTCAGCGGCGGCAGCTCTCTCTTAGCTGCGGCGGCCCACACAGTTTCAGCGAAGGTTCTGAGGATTCAAAATAGGGCGGGCACTCGGCGGCGGCAGCTCTCTCTTAGCTGCGGCGGCCCACACAGTTTCAGCGAAGGTTCTGAAGATTCAAATTAAGGCGGGCACTCAGCAGCGGCAGCTCTCTCTTAGCTGCGGCGGCCCACACAGTTTCAGCGAAGGTTCTGAAGATTCAAATTAAGGCGGGCACTCAGCGGCGGCAGCTCTCTCTTAGCTGCGGCGGCCCACACACAGAGTTCACAAGGGTTACCAGTCCACGTTCCTCACAGTAGGACTAGAGGTTCCGGATTACTCGACGGAGGCCTCACCTGCAAGTAGAATTCCTAGCAAAGGAATTCGGGCAGCTGACGGGGTGAAGTCTAATGTCCCTGAGACTTCAGCAGGAGGCGCTCTCAATTCAGGCCCTTGGGTAGTTTCTTCAGCAAGCTTGGTGAAAGTTTCAAAGTCCTTTCCTCTGTCCACTCGGACAGAGTTTCGTCTTGACATCCAGAAGGAACACACACTTGAAACAGGTTTCAGCGCAGCGTTTTATACCTAAAAAGTTTTTGTTCTCTGGAGTCACAAATCCCGGCATCCAGCCAGAACAAGTTCGGTGGGGTCGGGGAGCACTTGGTTTACGAGGCGACATCCTGCCCTTTGAGAATCTGGGGGTCTGCTATCAGACGCCCAGTGGGATGTGGAGCCATCATTCACCTTGCCAGGCACGGCCCTGCTCAGATCAAAGAGTCACCCCTCTCCATACTCTAAATGCCGATCTCTCTCTCCAGCCAGGTCTGACCCAGCTGGCCCTGCTGCTCCAAAACCAGACGGCCAATACACACGCTAGCAAAGCCTACAGGAAAGCTGAGGCCAGAAAATACCTCATTTCTAGCAGAGGTATTTTCGAACATGGGCTACGCAAATAATCCTTTCTAAAAGATGTATCTCAATGTCCTGAGCTTAAACATATCAAATTCGACGTTCCTATCAGGTTCCTGGGGGCAGGTAGGATTAGGGCATGTAATACTCAGCCTACCCATTCTGGCCTATGAGAACGGATAGCCTCACAATAGTAAACAGTGAAATGGAGGGTAACTCGCTATTAGAACATGCTACACAGACATACTTTAAAAGCTGCTTCGGTGGGTAGCGCAAATCAGCGCTGCCGGCCCACCAGCAGTATTTGGTCTACCAGCCCTGGGCACACACATTGCACTGATACTAGGGACGTACAGGTAAACCAAACGAGCCAATTATGACTATCCCAATTCATACAGTTATCTTTACACAGGGAGCATTCGCGCTGTGTCACTGATTGGCAGTGGCACAGCGCCCAGAGCATCTAAATCCAGCCAACATAAAAGGTAAGAAGCGAAAAGAGGAAGGGAGACCCGCGCCAATGATGCCAGGTCTAACACGCGTTCCGCCGAGTCTGGTTCCTGAATGCCAGCATGTAACTAAACACATCCTGGGGAGGTTTCCTGGGAGATTGCTACCAGCCTTCCTTGACCAGACTCAGAGGCCTTCTTACCGGGTGACCATAGAGCAGCTCAAAGGGACTGAACCCTAAGGACTTCTGTGGCACCTCACGGTAAGCAAACAACAGGCATGGCAAGAGGACATCCCACTTACGCCTCATGGGCTCGCCTAGGCCCATAATCATGCCCTTAAGGGTCCGGTTGAATCTCTCAACCAGCCCATTACCCTGGGGGTGGTAAGGAGTGGTGAACTTATACGTTACCCCACACTCCTCCCACAGAGACTTCATGTAATTGGAGATGAAGTTAGTTCCCCTATCGGACACCATCTCTCTGGGGAATCCCATACGGGAGAAAATCCCCATCAGTGCCCGTCCCACCACGGGGGCCGTCACTGTCCTGAGCGAGATGGCCTCAGGGTACCGGGTGGCATGGTCCACCAAGACCAGGATGAACCTGTTGCCCATGGCTGTCTTGGGATCCAGAGGCCCCACAATATCAATGCCCACTCTCTCGAATGGGGTGCTCACCATGGGAAAGGGCTGTAGTGGGGCCTTAATCTTCCCCCCACTCTTCCCACTTGCCTGGCAAGTCTTACACATCCTGCAGTGAGCATCTGAGCTCCTGCGCATCTGGGGCCAATAGAAGTGGGTGACCAGCCTCTCAAAGGTCTTGGTCTGCCCCAGATGTCCGGCCAGTGGCACATCATGAGCCAACCCCAGTAGGAAGGTCCTGAAGCGCTGGGGTACCACCAGCACACGGGCTGACCCAGGCTCAGCAACCTTAGGCTCGCTGTAAAGGAGGTCGTTCTCCCAATAGATCCAATGTGACCCTGTCTGGTCACCTACTGCCTGGGCGGCGGCCTGTCACCGCACCCCCTCAAGAGACGGGCAGGTTCTCTGCTGCTCGCAAAATTCCTCCCTGGAGGGCCCACCTTCCTGCTGCCAATGGGTCAGCTCCGGTAGGTCCCCCAGTTCGGCCACTTGTTCCCGTGTAGGTTCCAGGGCATCCCCCTCAAGGTCTGCTCCCTCCGGGACCGTGGGAACCGCGGGGGCTGGTTTCCCACGCCCACCACCCCTTCTCTTTGAGGCAGGGGCCTGGGCCATACTTTCAGGCTCCTGACCCTCCTGAACATCCTTCTGAGCTGTCATGGACCGAGTGGTCACACACACCCACTCAGGCAAACCCAACATTTCCAAATGAGACTTTCTCCCCACCGTAGCCCACGGGGAGTTCTCCAGATCGTTGCCCAACAGACAGTCTACAGGCATGGCGGCCCTCACAGCCACTTGAAGAGTTCCTGTGACCCCCCCCACTCGAAGGGAACCTGAGCCACTTCACACTGGCTCTCTGAGTTGTCTGCTGACACTACGGGGCAGAATGCATGGGGGACAACTTGCTCTTTGGACACCAACCGGGAGCTGACAGCAGTCACACTAGCTCCGGAGTCCCTGAGGGCCTCCACCCTATGGCCATTGATGGTCACCCACCGCCGGTACTTCTGAGTGTTGGTCGGCAGTGTGGGGTTAGGGACCTTCTCAAAGTCCCCTAGCGAGACAAGGGTTAGCTCTATGGGATCCCACCCACCTTGGACCTCCATTTCCTTGCCCCCCAGGGCTACACTGACAATCTGGCGGGATGGTGCACGGGGTGGTGCATGAGCGGATGCATTGGAGTCCCTCTGGGGACACTGGGGATCATAATACTGGTGGCCCACTTGACCACACTTGAAACAAATAAGCGGCCCCCTATGAACAGGCCTACCTGTCGGGAGCACTGGCTTCTTCTCAGGGGGAGGCTGGGACACCACTGCTTGGTTCCCTTGGGAATTACTTTGGGGCCCTCTCTGGAACTCCCTCTGTTTACCCTTGTCCCCCCACTTTTCTGCTGGGGACCCTGCCCACCTCTGGCGAAGTCTCCCACAAAAACCTTTGCGGACCCGGGTGCTCACCCAGCGGTCCGCCTCCTCAGCAAGCTTCCTAGGGTTAGTCAGTTTGCTATCAATCAGGTGCTGGCGTAGCTCTGGAAAACAGTTACTGGACAAATGCTCCCACGCAAACAAATCATACAATTGCTCGAAAGTTTCCACTTTGCTACCTTTTACCCAGCGATCCATTGCTCTGCAGAAAAAAGACACATATTCAACCCACGTGGTACCCTCTAACTTCTTACAGATCCTAAACCTCTGCCTGTACATTTCCGGGGTCAAACCATAACGGGTCATCAAAGCTTCTTTCATATGGGCATACACCATCCTGCTCTCCTCAGGCAGGCCCAACAGGGTATCCCTACCATCACTCACAAAGCGCCCCCACAATCCCGCTCCCCAATCCTGCTCAGGGACCCGGTGGGACACCATTGCTATCTCATATGCGGCAAACCATTGCCCAATATCCTCACTCTTGTGAAAATCCTTAATGACATCCTTAGGAATATAAACTCTACTCTCAGGTGTTACTAAAGGTATGCTGCCACCAGAGGGGAGACCGGGACACTCCTCGCCCTGATCTCTATCTCCCTCAACATTCTCTCATGTTCCATTCTCATTTTCTCAAGTTCAAATGACAATCGATTCTTCTCAATGTCTAACTTCTTACTCTCAAGGTCCTTCTGACCTTCCAATTTAGCCATCTCCAAACTATGCCTCCTATCTCTCTCCCTGTCCTCCAGCTCTTCTGGGGTCAGGCTCCTTTGGGATACGCTAGTACCTGGATTGGAGGGTGTTCCATCTCCCCCCCTCTACTGCATCATCCTGCTGCCCTCCAGCATTCTCTTCCTCATCCCCAGCAGACTCTCTCACTTCCCACCAGGCCTTCAGCGCCTTGTGGTACTCCTCCTTCCTAGAGATCTATCACGGGGACTGCGAATTGCCTACAAAATGACTTCAGCTGTTTGGCAGTATAGGTATCTAATCTTTCCTCCTCAAAGGCGAGATCCTCCGAAGCATTGGATGTTGGCCTTCCCATATTAGCAGTACTCATGGCTGCGATCAACAATTCAATACTAAAACAACCAACTAAAAAAATTCGGAGAGAAAAAAAAAATCTGCGCGTGTCTGCGCTTTGGTCTGTACTCACTAGTGGTGTCTACCAGTCATTGTACGTGGATCATAAATGCAAGTCCTGATCCTCACCGCTGACCGCCAATGTTAGAAATAGGGACCCTTCTTCCTAAGTCATGGCAAGTGGGCTACCCCCTTTGATAGCCCCTGCTTAACCCTGTGGTAACGTAGCACGAGCAGTTAGGCCTATCTCAGAGGCAGTGTGTGAAGCATTTATGACCATGCACAATAAGGCAGTAACGACACCACAAAAGGACACAACTCAAGTAGGTATAGAAAAAAATAGTATCTTTATCTAAAGTTTAGTACTAGACTCTCAAAAGCGTTTTAACCAGTCACAATGCACGTACATCAGTAGGGACTTAAAAAGGCAATATGTATTCACCAAAACGTGGCACGGGCTGAGTTCAAGGCCTGGGTCTACGTTGATACCTGCCGTTGGACGGGGACACAGCACGTAGCTTCTCGAAGAAGCGGAGACGGTGATAGGCGGACTCCCAGCGACCACAGTTCTCAATGGCAGTGGTCCTCAAAGTGCACTCACAATGATTCGGGAACTCGGGGACAGGCGGACTCCAGCGGCAGCAGCACACGGCTATGGCAGCCCGGGCTGGTGGTGGCGATGACTCTCGTCGTGCAGCTCCGTGGTGGGCTCGGGCGGCAGCAGCGCTCTCCTAGCTGCGGCGGCCCACGGGACGATTCATGATGGTGCAAGGTTGACAAAGACGCGGGCCCTCAGCGGCAGTAGCTCTCTCTTAGCTGCGGCGGCCCACAGGACAAATCCCAATGATGCAAAGTTAGCAAAGGTGCGAGCACTCCGCGGCAGCAGCTCTCTCTTAGCTGCGGCGGCTCACAGGACAAATCACGATGATGCAAAGTTAGCAAAGGTGCGAGCACTCAGCGGCGGCAGCCCTCTCGGCTGCGGCGGCTCACAGGACAAATCTCGGTGATGCAAAGTTAGCAAAGGTGCGAGCACTCCGCGGAAGCAGCTCTCTCTCTTAGCTGCGGCGGCTCACAGGACAAATCATGATGATGCAAAGTTAGCAAGGGTGCGAGCACTCAGCGGCGGCAGCTCTCTCTTAGCTGCTGCGGCTTACAGGACAAATCACGATGATGAAAAGTTAGCAAGGGTGCGAGCACTCAGCAGCTATCAGCTCTCTCTTAGCTGCGGCGGCTCAAAGGACAATCCACGATGTTGAACAACTGCCACAAGTGCGGGCATCCAGTGGCAGCAGCTCTCTTAGCTGCGGTGGCCCACACAGTTTCAGCGAAGGTTCTGAGGATTCAAATTAAGGCAGGCACTCAGCGGCGGCAGCTCTCTCTTAGCTGCGGCGGCTCACACAGTTTCAGCGAAGGTTCTGAGGTTTCAAATTAAGGCAGGCACTCAGTGGCGGCAGCTCTCTCTTAGCTGCGGCGGCCCACACAGTTTCAGCGAAGGTTCTGAAGATTCAAATTAAGGCGGGCACTCAGCGGCGGCAGCTCTCTCTTAGCTGCGGCGGCCCACACACAGAGTTCACAAGGGTTACCAGTCCGCGTTCCTCACAGTAGGACTAGAGGTTCCGGATTACTCGACGGAGGCCTCACCTGCAAGTAGAATTCCTAGCAAAGGAATTCGGGCGGCTGACGCGGTGAAGTATAATGTCCCTGAGACTTCAGCAGGAGGCGCTCTCAATTCAGGCCCTTGGGTAGTTTCTTCAGCAAGCTTGGTGAAAGTTTCAAAGTCCTTTCCTCTGTCCGCTCGGACAGAGTTTCGTCTTGACATCCAGAAGGAACACACACTTGAAACAGGTTTCAGCGCAGCGTTTTATACCTAAAAAGTCTTTGTTCTCTGCAGTCACAAATCACTGCATCCAGCCAGAACCAGTTCGGTGGGGTCGGGGAGCACTTGGTTTACGAGGCGACATCCTGCCCTTTGAGAATCTGGGGGTCTGCTATCAGACGCCCAGTGGGAGGTGGAGCCATCATTCACCTTGCCAGGCATGGCCCTGCTCAGATCAAAGAGTCACCCCTCTCCATACTCTAAATGCCGATCTCTCTCTCCAGCCAGGTCTGACCCAGCTGGCCCTGCTGCTCCAAAACCAGACGGCCAATACACACGCTAGCAAAGCCTACAGGAAAGCTGAGGCCAGAAAATACCTTGTTTCTAGCAGAGGTATTTTCGAACACGGGCCACGCAAATAATCCTTACTAAAAGATGTATCTCAATGTCCTTAGCTTAAACATATCAAATTGGGGGCAGGTAGGATTAGGGCATGTAATACTCAGCCTGCCCATTCTGGCCTATGAGAACGGATAGCCTCACAATAGTAAACCGTGAAATGGAGGGTAACTCGCTATTAGAACATGCTACACAGACATACTTTAAAAGCTGCTTCGGTGGGTAGCGCAAATCAGCGCTGCCGGCCCACCAGCAGTATTTGGTCTACCAGCCCTGGGCACACACAGTGCACTAATACTAGGGACTGACAGGTAAACCAAACGAGCCAAATATGATTATCCCAATTCATACAGTTATCTTTACTCAGGGAGCATTCGCGCTGTGTCACTGATTGGCAGTGGCACAGCGCCCAGAGCATCTAAATCCAGCCAACATAAAAGGTAAGAAGCAAAAAGAGGAAGGGAGACCTGCGCCAATGATGCCAGGTCTAACATCAGCGTAGTCATAAAAGTTGCCATTAAATAACACATAATCCACATACACAGTGCCCCAGTATTGGCAAGTAGTCATTTCAAACGATTTGTTTGAGTCTATGTTAGGCAAAAATCACCATTCACCTAGAGCAAAATCCATTTGAGATAATGTTCCCTATAAAAGATAATTAAAAATCATGCTAAAAAGGTATATACACTCAATTAAAACCTATAGTGTTATTAGCAGCAAAGCTAGCCCTCCTTTTTGCCCACATCAGGCCCAGGAATTTGGCAGTGACACAGACTTGGCTCAAATATATCAGGGAGACAACTTTTGACCTAGCCTGTCCTAATATATTTGAGAAGCCAGAGGGTATTACAAAGGAAGACAAAACATGGGTTGTGGTGTGGATTGTTTTTGTCCCATAGAGGAGCTCAGAGGGAAGGCAGAGAAATAATGAAACTTGCCATTCAAGAATATTGTTTTTTACAAACCACTGAGGAGGTGGTTCCCTATCTGATTTTGGTCTTGGGTACATGGAAACGGATGTTATTGACTCGATTAAGACTGGGTTCCATTCGGTGGCTTCTATGTTTTCTGCAAGGCCAGTTTGCACCCTCTGTATTAGCCCATGTGATGAACTCTCAACTCAGAACCTTCTGCACTTTGTCTTTTTCTGCAAGATTTAGTTTCCCTTCAACCCAAGTAACCTCAGACCGGTTCCACCCTATTTAGGCCTTGTCAATGAGGTATATCTTTAGTCCTGAGGCAAAGTGCGCATGGGTCCCATGGCTAGATGGTTCACTGACACAATATCGACCTAATAAATATCGATGTGAAAATTATCAATGTAAAAATATAGAATACAAAAATATCGACTCCCTATAATTAAACAGGTAAGTACAAAAATGTCGAAAAAAATATAGATGTAAAAAATATAGTTGTACAAAATATTGATTTTTATATATATATATATATATATTATCTACTGGCGGTCGCCAGTAGATAGTTATAGTTAGGACCTATTTTCCATAGGAAATCCACAACATTCTATTTGAAATAACTTTGACGCCGGTTGACGAATCTTCGCAAAATTTTCAAAACTTATGGCCCGCTCCGGTCCGCTCGTATCCTGAAAGTTTTGGGGTGATTCGACAAGCGGGGGCCGAGAAAAAAGGGGGGTACCAAAACATGTTTTCCCCATGCAATTTTCCATAGGAACCTTTCATCGCAGCTACAGCCCGAACTGCTGAACGGAATTACACCAACTTTAGCAAAAAGGTAGCCCTTGGTTCAGAGTCGTGCCTTTTGCTTAAATGGTGTAAATCCGTTAAGTAGTTCCTGAGAAATTTGAAAAAGAAAACACATATATATCTGGGCGGAGCCTAACCACACATGTCATCGTGAGATCTGATTGGCTGTCAGCACTTCATCCTGGAATTGCTGGCAGCCATCTTGGGACCAATATAAATGATAGTACCCCATTGAAATGCATTGTAGTGAATCGAAGATTTTGAGGGTTACCAAAAGGAGAACTATAAAGGGTGATAACAGACTTTAGTTACATTAGAATTAATTTGTTGATGGTACCACACTAATTTCAGGAATTGTGGTGTGTTCTAAGGTGATTTTACCCTGTGAAAAACCTTCTGCTGGGACATCATGAATCATGTTTGAGAGAAAACTATTTTCACATGCTTGTCCCATACAGTTTTGGAAGGTGCTCCAGAAGCTAAAATGAGAGCATATTTTCTGTAAATTCACATTATCTTTCTCAGTCATGTGAGAATGAAGTCTGACATTCTCAGTAAAACATGTACATCCAACAAGGGCAGAGACTGTCAGTTGATTCCTTTGTGTTCTACTGCAGCTTCCCAGAGTGTTCTAAAGAACAACTAGAGTGTTAACAGCCTTACTTATGACAAAAGTATGGCACACCTGAAGCCATCTTGATTGGAATAAACTGGTAACACTTAAAACATTTAATTTAAAAAGGAACAAAATGATGGGGTTCATTTTGTCACAGAAATTATGGTTAGTGCTGTAGAAAGAAAAATTAGGACATGTTTCAAGTGTGATCTCAAATATCTTCCTGTTATATTTCAACAGGAGCAGCCTGTCAGTTGATGCCTTTGTGTTCTACTGCAGCTTCCCAGAGTGTTCTAAAGAACAACTAGAGCGCTAGCAGTCTTACTTATGACAAAATTATGGCACACCTGAAGCCATCTTGATTGGAATAAACTGGTAACTCTTAAAACATTTAATTTACAAAGGAACAAAATGAGGGGGTTCATTTTGTCATAGAAATTATGGTTAGTGCTGTAGAAAGAAAAATTAGGACATGTTTTAAGTGAGATCTCAAATATCTTCCTGTTATATTTCAACAGGAGCAGCCTGTCAGTTGATGCCTTTGTGTTCTACTGCAGCTTCCCAGAGTGTTCTAAAGAACAACTAGAGAGCTAACAGTCTTACTTATGACAAAAGTATGGCACACCTGAAGCCATCTTGATTGGAATAAACTGGTAACACTTAAAACATTAAATTTAAAAAGGAACAAAATGATGGGGTTCATTTTGTTATAGAAATTATGGTTAGTGAGGTAGAAAGAAAAATTAGGACATGTTTCAAGTGTGATCTCAAATATCTTCCTGTTATATTTCAACAGGAGCAGCCTGTCAGTTGATGCATTTGTGTTCTACTGCAGCTTCCCAGAGTGTTCTAAAGAACAACTAGAGCGCTAACAGTCTTACTTATGACAAAATTATGGCACACCTGAAGCCATCTTGATTGGAATAAACTGGTAACTCTTAAAACATTTAATTTAAAAGGAACAAAATGAGGGGGTTCATTTTGTCATAGAAATTATGGTTAGTGCTGTAGAAAGAAAAATTAGGACATGTTTTAAGTGAGATCTCAAATATCTTCCTGTTATATTTCAACAGGAGCAGCCTGTCAGTTGATGCCTTTGTGTTCTACTGCAGCTTCCCAGAGTGTTCTAAAGAACAACTAGAGCGCTAACAGTCTTACTTATGACAAAAGTATGGCACACCTGAAGCCATCTTGATTGGAATAAACTGGTAACACTTAAAACATTTAATTTAAAAAGGAACAAAATGAGGGGGTTCATTTTGCCATAGAAATTATGGTTAGTGCTGCAGAAAGAAAATTTAGGGCATGTTTTAAGTGAGATCTCAAATCCTCTTCTATTTCATTAGAAAATTCTGACATGCAGACTGAAACAATCACTTTCAATACCAGCAGTAGACGTCCAGTTAACTCCCTGTTGAGCAGTAGCTTTAGTACAGTGATCTAATGAACAACTAGAGTGCTAACATTCTGAATTTATGGCAAATGTGTGACACATCTGAATGCCTTCTTGATGGAATCAAAGTAAAAACTGAAAGCATTTCCTACTGAGGAGACTGCAGTAAATGAGGAAATTAGGAAACTTCATAACAAATAAGTCTCCCAAGATTGCTACCAGAGAAAAAAGAGCCCAAATGTAGCACAAATATCACCCAGATGTAGCCCACATATAGTCCAATGACAGAAGTGTGCAAAACACTTTTTATTTTTAGTTTTTCTGCAGTTTTATATAGTTCAAACTGGTCAGGTATTGGAGCGTTACATCTTACTTGGACCCCTTATTGCGTATTTTGCACAAAGTACATGAGATTGATCTTGCAAAACATTGAACTTTACGATTCTGTTAACCTGAAGTTGCTCTGAACCGGGCTTTGTAACACCCGTTTTCACCTACTGGTTTTAATTAATTCTCACTGTATTGTATTAGGAAAGAGGATTTACTGTTTTTATGTACACTTTTATGATCTATGTTTCTAAATCAGATCAAATAAAGTTTAATGAATTCTATGGCAGGACGGAGGCGAGGATTATGCATATCTTTCCTCACTTTATTTGCATAGCAGTTCAAAGAAAACGTAACACAACAATCATTAAACAAAAGACTACACAACCCATGAACCATTAGGGGTGTAGTCTCCAAGGCAACTATAGTCGAATCATATCACAGTCCATCGTATATAATATCGTGACATCCCTTCCGCTTCCTCTTTCTTCACTGCTCGTCAGTTAAGTGCATTCCTTACATTCTTGGCTTAATCTGACGTTGTTGCTGTTTGTATAGCGGTTTCTTGTGCACGTTATTAGCATTATTGCCTTGGTATTGTTTCATATTCCCTGCGCAGCAGGCTCTTGCCCGAGCGAGTTCTCCCCCTCGCAGTTTCTCCCGCTGTGTGCTCTCCTCGCGGTGAGATCCTGTCAGGCGCGTCTGGTCCGAGCGAGGCAGCTCCGTCGAGCGCTCCCGCTGGTCTTTACGCGCGTTTGGGAATCCGGTCACTCCTTTAGTGTCCGCTTGATTCCCGACCAACCCTCGCCTAATTTTGACACCGATACGCGGTGATTTCCCCACAGGGCCACGTTAGTGACCAGCACCACCTGATGGTGGTAATTGGTATTGCGCCTCAGTATATTCTTATAACAGCTTCGGGGAAAGCCCAGATGTTGGAGCACCGGCGATGGGGCTGTCTTAAGGATTTTAAGGGCATTTGTTCTGTGCTCACACCCTCTGCTATCATGTCTTCTCCAGAAGACCATTTTTACTCCTCCTACCAGGAAGTGGAGGAGGAATGGCCCCCCAACTTCTCCCTCCAGCAGTGGACCAAGCCCTCTCTCTGGCTCTTTCTAGGGTGCTGGCTCCTCTTCGGGATCAGGTTGATAAGCTGGCGAAAAGCATCCCTGGGGTGTTCAGTCACCCAGATCTGGTGGTGGCGGGTCCAAGTAGCTCCCAGATGGGGAATAAAAGGGCCGTTAAGCATAACGCGGGGAACTTGGAAGGATGTGATAAACTTACGGAGACCTTCCTCAAGAGTGCGCGAACGCTAAAACATGCACCCTGCCGGGAGGAGGAGGGGCCCGGAGAAAATTGCGACACTGTCACCACTATTGTAGACCCCGACAGCGGGTTTCCCTTAGAGGGAGAGGGTGTATCGGAGGACGATTTCTCCTCCGATGAGGATAAGGACTCGGGGCATCCCTGGCGTCCAGAGTCCCACTCCTCTCAGTCCCCGGTTGGGGACGGGGTCCACTCGGACATGTTCGAGCCTGCCCAAATTTACCATTATAGGTCGGCAGAGTGGACACCGGACGCCAAAGTGGCAGAGTATGTGGTGGGGAAAATCCATCAACCCCTTGAAAGGGAGGTCAGGAATAGGATGAGGGGAGAATGCCCCAGGCCCTCACTGAAGGGGAAGGTGGCACACACGCCTGAAATTGATGAGAAACTATGTACCTTTTTCTCCAAGTATATGAGGGATCCCAAGAAAGGAATTGATAGGTCTTGGACGTGGTAGGGCCCTTGACCCAAAATATTCAATTGACGGAGCGTTCCAAAGAGTCAGGATCCCCTTTGTCCACGGATATTGTGGCTGGTTGGGCGCACTACCCTAAACCCTAAAACACTAGCCCCTCCACTACCCAAACACCACTGCACTACCCTAAACCCTAAAACACTACCCCAGCACGACACCCTACACTACCCAAACATAACTGCACTACCCTAAACCCTAAAAGACTACCACCAGCACGACTCCCTACACTACCCAAACACCACTGCACTACCCTAAACCCTAAAACACTACCCCCAGCATGACTCCCTACACTACCCAAACACCACTGCACTACACTAAACCCTAAATATACCCCCAGCATGACCTCCCACACTACACAAACACCATTGCACTACCCTAAACCCTAAAACACTACCCCCAGCACGACCCCCTACACTACAAAAACACCACTGCACTATCCTAAACCCTAAAACACTACCCCCAGCATGACTCCCTACACTACCCAAACACCACTGCACTACCCTAAACCCTAAATCTACCCCCAGCACGACCCCTACACTACCCAAACACCACTGCACTACCCTAAACCATAAAACACTACCCCCAGCATGACCCCCTACACTACACAAACACCACTGCACTACCCTAAACCCTAAAACACTACCACCAGCAAGACCCCCTACACTACTCAAACACCACTGCACTACCCTAAACCCTAAAACACTACCCCAGCACGACCCCCTACACTACCCATACACCACTGCACTACCCTAAACCCTAAAACACTACCCCTAGCACGACCCCCTACACTACTGCACTACCCTAAACCCTAAAACACTACCCCCAGCACGGCCCCCTACACTACCCAAACACCACTGCACTACCCTAAACCCTAGAAAAGAAACCCCCACCCCATGCCCAATCCCCCTTACCTCTCACTCCTCATGGTTCCTCTCTCCTCGTGGTTCCTGCTTCACGTCATCTCTGAGGGGCGGTGCATCGCGTTGTGAGGAAACGGAACAGCCTCTGTTTCCTTACAACGACATGGATCGTCTACATGTTTTTTAGAACGCATGGTCATTTACCATACATACCTTTACAACAAAATTTGTTGTAAAGGCATGCGTGGTAAATGACCATGCATTCTAAAAAATGCGTAGTATTGACTTCGTGATGTACAACGCATGCGTGGTAATGCATGCGTTGTAATGGTATCGCAAAGTAAAAAAGTCGTTGTAATGGCTGTTTACCGATCGAAGCTGGCCCCTGTTCTTCAGTGAGACGTTTATTTGATTAATTAGGAGGAAGGAATGTGTTTTTTACCGAAAAGTGCATTCCCGGCTGTTGTATTGTGAAAGTGTCCGCGTGGCCTGGTTTCACTTCCGGTGAGAGAGTGGAAGAGTCTTTTGGATCTAAAGGAGTTCTGTTGTTGGACGGGGCCGGCGCGACATGTCATCAGAAAACATAGCTAATGCTGAAGTGTGCTGAAGTGTGGAGCAGTGCTATGAGAGGTCAACGAGTGTGCGTCGCACCGCAGTATGACCATACCGCGTGACCCATGTGCCGCCTCCAGGGTACGGGAGGCAGAAGCGGCATCGCAGGTCCTCTTGAAGACCGTTGTAGCACTAATTCTACATTTTGGTACTAGGGCATTTTAACTTCGTTGTTCCTGCCAGATACAAATAGAAGATCCTGTGTTATTCAGTGCCCTCGTTACCTTTTTTGTGGGTTGTGGTGCTTGTCACTTCGCTGCCCCCCCTGTGCACACGACTGGGCACCCCACCTCGTGTGCCATCTGCAGGGCCTCTGCCCTCGGATCACTGGTTTCGGTTTCTGGAGTGGCAACATAAACAGTTGCTCCCAAAGGACTAGCCTGAACACTTAGGTGAATATCCCCTGCACCAGCATTCCACAGAAATTCTTTCCTAGCTCTCCCACGTCAACGAGCACGGCTCCGCTCGCGACACCGTAAGACATCATCGGAGCCATAAGAGGACCTCGTTGGCGTGCTGACGTCAGTTCCACCCATTTTTTCCATGCCACCGAGGCAAACAGGGGACCGAGACATTTTCACATGTATACATAGTATAATAAATATATATATATTCACTGAAAAAACCATAGGTTTCAGGCACGTTATAGTTAGAAATTAGCATTTAAAAACCTTAGAAATTCACTGAAAAAAACATAGGTTTCAGGCACGTTATAGTTAGAAATTAGCATTTAAAAAACCTTAGAAATTCACTGAAAAACCATAGGTTTCAGGGGCGTTATAGTTAGTTGGACATTTCACTCGTACAAAACCATAGAAATTCCCCGTTATAGTTAGTTCAGCTAACTATAACTCGCGCGCCCGCAATGCACTGCTGATGACATCACATATTACATCACTCATGACATGGTCAGTGACATCACTCATGACATCACTGATGACATCTCAAATGACATCACTGATGTCATTTGAGTGATTGGCAGAACCGAAGGCACAAGAAACAAGTGCGCAAAACACAAAAAGGGGGCAGGGTAGAAACACCCTGACCCCCTAGGCCTGCTTAGGGGGTCCCACAAGGACCCCCAGGGCCCAAAAAAATATGTTTTTTTTTAAAAAATCGGCAGGATGCGCTTAGTATGCACAAATCCCACTGAGAAAAACAAAGCGCGGGCTCCCGCTTCGTTGTTATTTGGCCCCCGGTTGGGCCAAGTCCAGGGGCATGCGGGGTTTAAGTAAACATTTGCTGGGGGCCTCTAAGGCCTCCAATCCCCGGCGGCCACCACCCCCGGGGCTTTCAATAAAGATGGTGCGGGAGGGCACTCGGCCTCCCGCAGCCCCGGGGACTGCCACCCCTGGGGCTTCTTTTTAAAAACAAAATTACCTGTGTGGGGGCTCGAGCCCCCACATGCCCCGGGACCGCCACCTCCCGGGGCACTAAGAATTTGAATGTGGGGGTCCGTTCCGGACCCCCGAGGCCCCGGGACCACCACCTCCTGGGGGCTGTGCATGTGAAGAGAGGGGGGCCGCGCGGCCCCCCTCCTGGAACCTGTGATGGCCCTGGGGACCGCCACCCCCGGGGCCGGCTCCTGCACCCCCCCGGGACACTGTAGTTTGCTATGGCAGGGCGGGAGCCTCGCGGCTCCCGTCCTGTCATAGCAAACTGCTTGAGTTTTGGAAGAGAGCAGGAAACCTGCTCTCTCTTCCAAAATTCAAAGCAATTGCTTTTCCACACGGGGAGCTGCATCTTAGCAGCTCCCCGTGTGGAAAAGCAATGCCGGCTCCCCGAGGGACGCGGGGAGCCGGCGGGACCGTGGGGGGATTGGGGACCCCCCCACGGTCCCCAACGGAGAGCGCCAGCCTCGGGGGATGGGGTTTCTGGGGCTACAAGTGGCCCAGGAGGGGGGCCACACGGCCCCCTTCCCGAAAATTGTTATAAAAAAATTTAAAAACAAAGGCCGGCCCCGGGGGATGGGGTCCCTGAGGCCATAAGTGGCCTGAGGAGGGGGGCAACGCAGCCCCCCTCCAAAACATTAAATTAAAAAAAAGGCCATGCCCCGGGGGGCCTCGGGAGGGGGGCCACGCGGCCCCCTTCCAAATTCTTTTTTTTTTTTTTAAATATTAGGGGGCAGGCCCTGGGGGATGGGGTCCCCAGGGCCAATAAATTAGAAAAAGGGGGCCACACAGCCCCCTTCTTAAAAAAATAAAATAAAATAAGACCGGAATCGCACCGGAGGCCACGCCCCCTCCTTGGCAGCACTCTGCAAACGCGCCCCCTGGCGCATTTGCAAAGGGGGAACGAATTCCCCTTGAATACTGGGGGTCCCTGGGGGCCAACTAGCCCACCAGGAACCTCCAGTATGCGCCATGGGGCTGCGTTGCAGAGAGGTGTTCTGAGGCCACGCCCCTTTTTACACCTCTCTGCAATGCAGCTCTGTGCCGCTTAATGGAGGTAGCTGGTGGGCTAGTTGCACCCCAGGGACCCTCAGGATTCAAGGGAGTTAATCCCACAACTTAAAATGCACCACGGGGTGCGTTTGCACAGTGGTGAAGGGAGGGGGCGGGGCCTGAGGTGACAGGTGTGCAAACACGCCCTGTGACGCGTTTTAAGTTGGGGGATTAACTCCCCTTGAATCCTGAGGGTCCCTGGGGTGCAACTAGCCCACCAGCTACCTCCATTAAGCACCACAGAGCTGCGTTGCAGAGAGGTGTAAAAAGGGGCATGGCCTCTGACCACCTCTCTGCAACGCAGGCCTGTGGCGCTTATTGGAAGTACCTGGTGGGCTAGTTGATCATATATTGTGATCAAGGCTCGGACGAGCTGAAACGTTATGGCGGCATCGCAAGAAATAAACTGAAATTAATGCACTGAAATTTGGTCCGTGTCCGTGTTGTGGCAGGATTGCTGTGAGGGAAACGCGAGTGTGGTGATATATATATATATATATATATATATATATATTCACTGAAAAACCATAGGTTTTAGGGACAGTTATAGTTAGTTGGACATTGCACTCGTACAAAACCCGTGAAATTCCCCCGTTATAGTTAGTTCAGCTAACTATAACTCGCGCCCCGCAATTCACTGCTGATGACGTCACATATTACATCACTCATGACATGGTCAGTGACATCACTGATGACATCACTGATGACATCTCAAATGACATCACTGATGACATCATCTAGTGACTGTGTTTCTGTAAAGTTTAAATATTTTCAATGTATATAGGGAAAGGCGTATTGAAGAATGAGTGGGTGTATAAGTGTCTGTATGGATGATTTAGTAGGTGCGTGACTAACTGTATAAGTGAGTGATTAAACGTATCTTACTGAATGCATGGGTTAGTGACTAAACTGGGTGAATGTCTGTTTCCGTCTGTCTGTTGCTGTGTAAGTGGCTGCATGGGTTTGTGAATAGCTACATGAGTGTCTATATGAGTTATTGATTCGTTGTCTGAGTATCTGTATGGGTGCCTGAGTGTTTGTGTGGGTGGGGTGTGTGCAACTCTGTACATAGATGTGTGAGTGGGTGATTCACTGGGTGCATGATTTGAAGAGTGCGTATGTGATGGACTACTTGGGTGGGTGAGTGTGTGTATGGGTGTGTTAGTGAGTGAATGTATATCTCAGTGGTACATGTGCGAGTAACTACATATGTAAAAGGCAGTATATATGTGTGTTAGAGTATTTAAAAGGCTATAAGTGAGAGTGTGTGATTGTGAGAGTGGCTGTATGGATGCGTGTGTGCTTGTATCAGTTATTGTATAAGAGCGTAAGAATGTGCTAGTATTTGTATGACTAAGTGAGCTGGTGTGTGTATAACTGTATAGGTGAGTAAATGGGTGTGTGATTAATTTTTTGCATGACTGACTAGGTGTGTGAGTACCTCTATGGATGAGTGGCGGTGTGTGAGTGTTTATATAGGTGTATGACTGCATATGATAGTCCTGTACTGAGTGACTGTAAGTATGAGTGACTGGACGGGTGAGTGAGTAGATGTGTGTGTGTAGACCTAAGAATCAGTGAGTGGGTATATAGTTATTGGTATTGGAGTGTGTATGGTTTTGCGAATGGCAGTCTGTAAATAAGAGTGGGTGTATCAAAAGTTATATTAGGGTGTGAGAAGATGCATGAAATTATCACATGGATGATGTCATCAGTGATGTCATTTGAGATGTCATCAGTGATGTCATCAGTGATGTCACTGACCATGTCATGAGTGATGTAATATGTGACGTCATCAGCAGTGAATTGCGGGCGCGAGTTATAGTTAGCTGAACTAACTATAACGGGGAATTTCATGGGTTTTGTACGAGTGCAATGTCCAACTAACTATAACTGTCCCTAAAACCTATGGTTTTTTCAGTGAATTTCAAAGGTTTTTTAAATGCTAATTTCTAACTATAACGTGCCTGAAACCTATGGTTTTTTCAGTGAATTTGTAAGGTTTTTTAAATGCTAATTTCTAACTATAACGTGCCTGAAACCTATGGTTTTTTTCAGGGAATTTCAAAGGTTTTGTAAATGACAATTTTTTAATTGTATTAATTGTTATATTTATTTTTTTGATACTGATTTACAACATTTTTTTCAACTATTTATTTTTAGATATTTTATTTTTTAAATTACATTGTAATTACATTATACATTACATTACAAAATATACTTTCTCAGAATGAATTACTTTAGTTTAAATACTTTGCAAATAGTCAATAGACTTTTAAGTACAGTAGTTACAGTTGTTGCAATGGGCAACACAATTTCAAACACAATGCAACATTGAGCTCAATGTGAATTTCTATTTAAATGCAATTAGTTACTTTATGGATTACTTTTCTCACCACAGGACTGGATCCTAGATTCAGTCCTGGGACATCTCCTGTAAACAGTTGAGTAAAAGTGTTTTGGTTACAGTAGTGATTTTTAAGGAATATTATTGTATTTTAAAAGTTGACACTTAGAAACTTTTTCACATAGAATCACCAATGTTATCCTATGGGAGGAAATTCACTTAGCAGGTAAGTAGTGTTATCGTTACTTTTTCTTACTCAGTGGTGGATCCTGGATCCAGCACTGGTGCATCTCCTGTAAACAGTTGAAAGAATGCGTTTAAGTCACACATGCGATTTTTAAGGAATATTTGTAGTTTGTGAAAATCGACACTTTGAAACTTTTCTGCTGAAAACCAGACAATGGATTCCTATGGAAGGAAATACAAGTTACTGGTAAGTATGGTTAGAATTACTTTTCAGGGTCAGTGCTGGGCTAAAAGATGCAGCACTGGGTTCTCTCCTGATAACAGGTGAGTAAATCGGAATTCTTAGTTCGGCTGATTTTAGAGAAATATTATAAAGTTCCAAAACTCCACACTTAGAAGAATTTCCAAGTGAAACCAGTCAATGTTAGCCTATGGAAGGAAATTCAAGTTACTGGTAAGTACGGTTAGAATTACTTTTCAGGGTCAGGGCTGGGCTAAAAGATGCAGCACTGGGTTCTCTCCTGATAACAGGTGAGTAAATCGGAATTCGTAGTTCGGCTGATTTTAGAGGAATATTATAAAGTGCCAAAACTCCACACTTAGAAGAATTTCCAAGTGAAACCAGTCAATGTTAGCCTATGGAAGGAAATTCAAGTTACTGGTAAGTACGGTTAGAATTACTTTTCAAGGTCAGTGCTGGGCTAAAAGATGCAGCACTGGGTTCTCTCCTGATAACAGGTGAGTAAATCGGAATTCGTAGTTCGGCTGATTTTAGAGGAATATTATAAAGTTCCAAAACTCCACACTTAGAAGAATTTCCAAGTGAAACCAGTCAATGTTAGCCTATGGAAGGAAATTCAAGTTACTGGTAAGTACGGTTAAAATTACTTTTCAGGATCGGTACTGGCTCAAAGATGCAGCAATGAGGTCTCTCCTGATAACAGGTGAGTAAATCGGAATTCGTAGTTCAGTTGATTTTAGAGGAATATTTGCACAATGGTGAAGGAAGGGGGTGGGGCCTGAGGTGACATGTCTGCAAACACGCCCTGTGGCGCGTTTTAAGTTGGAGAATTAATTCCTCCTCAATCCTGAGGGTCCCTAGGGGCCAACTAGCCCACCAGGAACCTCCAGTATGCGCTAGGGGCTGCGTTGCAGAGAGGTGTAAAGAGGCCATGCCCCTTTTACAACACTCTGCAACGCAGCTCCGTGGCGCTTACTGGAGGTACCTGGTGGGCTAGTTGGCCTCAGGGACCCTCAGGATTGAAGAGGATTTAATTCCCCATCTTAAAATGCGCCACGGGGCCTGTTTGCACACATGTCACCTGAAGCCCCGCCCCTCCCTTCACCACTGTGCAAACGCGCCCGTGGTGCATTTTAAGTTGGGGGATTAAGTCCCCTTGAATCCTGAGGGTCCCTGGAGTCCAACTAGCCCACCATGTACCTCCAAATAGCGCCACAGAGCTGCGTTGCAGAGAGGTGTAAAAAGGGGCGTGGCCTCTCTACACCTCTCTGCAACGCAGCCCCCTGGCGCATACTGGAGGTTCCTGGTGGGCTAGTTGGCCCCCAGGGACCCCCAGTATTCAAGGGGCAATCGTTCCCCATCTGCAAACGTGCCAGGGGACACGTTTGCAGAGTGCTGCAGGGTGGGGGCAGGGCCTCCGGCACGATGCCATTTTTTTTGGAATGGGAGGGGGGCTGCGTGGCCCCCCTTCCCTTGGCCTCTTTTGGCCCCGGGGACCCCATCCCCCGGGGCATGCCCTCTTTTTTTTAAATTTTTAAATATTTGGGGGGCTGCGTGGCCCCCTCCTCAGGCCATTCAAGGCCCCGGGACCCCATCCCCGGGGCCGGCCTTTCCTTTTTTTTTTCCCAAATTTTGTTTTTTTGTTTTGGGGAGGGGGCTGCGTGGCCCCTCCTGGGCCACTACTTGCCCCGGGACCCCATCCCCGGGGCTGGCCCTCTCCGTTGGAGACTGTGGGGGTCCCCAATCCCCCACAGTCCCGCCGGCTCCTCGCGTCCCTTGGGAGCCGGCATTGCTTTCCACATGGGGAGCTGCTAACATGCAGCTCCCCGTATGGAAAGCAATTGCTTTGGATATTGGAGGCAGAGCAGGTTTCCTGCTCTCTTCCAATATCCAAAGCAGTTTGCTATGACAGGACGGGAGCCGCGAGGCTCCTGCCCTGCCATAGCAAACTACAGTGTCCCGGGGTAGGCACCCGGGACACTGCAGGAGCCGGCCCTGGGGGTGGCGGTCCCCAGGGCCATCAAGGGCTCCAGGAGGGGCCGCGTGGCCCCCTCCCTTGAATTGCACAGCCCCGGGGAGGTGGTGGTCCCGGGGCTCTGGGAGTCCGTAACGTTCCCCCACATTTATTTTCTATATGCCCAGGGAGGTGGTGGTCCCGGGGCTTGTGGGGGCTGGAGCCCCCACACGTTATTTAAAATTTTAAAAGAAGCCCCGGGGGTGGCGGTCCTCGGGAGGGCAGGAGAGCCCTCCCGCACCATTTTTTTATTAAGCCCCGGGGGTGGCGGTCCCTGGGGCCTTAGAGGCCCCCATATAAACAATAAACCCACCCCCCGCATGCCCCCGGGACTTGGGCCACCCGGGGGCAAATTTGCATCGAAGCGCGGGAGACCGCGCTCGATTTTCTTTTTCGGCAGAATCCGCGCACCCTGAGCGCATCCTGCCGATTTTTTTTTTTAAATGCTTTTTCTGGCCAGGGGTCCTTGTGGGACCCCTGAGCAGACCTAGGGGTCAGGGTGTTTCTACCCTGCCCCCTTTTGCACTTTACGCACTTGTTTCTGTCCCTCGGTTCTACCGAGGACAAAATGGCTGCCAACACTTCCTGATTTGGAGTGTTGACAGCCAATTAGCATGCAGCTCGTGATCGGGAGGGTGCGCGAATCCGACGCGGGAATAGATATATATGTGATTTTCATTTTGATTTTCACAGGAACTACTGAACGGATTTACACCATTTAACAAAAAGGGTACTTTCTGAACCAAGAACTACCTCTTTGCCAAATTTGGTGTAATTCCGTTCAGCAGTTTGGGCTGTAGCCGTGGCTAAGGTTTCCTATGGGAAAATGAATGGGGAAAACACGTTTGGGACCCCCTTTTCTCGGCCCTCGCTTGACGAATCACCCGAAACTTTCAGGGTAGGAGCGGACCGGAGCGGGCCATAAAGTTTGAAAATTTCACGAAGATTCGTCAACCGACGCAAGAGTTATTTCAAATAGAATGTCGCGGATTTCCTATGGAAAATAGGTCCTAACTATAACTATCTACTGGCGACCGCCAGTAGATAATATATATATATATATATATTATCTACTGGCGGTCGCCAGTAGATAGTTATAGTTAGGACCTATTTTCCATAGGAAATCCGCAACATTCAATTTGAAATAACGTTGGCGCCGGTTGACGAATCTTCGCGAAAGTTTCCAACTTGTTGGGGCGCTCCGGTCTGCAACTATCCTGAAAGTCTCGGGGTGATTCGTCAAGCGGAGGCTGAGAAAAAAGGGGGGTCCCAAAACATGTTTTCCCCATTCATTTTTCCATAGGAACCTTTAGTCGCAGCTAGAGCCCGAACTGCTGAACGGAATTACACCAAATTTGGCAAAGAGGTAGCCCTTGGTTCAGTGTCGTGTCTTTTGCTTAAATGGTGTAAATCCAATCAGTAGTTCCTGAGAAAATCAAAAGTAAAATCACATATATATCTGGGCGGAGCCTAACCACACATGTCATCGTGAGATCTGATTGGCTGTCAGCACTTCATCCTGGAATTGCTGGCAGCCATCTTGGGACCAATATAAATGATAGTACCCCATTGAAATGCATTGTAGTGAATCAAAGATTTTGAGGGTTACCAAAAGGAGAACTATAAAGGGTGATAACAGACTTTAGTTACATTAGAATTCATTTGTTGATGGTACCATACTAATTTCAGGAATTGTGGTGTGTTCTAAGGTGATTTTGCCCTGTGAAAAACCTTCTGCTGGGATATCATCAATCATGTTTGAGAGAAAACTATTTTCACATGCTTGTCCCATAGAGTTTTGGAAGGTGCTCCAGAAGCTAAAACGAGAGCATCTTTTCTGTAAATTCACATTATCTTTCTCAGTCATGTGAGAATGAAGTCTGACATTCTCAGTAAAACATGTACATCCAACAAGGGCAGAGACTGTCGTTTGATTCCTTTGTGTTCTACTGCAGCTTCCCAGAGTGTTCTAAAGAACAACTAGAGTGCTAACAGCCTTACTTATGACAAAAGTATGGCACACCTGAAGCCATCTTGATTGGAATAAACTGGTAACACTTAAAACATTTAATTTAAAAAGGAACAAAATGATGGGGTTCATTTTGTTATAGAAATGATGGTTAGTGATGTAGAAAGAAAAATTAGGACATGTTTCAAGTGTGATCTCAAATATCTTCCTGTTATATTTCAACAGGAGCAGCCTGCCAGTTGATGCCTTTGTGTTCTACTGCAGCTTCCCAGAGTGTTCTAAAGAACAACTAGAGCGCTAACAGCCTTACTTATGACAAAAGTATGGCACACCTGAAGCCATCTTGATTGGAATAAACCGGTAACACTTAAAACATTTAATTTAAAAAGGAACAAAATGAGGGGGTTCTTTTGAAATAGAAATTATGGTTAGTGCTGCAGAAAGAAAAATTAGGGCATGTTTTAAGTGAGATCTCAAATCCTCTTCTATTTCATTAGAAAATTCTGACATGCAGACTGAAACAATCACTTTCAATACCAGCAGCAGACTTCCAGTTAACTCCCTAGTGAGCAGTAGCTTTACTACAGTGATCTAATGAGCAACTAGAGTGCTAACATTCTGAATTTATGGCAAATGTGAGACACATCTGAATGCCTTCTTGATGGAATCAAAGTAAAAACTGCAAGCATTTCCTACTGAGGAGACTGCAGTAAATGAGGAAATTAGGAAACTTCATAACAAAGAGGTCTTCCAAGATGGCCACCAGTGAAAAAAGAGCCCACATGTAGCACAAATATTACCCAGATGTAGCCCACATATAGCCCAATGACAAAAGTGTGCAAAACACTTTTTATTTATAGTTTTTTTGCAGTTTTATGTAGTGCAGACTGGTCAGGTATTGGAGCGTTGCATCTTAAAACATGACCCCCTACACTACAAAAACTCCACTGCACTACCCTAAACCCTAAAACACTACCCCCAGCACGACCCCCTACACTACACAAGCACCACTGCACTATCCTAAACCCTAAAACACTACCCCCAGCATGACCCCCTATACTACACAAACACCACTGCACTACCCTAAACCCTAAAACACTACCCCCAGCACGACCCGCTACACTACCCAAACACCACTGCACTACCCTAAAACATGACCCCCTACACTACACAAACACCACTGCACTACCCTAAACCCTAAAACACTACCCCCAGCATGACCCCCTACACTACACAAGCACCACTGCACTACCCTAAACCCTAAAACACTACCCCCAGCACGACCCCTACACTACACAAACACCACTGCACTACCCTAAACCCTAAAACACTACCCCCAGCACGAACCCCTACACTACCCAAACACCACTGCACTAACCTAAATCCTAAAACACTACCCCCAGCATGACCCCCTACACTACCCAAACACCACTGCACTACCCTAAAACATGACCCCCTACACTACACAAACACCACTGCACTACCCTAAACCCTAAAACACTACCCCCAGCACGACCCCCTACACTGCCCGAACACCACTGCACTGCCCTAAACCCTGAAACACCAGCCCCTGCACGACCCCTACACTGCCCGCACACCACTGCACTGCCCTAAACCCTGAAACACCACCCCTAGCACGACACCCTACACTGCCCGAATACCACTGCACTGCCCTAAACCCTAAAACACCACCCCCTGCACGACCCCCTACACTGCCCGAACACCACTGCACTGCCCTAAACCCTGAAACACTGCCCCCAGCACGACCCCCTACACTGCCCGAACACCACTGCACTGCCCAAAACCCTGAAACACTACCCCCAGCAAGACCCCCTACACTGCCCGAACACCACTGCACTACCCTAAACCCTGAAACATCACCCCCAGCAAGACCCCCTACACTGCCCGAACACCACTGCCCTAAACCCTGAAACACCACCCCAGCACGACCCCTACACTGCCCGAACACCACTGCACTGCCCTAAACTCTGAAACACCACCCCCAGCACGACCCCCTACACTGCCCGAACACCACTGCTCTGCCCAACACTGCCTGCTCTGCCCCCTACACTGCCCGAACACCACTGCACTGCCCTAAACCTTGAAACACCAGCCCCAGCACGACCCCCTACACTGCCCGAACACCACTGCACTACCCTAAACCCTGAAACACCACCCCCAGCATGACCCCCTACACTGCCCGAGCACCACTGCACTGCCCTAAACCCTGAAACACCAGCCCCAGCACGACCCCCTACACTGCCCGAACACCACTGCACTGCCCTAAACCCTGAAACACCAGCCCCAGCACGACCGCCTACACTGCCCGAACACCACTGCACTGCCCTAAACCCTGAAACATCACCCCCAGCAAGACCCCCTACACTGCCCGAACACCACTGCCTGCCTAAACCCTGAAACACCACCCCCAGCAAGACCCCTACACTGCCCGAACTCCACTGCACTGCCCTAAACCCTGAAACACCAGCCCCAGCACAACCCCCTACACTGCCCGAACACCACTGCACTGCCCTAAACCCTGAAACACCACCCCTTGCACGACCCCCTACACTGCCCGAACACCACTGCACTGCCCTAAACCCTGAAACACCACCCCCAGCACAGACCCCCTACACTGCCCGAACACCACTGCACTGCCCTAAACCCTGAAACACCACCCCTGCATGACCCCCTACACTGCCCGAACACCACTGCACTGCCCTAAACCCTGAAACACCACCCCCAGCACGACCCCCTACACTGCCCGAACACCACTGCACTGCCCTAAACCCTGAAACACCACCCCCAGCAAGACCCCCTACACTGCCCGAACACCACTGCACTGCCCTAAACCCTGAAACATCACCCCCAGCACGACCCCCTACACTGCCCGAACACCACTGCACTGCCTAAACCCTGAAACACCACCCACAGCACGACCCCCTACACTGCCCGAACACCACTGCACTGCCCTAAGCCCTGAAACACCACCCCCAGCTACGACCCCTACACTGCCCGAACACCACTGCTCTGCCCTAAACCCTGAAACACCACCCCACTGCACGACCCCCTACACTGCCCGAACACCACTGCCCTAAACCCTGAAACACCACCCCCAGCAAGACCCCTACACTGCCCGAACACCACTGCACTGCCCTAAACCCTGAAACACCACCCCCAGCACGACCCCCTACACTGCCCGAACACCACTGCTCTGCCCAAAACCCTGAAACACCAGCCCCAGCACGACCCCCTACACTGCCCGAACACCACTGCACTGCCCTAAACCCTGAAACACCAGCACCAGCACGACCCCCTACACTGCCCGAACACCACTGCACTGCCCTAAACCCTGAAACACCACCCCCAGCATGACCCCCTACACTGCCCGAACACCACTGCACTGCCCTAAACCCTGAAACACCAGCCCCAGCACAACCCCGTACACTGCCCGAACACCACTGCACTGCCCTAAACCCTGAAACACCAGCCCCAGCACGACCGCCTACACTGCCCGAACACCACTGCACTGCCCTAAACCCTGAAACACCAGCCCCAGCACGACCCCCTACACTGCCCGAACACCACTGCACTGCCCTAAACCCTGAAACACCACCCCCAGCACGACCCCTACACTGCCCGAACACCACTGCACTGCCCTAAACCCTGAAACACCACCCCCAGCATGACCCCCTACACTGCCCGAACACCACTGCAGTGCCCTAAACCCTGAAACACCACCCCCAGCACGACCCCCTACACTGCCCGAACACCACTGCACTGCCC
Organism: Calotriton arnoldi; assembly: GCA_963921515.1. Classification (NCBI taxonomy): domain Eukaryota; kingdom Metazoa; phylum Chordata; class Amphibia; order Caudata; family Salamandridae; genus Calotriton; species Calotriton arnoldi. The sequence continues at coordinate 8,754 of CAWUFW010009097.1, read as the reverse complement.
TAAACCCTGAAACACCACCCCCAGCACGACCCCAACACTGCCCGAACACCACTGCACTGCCCTAAACCCTGAAACACCACCTCCCTGCACGACCCCCTACACTGCCCGAACACCACTGCACTGCCCTAAACCCTGAAACACCACCCCCAGCAAGACCCCCTACACTGCCCGAACACCACTGCCCAAAACCCTGAAACACCACCCCCAGCACGACCCACTACACTGCCCGAACACCACTGCACTGCCCTAAACCCTGAAACACCACCCCCAGCACGACCCCCTACACTGCCCGAACACCACTGCACTGCCCTAAACCCTGAAACACCAGCCCCAGCACGACCCCCTACACTGCCCGAACACCACTGCACTGCCCTAAACCCTGAAACACCACCCCCAGCATGACCCCCTACACTGCCCGAACACCACTGCACTGCCCTAAACCCTGAAATACCAACCCCAGCACGACCCCCTACACTGCCCGAACACCACTGCACTGCCCTAAACCCTGAAACACCAGCCCCAGCATGACCGCCTACACTGCCCGAACACCACTGCACTGCCCTAAACCCTGAAACACCAGCCCCAGCACAACCCTCTACACTGCCTGAACACCACTGCACTGCCCCAAACCGTGAAACACCAGCCTCAGCATGACCCCCTACACTGCCTGAACACCACTGCACTGCCCTAAACCCTGAAACACCACCCCCAGCACGACCCCCTACACTGCCCGAACACCACTGCACTGCCCTAAACCCTGAAACACCACCCCCTGCACGACCCCCTACACTGCCCGAACACTACTGCACTGCCCTAAACCCTGAAACACCATCCCCAGCACGACCCCCTACACTGCACGAACACCAGTGCACTGCCCTAAACCCTGAAACACTACCCCCAGCAAGACCCCCTACACTGCCCGAACACCACTGCACTGCCCTAAACCCTGAAACATCACCCCCAGCACGACCCCCTACACTGCCCGAACACCACTGCCCTAAACCCTGAAACACCACCCCCAGCAAGACCCCCTACACTGCCCGAACACCACTGCACTGCCCTAAACCCTGAAACACCAGCCCCAGCACGACCCCCTACACTGCCCGAACACCACTGCACTGCCCTAAACCCTAAAACACCACCCCCTGCACGACCCCCTACACTGCCCGAACACCACTGCACTGCCCTAAACCCTGAAACACCACCCCCAGCACGACCCCCTACACTGCCCGAACATCACTGCACTGCCCTAAACCCTGAAACACCACCCCCTGCACGACCCCCTACACTGCCCGAACACAACTGCACTGCCCTGAACCCTGAAACACCACCCCCAGTACGACACCCTACACTGCACGAACACCACTGCACTGCCCTAAACCCTGAAACACTACCCCCAGCAAGACCCCCTACACTGCCCGAACACCACTGCACTGCCCTAAACCCTGAAACACCACCCCAGCAAGACCCCATACACTGCCCGAACACCATGGCCCTAAACCCTGAAACACCACCCCCAGCAAGACCCCCTACACTGCCTGAACACCACTGCACTGCCCTAAACCCTGAAACACCAGCCCCAGCACGACCCCCTACACTGCCCGAACACCACTGCACTGCCCTAAACCCTGAAACACCACCCCCAGCACGACCCCCTACACTGCCCGAACACCACTGCACTGCCCTAAACCCTGAAACACCAGCCCCAGCACGACCCCATACACTGCACGAACACCACTGCACTGCCCTAAACCCTGAAACACCAGCCCCAGCACGACCGCCTACACTGCCAGAAAACCACTGCACTGCCCTAAACCCTGAAACACCAGCCCCAGCACGACCCCCTACACTGCCCGAACACCACTGCACTGCCCTAAACCCTCAAACACCAGCCCCAGCACGACCCCCTACACTGCCCGAACACCACTGCACTGCCCTAAACCCTGAAACACCAGCCCCTGCAAGACCCCCTACACTCCCTGAACACCACAGCACTGCCCTAAAGCCTGAAACACCACCCCCAGCAAGACCCCCTACACTGACCGAACACCACTGCACTAACCCCTGAAACACCACCCCCAGCAAGACCACCTACACTGGCCGAACACCAATGCACTGCCCTAAACCCTGAAACACCACCCCGTGCACGACCCCCTACACTCCCCAAACACCACTGCACTGCCCTAAACCCTGAAACACCACCCCCTGCACGACCCCCTACACTGCCCAAACACCACTGCACTAACCTAAATCCTAAAACACTACCCCCAGCACGTCCCCCTACACTACCAAACACCACTGCACTACCCTAAAAACATGACCCCCTACACTGCACAAACACCACTGCACTACCCTAAACCCTGAAACACCACCCCCAGCACGACCCCCTACACTGCCCGAACACCACTGCACTGCCCTAAACCCTGAAACAACAGCCCCTGCACGACCCCCTACACTGCCCGAACACCACTGCACTGCCCTAAACCCTGAAACACCACCCCTAGCACGACACCCTACACTGCCCGAACACCACTGTACTGCCCTAAACCCTAAAACACCATCCCCTGCACGACCCACTACACTGCCCGAACACCACTGCACTGCCCTAAACCCTGAAACACTACCCCCAGCACGACCCCCTACACTGCCAGAACACCACTGCACTGCCCTAAACCCTGAAACACCACCCCCAGCAAGACCACCTACACTGCCCGAACACCACTGCACTGCCCTAAACCCTGAAACACCAGCCCCAGCAAGACCCCTACACTGCCCGAACACCACTGCACTGCCCTAAACCCTGAAACACCACCCCCAGCACGACCCCCTACACTGCCCGAACACCACTGCACTGCCCTAAACCCTGAAACACCACCCCCAGCACGACCCCCTACACTGCCCGAACACCACTGCTCTGACCCAACACTGCCTGCTCTGACCCCTACACTGCCCGAACACCACTGCACTGCCCTAAACCCTGAAACACCAGCCCCAGCACGACCCCCTACACTGCCCGAACACCACTGCACTGCCCTAAACCCTGAAACACCACCCCCAGCACGACCCCCTACACTGCCCGAACACCACTGCACTGCCCTAAACCCTGAAACACCACCCCCAGCAAGACCACCTACACTGGCCGAATACCACTGCACTGCCCTAAACCCTGAAACACCACCCCCTGCACGACCCCCTACACTGCCCGAACACCACTGCACTGCCCTAAACCCTGAAACACCACCCCCAGCACGACCCCCTACACTGCCCGAACACCACTGCACTGCCCTAAACCCTGAAACACCACCCCCAGCACGACCCCTACACTGCCCGAACACCACTGCACTCAACCCTAAAACATGACACCCCTACACTACACAAACACCACTGCACTGCCCTAAACCCTGAAACACTACCCCCAGCACGACCCCCTACACTGCCCGAACACCACTGCACTGCCCTAAACCCTGAAACACCAGTCCCTGCACGACCCCCTACACTGCCCGAACACCACTGCACTGCCCTAAACCCTGAAACACTACCCCCAGCACGACCCCCTACACTGCCAGAACACCACTGCACTGCCCTAAACCCTGAAACACTACCCCCAGCACGACCCACCTACACTGCCCGAACACCACTGCACTGCCCTAAACCCTGAAACACCACCCCCAGCAAGACCCCCTACACTGCCCGAACACCACTGCACTGCCCTAAACCCTGAAACACCACCCCCAGCACGACCCCCTACACTGCCCGAACACCACTGCACTGCCCTAAACCCTGAAACACCACCCCCAGCACGACCCCCTACACTGCCCGAACACCACTGCTCTGCCCAAACACTGAAACCCTGCTCTGACCCCCTACACTGCCCGAACACCACTGCACTGCCCTAAACCCTGAAACACCAGCCCCAGCACGACCCCCTACACTGCCCGAACACCACTGCACTGCCCTAAACCCTGAAACACCACCCCCAGCATGACCCCCTACACTGCCCGAACACCACTGCACTGCCCTAAACCCTGAAACACCACCCCCAGCACGACCCCCTACACTGCCCGAACACCACTGCACTGCCCTAAACCATGAAACACCACCCCAAGCAAGACCACCTACACTGCCCGAACACCACTGCACTGCCCTAAACCCTGAAACACCACCCCCAGCACGACCCCCTACACTGCCCGAACACCACTGCACTGCCCTAGACTCTGAAACACCACCCCCAGCAAGACCCCCTACACTACCCGAACACCACTGCACTAACCTAAATCCTAAAACACTACCCCCAGCACGACCCCCTACACTACCCAAACACCACTGCACTACCCTAAAAACATGACCCCTACACTACACAAACACCACTGCACTACCCTAAACCCTAAAACACTACCCCCAGCACGACCCCCTACACTGCCCGAACACCACTGCACTGCCCTAAACCCTGAAACACCAGTCCCTGCACGACCCCCTACACTGCCCGAACACCACTGCACTGCCCTAAACCCTGAAACACCACCCCAGCACGACACCCTACACTGCCCGAACACCACTGCACTGCCCTAAACCCTAAAACACCACCCCCTGCACGACCCCCTACACTGCCCGAACACCACTGCACTGCCCTAAACCCTGAAACACTACCCCCAGCACGACCCCCTACACTGCCTGAACACCACTGCACTGCCCTAAACCCTGAAACACTACCCCAGCAAGACCCCTACACTGCCCGAACACCACTGCACTGCCCTAAACCCTGAAACATCACCCCCAGCAAGACCCCCTACACTGCCCGAACACCACTGCCCCTAAACCCTGAAACACCACCCCCAGCACGACCCCCTACACTGCCCGAACACCACTGCACTGCCCTAAACCCTGAAACACCACCCCCAGCACGACCCCCTACACTGCCCGAACACCACTGCTCTGCCCAACACTGCCTGCTCTGCCCCCTACACTGCCCGAATACCACTGCACTACCCTAAACCCTGAAACACCACCCCCAGCACGACCCCCTACACTGCCCGAGTGTAGGAGAGTAGGATCTGCTTCACATGGGTACCCCCACTTTTTGCTGATGCTTCACTGTTTTTCGACATTAGTCTGGCTGGGGCCCTGCTAATCAGAACCCCAGCCTAGCTGCTTCCTCTCTAAAATGGTTTCCATGTGCCTTAGGCACATCTCTGATTGGGATCTGGAGTGCCCTTATAAGTCCCTAGTATATGGTATACTATGTACCAAGGGCATAGGTACCTCAGAGGCCTGCCAGGGGCTGCAGCATGTATTATGCCACCCCTGGAAGGCCATCCAAACTGACACCACAGGTCTGCTACTGCAGCCTGGGTAAGGTGGTGCATGCACTCCTTACTGTGATATAGGTTACCTATATCACGAAATACATACACACATATAAACCTATAAGTCACTCCTAAGGCAGGCCTTATCAATCCTAAAGGCAGAGTGCATGGTTCCTATGTGAGAGGGTGCCCCTGCATGAGCAGGGCCCCTCTGCAGCGTTCGGAGACCATCTCTGAGGCTGTTTGTAGTGCAGCCTGACCATATACTCTTAAGCGCATTATATCCTCGCGGTAAAATGCTAACTTTGGAATGGCTGCACCTAAACATGTCGTGTTTGGTGTCAAACATCTTGAATACTACCCCCGCCAATCCTGGCGGCGGGGGTAGCATTCCACCCTTCTAGAGGGAAAGACATGTTAACTCTGATGAGTCCGGTAACTTCTTTCCAGAGCCCTGGCATCACAAAATGGATGCTGCTGCCACAGACACGAGTCTGGCCTCCTGCTGCTGGACGAAACTCCGGCAGGGGAGGCCTGGACAATAGGTTTCCTGTCCCAGGGAGGTGTGACCACCTCCCCAGACAGGATAATGTGTATTGGGGCTGGGCGGGAGCACTTTCGGGTGCTTTGAAGTCCTGCACTGGGGGCACATTTGGTGTCCCTAGTGCATACCCCAGTTCAAACCGGATCAGGGGCTTGCAGCCCCTGCTTTGGCGCGAACTGGACAAAGGGAAATGGGTGTAGCCACCCCTCTGCCCTGACCCACCCATAGGTGGGGCCACAGAGTAGTCCAACCCCTATTTTTAGAATAAAGGTAGGAACCCAGTCCTTAGGACTTTAGATTACACCTGGACGAAACTCTGAAACTGAATCCTGGACCTTCGACGCTCTACGACAAGATTAGAGGACTGAAGAATCTCCCTTGGGGTCAAGGAGTGACTCCCCTGCTTGGCAGGCACCAAAGAAGCATCTGTCTGGTTCGCATTACTGAAACTCCCGTCGGACGCCGAAGTCATTGCATCACCAGAGGTGGATTCTCAGACTTCCCTGAGGCTACCCTGAGTCCCCAGCAAAGCTGAGGCCCGTGGCTATCGTGGGTGACTTGAGACCGTGACCCCTGGACACCAAGCACATTTGCAAGTGCACCATCTTCTGGGTCTCCCAAGAAGTCGTGCTTTGGGCTTCGAGTAGCCCTAGCCTCCAGCACCACCTGCACCGAAGATCACTGGCCCCCACTCCACGAGTGTCCTGCAAGCCAGCTCCACGTGCGGCGTCACGAGGCTCCTTCGCGGTCGCTAGCCTGTTGGCTAGTAGCCCTTAACGAAGGCCAATATTTTCCTTACTTGGCATCCTGGTTGCTCTAGGCCTGCTCTCACGTACCCTTGCTGGGTGAGTTCCACAGACCTTGCTGGTCTGCACCATCGACGATCTACATCTTACTTGAGACTTGCCGTTGCCAAGGCTTGTTGGGTCCAATCCGGTCGCCGACACCTCAGCACTCGACAAACATTGAGCACCAGCCGGAATCCTGCTCCTGGTAGCCGACAACGCCTCCCGGACCTCGTGGCTGAAGAGTCAAGATGACTGTCAATGCACCTGAAGCACTCGACATCGGTGGGCATCTGTCCATCGCCTTCCTGGTCACTGGCTAGTGACCCAGACTCTGTCCCCTCTGCTTTCAGGTTCACCAGAACTCCGATCCACTCTTGGATCCACCCGGACACTTTTCTCTTGGCCGCCAGCAGCACTTTGCAGCAGATCGCCATTCGAATCGACGACGAAACCCGACCCCGAAAGGCACCTATGCACCCGGCTTCCCTGGGTGAGGTAACACGAGTACTCCGGTGCTCCCGTGGGTAGAGACTCTTCAAAGTCCTAGATCTCAAAGGGTTTTGTCCTAGTCCTCTTCTAAGTGTCCCTTTCCTCTATTTTCCCGATCCCGACTTTCTCCATAGAAGTTAACGGCGTATCGCGGTTGTGTATTTACACTGCACGCTGTCTCCCGTGGGTCCCCTGTGTCACTACCTTGGGTGGTTCCTTGTGGTCCAAGCACTTCTAGAGGCTCTAGGCCTAGTGTCTAGTTCAGTCGTGGTTCGCATACCACTTTATTGGTATATGGTTTGGTACGCCCCTAGGGCCCAAACGTGTATTTGTGCTATTATTGTAATTTAAGATCTTATAACTTATGTATTTCGAACTCTAGCCTCATAAAGAGACTAGAGGGGTGTGTTTAGTAATAAATACATATATTTTGAATATATACCTGGTGTGGTGCTCTTTCATTTGGTCACTCAAGAGATTATAGACTGGTAAAACAAGCTGCTTTACATTCCTTCAAGACTTAGCCTGAAGGCTGCTCTCCATAGCTACCACTAGGATAGCTTTCAATAAGGTTGTCTTTAACCTACCTACCATAAGAGTCGATTTGGACTGGTGCAAGGTGCCCACTATAATTAGTGGACAGCATATGCCAGGCCAACTTCTCACACCGAGCACCACTGCACTGCCCTAAACCCTGAAACACCAGCCCCAGCACGACCCCCTACACTGCCCGAACACCACTGCACTGCCCTAAACCCTGAAACACCAGCCCCAGCACGACCACCTACACTGCCCGAACACCACTGCACTGCCCTAAACCCTGAAACACCAGCCCCAGCACGACCCCCTACACTGCCCGAACACCACTGCACTGCCCCAAACCATGAAACACCAGCCTCAGCACGACCCCCTACACTGCCTGAACACTACTGCCCTGCCCTAAACCCTGAAACACCACCCCCAGCACGACCCCCTACACTGCCCGAACACCACTGCACTGCCCTAAACCCTGAAACACCACCCCCTGCACGACCCCTACACTGCCCGAACACTACTGCACTGCCCTAAACCCTGAAACACCATCCCCAGCACGACCCCCTACACTGCACGAACACCAGTGCACTGCCCTAAACCCTGACACACTACGCCCAGCAAGACCCCCTACACTGCCCGAACACCACTGCACTGCCCTAAACCCTGAAACATCACCCCCAGCAAGACCCCTACACTGCCCGAACACCACTGCCCTAAACCCTGAAACACCACCCCCAGCAAGACCCCTACACTGCCCGCACACCACTGCACTGCCCTAAACCCTGAAACACCAGCCCCAGCACAACCCCCTACACTGCCCGAACACCACTGCACTGCCCTAAACCCTGGAACACCACCCCCTGCATGACCCCTACACTGCCCGAACACCACTGCACTGCCCTAAACACTGAAACACCACCCCCAGCATGACCCCCTACACTGCCCGAACACCACTGCACTGCCCTAAACCCTGAAACACCACCCCCTGCATGACCCCCTACACTGCCCGAACACAACTGCACTGCCCTAAACCCTGAAACACCACCCCCAGCACGACCCCCTACACTGCACGAACACCACTGCACTGCCCTAAACC